>CM038147.1:460769889-461369889 GCA_021437245.1 Aegilops speltoides | reverse complement strand
AACCGTGCACACATTCCCACACTCAACATGATATCCGGTCTAGATGCACAAAGGTAAAGCAAGGAGTCAATCATGGAGCGATATACCTTTTGATCCACTGCTTTACCATTGGGACCAATGTCAAGTTGGCACTTGGTGGGCATTAGAGTAGTAGCCGGCTTGACATCACTTAGCTTGAATCTTTTTAGCATGTCTTGGGTGTATTTGGCTTGGTTGATGAAGGTACCTTCTCCTCTTTGCTTGATATCAAAACCGAGGAAGAACTTCAACTCTCCCATCGAAGACATCTTGAACTTAGAGGTCATGAGAGCGGCAAATTCCTCATTGAAAGTTTTGTTAGGGAACCAAATATAATATCATCAACATATAGTTCGCACACAAACAACTCCCCTTTGACCTTCTTAGTAAAAAGAGTGGGATCGATTTTCCCAACTTCAAATCCACGATCTTGCAACAACTCGGTAAGGTGGTCATACCACACATGTGGGGCTTGCTTAAGGCCATAGAGTGCCTTATCGAGTTGATACACATGATCGGGGAAGTAGGGATCCTCGAACCCGGGGGTTGCTTGACATAAACCAACTCATTAATAGGACTATTAAGAAAAGCAATCTTCACATCCATTTGTTGTAACTTAAAGTTATGACGGGAAGCATAAGCAATCAACAAACGAATGGATTCAAGGCGAGCAATGGGAGCAACGGTTTCACCGTAGTCGATACCCTCGACTTGGGAGTAGCCTTGTGCTACCAATCTTGCCTTGTTGCAAACTATGGTCCCATGAGCATCTTGCTTGTTCTTGAATATCCAGTTGGGTTCCAATGACATTGTGGTTCCCCGATGGCCTTGGCACCAATCTCCACACCTTGTTGTATTCAAAGTTGTTGAGTTCTTCATGCATGGCATTGAGCCAATCCGGATCTTCGAGTGCCTCGTAGACCTTTTGGGGTTCAACACAAGAGATAAACGTGTGATGTTCACAACAGTTTGCTAATTGTCTACGAGTGCTTACCCCCTTTCTTAGGCTCCCACCACATTTTCCATGAGATGACCTTTGTTGGTGAGCTTGGAAGCAATCTTCATGGCACGACACTCTAACTCCTCCTCGGATGTGGAAGGAGGAGGGGTAACTCGATCATCTTGAGCGCCGTCTTGAGCTTGTTCTTGGTCTTGAGCTTGCTCTTGATCTTGAACTTGCTCGAGGGGGAGAACTTGACCTTGGGCATCATTTGGTGGTTCACCACCATCTTGAGGTTGATCTTGCCCTTGGTCTTGTTCAAGAGGTTGAGGGCCTTCATTTTGTTCTTCGGAAGCGTGTGGGTCTTGGGGTGGTGATGGCTCCACTTGAGTGGAGCATTGTCCTTCTCCTTCGGCCACAAGGGGTTCCTCAATGGGTAGGATATGACCAACAACAATTCTTCTTATGGCTTGGGGAGTAATTTCACCACCTACATCACAACTACCACTTCGCTCCACTTGGGAGCCATTATTCTTGTCAAACTCTATGTTACACGTCTCCTCAATGAGTCCGGTGGACTTGTTGAGGACACGGTAAGCATGAGAGTTTGTAGCATAACCAACAAATAAGCCCTCATAAGCTCTAGCCTCAAATTTAGACAAACGAACACCTTTCTTCAGAATGAAACACTTACACCCGAACACCAGAAGTACTTGAGGTTGGGCTTGTTATCGGTAAGTATTTCGTAAGGAGTCTTGTTCAAGCCTTTGCGGAGATAGAGCCGATTGGATGCATGACATGCTGTGTTGATGGCTTCGACCTAAAAGTTGTATGGAGACTTGAACTCTGCCATCATGGTCCTTGCCGCATCCATCAAAGTCCGGTTCTTCCTCTCCGCGACACCATTTTGTTGAGGGGTATATGGTGCAGCATATTGATGCTTGATCCCCTCATTACTAAGAAACTCATCCAAGGTGTAGTTCTTGAACTCGGTGCCGTTGTCACTTCTTATTGTCAAGATCTTTGCATCATGTTGACGTTGATCTTCATTTGCAATGTCGATGACGGTTTGTGAGTATCACTCTTCCTCTTGAAGAAGTATACCCAAGTGTATCTTGAATAATCATCCACAATCACCAAGCAATACTTTCTACCTCCAAGACTATCAAAGGATGGAGGCCCAAATAGATCCATGTGAAGGAGCTCCAAGGGTCTCTTCGAGTAGATGATAGTCGTGGGAGGGTGAGCCTTCTCATGAAGCTTTCCTTCGATACAAGCACTGCAAGCACGATCTTTGGCAAAACTAATATTTGTTAGTCCACGGACATGGTCCCCATTGGGAAGACTTTGCAAAGATCTCATATTGACATGGGCTAAACAGCGATGCCAAAGCCATCCCACATCAACTTTAGCCATTAGGCATGTCGCGGTCTTAGTGGGTCGCTCCGAAAAGTTAATCACATAAAGACCATTCTCGACATTCCCAACAAAGGCTACTTTAAGAGTCTTGCTCCACAAGAGGGCCACGGTATCAATATCAAAGAAAGTGGTAAAACCCATGAGTGCAAGTTAACAAACGGAAAGTAGATTGAAAGCAAGGGACTCAACAAGCATGACTTTCTCAATCGTTAGATCATTAGAAATGACAACCTTGCCAGGACCCAATACCTTAGAAGACGAGGCATCACTGCAACACCCCAAAAATTTAACCAGGTTTTAGTTATTAAAATTTTGCCAAGAGTTTAAATTTTTTTTTTTTTGCTTGCAAGAATATCTCTGTTGATTTCAAAACTTTTCTTTTAATATTAAGGAGTTTTTCCCAAGTGGATCCTTCCAAAACATATTGGACTTATTTTTCCTCTCTTTTAAAAACATCTCTCAATCAGTAGATTTATTTATTAAATTATTTCACACTGAGCTTTATTCATTAAAATGGCTTGTTTTAAGTTCTTGGAGATCTTTTTGAACTACAACCATTTGATATATTTATCTAAAAATCCAAACAAAATTTGGAGATGTCATATGATGTCTCTAAATCACTTTTGTGCAATAATATATTTCATTCATTGCATATTTTGAGTGCTACACATGTTTTTCTTCTCTGGTCCAGTGGACAATTTTGCACTACAACCCTTTTAAATATTTGTTTCTAGCTTCCACCTAAATTATGGGATGTAAGTAGGAGCATATAATTCCATTATATGCAAAAATCCAGGTATGTTCTTTGAAAATTTTGAGTGAAACAACCTCATCTTCATTCTGGTCCAACATGATGGTTTGTACAGCAACCATATTCTTGCTTACTCTTTGGCCCTAGATTCTTTTCCCTACTATTAGTACTCCATGTTAAACTCCTAAGTCCAAGAGCATGCAACCTTTGGCATATTGTTGGTTCATGAAATAATGCCATTCATCTCCTGTCCAGATTTGGAGTTCTGCAAAACTTGCACTAGCAAGTTTGTGCTTTCCACCAACTAACCTCACCACCCTCTTGTGCATCTAAAGAGACCGCCATCTGGAGTTTTTGACCACTCCAAGACCTGCCTAGATGCCTCTGGCATTTGGTCAAACACCCTGTGTGCATGGTCAGATTTGGCATGGATTTTAGTTAGCAATGTGAACCTGATCCTCTGATCCATCAAGCTTGTCCACTGATCTCCTTGCAAGCCCTAGCCTAGAACTGCTAATTCCCAGCTCCAATCAAGCCACCTAGCAGGCCATGGCATTTCACCGAGCAGCTGGTGGGCGTGCACTGGGCACGCCCAGAGCGCGCCAATTGCAGCCGCGCGCACGAGCCGCCGCGTCGCGCCCCTGTCTTGGCCCACACTGCAGAACCTCGTCACGCGCTTCCCTCCTCGCAGCAACGCGCCAAGCCGCCCTGGCAGCCAACAGTGCCTCCGCCAGAGCACTTTTGGCGGCACACCGGCGTCCGTAGCACGCCCTGCCGCAGTCGGTGCCACCCAAGCTCCCAGCATTCGCCAGCTGCCCCCTTGAACATCTCCATCTCATCCGCAGCCTCATCACCTAGTGCACGTCGCCGCCACGTCGCCCTAGCTACAGAGAGGCGGTCCACCGGAGAACTTATCCACGGCCGCCGCGGAACCGCCTTGCCTTACCTATATAAGGACCCCCGAGCTCGCCAAACCCTCAAGAAAACTCTCTCACCCTCTCGCGGATCCTCCCATAGCAGTAGAAGGACCGGAGATGGTCGTCTTCTTCCTCTCCGGCAACTACGGCCGCCGCCACTGCCTCGTTTACTCCGGCGCCACCAGGACCTCCCCCTCCATACACTCTACACCAGGAACTCCCTCTCCCTCTCATGAGTCCAAACCCCCACTCAATTTTGCTCGGAACTAGCCGCAGGCGAAAATCCACTTCGCCCCCGAAACCTCCTCCGCCGCGAAGCTCGCCGCCGGCAGCTCACTTCGTCCCCGCCGACCCAACGACTACCGTGAGGACCGCCCCTGTCTGGTGGATCCATCCCCGCCCTCCAGAGGCCGCGAGGAGCCGCCTCTCGCCGACGTTGGTCGCTGGAGCCTCGCCCCGCTCGGACAGAGGAGGGAGAAGGGGCGCGGCGACTGGTCAACCTGTCCAGTGGGCCAGGCGGGCCCACTGTCAGTGACCCCACGCCGGTCCACGTGTTTAAGTGAAGACGTATAATCCCCCAGTATGTTTTCCCTGCACCGAAAGCGTATTCGAGACTGAAACGTTTTCTTTTTGTTTCATTTTTAAAACAGATTTTGACCAGAACTTTGACTGGTTATATCTTTTTAAGTATAACTCCAAATGAATTAATTCTTTTTCCTACCTCTCTCAAATATTGTCTAGTTTATTTTAAGATTTATTTGAAAAAAAAATCAGAACAACTTTTTGTGCTATTTTTATTTTGTGTGTTAATTCATTTATATTGCTAAAATAGGATTTTTGAAGAGAGGAGAAATATTTCAAGAGTTAGAAATGCACCCTGCCTTCCTGTGACCTGAAGGCAAGCATTCTGAACCCCGGCATAATATTTTTGTGTGTTCGATGACACGTTGATAACATCACCTCACTTTGGAGAAACTTGTTATTTCATGTGATATGATCATATGCATGGGTGCATATTATTGATTTCCATGCTGTTGGAAATGAACACACTTGTGATGATAATCATCCTCATGTGCCTTGCATGCATACCGGCAGGAACCCGGGAAAACCTCTGCCTTGGGTAGGCCTGAGTTTGTCGCCGGTCTCCGTCGGGACGGTTATGTCTGGTATGGCATGGTAAGGTAATATGAGCGGTGACTCTGTTGGTTGAAATATATTCGTTATGCTAATCATGCAGGGAATACTTAAACCTCCTGAGTCGACCATAGATCGAGTCTTGGCCAGTAACCCCCATACTTGTTTCGTACTACCACTCGTCTCTACAGCAAGTAGAGTACGGTTCAGTAAGTTGTCAACCTCTTTCTAGCACACACCGTAAAGAGAGGCCAGGGTGGAAGATATCGGTTTTAGCTGGTAGGCAGGCCACCTGGTCCGGGGGCATGGGTGTTTCCGGTTGGGACCGAGAGGGGAGGCCACCCCTTAGAGCGCGCGATATAAATTTGATCCCATGCTACGCGAGGTTGTAGCCTCCCCGCTTAGAGTTTGCTTGACAGGTGTCGTGGGTGATTCCAGACACGTGTGAGTTAAGCTGGTGTGTGCAAGTTAGGTGTGTTTTCAACAAAAAGACCGTAGACGGAATTAGTCCCGATGGACTAAAGAAATATGTTACTCGTGGGTAAAGAGAACACCCTCTGCAGAGATTATACCTATTCGAATAGTCATGTCCATGGTTAAGGATTACAGTCTGGGATGGGTCAAGTGTCGGTCTTAGTGTCGGTCTTCGGAGGTGATAACTGTTAGACCAAAACTGGAATACTACTTGTGACTTGTGATAATTATGATTATTATTGTTGTGATCTAACCCGTGATATTATCGTTATTATCGAGTATCTCTAGGATGGTTCTACCTCCGGGATATTCACTATGATTGTTCTTTTAAAGCCCTTTATGTGGTGTCGCTCAGACGCCCGACTGTGGCATTTCTTTTAAAGCCCTTTATGTGGTGTCGCCGACGCCCGATCGTGGCATTTCTTTTAAAGCCCTTTATGTGGTGTCGCCAGATGCCCGACCGTGGCATTTCTTTTAAAGCCCTTTATGTGGTGTCGCCAGACGCCTTGACCGTGGCATTTCTTTTAAAGCCCTTTATGTGGTGTCGCCGACGCCCGACCGTGGCATTTCTTTTAAAGCCCTTTATGTGGTGTCGCTCAGACGCCCGACTGTGGCATTTCTTTTAAAGCCCTTTATGTGGTGTCGCTCAGACGCCCAACTGTGGCATTTCTTTTAAAGCCCTTTATGTGGTGTCGCTCAGACGCCCGACGGTGGCATTTCTTTTAAAGCCCTTTATGTGGTGTCGCTCAGACACCCGACTATGGCATGCTTGTTATTTATTTCATAAGTTTTAATACTTCTATGACATTGCTTATTCATATATTACATGCTTACACACATCAGAGTTATATTTATCTTTTGTGACTGACATCATGAGTATAAAATATTTTCAGCACATCGTTGTTATATTATACCCGTGTTCATAATGTTTGCGAGTACATTGAAAGTACTCACTAGCTTGTCCCTGGCTATTGTCTTGGCCAGATTTCTTGCGCGGAAAGGAGCGGCCGTGTTGACAGCCCCGGAACCCACACAATGGAGATAGCAGCCTCGCGAAGATAGGAGTTAACCTGGTCAGCTGTTCCCGTGGGAAACGGATTCCCATAGACACTGATGTTTCACAACCCGCTTCCGCCATCAATCACTAGAAACCATTTGTTGTACTCACAGGCCAGAATGGTCTTGTACTACATATTTTGTATTTTTGCTTGGAATTTCTGTATCAAGTGGTGCCTCATCAGCTAATAGTTATCCTGGGGCTGGTGAGCACGACGGCCATTTTCTGGGAAGTAACACCGGGAGAACCGGTCGCCACAATCACCCCACTCGACATTGGTGGGCATAGAAGGAATCTTGTGCACGTCCACCACCAAATCCTTGCTTCCGGTCATATGATTCGTTGCTCCACTATCGAGCAACCATGATCCCTCACCGGAAACAAACACCTACAAGAGATCAATGCTTGGTTTTAGGTACCCATTTTGTAATGGGTCCTTTGATGTTAGTAACAAGGGTCTTAGGAACCCAAATAGACCATTCAATGTACTCATAAGGAGAACCAACAAATTTAGCATAAACACGCCCATCACTAGCATGGCACAACACATAAGAAGGGTTAAAGTCGCCGGCTTTGTTGGAAGGGGTGGCATTGCCCTTTTTGACATCACCACCCTTCACATTGTTCTTATTCTCCTTAGGAGAACCCTCTCCCTCCTTCACAAAAGTTTGCTTGAGAGGAGGAGGTCGTTTGGCCTTGTCGTTCTTCTTCTTGCTCTTGGACTTGGGTGTGAACCCAACTCCTTCCTTGGCCATAACTTCCTTTTGATTTCTCAAAAGGTCATTGAGGTTCTTCTCAACTTGTATGCACGTAACAAGGCCTTTCTCAAGATGCTCCTTCAACTTGGCATTCTCCTCCACAAGATGCACATGCTCACAACGTGGGTTAGTGGCATTTGCATTATCAGTTAATACCATATGAGGAAAGGTGGCTTTTTCTTTAGTTAGCTTCACTTGGAGTTGATCATGAGACTCCTTGAGGCTAGCATGAGCACTCTTCAAGACCTTGTGGGCCTTGTCGAGTATATCAAACTCCTCTTTGAGTCTAACATGATCAACGCCAAGTTTAGCCTTCTCAGAAGTTAGCACACCAGATACAACAAGAGCATGATCAAGATCTTTCTTTAATTCAACATTGTCATCATTGTATGACTCCTCAAGATCCAAACGATGCCCACGCTCTTCCTCAAGAGAATTAGAGATATGCGATATCTCATCGGCATAGTCACGACTATGACCTTCCATCTTAGAGATGGTTTCTTCATGAGCCTCAATCATGTCATTAGCTTCACCAAGTTGTTCCAAGAGAGCAACGAAGTGCTTCTTGGATTTTCCCTTGAGCTTACTCATAAAAGACTCAAATTCATTTACTTCCTCATTAGACCCCTCACTTTCATCAATGCCATCCGTTAAGGAAGAATTAGTAATGATGGTGGTTTTGATGTTGGGGGTTACCTTGTTGGTGGCTTTAGCTATGAGACACTTGGCGGTGATGTTCTCATTGGGTGAGTCGAAGAGGGGCACCCGTGGAGTTGTGGCAATGGCAACGGAGGCCATGGCCATGGCTTCACTATCTTCATCATCATCGTCATCCTCATGGTATTCTTTTTGAACCACCAACCCTCGATTAGGAGTCTTTTTGGTGAAGTTGTTCTTGTTGGGGAAGGACTTGGCTTTGTCCTTTCGAATGAGCTTGCCGCCATTGTCTTCCCGCTTCTCGTAAGGGCAATCCACAACAAAATGGCTCACATTGCCACAATTGTAACATGTTCTCACACGTTGCTTGCCCTTGAGCCCACTTGAGTTGTTCTTGTTGAAGTTGGGCCTTGTGTTCTTCTTGCTCCAAAATTGCCTTGAAGCAAGTGCCATGTGCTCATGATAATCATATTTTGTATCTTCGGGGTTGCTATCCTCATCTTCCTCTTCTTCCACAATAACATTGGCCTTCAAGGCAAGGTTGGGCTTCTTTACCCTTTGAGAGCGCAACACCGCGTTGTCGGCGGTCTTGTACAAGATCCTCATTGCCACAAACTCATCCAACACCTCATTTGAGGTCAAGGAGTGGAAGTCCGGTCTTTGTCGAATGACGGAGGACAAGGACTTGTGGAAGGGCATCATTGCTTTGAGGAACTTGCGCTTGATCCAGTTGTGATCCGTGTCCTTGCTCCCATGATCTCGGAGTGAGACCGCAAGTTTGGTTACCCTCCGAAAGAGCTCACGAGGCTCTTCATATTCTTTCATTGCAAACTCATCGGCTTCATCTTGCACCACTTCATAGTTGGAGTGTTGAATGCTTGCACTTCCCTTATAGAAGGAAACAACACAATGCCATGCGTCTTTGGGCATGGAGAAGGGTCGAAGATGAGGGAGATCTTCGGATAGAACAGCATCTTGAATGATGAAGAGAGCATTCTCATTGAATTGATGGTCCACGGCTTCTCTAGGGGTGAAGTTGCTTCGGTCATGTGGATGGAAACCTTCTTCAACGATTCTCCAAAGGTTAGTATTCACATGATTTAAATGATGCTTGAAGCGATATACCCAAGATTCAAAGTCCTCATTTTTTACAATCTTAGGAGGAGGGCCGGCATGATTTAAATGAGTAGAAGGAATCGGTCCTCCATAAACTGGAGTGTAAGGGCATATTTATCCCTAAGTGTTTTGGTGATTGATGACAATACTCGTGCGGACTAATCGTGTGCCTTGAGTCCCTCAGATACTTCATCATTAGGCACAAGACGATTCGGGGGTCCTTATATAGGCAATACTAGCTGTTATGAGGTTTACATCATTATGTCCATAACAATGTATTAAATGAAGGTGGATTAGGTTCAAGTGGAGGCAATATGTGGTGCATGTCAAAAGTATACTACTAATCCAAACTTGATCTACTTTGGATTAGTAGTACTTTCGATGTGCACCACATGTTGCCTCCACTTGAATCTAATCCACCAGCACAAGATATTTAATCGTCCTCATGGTCATTACCATCAACATTATTTATTTAATCACCACTAACACTAGCTAATAATAATCATCATAGTCATTACCACTAATACTAGCTATTTTATCATCATAGTAATAGTGTAGCACATCATCATCCTGAAACTCATTTCTAGCCAGCTACTCACTCCTGCTGCTCTCTCTTAGGTAAAAGAACATAAAACATGTATAGCTCTCCTCCTTGATCAAGTTGGAGCATGCAGATGAACCTGTCTCCTAATCGTGGAAGGCGTCTCTGGTTGCTGCTCCCTAGTACTTCTCTGCGCTCCCCCAACACATATTTGGTCCAGTCTTGCACTATTAAGCATCCGTCGCTAATCTTGAATGCACTAAAGTAGGCTGTAGGATATCTTGGCCGTAAGTTGATAATACTCATGACACCTTTAGTCTCGATCCCATAAGGCACAACATTCATCGGAGTCCTGTTGAAGAACATCGTATGGTAACATACTTAGCAATGAAGTTTAGCTTCAAAAATAATGTATGGAAAAGATGCAATGAGGATAAAAAGTAAAAATCTTACCATCCTTCCTAAATGGATGTGACCGTAGTTCATTATGAACACTATGGGTCGCACATTTTCAGATACTAAGATTTCTAAATGCAGGAAGAAAATTTGTCTTGACAAGTATCAAGATCCTCAAGCCATGAAACATAATGGTGAGCTCCTCGCAGCTTGAGTTCAGCCCCAGGATAGTATACGGTCCTGTCTACCAAGCTGGACATGTTTGCTTGCACGTAAATAAGTCGACAATACAAATTAGTTGTCAATTATTTTTGAATAAACAATATCAAAGACATAAATATGGTTGACAAACTTACATAATGGTATAATCGAGGCATTTGCACATTGACCCAGATGTCGGTATTACCTTCAATATCATCTTCCGGACGAATATCAAAGGTGATAACCATACCAGGCTCAAATGCATAAGTCTTGCATAGGGCTCGCCATGTTTTGCATCCAAAATAGGTGTAGTCTTCGAATTGTATAACCGCATGGAAAATATAACCATGCTCGGTCTTCAAGTAACTTTCTTTTCCTCCATACTATTACTGAAACCTATCTTATCCAATACAAAAACTCTTGCATGGCAGGGGATACTCTAGTAGAATAGTAAAAAAAATAAGTTGAAGCAAATGAAAGCAGATGTCATGCTTAATTACGAAAAAAGACTTGTCGTTGTGACTTCATCAGATCCACTTGAAGTTCTCGTCTAGCTTGATGCTGAAGCACCTATCATCATCTAGGAAGATTCCGTCGCACAGGTCGCGCTCGTCTTCGCGGTATTTGCAAATACCGAAATCCTTCTCGTCGTCAGACATTTCCTATGTTCATAGTTAAAACATTACTTTAAAATCGATCGAAGACAACTACCAAGATACTGAACACACAAATCCGGGGCACTCGATATTTCCTACATATTCTAGCACAAGTCATGCCAAAATTCACGGAAAAATCCGGCATGACCTTTGCTAAAATAGGACATATCGAGCGCCTGAAATTTGCTGGAACGGAAATGAATCAACACTCCGGCAAAACATAGGCCACTCGGAGGTGTAACCTGCAAACATGACCGGCCACTTGGATATTGAGCAACACAAGATATACATTTCAAAATAAGCAAAAGTAGATCATCTCATGCATTTCAAAATATTGTCACTAATACATCACGAATAGTGTCATACATATAACATCACTAATACAACTAAAACTCTAGCACACGACGGGTATCGGCGCGGGCGGTGGACACCCACAGTGAAGGCACCATCACGGGATCATAGCTCCAGTGAGATCCCCGGAGAACCTGCCAGGTATTGGAGAACGGCCTGTGCTCCAACGCAAACAAGTAGCGACGGACGTGCGCGTCCTCCTCACTGACACGGTGACGCACCACCTCCGCGGAGTCCTCGAGCCTCTGGATCGTCACTGGCCCACGCGACCGCCACCAAACAAGGTTCGGGTCAACGACAGGCTGGCTCCTCACCAACCTGCGCCCCCCGGTAGGTAGCACCTCACAGTACCACCCCGGCGGAGCCCAGTCCCGAACATGGCCGATCTGGTCAAGCAGGTGTCGTCCTCCACCGACTCGACGACGAGGATGCGGGATAGGCATCGTCCACGTCAAGGCGGGAAAAATTGCTTTAAATAAAAAATAGAAACAAGTTCTTACTAACTAGTTCTATTAATTCAACTAGTTCTTACTAAAAATAATACTATAAATAAAAATATTCTAGTACCTAATTAGTACCTAATTCTTACTAACTAATTAGTACCTAGGAACTACTGCCCTAATTACCATCTAAGTAATTAACTAACTAGCACTAAAAATAGCCTAGGGTTCATACTAACTAGCACTAAATACCTAGGGTTCATACTAAGCGAGAGAAGAGGATCGAGAAGAGAGAGGGATCGAAAGGAAGAGTGCTTACAGAGGGCGGGAGAGAGATGGGGTCGGGAGACGGCAGCACCGAGGCGCGGGCGAGGCGGCGGGTCGGGGAGATGGCGGCAAGGCGGGTCGGGGAGACGGCGGGAGGCGGGTCGGGGAGACGGCGGGCAGGCGGGTCGGGAGAGGCGGCACCGAGACGCAGCGAGGCGGGTCGGGGAGAGGCAATGGCGAGGTGGGGTCGGGGAGAGGCGGTGGCGAGGCGGGTCGGGAATTGGGGAGGAAGCAGAGGAGAGGAATCAGGTGGGCGGGGGTAAGGTGAAAGTAGCTTTAATCAGAATGGGAAGGGAAGGAACGCTGCTGCTAAAAACCATAGTAGTAGCGCTGTCAAAAGGGCGCTACTACTATACCTACCACGCCGAACGGTGTGGCAATTATAGTAGTAGCGCTTTCGCAGGACAGCGCTATCGCTAATCTGCTAATCAGAAGCGCGGTTACGCGAACGCGCTATCAAGAAAGTAGAGAGCGCCTCATTTTAACAAGCGCCTCTGGTAACATTCTGTGTATAAGGTTTTCCCTAGTAGTGTTTCTTCCATGCTAAACAAATTATAGGCGGTTCCCAAACAGAATGGTAAAGTTTATACTCCCCCTCCTCCAAAAGCATCAATCCATGGCTTGATCGAAACAACGAGTGCCTCCAACATTCAACGGGTCCCAGGGGGAGTTTTGTTTGCAATTATTTTGATTTAGTTTGCATAAAGCATGGGACTGGGCATTCCGGAGACTAGCCATTTTCTCGTGAATGAGGAGCGGAGTCCACTCCTCTTGAGAATAACCCGCCTAACACGGAAGATAAGGGCAGCTCTAGTTGACATATGAGCTATTCGAGCATGCAAAACAGAATGTTTATTTGAGGGTTTAGAGTTTGGCACATACAAATTTACTTGGAACGGCAGGTAAATACCGCATATAGGAAGGTATAGTGGACTCATATGGAATAACTTTGGGGTTTAAGGAGTTTGGATGCACAAGCAGTATTCCCGCTTAGTGCAGTGAAGGCTAGCAAAAGGCGGGAAGCGACCAACCGAGAGAGCGACAACAGTCATAAACATGCATTAAAATTAATTTACACCGAATACAAGCATGAGTAGGATATAATCTACCATGAACATAAATATCATGAAGGCTATGTTGATTTGATTCAGCTACATGCGTGAACATGTGCCAGGTCGAGTCACTCAATTCATTTAAAGGAGGATACCATCCCATCATACCACATCATAATCATTCTAATAGCATGTTGGCACGCAAGGTAAACCATTATAACTCATAGCTAATCAAGCATGGCACAAGCAACTATAATCTCTAAATGTCATTGCAAATATGTTTACTTCATAATAGCTGACTCAGAAACGATGAATCATCATATTTACAAAACCAAGAGAGGTCGAGTTCATACCAGCTTTTCTCATCCCAATAAGTCCATCATATATCATCATAATTGCCTTTCACTTGCACGACCGAACGATGTGTATAATAATAAGAGTGCACGTGCATTGGACTAAGCTGGAATCTGCAAGCATTCAACTCAAAAGAGAAGACAAGTAATATGGGCTCTAAATTAAATAAACAATTATGCATATAAGAGTCACTAAGCGATTTCAATATAGTCTTCTCGACCCCCAAAAGAAAGAAAATAAAATAAAATTATTTACACGGGAAAACTCCCAACAAGCAAAAGAAGAACGAAAAATATTTTTGGGTTTTCTTTTTAATTACTACTGCAAGCATGGAAATTAAACTAACTAATCTTTTGGTTTTTTAAGGATTATTAAACACACAAGAAGAAAGCAGGAAAAAGAAAATAAACTAGCATTGATATTACAGTGAAAGAGTATGAGCACCGAAAGCTAGCAATGAGTGTGTGTGAACATGAATGTAATGTCGGTGAGAAATACGTACTCCCCCAAGCTTAGGCTTTTGGCCTAAGTTTGTCTATTTCCAGGGATAGCCTGGCGGATACCCGTAGGTGAAGCTGGGGCCATACTGCGATGCAGCGGCTATCTCCGCCTGAGCTGTAGCGTGGCGTCGAGCAGCCTCCGCTCTCCTCTCGTACTCATCTGCCTCCTCTCTGGTAATAATATATCTTCCTTTTGTCTGAAAATCAAAGAAGGCAGGAGCAGGAAGAGCAATATGGACTGCATGACGTTTGTTAAAGATTAGTCGATACTGGAGAGGTGGTTCAGTCCTCTCAACAAACTGGTGCAAAACCATAGAATCAAAATCTAAATAAGAAGGGGGTAACTCCATATCACCCTCACGAATGTCTATCTCAAGAAAATTAGCTAAGTGGGTTGCATAAATTCCTCCAAAAAAATCTCCGTTATGCCTATTCTGATGCAACCTGCGAGCTACAATGGCTCCCATATGATAAGATTGGTCTCCCAACACAGCACTCCTAAGAATGCTGAGATCAGGGACACACATGTGACATGCTCCATCCTTAGCATTTATGCACCTACCTATGAAGAGAGCAAAATAATGTATAGCAGGAAAGTGAACGCTCCCTATAGTGGCTTGTGTTATATCTCTAGATTCCCCCACGGTTGTTCTAGCAAGGAAGTCTCTATATTCAGATTTAGGGGGATCCCGGACATTACCCCAAGATGGAAGTTTGCAAGCAGAAGTGAAATCATCTAAGTCCATGGTATAAGATTTGTCATAAAGGTCAAACATGACTGAAGGAGAATTACGCGAAGATGAAAACTCAAACCTCCTCACAAATGAACTTGTGAGATCATGATATTGGGGGCATTTGTCAGTTTCAAAGTCCTCAAGACCGGCGTTACACAAATATGTGCTAAATTCTTCTTTGATTCCCACTTGATTCATAAAATTTTCTGAAGGCCATTCACAGGGCCTCACCGGAGCGTCTCTTGGTGGTTCCTCGTCAGCATCACGTATTGCAAGTCTGGGACCTTGCTTCCTTGACGGACCACCTTGGAACATCCTCCTAAACATATTGTTTCCTCTGAAAAATTTCTGAAATTTTTAGTAACTTCAAATAAAAGAGGACCAACTTCAATAAAATTGATAGCAACAACTCCCATAAGTGCCTAGAGCCTATATCAAGCATTAGAACTACTTGGAACCACATAAATTTGACATGCAAGCTCAAGAACATGGTCACCTATGCAGCACAAATTTGCAATGAATAAAGCACTAGAACAAAAACTAGTTGGACCAATGGAGGAGTCACATACGAAGGAACAATCTCCCCAAGCAGTTTTGCGAGAGGTGCTTTGAGCAAGGAGATCGAAAATCACATCAACGGGGGCTGGAACTCGTGCTTGAGTTGGTTTTTCGTGTTTGTGTGAGGCAGAGGAAGAAGATGGGTGCAAGGATAAGTGGAGGAGGGCCACCATGGGCCCACGAGGCAGGGGGCGCGCCCAGGGGGGTAGGGCGCGCCCTCCACCCTCGTGGCCAGGTGGCAGCTCCCCCCGTGGTAATTTTTGCACAGTAAATCCTCAAATATTCCCGAAAAATCATATTAAATTGGCATGGCATTCTGAGGACTTTTATTTTTGGGATATTTTTATATTGCATGGATAAGTCAGGAAACAGACAGAAAAATACTATTTTACTTTATTTCTACTAAATAACAGAAAATATAGAAAGGTACAGAAGGTTGTGCTTCTAGTTTCATCCATCTCGTGATCATCAAAATGAACCCACTAACAAGGTTGATCAAGTCTTGTTAACAAACTCATTCCGAATAACACGGGACCGGAGAAATTTTGAATAACAGTAAGTTACCTCAACGGGGATATGAAAATCCCCAACAATAAGTAAGGGTGGGCACTTCAAGACCAAAAACCAAAAAACCAAACCGAACAGAACCGATTTAACCGATTTGCCAATTTATTCGGTGTTCGGTTGTACGGTTCGGTGTGAAATATGGTCACTATTCGGTGTTCGGTGTCATGTTCGGTTTCCATCGCTAGGTAACCGAATTCACCCAACAAACTGATATGTCCGCATCCTAGTTTGACTGATTACCGTAAATGGAAGTGCAACAGCCAGCAGCCGAGTATTTAACTAATATATATTTTCCTAAGAAAAACTAATATACGTTTGCCATGACATCTGGCCGAGTATTTAACTAGTATATATTTTCCTAACAAAACTAATATACGTTTGCCACGACATCTGGCCGGCCGGTTACATAGACTTCCCTGGCTTCTTCAAGTTCTAATGTGCTGATACATTCCAAAATGAAAGTTACGTAACACCATGCAATGCTTAGTTCCAATCTCACAATTATACGTGACACCATGCTAATGATTAGTTTAATCCATTTGGAATATTTTATCTTTCTTTTGGATGCAACGATGGTCAAAGAGCTAGTGAATCCCCGAAAAAAATAGTTGGTGAAAAAAAAGTGTGCATATGTATGTCTCATTGATCTAGTTATTTTGTGCATTTTGTACAACGCCCACACTACATATTAGTCATGACACTTAGACTGATGGATGCATGTAATTCGGTTTTTTGGTTAACCGAATAAACCGAACCGATATATTTCGCTTAATATGGTTCGGTGTCTAAATTTTATGTAACTATTTCGGTGTTCATTTACTCAAAACCGAATTCATAGGAAACCGAATAAACCAAACCGAATTAACCATATAAACCGAATGCCCAGCCCTAACAATAAGAATATCATACTTTTTCTTGACAGTAGGGAGAGGAAATTCAAAACCTGCAAATATAATTGATGGAATTTTTCCAACAGAGTTGATACTATAAACTTGAGGTTGTTTCCTCGGAAAATGTACCGTGTGCTCATTGCCATTAACATGAAAAGTGACATTGCCTTTGTTGCAATCAATAACAGCCCCTGCAGTATTAAGGAAAGGTCTTCCAAGAGTAATTTCTCTTAATGGAGCATGGCACTAGTACAAAACCACCAATCAGTACCGGTTCAGAGGGTTTTAGTTCCGGTTCGGGAACCGACTAATGGGTCGTTATTAATACTCAATTCCATTAGTCCCGGTTCAAACATGAACCGGGACCAATGTGCCTCCACGGGCCCCCAGGCGCCGAGCCTAGTCTGGGGTTTTGGTCCCGGTTGGTGGCTCCAACCGGGACCAAAAGGCATCCAGGTGTCTGCATTCTAGTGGCTAGGTTTTTTTTTGAAAGGAGGGGGGTTGGGGGGTTTTGGAGGGTTAATTTAGGTGTTTCGTATATTGTCTTAGCTAGCTAATTAATAGAGAGAAGTGTCCTCTCTTATGTTCGTGCTTGCTCGACGCTATGTAGTATATATACATAAGTGATCGAGAGAACCATTCAGTACAGACGTTCGTCATGCATACCGAGAGAAGTGATCGATCGACCTCTCCTTCTCCGAGAGATTGGTCGAACAACAAGTTTTACTGGCTACATACATGTACAATCTATATAAGATCTCTTAATTACAAACCACTAGCATTTGAGTTGAAGTTCCACATGGTATTCTCCGCTTTATCGATGACGTGTTCAAGAAAGAATCCCGCCAATTCCTCTTGAATTGCTTTCATGCGATCTGGTTCTAGGAGTTCAGCCCGATCCGCCACGCCTAATTAATTTGAAGAAGGGGTTAATTAATACATATATATGAATGAAACTCAACAGAAATGATGGTGTAATAAAATGAAATTGTGAATATTATTGCTTACGCACTTCATATTGTCTTCTAGAGTAGCCCCGCTTGTTTTTCAAAGTCGCTAGGATGAACTCGCACACGTAGTATCCACGTAAATCATTTCCTTCCTCCTGCCACAAGCACTTTACGAGAAATAGAGGTCAATCAAACTGATAATGAAGCATTATATAAATGGCATTGATGAAAGTATAGCTATAGAATCAACGGAGAATGCGCGCAAGAGTACTTACTTACTGGTATGTATATCGCAGCTCCTTCGGCAGTCCCGAGCTTGTGCGGTGAACTGTTTCCAAACCCTGCAAGACAAAGAAAATATTTGTTATTACTTGAGATATCAGGAAATGAACAAAAGTTGCCGATATGGTGCGATAATGATCGATTGAACTTACTTGCTGAGCATTTTAGTCATGTCCGCATAGGTGCTGGGATCTTTCCGTCTCGAGTCTAAGACGGTTACTAGTCCACGCCAAGCTTGATCTCCGTAAGAATATAGTGGAACCTGCACGCATGCATAACTCATCAATTACATTAACCTCGCCGAGTAATAAGGAAAACCGAATATGCACACGACAAGTAACACTCACGGGCCGTGGTAAGGAAAGAGTATGGTATCTTTGTTTTGATTTTTGATCAATGATTGTAGCAAGTTGTCCTCGGCCTCTTGGGCGCCGCTTTTTAACTAGAAAACATCTATGATATTTGTGTTAATGAACCCAATATCATAGATTTCATTTTTTTGCACTCGACGATCTTCAATCTGCATAATATATTGAGGATAATTAATTATAAATACATGCAATGAAAGAGCCGAGCTATATATACGCACTAATGACGAAATAGTACTTACAGCAGTAGCAAAAGACCATTAATTTATCAAGGGCCTTTTGATTGAAGAACTCAAGAACTCCTCAAATGGAATAGACACAGATCATTTGAAATGAGGTCGTGCTCCTCTTTAATTTTCAGATACAAAGTGTTCGCCCCTCGCACTCTCTCGCAGGTTTTCATGTACCAACCTGTGAAATCTTTGCATCATTGTTGTCGAGACTTTTCATCTTTGACGAGAGGCTTCCTGCATCAGATCTGAATAAGTCCACCTCCATGAAATCAGGAAGTGCATCGTCAGTGTAATCTCCAAGATTGCCATAACCGCCACCGCCCCGGAGGATTAGACACATTCAGTGGGGGCACGATTGCTGTGCTTGTTCGCCGAGCTGGGCAATTTTTTCCCTTTGCCCGTTGTTCTTTTGACCTTTATCACCGACAGAGTTCCCACCGCTTGGCTTGGAGATATGTCTGCTCAAGAATGCGCCATAGTTGGTTCTCGGCAGAGACTTTGGTGGTTTCCTCGTGGCATCGAGAGTGCGCTTTGCTTTCACCGGATCGACCTTCTCCTCCGGAGGTGGATGTATCTTTGCTTTAACCCCTTCAAAGAACTCCTTCACTTGGGTCTGCACGATCGATCATTTTCCTCCTTGCTCCTCTCAGACGGTAACTTCTCTACAGTGCTTTAGAGGTGGACCCGATCAG
This sequence comes from Aegilops speltoides, assembly GCA_021437245.1. Classification (NCBI taxonomy): domain Eukaryota; kingdom Viridiplantae; phylum Streptophyta; class Magnoliopsida; order Poales; family Poaceae; genus Aegilops; species Aegilops speltoides. Next base: position 461,350,556 of record CM038147.1, on the reverse strand, counting down.
ATTGCCTCTCTCTTCTTGTGCTGCTAGACGCCGGAGCAGACGGAGCGGCTGTGGCGCCTGCCTTCTTTCGTGCTTGCTTATGAGACGGAGGAGAAGGACTACGACGGCCGGAGCAGCCGGACGGCGGCGGGTCTCTTCCGCCCTTGCGGGCGAGGCGGAGAAGGAGGAGGCGGAGTGCCGCCACGCCGCCGGAGAAGGGGGCGGAGTGCCGCCACGCATGCCCTGATCTTCACTCACGGAGGAGGAGGCGGTGGAGGAGGCGGAGTGCCGCCACGCTGCGTGCCCTGATCGCCACTCACGGAGAAGGAGGCGGTGGAGGAGGCGGAGTGCCCCGACTCACGGAGGAGGAGGAGGAGGCGGAGGCATCCAGCTGAGAAGGTCGATGAGCTCCTTCCGCCATAGTCATGGAGTCTTCAGAGCGTAACCCAGCCTAGTCTCCCTTCACCGTAGGGTGCTCAAGCTCGAGGTCCTCAAATCCTCCGTTATTTCATCCACCATCACCTTAGCAAATCCTTCCGAATCGGGTGGCAGTGATAAGTTGTGCCGGTCCACTAGGATAAACTTGGCCAACAGCCACCTTGACCTTCAAATTCATGCATCGCGCCATAATGTGGCAATTTTGAGACTCCGTGATACCATCCACGGATAGCTGGCAGGAGCCATCAAGACATGCTCCGCTGAAGCAGCTCGGTGGAAGCAACGCTGCTTCTCCGCCGAGATGGCGGGTAGCCGGGGAAGCTTCGCATGTCGCTTGTTGCGATCCGCCGCTTCGTTCCTCTTCTCGATCCTCTAGCCCCATTACCCTTCCAAGCAGCGCCTGATTTGGTCCTGCTCCACTTTCTTCCTCCTCTCGTGGGTTTTGTAACCCCCGCGTCTGTAAACCAACCTTCCACGGAAGGGAGCTGGCGTGCCTCGTGTCCGCCCTGTGGTGCTTGGGATTCCTAAGGGCCATTGTGAGCTCGCCCTTCTCCCTGCTTGGAAGGAACGCCCTTGCCGCGCTGCATCGATATAGTGTCAAGTTTCTTGACTGGTGTTTGCAGTTGCTCGTCCGCCCATCGACACTACCCTGTTATAGGTCCAAGGTTCCGCCAGCCCCAAGAACCAAGTCCGCAACGGTCCGCCAGCGATTGTCTCTCGGTTCGATCCCTTTTCAAGAAGATCATGCTCAGCCTTGGACCACTTAGGCCGGGCTTTGAGGTAGCCACCGACCCGCGGCGATGGTGAAGCTTCTTCTTCGCAGCATTTTTCTTGTTTGTCTCCGACATCTTCTTACTCTTTTCTCGATGTCTTGTGGGCCACAAATGCGGGCGCTGATCTTTGATCTTCTCATATTTGCCGATGAATTCTGGTGTCTCTTTTTTCGTGACAAACTGGTTCAGCTCTTTCCTCCACCTCCTCATTAGGCCAGCCATCTTCTTAAGAGCACAAGACTTGATTAATTGCTCTATAACGGCTTCTCCGGATCCTCCTCTGGCGGTAGGGTGAAATTTGCCTTCAGCTCATTCCAAAGATCTTCTTTCGCATATCATTGACATAAGACACCTCAGCGTCTTCATCCTTAGCAGGCTTATACCATTGCTGGATGCTGATCGATCCTGTCCCTAACAAGAACCCCGTGACCGAAAGCGTAAAATGCCTTCTTTGTCCGGATGGGTTCAATCGGTTCGCCGTCGGGCGCGATTTCTATGATCTCAAACTTTTCATCCGAGCTCAACTTTTCTTCGGGCCTCGCCTCCTTACCGGTTGTGCTCGATCCGGAGGGCTAGAAATTATAAGGAAGAAAGATGACAATACTTAATATGTGTACATATACCAAAACAATGGATGCATCAATTAACTTGTCAAGACGGGCTTAACTAATATATATATATACCTGGCCGGACTCGTTCGGTGACTCGCTCGCACGGTCTCCTTCGCCTTGTACCTCCATTGTGTCACCGAGCCATCATGAACATAGTCCTCCTCTTGTACCGCATTAATGGGTCGGCCATCATAATCATAGCCCTCTTCTTTATCCATATGACCAACGGTGTCGATGAGAAATGACGCAACATCATCACTTCCATTTGCGATTATTTCCAACATCGCTTCGCTTTCTTCGCCTCGGAGTGCTCCATAGTTTCGCAAATATTGACAACATGTCAATTATTATTAAAACATGGTACATAGTGGCAAACGAGAACTAGCTAGCTAATCACAATAAGGAATCATGTTAGTGGCCTCGACGCTGCTTCTCTAGGGTTTGGGGTCGCCGACACAAAGCTTCAAGGGTTTGGGGTGGCCTCAACGATAACGCTTTTTAACTTGATAAATTTGGGTGGCCTCGAGAGAATTAATTTGTCGGGTAGGAGCGCCGGGAGGGGGGTACGAGGAGACCTGCAACATCGCTTTTCTCTAGGGTTTGGGTGTCCTCGAGAGTTTTGGTCGAGCGAGAGGGCCGAGGGGGTGCTGCAGTTGTATCTAGGGGGGTTATATCGACAACGACGCGACATACATATACATGGGAAAATAATGTTATCGGGAGGGGTATCGGTACCACCCCTCGTGTTGAAGTTTCTTCTTTCTCCTTTCCTTTCTTTCTTCTTCTCCTCTTCTTTTCTTCTTCTCCTCGAGAAAGGAAAATAATTATGAAAAGGAAGAAAAGAGGAAGAAGGAAGAAGGAAGAAGAAGAAGAAGTAAAAGAAGAAAAAGAGGAGAAGAAGAAGGAATAGAGGAGAAGAAGAAAAATAGAATTTCTCCTTTCTCCTCTATTCCTTTCTTCTTCTCCTCTTCTTTTTCTTCTTTTTCCTCGCCTTATTTATTTCTCCTCTTCTTCCTCTCCTCTTTTCTCCTTTCTTCCTCTTCTTATTTTCCTTTTCCTCTCATTCTTTTAGTATTGCTTGTTTTAAAAAATGTTCAAATAGAAAATTTCGAAAAAAACAAAGGTTTTGCCTAATGCATTGTTCATATGAATATACAAACATTTGCATATTCTACAATAATTAATATCAACAAAAAATCTATGAACAGAAAAAAACCGAAATTTTCTAAAAATCTATCTTTTGCATATATGAAAACATTAATACACATATGAACAATAAATACATATATCAACAAAAACATAATCTGAACAATTTTAAACATATACACATACATACATACACATATACATTATATATATATATACAGAAAAATAAACTAATATGAAAAAAAAACAGAGCCACATATATATATATATATATATATATATATATACAAACAAAAAATAAAACTAATAAAATGAAAAAAAAGAGGCGGGCGCGGTGGCTCACAATGTGGCGGAGCGCTGGGCGGCAACGGCGACGGGCGCTGGGCTGGGCGGGCGCTGGGGCGGCGACGCGGTGGAGCTCTGGTGGCGACAAGGCAGAGCTCGGCGGCGACGACGGCGAAGCGGGCTCGGGAGGACGGCGACGACGACGGCGCGGGCGACGGCGACGGCGGCGGCGGCGACGGGGGGGGGCGGCGGCGGGTCAAGCAGCTGGCGGCGTCGATGCGTTCGCATCGCGGGGGGGCAATGTGGCGATGAACTGCAAAACTGCAAAGTGCTACTTATATACAAGGAGATTGGTCACGGTTGGTGGCACCAACCGACTAATGCACTCTTTAGTCCCGGTTGGAGCCACCAACCGACCAAAGGCCTCTTTTTCGCAGCCCAAAGGGCGGGAAGTCATGTTTTGGTCCCGTTGGTGGCACCAACCGTGACTAAAGCCTCTTTAGTCCCGGTTGATGCCACCAACCGGGACCAAAGGCCTCACGCTGCTCGTGATCGGGTCCAAAGTTTAGTCCCACTGCTAGTTGAGAGGGAGCCCAGTGGTTTATAAGCCCCACCGCCGCCTCCCTCTTGAACTCCTTCCCACTGCAGCTTATGGGCCTACTTGCTACTTATTTGCTGTTGGGCCTTCTGGCCTTCTGTGGGCCTGAATCTCGCCCAAATTAGGGATACAAGTCGATTCAGCCGTGGTGGCCCAAAGAGGTGGCACTTTTTTTTCTTGCTTTATTTAATTTATTTTGTTTCTACTTACAACAAAATACTTATTGTTGTTTTTTGTTTTGTTTTCTGCATTATTTATTTTCTTTTGTTTTTTGCTCTATTTTTAATTCTTTTTGCTTCTAGTTTTAGGAAAATTATAAACTTTATGTTAGTGCCATTACTTTTCAAATTTGAAAACACTTTTTTTTTTTCTTTCTTGCTTTATTTATTTTATTTTGTTTCTACTTACAAAAAAATACTTATTGTTGTTTTTTTGTTTTGTTTTCTGCATTATTTATTTTCTTTTGTTTTTTGCTTTATTTTTTAATTCTTTTTGCTTTTAGTTTTAGGAAAATTATAAACTTTCTGTTAGTGCCATTACTTTTCAAATTTGAAAACACTTTTCTTTTGTTTTCTTTCTTGCTTTATTTATTTTATTTTGTATCTACTTACAAAAAAATACTTATTGTTGCTATTTTTAATTATTACGAGGGCCGAACCATAAGACATTAAAGCATTTCAAATGAACTCTGAAAAAGTTGAAAGTTGGCATGGTATCATAAATTGACCCACACATAGCATGTGCATGTACAAAACGAACAATGGTGGCCATAATGGTATCGAACAATAGTTATGGAGAAAGTCTTCACTTTTTCTTCGCTTGTGTCATTTGCTTATTGCGTCGTAACCATGGATAATCTTCATCGTTTATCAGGATGCTGGGGTCAGCCTTGACTTTAAAGGGAGTAATTTCATGAAACTTTTCATAATCTTGAGACATGTCTGTCTTGTCCTCCACTCCCACGATGTCCCTTTTTCCTGAAAGAACTATGTGGCGCTTTGGCTCATCGTATGATGTATTTGCTTCCTTATCTTTTCTCTTTCTCGGCCCATCGGACATGTCCTTCACATAGATAACCTGTGCCACATCATTGGCTAGGACGAACGGTTCGTCGCTGTACCCAAGATTTTTCAGATCCACTGTTGTCATTCCGCATCGTGGGTCTACTCTGCACTCGCCTCCTCGACAGATTGACCCATTTGCACTTAAACAAAGGGACCTTAAAATCATGTCCGTAGTCAAGTTCCCATATGTCCACTATGTAACCATAATATGTGTCCTTTCCTCTCGGTTGTTGCATCAAAGCGACACCGCTGTTTTGGTTGGTGCTCTTTTGATCTTGGTCAATCGTAAAATGTATTCCCATTTATCTCAGATCCTTTCCAAATCAATACACCAAAGATGGTCCCTCGATAACAAGTACAGCTCCTCACAAACAGTGTCTGTCACCTCTAATACGTGCTTCCAACCAACTGCTGAAAGTCCTAATGTGTTCACATAATCCATCGTCGACCGCTCCCGTGTTTGAAGCTTGATCGTTCTTGTGTTCATCGACATACGGGTCACCAAGGTAGAGTTCTCAGAGAACTGTAGTGGGCTTGAGACCAAGAATATCCGCCCCTGCATATTATTGAGTCCTTTCCAAGCATGTTTTTCCAAATAGTCTCCCCTCATACCGCGATTTAGGGAGACCTATCTTCTTAAGGCCAGGAATGAAGTCAACACAAAACCCGATGACATCCTCTGCTTGATGGCCCATGGAGATGCTTCCTTCGCCTAGCGCGTTACGGACGTATTTCTTTAGGACTCCCATGAACCTCTCAAAGGGGTACATATTGTGTAGAAATACGGGCCCGTAATGACAATCTCGCCAACTAGATGAACTAGAACGCAAGGCCATGATATTGAAGAAGGATGGTGGGAACACCAGCTTGAAACCGACAAGACATTGCACCACATCACTCCTTAGCCTTGGTATGGTTTCGGATCGATCACCTTCGAGATATTGCATTGAGGAATGCACATAGCTTCACAATGGCTAATCGGACGTTTTCCGTAGAAGCCCCTCAATGCAACCGAAGCGCTTAGGTCATAATCACGTGGCAGTCATGAGACTTTACGCTCAAACTTTTCTCCGCCATATTTATTATTCCTTTTATATTCGACGAGAAGCCGCCGACCTTCATACTAAGCAGGCATTCAAAGAAGATTTTTTCTTCTTTGGTAAGAGCATAGCTGGCAGGACCTTCATATCGCTTTGGAGGCATGCCGCCTTTTTCGTGGAAATGTTGCAGGTCCTCTCGTGCCTCACCTGTATCTTTTGTCTTCCCATACACGCCCAAGAAGCCTAGCAGGTTCACGCAAAGGTTCTTCATCACACGCATCACCTCGATCAAGAGCGGACCTCTAGGTCTTTCCAAAGAGGGTAGGTCCCAAAATATAGATTTCTTCTTCCACATGGGTGCGTGTCCCTCGGCGTCACTCGGAACAGCTAGTCCGCCGACCCTTTCCAAAGATTACGGTAAATCATTGACCATAGCAAGTACGTGATCACCGCACGCATGGCGGCTTCTTCCGTGATCTGCCTCGCTTTGAAATGCTTGCCTTTCTTTCGACATTGATGGTTGGTCGGAAGAAATCGACGATGGCCTGTACACATTCTTCCCGCAGCTTGCCGTATATACTATCGGTGTCAAGTAAACAGTGCGTGCATGCGTGGTATCCCTTGTTTGTCCGTCTCCGAAGGTTACCGAGAGCGGGCCAATCGTTGATGGTCACGAACAACAACGCCTTTAGGTTAAATTCTCCTGCTTGTGCTCATCCCACGACGCACACCGCTTCCATTCCACAGCTGTAAAAGTTCTTCATCTAATGGCCTTAGGTACACATCAATGTCATTGTCGGGTTGCTTAGGGCCTTGGATGAGAACTGCATCATAATGAACTTCCGCTTCATGCACATCCAAGGAGGAAGGTTATACATACATAGAGTCACGGGCCAGGTGCTGTGATTGCTGCTCGCTTCCCGAAAGGATTAATGCCATCCGCGCTTAAAGCAAACCATACGCCTTGGCTCACTTGCAAACTCATCCCAAGATTTCTCTCGATTTTTCTCCATCGCGACCCGTCACGGGTGCTCTCAACTTCCCGCCTTTCTTACGGTCCTCACCGTGCCATCGCATCAACTTGGCATGCTCTCCGCTTCAACAGACGCTTCAACCGTGGTATTATAGGAGCATACCACATCACCTTCGCAGAACCCTCTTCCCGGGGCTCGCCACAACATCACCAGGTCATCTCGTCTAATCTTATATCGTAATGCACCGTGATACCGGCATGCTCAGATCCTTGTACGCACCATGTAGAGGATGCTGTCATTAGGGCATGCATGTATCTTCGCACCTCCAATCCTAGAGGGCATACGACCTTCTTTGCTGCGTATGTACCGTCGGGCAATTCGTTATCCTTGGAAGCTTCTTCTTCAATATTTTAAGTAGCTTCTCAAATCCTTTATCAGCACAAGATTCTCGCCTTCCATCGCAGCAATTCCAAAGACGGTACCGAGCTTTGTGTTGTCATCTTCGCAATTGGGGTACAACCCTTTTTGTGGTCCTCTAGCATGCGATCGAACTTCAGCTTCTCCTTTTGACTTTCGTGATTGCGCCCTTGCATCGACAATGACCCGGCGGAGATCATCATCATCGGGCACATCGTCTGGTTCCTCTTGATCTTCAGCAGCTTCTCCCGCTGCAAGCATCATCGTGCACATCGTCTGGTTCCTCTTGATCTTCCGAGCATCACCGTATTCAAGGGGCACATAGTTGTCATCGTACTCTTCTTCTTCGCCATCTTCCATCATAACCCCTATTTCTCCGTGCCTCGTCCAAACATTATAGTGTGGCATGAAACCCTTGTAAAGCAGGTGGGTGTGGAGGATTTTCTGGTCAGAGTAAGACTTCGTATTCCCACATATAGGGCATGGACAACACATAAAACCATTTTGCTTGTTTGCCTCAGCCACTTTGAGAAAATTATGCACGCCTTAATGTACTTGAGGTGTGTCTTGAACCGTATATCCATTGCCGGTTCATCTGTGTGCATTATATATAATTATGTGTCAAAAATCATTAGAGAACATCATGAATAGATAATTAATTAAGTGACCAAATTAATAGAAGTTCATCATCACATTAAAACCAAAGTACATACATAGTTCTCATCTAACAACATAAAGCTCTGCAGAGCATCTAAATTAATTAAACCATACATGAAACTATGTAAAACATTTCAATGCGAAAACAAATGCGATCATAATCGCAACCAATGTAACAACCGATCCAACGGCATAATGATACCAAGCCTCGGTATGAATGGCATATTTTCTAATCTTTCTAATCTTCAAGCGCATTGCATCCATCTTGATCTTGTGATCATCGGCGACATCCGCAACATGCAACTCCAATATCATCTTCTCCTCCTCAATTTTTCTAATTTTTCCTTCAACAAATTGTTTTCTTCTTCAACTAAATTTAACCTCTCGACAATAGGGTCGGTTGGAATTTCGGTTCAACAACCTCCTAGATGAATAAAATCTATGTCACGTTGGTCGGCATAATTGTCATAAACAATAAATGAACCAATAGTTATGAAAAGATAATATATACCACATCCGAATCATAGATGGGACGAGGCCGATGGGGCGGATACCAAAACCATCGCACTATATAAGATGTAATAATAAAAGTAAGAAAATTATACAAGTATATATCTATCTAAACATACAAATAAGAATATTTTTCCTTTCGAAAGAAGATAAGAACAAGAGGCTCACCACGGTGGTGCCGGCGATGAGATCGGTGCGGGTGATCGACAACGTTGAAGACGGGGACGGGGCGTGACGGACCGCTAAACCTAGACAAATATGGAGGAAAATGGAGCTTGGCAGTCGAGCTTGGAGAGGAGAAACCTTAAGTAGTGTGGCTCGGGCATTCCATCGAACACCTTGTGTGCATATGAGGTGAGCTAGAGCACCACCAAGCCCTCTCCCCCTCGGCCAGAAAAAACAAAGCAGTGTGCTCTGCTCTTGCGCGAGGGGGTATATATAGGCACCACCATTGGTCCCGGTTGGTCTCATGAACCGGGACTAAAGGTTTGCCTTTGGTCCCGGTTCGAGCCACCAACCGGGACCAATGGTGGTGGGCTAGGAGCGAGGCCCATTGGTCCCAGTTCGTCGCTCCAACCAGGACCAAAAGGTCTAGACGAACCGGGACCAATGGCCCACGTGGCCCGGCCGGCCCCCGGGGCTCATGAACCGGGTCTGATGCCCCCATTGGTCCCGGTTCTGGATTGAATCGGGACTAATGGGCTGGACCGGCCTGGACCATTGCCCCCTTTTCTACTAGTGACTCTACACCAGGAACTCCCTCTCCCTCTCATGAGTCCAAACCCCCACTCAATTTTGCTCAGAACTAGCCGCAGGCGAAAATCCACTTCGCCCCCGAAACCTCCTCCGCAGCGAAGCTCGCCGCCGGCAGCTCACTCCGTCCCCGCCGACCCAACGACTACCGTGAGGACCGCCCCTGTCTGGTGGATCCATCCCCGCCCTCCAGAGGCCGCGAGGAGCCACCTCTCGCCGACGTTGGTCGCCGGAGCCTCGCCCCGCTCGGACAGAGGAGGGAGAAAGGCGCGCGACGGTCAAACTGACGATGGGCAAAGCGGGCCTTGTCGGTGACCCCACGCCGGTCCACGTGTTTAAGTGAAGACGTATAATCCCCCGGTACGTTTTCCCTGCACCGAAAGCGTATTCGAGACTGAAACGTTTTCTTTTTGTTTCATTTTTAAAACAGATTTTGACCAGAACTTTGACTGGTTATATCTTTTTAAGTATAACTCCAAATGAATTAATTCTTTTTCCTACCTCTCTCAAATATTGTCTAGTTTATTTTAAGATTTATTTGAAAAAAATTCAGAACAACTTTTTGTGCTGTTTTTATTTTGTGTGTTAATTCATTTATATTGCTAAAATAGGATTTTTGAAGAGAGGAGAAATATTTCAAGAGTTAGAAATGCACCCTGCCTTCCCGTGACCTGAAGGCAAGCATTCCGAACCCTGGCATAATATTTTTGTGTGTTCGATGACACGTTGATAACATCACCTCACTTTGGAGAAACTTGTTATTTCATGTGATATGATCATATGCATGGGTGCATATTATTGATTTCCATGCTGTTGGAAATGAACACACTTGTGATGATAATCATCCTCATGTGCCTTGCATGCATATCGGCAGGAACCCGGGAAAACCTCTGCCTTGGGTAGGCCTGAGTTTGTCGCCGGTCTCTGTCGGGATGGTTATGTCTGGTATGGCATGGTAAGGTAATATGAGCGGTGACTCTGTTGGTTGAAATATATTCGTTATGCTAATCATGCAGGGAATACTTAAACCTCCTGAGTCGACCATAGATCGAGTCTTGGCCAGTAACCCCCATACTTGTTTCAGATTACCACTGTCTCTACTGACAAGTAGAGTACGGTTCGATAAGTTGTCAACCTCTTTCTAGCACACACCGCATGTGAGAGGCCAGGTGGAAGATATCGGTTGTAGCTGGTAGGCGGCCACCTGGTCCGGGGCATGGGTGTTTCGGTTGGGACGAGAGGGAGGCCACCCCTTAGAGCGCGCGATATAAATTTGATCCCATGCTACGCGAGGTTGTAGCCTCCCACTTAGAATTTGCTTGACGGTGTGTGGGTGATTCGGACACGTGTGAGTTAAGCTGGTGTGTGCAAGTTAGGTGTGTTTTCAACAAAAGACCGTGAGACGGAATTAGTCGATGGACTAAAGAAATATGTTACTCGTGGGTAAAGAGTACACCCTCTGCAGAGATTAAACCTATTGAATAGTCGTGTCCATGGTTAAGGATTACGATGCAGGATGGGTCAAGTGTCGGTCTTAGTGTCGGTCTTGGAGGTGATAATCATAGACCGAGGCTGGAATACTACTTGTGACTTGTGATAATTATGATTATTATTGTTGTGATCTAACCCGTGATATTATCGTTATTATCGAGTATCTCTAGGATGGTTCTACCTCCGGGATATTCACTATGATTGTTCTTTTAAAGCCCTTTATGTGGTGTCGCTCAGACGCCCGACTGTGGCATTTCTTTTAAAGCCCTTTATGTGGTGTCGCCAGACGCCTGACCGTGGCATTTCTTTTAAAGCCCTTTATGTGGTGTCGCTCGACGCCTTGACCGTGGCATTTCTTTTAAAGCCCTTTATGTGGTGTCGCTCGACGGCCGATCGTGGCATTTCTTTTAAAGCCCTTTATGTGGTGTCGCTCGGACCTCGATCGTGGCATTTCTTTTAAAGCCCTTTATGTGGTGTCGCTCAGACGCCCGACTGTGGCATTTCTTTTAAAGCCCTTTATGTGGTGTCGCGCAGACGCCCAACTGTGGCATTTCTTTTAAAGCCCTTTATGTGGTGTCGCTCAGACGCCCGACGGTGGCATTTCTTTTAAAGCCCTTTATGTGGTGCGCTCAGACACCCGACTGTGGCATGCTTGTTATTTATTTCATAATTTTTAATACTTCTATGACATTGCATATTCATATATTACATGCTTACACACATCAGAGTTATATTTATCTTTTGTGACTGACATCATGAGTATAAAATATTTTCAGCACATCGTTGTTATATTATACCCGTGTTCATAATGTTTGCGAGTACATTCAAAGTACTCACTGGCTTGTCCCTGGCTATTGTCTTGGCCAGATTTCTTGCGCGGAAAGGAGCGACCGTGTTGACAGCCCCGGAACCCACACAATGGAGATAGCAGCCTCGCGAAGATAGGAGTTAACCTGGTCAGCTGTTCCCGTGGGAAATGGAGTCCCATAGACACTGATGTTTCACAACCCGCTTCCGCCATCAATCACTAGAAACCATTTGTTGTACTCACAGGCCAGAATGGTCTTGTACTACATATTTTGTATTTTTGCTTGGAATTTCTGTATCAAGTGGTGCCTCATCAGCTAATAGTTATCCTGGGGCTGGTGAGCACGATGGCCATTTTCTGGGAAGTAACACCGGGAGAACCGGTCGCCACAATCACCCCACTCGACGTTGGTGGGCATAGAAGGAATCTTGTGCACGTCCACCACCAAATCCTTGCTTCCGGTCATATGATTCGTTGCTCCACTATCGAGCAACCATGATCCCCCACCGGAAGCAAACACCTACAAGAGATCAATGCTTGGTTTTAGGTACCCATTTTTTAATGGGTCCTTTGATGTTAGTAACAAGGGTCTTAGGAACCCAAATAGACCATTCAATGTACTCATAAGGAGAACCGACAAATTTAGCATAAACACGCCCATCACTAGCATGGCACAACACATAAGAAGGGTTAAAGTCGCCGGCTTTGTTGGAAGGGGTGGCATTGCCCTTTTTGACATCACCACCCTTCACATTGTTCTTCTTCTCCTTAGGAGAACCCTCTCCCTCCTTCACAAAAGTTTGCTTGAGAGGAGGAGGTCGTTTGGCCTTGTCGTTCTTCTTCTTGCTCTTGGACTTGGGTGTGAACCCAACTCCTTCCTTGGCCATAACTTCCTTTTGATTTCTCAAAAGGTCATTGAGGTTCTTCTCAACTTGTATGCACGTAACAAGGCCTTTCTCAAGATGCTCCTTCAACTTGGCATTCTCCTCCACAAGATGCACATGCTCACAACGTGGGTTAGTGGCATTTGCATTATCAGTTAATACCATATGAGGAAAGGTGGCTTTTTCTTTAGTTAGCTTCACTTGGAGTTGATCATGAGACTCCTTGAGGCTAGCATGAGCACTCTTCAAGACCTTGTGAGCCTTGTCGAGTATATCAAACTCCTCTTTGAGTATAACATGATCAACGCCAAGTTTAGCCTTCTCAGAAGTTAGCACACCAGATACAACAAGAGCATGATCAAGATCTTTCTTTAATTCAACATTGTCATCGTTGTATGACTCCTCAAGATCCAAACGATGCCCACGCTCTTCCTCAAGAGAATTAGAGATATGCGATATCTCATCGGCATAGTCACAACTATGACCTTCCATCTTAGAGATGGTTTCTTCATGAGCCTCAATCATGTCATTAGCTTCACCAAGTTGTTCCAAGAGAGCAACGAAGTGCTTCTTGGATTTTCCCTTGAGCTTACTCATAAAAGACTCAAATTCATTTACTTCCTCATTAGACCCCTCACTTTCATCAATGCCATCCGTTAAGGAAGAATTAGTAATGATGGTGGTTTTGATGTTGGGGGTTACCTTGTTGGTGGCTTTAGCCATGAGACACTTGGCGGTGATGTTCTCATTGGGTGAGTCGAAGAGGGGCACCCGTGGAGTTGTGGCAATGGCAACGGAGGCCATGGCCATGGCTTCACTATCTTCATCATCATCGTCATCCTCATGGTATTCTTTTTGAACCACCAACCCTCGAGTAGGAGTCTTTTTGGTGAAGTTGTTCTTGTTGGGGAAGGACTTGGCTTTGTCCTTTCGAATGAGCTTGCCGCCATTGTCTTCCCGCTTCTCGTAAGGGCAATCCACAACAAAATGGCTCACATTGCCACAATTGTAACATGTTCTCACACGTTGCTTGCCCTTGAGCCCACTTGAGTTGTTCTTGTTGAAGTTGGGCCTTGTGTTCTTCTTGCTCCAAAATTGCCTTGAAGCAAGTGCCATGTGCTCATGATAATCATATTTTGTATCTTCGGGGTTGCTATCCTCATCTTCCTCTTCTTCCACAATAACATTGGCCTTCAAGGCAAGGTTGGGCTTCTTTACCCTTTGAGAGCGCAACACCGCGTTGTCGGCGGTCTTGTACAAGATCCTCATTGCCACAAACTCATCCAACACCTCATTTGAGGTCAAGGAGTGGAAGTCCGGTCTTTGTCGAATGACGGAGGACAAGGACTTGTGGAAGGGCATCATTGCTTTGAGGAACTTGCGCTTGATCCATTGTGATCCGTGTCCTTGCTCCCATGATCTCGGAGTGAGACCGCAAGTTTGGTTACCCTCCAAAGAGCTCACGAGGCTCTTCATATTCTTTCATTGCAAACTCATCGGCTTCATCTTGCACCACTTCATAGTTGGAGTGTTGAATGCTTGCACTTCCCTTATAGAAGGAAACAACACAATGCCATGCGTCTTTGGGCATGGAGAAGGGTCAAGATGAGGAGATCTTCGGATAGAACAGCATCTTGAATGATGAAGAGAGCATTCTCATTGAATTGATGGTCCACGGCTTCTCTAGGGGTGAAGTTGCTTCGGTCATGTGGATGGAAACCTTCTTCAACGATTCTCCAAAGGTTAGTATTCACATGATTTAAATGATGCTTGAAGCGATATACCCAAGATTCAAAGTCCTCATTTTTTACAATCTTAGGAGGAGGGCCGGCATGATTTAAATGAGTAGAAGGAATCGGTCCTCCATAAACTGGAGTGTAAGGGCATATTTATCCCTAAGTGTTTTGGTGATTGATGACAATACTCGTGCGGACTAATCGTGTGCCTTGAGTCCCTCAGATACTTCATCATTAGGCACAAGACGATTCGGGGGTCCTTATATAGGCAATACTAGCTGTTATGAGGTTTACATCATTATGTCCATAACAGTGTATTAAATGAAGGTGGATTAGGTTCAAGTGGAGGCAATATGTGGTGCATGTCAAAAGTATACTACTAATCCAAACTTGATCTACTTTGGATTAGTAGTACTTTCGATGTGCACCACATGTTGCCTCCACTTGAATCTAATCCACCAGCACAAGATATTTAATCGTCCTCATGGTCATTACCATCAACATTATTTATTTAATCACCACTAACACTAGCTAATAATAATCATCATAGTCATTACCACTAATACTAGCTATTTTATCATCATAGTAATAGTGTAGCACATCATCATCCACGAAACTCATTTCTAGCCAGCTACTCACTCTGCTGCTCTCTCTTAGGTAAAAGAACATAAAACATGTATAGCTCTCCTCCTTGATCAAGTTGGAGCATGCAGATGAACTGTCTCCCTAATCGTGGAAGGCGTCTCGTTGCTGCTCCCTAGTACTTCTCTGCGCTCCCCAACACATATTTGGTCCAGTCTTGCACTATTAAGCATCCGTCGCTAATCTTGAATGCACTAAAGTAAGCTGTAGGATATCTTGGCCGTAAGTTGATAATACTCATGACACCTTTAGTCTCGATCCCATAAGGCACAACATTCATCGGAGTCCTGTTGAAGAACATCGTATGGTAACATACTTAGCAATGAAGTTTAGCTTCAAAAATAATGTATGGAAAATATGCAATCAGGATAAAAAGTAAAAATCTTACCATCCTTCCTAAATGGATGTGACCGTAGTTCATTATGAACACTATGGGTCGCACATTTTCGATACTAAGATTTCTAAATGCAGGAAGAAAATTTGTCTTGACAAGTATCAAGATCCTCAAGCCATGAAACATAATGGTGAGCTCCTCGCAGTTGAGTTCAGCCCGTGACGATATACGGTCCTGTCTACCAAGCGCTGGACATGTTTGCTTGCACGGAAATAAGCTGACAATACAAATGCCAAGTAGTACCGCTCCCTTGGAGTAGTAGTACCATGGCCCTTCTGCCTAGTACCACAGCGTCGCGGTAGTAGGCGCGGATGTAATTTTTTACATCCACTCCGACCACGGTAGTACCGCGCCTCGCAGGTGGTAGTACCGCGTCGGGTTTTTGCACCACCCTAGTTTCTGCGGAAGTAGGCACGGATGTAATTTATTTCATCCGCGCCCTTCGAACCGTGACCCTCCTGCCTTGCGGTAGTACCGCAAGGGGGAGCGGTAGTACCGCGCGAGCGGTAGTACTGCTCCTTCTTCAGGCTTGTTCCGGCCTGTGCTGTTGCCACGGAAGTACCGTGGTGCTCCACGGTAGTACCGCGCGGCGCCGCGTTAGTACCGCGTCCTTGGAGCGGTAGTACCGTGAGTCGCGGGCAGAACTAGTGGATAACGGTTGGATTTTTTCCACGACTATATAAGGGATGTCTTCTACCTCTAGTTGACTACCTCTTCCACCTCTAAGCTCCATTGTTGCTCCAAGCTCCATTGTTGCTCCAAGCTCCATTTTCGCCCGATCTCTCTCCCTAGCCAATCAAACTTGTTGATTTGCTCGGGATTGGGTGACAAGGGCCCGATCTACACTTCCACCAAAGGATATTTGATTCCCCCACTTATCCCTTGCGGATCTTGTTACTCTTGGGTGTTGAGCACCCTAGACGGTTGAGGTCACCTCGAAGCCATACTCCATTGTGGTGAAGCTTCGTGGTGGTATTGTTGTTGGGAGCCTCCGATAGTTGTGGAGATTGCCCCAACCTTGCTTGTAAAGGTTCGGTCGCCGCCTCCAAGGGCACCAATAGTGGAATCACGGCATCTCGCATCGTGTGAGGGCGTGACGAGAATACGGTGGCCCTAGTGGCTTCTTGGGAGCATTGTGCCTCCACACGCTCTAACGGAGACGTACTTCCCCTTAAAAGGAAGGAACTTCGGTAACACATCCTCGTCTCCACCGTCTCCACTCTTGGTTATTTTGTGCCTTTACTTTCGCAAGCTTACTTATTGTTACATCTCTTGCTTGCTTGCGTGCTAGTTGATATTGCATCATATAGGTTGCTCACTTAGTTGCATATCTAGACAACCTATTTGTTGCAAAGTTTAATTTGGTAAAGAAAAGCGTAAAAATTGTTAGTTTCCTACTCACCCCCCCCCCCCTCTAGTCAACCATATCGATCCTTTCAATTAGTATCAGAGCCTCGTCTCTTTATTAAGGACTTTGCCGTCCGAAGAGTATGTTTGACACCAACGATGGTGCGGAGGAACACTCCGGTGTGAATCCCATCTCATCTTCGGCCGAAGGGGGAACCTCGGTCTCTCGTGAGGAGTTCAATGTGGCTTTAGACACATTGAAAACCTCCATGACGGCCGAGGTTAAAAGCATGTTTAATGATTTCCTAGAGGGACTTAAACTATCTACCGCGCCTATGAAAGTGGGGGATCCTACTAACAAGGTGACGGATGCTTTCTCCGACAAGGGGGAAGCTAACAATGAAAAGAGTCCTTCTACTAGTGGTAGAAATGGCACCGGCATCTTTGCCCATGTGGAACCCCCGGTTTATGGAGGGCCTATCCCTCCACTCATTTGAATCATGCCGTCCACCTCCTAAATATGAGAAACATGAAGATTTTGATAATTGGGTCTATCGCTTTAAGCGTCATTTGAAACATGTGAACACTAACCTTTGGAGAATCATTGAAGAAGGTTTTTATCCTCATGACCCAAGCAACTTCACCCCCCGAGAAGCGGTGGACAATCAATTCAATGAGAGTGCTCTCTTCATCATCCAAGATGCAATCCTTCCCGAAGATCTCCCTCACCTTCAACCCCATGTCGTGGCTAAAGAAGCATGGAAATGTGTCGAGGGTCTCTATCGTGGAAGTGCTAGCATTCAACGGTCCAACTATGAAGTGGTACAAGATGAAGCCGATGAGTTTGCAATGAAAGAAGATGAAGAACCTCGTGAGCTCTTTCGAAGAGTGACCAAACTCGCGGTGGCACTTCGAGATCATGGAAGCAAGGACACGGATGACAATTGGATCAAGCGGAAGTTCCTCAAGGCCATGATGCCCTACAACAAAGCCATGTCCTCCGTCATTCGTCAACGACCGGACTTCCACACCATGACCTCAAGTGAAGTGTTGGATGAGTTCATGGCAATTAGCATCTTGGACAAGACCGCCGACAATGCGGTGCTCCGTTCTCAAAGAGTAAAGAAGCCTAACCTTGCTTTGAAGGCCAAGGTTATTGTGGAAGAAGAGGAAGAAGTGGAAGATGAGGAAAGCAACCCCGAAGACACCAAGTTTGACTACCATGAGCACATGGCCCTTGCTTCAAGACAATTTTGGAGCAAGAAGAGCTCAAGACCCAACTTCAACAAGAACAACTCAAGTGGCGTCAAGGGCAAGCAACGAGTTAGAACTTGCTTCAACTGTGGCAATGTGAGCCATTTCGTTGTGGATTGTCCTTACGAGAGGCGGGAGGACAATGGTGGCAAGTTCATTCGGAAAGACAAAGCCAAGTCCTTCCCCAACAAGAACAACTTTGCCAAGAAGACTCCCACGCGTGGGTTGGTGGTTCAAGAAGAATACCAAGAGGATGACGATGATGATGAGAATGAAGAAGCAACAGCCATGGCATCCATTGCCATTGCTACTCCCCGGGTGTCTCTATTCGAATCACCCAACGAAAACATCACCGCTAGATGCCTCATGGCTAAGGCTTCAAACAAGGTAACCCCCAACATCACAACCACCATCATTACTAATCCCTCCGTGGAGGATTGCATTGATGGACATGTTGAGTCTAATGAGGAAGTGAATGAATTTGAGTCTTTTATGAGTAAGCTCTAGGGAAAGTCCAAGAAGCACTTTGTTGCTCTCTTGGAACAACTTGGTGAGGCCAATGACATGATCGAGGCTCGCGAAGAAACCATCTCCAAGATGGAAGGTCATAGTCATGACTATGCCGATGAGATATCGGATCTCTCTAATGCTCTTGAGGAAGAGCGTGTGCATCGTTTGACTCTTGAGGAGTCACACAATGATGACCATGCTAAGTTAAAGAAAGATCTTGATCATGCTCTTGTCATGTCTCGTGTGCTAACCTCCGAGAAGGCTAAACTTGGGGTTGATCATGCTAGAGTCAAAGAGGAGTTTGAGATACTTGACAAGGCCCACAAAGTCTTGAAGGGTACTCATGCTAGCCTCAAGGAGTCTCATGCTCAACTCCAAGTTAAGCTAATCAAGGAAAAGGCCACCTTTCCTCATATGGTATTAATTGATAATGCATGTGCTACTAACCCTTGTTGTGAGCATGTGCATCTTGTGGAGGAAAATGCCAAGTTGAAGGATCAACTTGAGAAGGGCCTTGTGACTTGCATTCAAGGTGAGAAAAACCTCAACGACCTTTTGAGCAATCAAAAGGAAGTTGTGAGCAAAAGAAGGAATTGGGTTTGCACCCAAGTCCAAGAGCAAGAAGAAGAAGAACAACAAGGCTAATCGTCCTCCTCCCTCAAACAAACGTTCGTGAAAGAGGGAGAGGGTGCTTCTAAGAAGAAGAAGGAGAAAGTGAAGGAAGTTGATGTCCAAAAGGGCAAGAGCATTTCCTCAAACAAAGCCGGCGACTTTAACCCTTCATATGTGTTGTGTCGTGCTAGTGATGGACATGTTTATGCTAAATTTGTTGGTTCTTCTTATGAGTACATTGAATGGTCTATTTGGGTTCCCAAGACCCTTGTTACTAACATCAAAGGACCCATTACTAAATGGGTACCTAAAACCAAGCATTGATCTCGTGTAGGTGTTTACTTCCGGTGGGGGATCATGGTTGCTCGATAGTGGAGCAACGAATCATATGACCGGGAGCAAGGACTTGGTGGTGGACGTGCAAGAGATTCCATCTATGCCCAACAATGTCGAGTGGGGTGATGCATCACATTCTAAGGTATTGGGTCTCGGCAAGGTTGTCATTTCTCATGATCTAACGATCGAGAAAGTCATGCTTGTTGAGTCCCTTGCATTCAATTTACTTTCCGTTCGTCAACTTGCACTCATGGGCTTTGCCACATTCTTTGATATTGATACCGTGGCCCTCTTGTGGAGCAAGACTCTTAAAGTAGCCTTCGTTGGGCATGTCGAGAACGGTCTCTATGTGGTTAACTTTTCGGAGCAACCCACTAAGACCGCGACATGCCTAATGGCTAAAGTTGACGAGGGATGGCTTTGGCATCGCCGTTTGGCCCACGTCAATATGAGATCTTTGCAAAGTCTTCTCAAGGGGGACCATGTTCGTGGACTAACAAATGTTAGTTTTGCCAAAGATCGTGCTTGCAGTGCTTGTATCGAAGGAAAGCTTCATGAAAAGGCTCACCCTCCCATCATCTACTCGAAGAGACCCTTGGAGCTCCTTCACATGGATCTCTTCGGGCCTCCATCTTTTGATAGTCTTGGAGGAAGAAAGTATTGCTTGGTGATTGTGGATGATTATTCAAGATACACTTGGGTATACTTCTTCAAGAGGAAGAGTGAGACCCAACAAACCATCATCAACTTTGCAAATGAAGCTCAACGTCAACATGATGCAAAGATCTTGACAATAAGAAGCGACAACGGCATCGAGTTCAAGAACTACACCTTGGATGAGTTTCTTAGTGATGAGGGGATCAAGCATCAATATGCGGCACCTTATACCCCTCAATAAAATGGTGTTGCGGAGAGGAAGAACCGGACGTTGATGGATGCGGCAAGGACCATGATGGCGGAGTTCAAGTCTCCGTACAACTTTTGGGCCGAAGCCATCAACACCGCATGTCATGCATCCAATCGGCTCTATCTTCGCAAAGGCTTGAACAAGACTCCTTATGAGATCCTCACCGGCAACAAGCCCAACCTCAAGTACTTCCGGGTGTTCGGTTGTAAGTGTTTCATTCTCAAGAAAGGTGTTCGGTTGTCTAAATTTGAGGCTAGAGCTCATGAGGGCATATTTGTTGGTTATGCTACAAACTCTCATGTTATCGTGTCCTCAACAAGTCCACCGGACTCATTGAGGAGACGATGTAACATGGAGTTTGACGAAAATAACGGCTCCCAAGTGGAGCAAAGTGGTACTTGTGATATAGGTGATGAAATTCCTCCCCAAGCCATAAGAAGAATGGGTATTGGTCAAATCCTACCCATTGAGGAACCCCTTGTGGCCGAAGGAGAAGGACAATGCTCTAATCAAGTAGAGCCATCACCTCATCAAGACCCACACGCTTCCGAAGAACAAAGTGAAGGCCCTCAACCTCGTGAACAAGACCAAGGGCAAGATCTACCTCAAGACCGTGATGAACCACTAAATGATGCCCAAGGTCAAGTTCTCCCCCTCGAGCGAGTTCAAGATCAAGAGCAACCTCAAGATCAAGAACAAACTCAAGACGGCGCTCAAGATCATCAAGTCAACCCTCCTCCTTCCACACCCGAGGAGGAATTAGAGCGTTGTGCCGCGAAGATTGCTTCCAAGCTCACCACTCAAGGCCATCTCATGGAAAATGTGGTTGGAAGCCTAAGAAAAGGGGTAAGCACTCGTAGACAATTGGCAAACTATTGTGAACATCACGCGTTTGTCTCTTGTGTCAAACCCCAAAAGGTCTATGAGGCACTCAAAGACTCGGATTGGCTCAATGCCATGCATGAAGAACTCAACAACTTCGAGTACAACAAGGTGTGGAGATTGGTGCCAAGACCATCCGGGAACCACAACGTCATTGGAACCAAGTGGATCTTCAAGAACAAGCAAGATGCTCATGGGAACATCATTCGCAACAAGGCAAGATTGGTAGCACAAGGCTACTCCCAAGTCGAGGGTATCGACTATGGTGAAACCTTTGCTCCCGTTGCTCGTCTTGAATCCATTCGTTTGTTGATTGCTTATGCTTCCCATCACAAATTTAAGTTGCAACAAATGGATGTGAAAAGTGCTTTTCTTAATGGTCCTATTAATGAGTTGGTCTATGTCAAGCAACCCCCTGGTTCGAGGATCCCTACTTTCCGGATCATGTGTATCAACTCGATAAGGCACTCTATGGCCTTAAACAAGCCCCACGTGCGTGGTATGACCACCTTACCGAGTTGTTACAAGATCGTGGATTTGAAGTAGGGCTAATCGACCCCACTCTTTTTACTAAGAAGGTCAACGGGGAGTTGTTTGTATGCCAACTATATGTTGATGATATTATCTTTGGTTCCCCTAACAAAGCTTTCAATGAAGAATTTGCCGCTCTCATGACCTCCAAGTTTAAGATGTCTTCGATGGGAGAGTTGAAGTTCTTCCTTGGTTTCGACATCAAGCAAAGAAGAGAAGGAACCTTCATCAACCAAGCCAAATACACTCAAGACATGCTTAAAAGATTCAAGCTAAGTGATGTCAAGCGGCTACTACACCAATGCCTACCAAGTGCCAACTTGACATCGATCCCAATGGTAAGCGGTGGATCAAAAGGTATATCGCTCCATGATTGGCTCCTTGCTTTACCTTTGTGCATTTAGACCGGATATCATGTTGAGTGTGGGGATGTGTGCGTTTTCAAGCCGCACCAAAGGAAAGTCACTTTGTGGCGGTCGTTTAATCTTCGATATTTGGCTCATACCCCAAACTTTGGCTTATGGTACCCAAGAGGAGCAAACTTCAAGCTTGAAGGTTTCATGGATTCGATTAGGCGGAGACAAAGTGGATGGGAAGTCCACTTCCGGAGGGTGCCAATTTCTTGGTTGCTCCTTGGTAAGTTGGTCTTCCAAGAAGCAAAGTGTGTGTCTCTCTCGTCCACCAAGCGGAGTATGTGGCGGCCGGTAGTTGTTGTGCTCAACTCCTATGGATGAGGCAAACTTTAAAGGAGTACGGTGTCATTTGTGACAAAGTGCCTCTTTGGTGTGATAATGAAAGTGCCATCAAGATTTCTCTCAACCCGTGCAACACTTCAAGGCGAAGCACATTGAGATTCGTATCACTTCATCCGGGATCACATTAGGCGAGGGAGATCGAGCTCAAGTATGTCAACACTCATGATAACCTTGCAGATATTTTCACGAAGCCCTTGGATGAAGCAAGATTTCATGAGTTAAGGCATGAGCTAAATATCATTGATTTGAGCAATGTGACTTGAACCGTGCACCCCCACCACACTCAACTTGTTGTCTAGTTTAGGTGTAGGCATGGACATAGGGGAGTGTTGTTCTCTCAATGAACTCTCCTCCCCCATTATGCATAAATAGATCACCTCTTTCACATTAGCCATTTTTTATGGTACTTGTGCTTCAAAGGCGAGTTTTGGTCATGGGCCCAAGGATAATTCTTCGCGGCGCCATACCATTCAACTCAAACATAGGTGGCTTCGGCCACCGCCCTCTCTCCTCGAGAGGTTTTGTCACTTAGGGATTCTCTGTTGTTCCCTTGGTATGTGCTTGTTTTTGTGTAGTTTTGGGTTGTGTCTGTTTTTCGTGCAAAGGCGTATTTCTCTCTTGTTTGAAACCTTCGGTGGCGTGAGCTCATGGTACTACCGCGGTCGGCCACGGTACTACCGCGGCCAACCACGGTACTACCGCTGATGGGAGCACGGTACTACCGTCCCCAAGCGGCAGTAATTTTTTACTGCCGCCTCGTTGAGCGGTACTACCGCCTCGGCGCGGTACTTCCGCCCGAGCGGTACTACATGATGACTCGTGTACTACCGCGCGGTTCGAGCGTGGGGATAAGATCGGGCGGGGAGTTCTAACTCCCCATACCCATTCGTCCTCTTTCTCTCCACGTCGTCTCTTCCTCTCCCGTGCTCACGAATGGAGCCGGCGTTCGTTGCCGGATCTCCTCCACCGGCTGCCCTCCCGTGATTCCGTCCGGTGGGATCGTTCCCCACCACGTGCTCTTGCTATGGACCAAGGTTTTTCCCCAAATCCTTCTCCTTTTTGATTGTGTTTGGTTCTTCTAGGTTTTGGGGGAGGCTTGTATGTTCTTGAGATTCCTAGTCTAGATCTCTGCAAGAGTAGGATGAAGGAGTGTGGTATTGCATAGGATTTACACTTGTATTGTTGTCTTGCACTAGATCTGATCACCGTAGCACCGCCATGGCTTCGCGGTTCTTTTTCAGATTCAAATCCTGGTAGATCTGACGCGACGCGGTACTACCGCCCGTAGGGAGCGGTACTACCGCTCGCACGGTACTACCGCCCCTAGGGCGCGGTACTACCGCGCACCGTGTGGTACTAAAACTTTACTACTGCCCCAGCCATGGTACTACCGTGACCCCTCACGGTACTACCGTGTCTGGAGCTGTACTAAGCCTTTAGTACCGCAAACCATGGCAGATCTACCGTGGCTCACATCTATCGCATGCCAACTTTCTCGTTTATCTTCTATGGGTTTCATGTGCTGTCTTATAGCCTTTGCATTGATTCTTTTCGCCTTGGTTTTGGTGCTTTGCGTGTGTGTGTCTTAGGTGGTGGCTCTTGCCGGGCCAATCCTGTTCGTGACACTGGCTCCAAGCATCTGCGCAACCCAGGAGAAGTTCCCGAGGGGTCATCTGCATCGAAGCGCAATGTCAAGACCACCGCTAGCAAGCACAAGGAGCCCGCCAGGGGTATGGATGAGATAGGCGCCAAGAGTATGTCCGTCTCGTGAAGCTTCACCCTATGTGACCCCACGCCCCTTTGTCGAGGGTGTGAACTGTTCTGGAACAAGACCCAAACCCAGATCTACTTGGATGTCATCAAGAACAAGCAGAATACCTATGTGGAGGTGAAGTGGATTGATATGCACCACATGAGGAAGGACAAGTTTCATGACTACTTTGGGGAGGCTCTGGACTTGGTGGAGCAGTTTGGAATTGAGCATGTGATCTCTTTCCACCTGGACTATGACCCTGAGATCATATGTCAGTTCTTTGCTTCCGTATACTTTCACTCCAATGACGAAAGAAGGATGACCTGGATGACCAATGGCCGCAAGCTGTCTGCTACCTAGAAGGAGTTCATGGATTTGCTTCAAGTTGCTGATGATGGACTTGACACTCCGGTGGGTGTTCGCCCTTATGGCAATGCTGACTCTGCCGACAAGGACAAGCTCACCCCGTTCATGGTTGAGAAGACGCTCGCCAATGGCAAGACAATCTTGGTTCTCAACCCCTTTCTGGATATCATGTACCGCATCTTCCGCAACTCCTTGTTCCCACGCATCGGTGACAAAGACAAGGTTCATGCCTATATGGTGGACATGATGCTTATTTGCCAGAGGCTCGCTCGTCTCGAGACTCAGCCACTTGATGTCTCTCACATCATGTGGTGTGAGCTTCGGTTTCTTGTGTTCAACCGCAAGGTGCCTATTTATGGGCCCTACCTGTTTTCGCTGATTTGAAGACTTGGGAGAAGATGTACCCTGAGGAGGAGTTCCTGGCTCCAGACTGGGTTCGCCATGAGCCCATTTGTCTGCGGGTCAAACCCAACTGGGCTAACACCACTACTCATGCTGAGGCGTCTGCTGCTAGGGCTGCTGCTGTTGATGAGGATGTTGCTGGCACCGAGGGCCGTTCTGCTAGGCCCTCTCAGAGTGACTCTAGGCCATCTTGGGCCAAGAAGTTGAAGGACAAGATGAAGTCTCTTTTCTGCATGCAAGCCAAGGGACAGTACAGGGCTCACGTGGAGTCCAAGGAGAGTCGTCGCCGACACAACAAGGTCTTGCAGCTCTATGGCGAGGATGTGTCTGGCGGGTCTGAGGAGCACATCACTCCTAAGACCGAGTGGATGGAGAAGCAAGAATACATGTGGACTGATTCTGAGGAGGAGGTCGAGGAGTCCATTCCAGCTGCAGAGGCGTCTGACGAAGAGGCATGGGACAACTTCTCTGCTTGAGCCACCTCTTGTGTGTTTAGATGTCCTCTCTGCCTTTTTGGCGTCTCGATGCCAAAGGGGGAGAGAGTGTAGGGATTTGCGAGTTTGTGTGTCGTGTGTTTGCTGCTTTTAGTTGAACTCTCTGCTGTTTTTCTCGTTTGAACCTTGGTTATCTTACCTCGTATGGTGTAAGACATATGCACTCTATCTATCCTAGCTAGCTTGTGTTATATTGTGCTAATTTCATGCTATGCTATGCCTATTATCATGTCTTGGTCTCCAAAATATAGGGGGAGTGTTGATCCTAGTTTGTGTGCCATGCAGTCCAAAGCATTAATCTAAAGTGCACACATCTAGGGGGAGCCCCGTCTATATTTTAGAGAAGTGGGGTTTGCCACTGCTCTAAAAATATCTTATCTATGTGCAAATCCCGTGTTGTCATCAATACACCAAAAAGGGGGAGATTGTAAGGGCATATTTATCCCTAAGTGTTTTGGTGATTGATGACAATACTCGTGCGGACTAATCGTGTGCCTTGAGTCCCTCAGATACTTCATCATTAGGCACAAGACGATTCGGTGCCCTCGAGAGGCTATTGAAGCGGCGTTGTTCTACGTTTCTCTTTGGTGGAGTTGAGTCGAGGAGAGCCGTACTATTAAGAGGGGTCGCGTCGGAAAGGTAGGGTGGAATCACACGTACACTTGTCCCTCCTTTCCTTGCACTTTGGAGCTACCGTCGTTATCTTGGTTGTGTGAAAAAATGGCGACTATCGCTGTACTTGCGGTAGTACCGCAGGTACAAGCGGTAGTACTGCTGGCGTGTCACGGTAGTACCGCCCTTTGGTGCGGTAGTACCGCTGCACCTGCCTAGTGCCGCTCGGTGCGGTAGTAGGGGCGGATGTAATTTTACATCCGCTACCACGGTAGTACCGCCTTTGAGGCGGTAGTACCGCGGCACCTGCCTAGTGCCGCTCTGGTGCGGTAGTAGGGGCGGATGTAATTTTTTACATCCGCGCCCCCCACGGTAGGACCGCTCGTCCAGCGTGGTAGTACCGCGGGGGCCCACGGTAGTACCGCTCCCTTGGAGTAGTAGTACCGTGGCCCTTCTGCCTAGTACCGCAGCGTCGCGGTAGTAGGCGCGGATGTAATTTTTTACATCCGCGCCGACCACGGTAGTACCACGCCCGCAGCGGTAGTACCGCGTCGGGTTTTGCACCACCCTAGTTTCTGCGAAGTAGGCACGGATGTAATTTATTTCATCGCGCCCTTCGAGCCGTGACCCTCTCGCCTTGCGGTAGTACCGCAAGGGGAGCGGTAATACCGCCATGAGCGGTAGTATCGCTCCTTCTTGAGCTTGTTCCGGCTGTCTTTGTTGTTACTGAAGTACCGTGGTGCTCCACGGTAGTACATGCATGGCGCCATGGTAGTACCGCGTCCTTGGAGCGGTAGTACCGTGAGTCACAGGCAGAACTAGTGGATAACGGTTGGATTTTTCCACGACTATATAAGGGATGTCTTCTACCTCTAGTTGACTACCTCTTCCACCTCTAAGCTCCATTGTTGCTCCAAGCTCCATTTTCGCCCGATCTCTCTCCTAGCCAATCAAACTTGTTGATTTGCTCGGGATTGGTGACAAGGGCCCGATCTACACTTCCACCAAAGGATATTTGATTCCCCACTTATCCCTTGCGGATCTTGTTACTCTTGGGTGTTGAGCACCCTAGGCAGTTGAGTCACCTCGAAGCCATACTCCATTGTGGTGAAGCTTCGTGGTGGTGTTGTTGTTGGGAGCCTCCGATTGTTGTGGAGATTGCCCCAACCTTGCTTATAAAGGTTGATCGCGCCTCCAAGGGCACCAATAGTGGAATCACGGCATCTCGCATCGTGTGAGGCGTGAGGAGAATCTGGTGGCCCTATTGGCTTCTTGGGGAGCATTGTGCCTCCACACGCTCTATGAGGCGTACTTCCCTTAAAAGGAAGGAACTCGGTAACACATCCTCGTCTCCACCGTCTCCACTCTTGGTTATTTTGTGCCTTTACTTTCGCAAGCTTACTTATTGTTACATCTCTTGCTTGCTTGCGTGCTAGTTGATATTGCATCATATAGGTTGCTCACTTAGTTGCATATCTAGACAACCTATTTGTTGCAAAGTTTAATTTGGTAAAGAAAAGCTTAAAATTGTTAGTTGCCTATTCACCCCCCCTCTAGTCAACCATATCGATCCTTTCATGGAGGAGCCACATGGGCAAAGATGCCGGTGCCATTTCTACCACTAGTAGAAGGATCCTTTTCGCTAGTAGCTTCCCCCTTGTCGGAGTTAGCATCCGTCACCTTGTCAGTGGGATCACCCACTTTCAACGGCGAGGTAGATAGTTTAAGTCCTTCTAAGAATTTATTAAACATGCTTTCAACCTCGGTAGTCATGGAGGTTTTCAATGTGTCCAAAGCCACATTGAATTCCTCACGAGACACCGCGGTTGCCCCTTCACCCGTAGACGAGATCGGATTCACACCAGAGTGCTCCTCCCTACCGTCTACGGTGTCAACCATACTCTTCGGACGGCAAAGTCCTTAATAAAGAGACGAGGCTATGATACCAATTGAAAGGATCGATATAGTTGACTAGAGGGGGGGATAGGCAACTAACAATTTTTAGCTTTTCTTTACCAAATTAAACTTTGCATCAAAGTAGGTTGTCTAGATATGCAACTAGGTGAACAACCTATATGATGCAACAACAACAAGCACACAAGCAAGCAAGGGATACAACACAAGTAAGCTTGCAAAAGTAAAGGCACGAGATAACCAAGAGTGGAGCCGGTGAAGACGAGGATGTGTTACCAAAGTCCCTTCCTTTTGAGGGGAAGTACGCCTCATAGAGCGGTGTGGAGGCACAATGCTCCCAAGAAGCCACTAGGGCCACCAGATTCTCCTCATGCCCTCACACAATGCGAGATGCCGTGATTCCACTATTGGTGCCCTTGAAGGCAGCGATCAACCTTTACAAATAAGGTTGGGACAATCTCCACAACTTAATTGAGGCTCCTAACGACACCACGAAGCTTCACCACAATGGACTATGGCTCATGGTGACCTCAACCGCCTAGGGTGCTCAAACACCCAAGAGTAACAAGATCCGCTTAGGGATTAGTGGGAGGAATCAAATTCTCTTGGTGGAAGTGTAGATCGGGCCTTTCAACCAATCCCGAGCAAATCGACAAGTTTGATTGGCTAGGAGAGAGATCGGCTAAAATGGAGCTTGGAGCAACAATGGAGCTTGGGGATGGAAGAGGTGGTCAACTAGAGGAAGAAGACACCCTTATATAGTGGAGAGACAAATCCAACCGTTATCCACTTACTCAGCTCAGCGACCTGCGGTACTACCGCTCTGCATAAGCGGTACTACCATAGGGGCTCACGGTACTACGCGATGGATCATGGTACTACCGCGCAACGGCGGAGCTAATCCAGCCGAGCTGCCAATACGAGAGGCATCGCCACCGATGCGGTATTATCGTTCCCCTTGCGGTACTACCGCAAGGCCAGAATGGACTAGCCTGGGAAGGGCACGGATGAATAAAAATACATCCATGCCTACTTCGCTGAAAATCGAGCAAAGGCAAAAATCCGACACAAGATTACTACGCGCCGGCATGCGGTACTACCGCGCAGGGAGCGGATGTAAAAAATTAAATCCGCCCCTACTTCCGCTCGTGTTACTGAGCCAGACCAGGACTCATGGTACTACCGCGCACGTGGGGCGCAACACTAGGAGTCCTTCTTTTTGCATAACAAAGAAGATAACGGAGGATGCTCCAAAGCGCAAAGGGAAAGGCAGTGCAAAGGGAGCAAACGAGAACGATGATTCCACCCGAACCTTTCCACCGCGGACCCCCTCTTAATAGTACGGCTATCCTATGACTCAATTCCACCAAAAGAGACGTAGAACACCTCCGTCTTCAATAGTCTTCGAGGGGTACCAAACCGTCTTGTGCCTAGTGGTGAAGCGACTGAAATACTCAAGGCACATGATTAGTCCGCAAAAGCATTGTCATCAATCACCAAAACACCTTAGGGATAAAAATGCCCTTACACTTGTGCTGTCATAGATGTGTTCCATGACAAAACTCCAATTGTCATCACAAAGATCTCCACTTCCATGACAATAAATGGCGCGCCATGGAAGTGCTTTCGTCAAGGGTAACCGACACGTGACATCCACCGTAATGGGTCACCGTTAAGCTATCGGGTCCGGTTTTGGATCCGATAACCCGTTAACAGCCATGACCAATGGCGATTTTCCACGTGTAAATTTCTCATTGGCCGAAGTAACCACGTGTCAGCTCCACGTTGGTACAGATGACAACCGTCCAATGGACAGGAGGCATCTATGATTCGAAGACACGTGGCACGGCCCAACAGTGGACCATTTTGGTTTAAAAGGCCAGCTGTTTGACTTGGTCAAAAGTTAATAAGTCGGCCCATCAAAATCCTGTTAACGGCCTATGCGCGTATAGCCCATTTACGGCCTGTTATGGCCTTTTCGAATTCGACCCATTAGCATCTTGTGGGCAGTCCAATATAATTCTAGCCCGTTGTCACTTTCGGTCAATGTATGACCCATGACGTCTTTCGACCCATATGAGGCCTTTTGTTTCTTTAGGCCCTTTAAAGGCCCGTGGTGACTCTGGCCCATAATATATAGTAATTTGCTTTATACCCATTAACGGCCCATGATTCAGTTGGGCCGATTTCAGCCCATGTTATCTTTCGGTCTTCTAAGGCCCATATATTCTCGGGCTCATTTCCGACCATCGGTTACTTGCGGACCATTACTGGCATGTTCCGCTAATGTGCCAAATTCAGCCAGTGGTTACAGTCGGCCTGTCTGTGGCTCGTTAACCCTTTGGGCCTTATTCATCCTGTCATGTATTACGGGCCCATTAATGACCCGTTAAGCCTGCTCTGCTGTACGGCCTATTAACGGCCCATTATGGCCCGAGCCCATAAACAAAAAGTTCAAATTCTAGCCCGTTTATGGCCCAAATGGTGTTCAAACATTGGTCCACGATCAGTATGGCACATGAATCCTGCGACCTGTAAGAGGCCCATCCGCCCATGGATCCTGCTGCCTGTCAGAGGCCCATGGATCCTACGGCCCGTAAGAGGCCCATGGATCCTAAGGCCCGTAAGAGGCCCAAGAATCCTAAGGCACCTAGGAGGCCCATGGACCCTACAGCCCGTAGGAGGACAATGGATCCTACGGCCCGAAGGAGGACCATGGATCCTACGACCCGTAGGAGGGCCATGGTTACAATGACCCATATGTGGACCACTGTTATTGCGGTCACCAGGAAACCAAGGAAAAAGAACTACAGAACTACAAGAAAACAAGTAAATAAGACTATAAGAAAATAAATAAACAAGCAACTAACTCTAGAATATTACGACGATTACACAGATTACATCCACTGGGCATCAAAGTTCGCCACCAGTGCAAATATAGGAACCAAAGAAGCATATTACATACATTGGTTGTCAAAGTTGGCGATCAGTGCAAATAAACGCCGCAGCAAAACAAGTCCAGAACTGAAACCACATCAGAAGAGCTCAAAAAACAATATCCTGGGTGCCCACCATGCTGGCAAGAAGCTTAGCAAGCTTGTTAGTTTTCTCTTGTTTGGCGCTTAAATCCTCGAGCGTTTGTTGTTGCACCAGAAAGTATGCATCTGAATTCTGTAGGGACTTCCTCATTTCTTCGGCTTCGTATCGCAGCACATCTGATCGATGTCTTTCAACTTGAAGTTGAGACTCAAGAAGCCGAACTGATTCAGGCAGCGAGTTCGAAGAGCTTGTGCCAGCAGTAGTGGTCAGTAACTCGAACACTACATTAAGACTGGACTTTGGGGTTGTCACACTGTCTTCAAGATAGTTTTATCAGCTTTCTTGGAGACCAACAAGGATGTCTCACTATTTTGAACCTTATCAGCATTACTTCCTTTAAGAATTGCAGAAATTTATATATAGCTAATAAAAACAGGAGTCCTTAATAAGCATAGTACAAAGATACAAGCATCAAACTAACATGCAGCCACACACTTATTGTGTAATCATCAAGGCAATCTATGACTTAACATGGAAAAGCTACAGACAGAAAAAAGTTAAGCTTTAGTATTCCACTACACAAAGCAAAAGCTACAACGGCCTATCTAGCTATAGCCATACAGTTTCTCCGCCTTGATTGTTTCTTTGCAATACACAAGCAATTCGTATATGATTAGTTGGCGCCCATGGCCATGGCAGAACAGTGTTGTTTGTTGGTACTACTCCATCTCCCTCCCTCTCTCTATCTCCAACCCTTTCTCTCTCTAGGTGGGGGCACGGCATGCATGTCGCTAGCGCAAAGCGTATGCAGTGGAAGCTTGGCTTGGCGCCATCTAAGCTAGCCTCTTCTTCTCTCTGATCTAGTATCTCTCTACTTGGGTTTGTTTGGTACATGGTGCATACATGTGCGTTAGTTCAATCATTATGAAATTTATTAATCAATTTTTTTATGAGATTTGAGATAGTACATCTGATCTCATATTTGTTTTGTCTTTTACTTGACTGCGGGGAGAAATATTGACATGTATCTCGGCTCCTATAGGAAAATACTCAGCTAATGATTTTCCTTTAAAATATGAAGGGTATGAACTAATCCAGCATATAGTAATCTATTTCTACAAACCAAATGGATCTAGCAGAAATTTTCCTATAGGAATCCTATCATATAGAATTCCTACAAAATTACTATGAACAAAAGATGACCGAGTTGCATGCACTAGAGGCGAAGTTGCATGCATTGATGCGAGGTATGGCGTTGGCAGCTCAACACTGTGATACTCCTATTTTGGTCCAGTTGGACTCCTCGGAGGTATTGACGGCCCTAATCGGAGACAACTTGTCCTGCAAAAAAATAAAAAGATTAAGCACGAGCAAAATAGAGTGGCAGATTGGTTGGCTTTGTATAGTCATACCGAGAGTATGACTAGATCGTGGACCACCGTGTATGGACAAACTCTTGCCCCTGGATTGTGACCCTATTCGTATGAAATAAAGCTCGAGGTAAAAAAAATGACCTAGTCATAGGGTAACTGTTTCAATATACTGTCACTGATTTTCTCGCTGGCATATGCTACTGCATGAGATGTGACATAAATTTTGAGGTCAATTAAAGTATTGCAGGGGATATTTGGTTCCCATGCTTCCACGGGAATAATAAGGGAAGGAGAGAATTCAAGCTTCCAAGTCCCAAGGTTTATTTATGAATGAATCACCATTGACTGACTACAGACATCCTAGCATGCAGCACCAGAATGAGTAGTATCCACACTCCTCTTCTTCCCCTTCCAAACCTTTTGCTTTTGTTCATACGCACCACCAAAACTTTTCCCCTCTCTCTATGCTGTCAGCCAGGTGATCCTCATCCCCCTCCCTCCCCCCGTCCCTCTCTCTCTCTATAGTGAACTTCCCTTTCGTCCTCTACAGCCTCATTTACACCTTTAGGGCTACTACACGCACACACAACACCTTTATCTCCGTCTCTCTCATCACTCTCTCTCCCTCTCTTCTTCTTCTTCTCTTGGTGATCCATACCGAAGCCTCTCTCTCTCTCTCTATTTATATTAGCTGCCATTTCTCATCCACACCGTGTCTCTCCTATCTCCAGCTCCACCGTACCACCAGTCGATCCATCCATGGGGGATCCCTACACCAATTTCTTGAGGGGCTACAGCCTCCGCTACTCCAACGCAGCGGCTTCTTCCTCCTCCCCCTTCCCCAGCTACACCTCCAACCTCCACCACCCACCTCCCTCCCCTCCGATCAGGGAGGCCCTCCCCCTCCTCAGCCTCACGCCCTCCTCCTCAACCTACCACAACCCCCATCAACACCACGATCAAGAAGATCACAAGGTCATAACCACCGCCTCCTGCAGCAGCCAGGCAGAAGCTGCCGATCAGGCAGCCGGGGAGGTCACCGTTGCCCTGCACATCGGCCTGCCCAGCCCCAGCCCCTCTGATGCAGCAGGCGGCAGCGGCGACCACCACCAGGAAGCAGCAGCGGCGGGAGGAGTGGCTGCTGAGGAGAGAAGCCAGCAGCAGCAGGAAGAAGGGCAGGAGGAAGGGGAAGGAGAGGAGGAGGATGGCAGCACGATGGCGCTCGGGGTGGGGTGCGCCTCCCTGGGGATAGGGAGGCTCACAAAGGGGCAGTACTGGATCCCCACCCCGTCCCAGATCCTCATTGGTCCCACGCAGTTCTCCTGCCCCGTCTGCTACAAGACCTTCAACAGATACAACAACATGCAGGTGAGGTGATCCATCTTCGAATTGCATTGCGCATGCATCGGATTTCAATTTTTGGTTCTGATCCTGTCTGGTCTTGATTGGGGGATTTTAGTTGATTTTGTTTTGGATGTTTGTGTTGTGAACTTCTTTTTATCCTTCCTGTGCGTGAATTGGAGCAGTGCATGCATCTCTGGCTTCCTTTGTCCTGTGCAAGGTGCAGCGGCGGTGGATCTAGGAGCAAGTGCCGCTGCTTCTTGTACCACCTCTCTCTCTCTCTCTCGCTCGCTCGCTCGCTGACGTATCTTGTTGATTTGACTGAACCGGGAGGGAAGTAGAGAGAGGGCATGCACTCTGTCTGCCGTATCTCGTTGATTTGACTGAACCGGGAGGGTAGTGGGAAGAGGGAAGAGAGAGGGCATGCAGTAATGGCTCTGGGACGGCCATTGACATGGAGAACTCTGAGCTCCTATGCTGGCTACTGGGCAGTACTAGACTGACCGATCTTGGAGTTTGCGCTTGTTTTGCCTTTTCAATTGGCAGCGGGCTGGACGCGCAGCGCAGAGAGAGAAAAGGAGAGAGATCTGGGAAGAAAGATCTAGCAGAAAGGCATCTTTATCTTTCCTTGATCAGTTCCTTCAAGGTTACACAGATCGGTGTGCGTCTCAAGCCAACGCCGGCCACAGACTCCTCTCTCTCCTTCTCTGCAAGAAACCCCACCACGAGCAGTGCCCTTCAGTCTCGCACAGTCCATTGCTCAACATCCCTTTTGTTCTCTCTCCCCCTAATTGATGCATCTATGCAACTAGATACTGGTAGCTAGAGAGAGAGATGGTCCCTCTGCAATTTAAATTATCCTCCCATCCCCCGTTGCCCCAAGCACGTGAAGGCGGAGAGCCATCACTTCGTCTTGCACCTTCGTAGCTCTCTCCCTCCTGACTAGCCACAGTGCATGCAGCGGCAATGCCGCTCGGTAGCTCCGATCGAGCCGCTGTACACACGCAACGAACACTCTGCGGTCAGCACCAGCAAGCATCACTCCGTGTCCAATTTGTCCATGCATGCATGTGTAAGCCATTACAACTCTGTCTGTCTGTCTCATGTCTGATCTATCAGTTGCCATGGACGCTTGCGCTTGCAGATGCACATGTGGGGGCACGGGTCGCAGTACCGGAAGGGCCCGGAGTCGCTCCGGGGGACGCAGCCGACGGCGATGCTCCGCCTGCCGTGCTACTGCTGCGCGGCGGGCTGCCGGAACAACGTCGACCACCCGCGCGCCCGCCCGCTCAAGGACTTCCGCACCCTGCAGACGCACTACAAGCGCAAGCACGGGATCAAGCCCTTCATGTGCCGCAAGTGCGGCAAGGCCTTCGCCGTGCGCGGCGACTGGCGCACCCACGAGAAGAACTGCGGCAAGCTCTGGTACTGCGCCTGCGGCTCCGACTTCAAGCACAAGCGCTCCCTCAAGGACCACATCCGCGCCTTCGGCCGCGGCCACGCGCCCTGCGGCATCGACTGCTTCGACCTCGACGACGACGACCGCGACCCTTCCTCCGAGGTTGACCACACCGTCAACACCGCTGCCGCGGCCACCACCACCAACAGCGCCGGCAGCGACCGTCGCCATTGGAAGGCCAATTAACCGATCGAGCCGGTCCATCTAGGGCTACGGCCTACTGGGTAAGTATATATGCATGTGAGCTGAGGTGTGGGAGCGCAAGCTATTACTGGCAGTACGTACTATCTGTATACATGAAGCTTGCAGGCAGGCGTATATAGTTGATAGTGCGAACAGTGAAGGGTGCGTTTTAATTGTGAAAGAAAGATGGATTATACATTTGCAGCTGGATTAATCAAGGGATCGATCGGTGCATGTATGGTTATGACTTATGAGAGAGGTGAGTGAATTTCTAATTGTTTGGGTATAGCCTACCCTAGCTAGCTTCATTGTATGTGTAGACTTTGATTTGGTATATGGTGATACAGATTATCAAATATTAATTCAAAATTTCAAAGAAGATATCATGCATGCATGCAATGGCCACCGGCCTACTGGCTTGTTACTACTGCTCCCTCCGTCCCAAAATAAGTGTCGGTAATTTATCACAAATTTGGTACAAAGTTGTTCTAAATTAGCAACACTTATTTTGG
The DNA here is from genome assembly GCA_021437245.1 of Aegilops speltoides. NCBI lineage: Eukaryota > Viridiplantae > Streptophyta > Magnoliopsida > Poales > Poaceae > Aegilops > Aegilops speltoides. The sequence goes on along the minus strand of CM038147.1, from coordinate 461,314,774 downwards.
GATGAAAGAGTACTAATTAAGTCTTGACATCTTTTGCGTTCATCTCACGTTTTTAACTAATTTTCTTGTTTTTAGCACAAGTTGTGGTATATTGGAGTCTTGCATGTTTGTGATCACGCTTTAATTTGAGATGATTGGAAGTTGAAAATCTAGTTATCTATAAGTTTTTTTTTCCTTAGGTACAAGAAGTGATTTACTATCGTTCTATAATTGAAGCATACAGAAGCTAATTAAGTTATCTATAAACTGATAAGCATACTTTGTGTTTCCCATTTCTAGTTTAAGGCCCATGTTATCAATTAACGTGGGATATTTCCAGGTTCTTGATATTTTTAATTTCCATGCGGACCATCTTTTTGGACGAAATTATGCATGTTAAATTCTTTATTGTTGAAATTTCCTCAATAGAAAATGGCTGCAAAGCTGTATTCGCCCCGTCGATGCATGTACCAAGATTTATATTTCACTTCAAGTTTATTCAACAATATAAAATTTGGCACAACTCTGATATTGCTGGAGATATCAATTTTGTATCAAAGATATATCTTGAAAAGCACGCATGCCTAGTCATCCCCGATTATCATGCATTCACTTGATGTTGTCTTGTGTAGATAAAAGTAGTCAAGAAAAGGAAGAATCAAAGATATCTAAGGAAATCTTTATGTAGTAATATAAGCAATGGACATTATTCTTTCTTCTTCTTCTTTCAAAGGACTTGGCATAATCTAGCACGCGTGAGGAAAAAAAACTGTGATTTCTTCTGAAAACTAACAATCAAAATGAAACAATTGTTGTAGGTAGTACAATTCTTTTCGCAAAAACAAGGAGTATGTACTACAATTCTGTTTGAGAACTTGAGATCAGCTGTTTTTGGCATACTTGGCCTCTAGCTAGGACTACTGCTTGTCTACATCCTCCTAAGAATAATTTATAGAAGTTCACCTAGTAAAATGTATATAGTTCTGCAGTGGATGTCTTGTATGATCCTAGAATGACATTTGTATCAAAGGTATTTTTGCACTGAAGGGGAAAAAAATCCTTCCTTTTGGATCATAGGATCGTACCAGAGGAATTTCAGTAGATATGAATTTTTCCTACATGTTTTGGAGGAGGAAAAACATGAGGTTCAACCTCATGGAAAAAAGTCTTTGAAAGTTCCAATACATCCTGCGTCTTCTCTCTCCCTTCTCTAAGGGAAAGTAGTGGTTACACCCAAGTTCGGTGCACCCACACAATGGACAATATAATAAAACAAAAATATCTGAAACACATAATCTCAGAATTCCTGTGTTTGATAGAGCACTGAAATGCTTCTTCACAAGAATTCATGCATTTTTATTACATGTAGAATTCAATATACCATAAAACTCCAGTCATGCGTTTTCTCTATTATACCTATGTTTTTGGTATCCTGTGTGAGCTTTTGAACTTTTCCTATATTATTGCAAGACTGAAGTAACTATCATGTAGCCTTATATTTTTCTACAAAAAGTGCCTATGCATTGTGAAAATGCAGACATATTTCCTCTTTGGATTACAAGAATTTGAAAACTAGTAATATGAAAAACATAGGATTGAGATGTCACATACCATGAAATCGTACATAATTTGAAAACACATAAATTCTGCACTGTCTTTGGTTGGTGCACAAAAAACTGACGCAGGAATTTTAGAGAGTTGATGAGAGAGGGCAAGGAGAGATAGAGTTGGAGGGGTGCTCTTTGTAGGAATTTTGGAGGATTTGAATCCTATGGGTTTTACCTATGAAAGCCCTTTGGATCATGGGATTCGGGTTACCAACTCCCATGGAATCCTTTCCTATGCACCGTATTCCATACGAATCTCAACATTAGCTGAAACTTCATTTTAATTTTTCTTCAGAAGTCCAATGCAATTCAAATATATCTTTATATACCCTCTCTATCAATCCCCTAGAGTTGTCGTGTTTGCTTCATGTGCACTATCCAAAGTTAGATATCGCAGAATTTATGTGTTTCTAAATCCTGTAGGATTCCATGGTATAGGTGACATCTCAATTAATCCTACGTTTCTCCTATTCCTACAATTTTCTTCCTGCAATGCAAGGAGGCCCTAAAGTGCATTGGACTTTTCAACGAAAAATTAAAATGAGGTTTGAGCTCATGTTGAGATTCCTATAGAATGGGGGTCATAGGAACAAATTCCATGGGAATTTGGTATCGAAATAGTTTCCATAGGAAAAAAAATCCATAGGATTGCTATCGTCCAAAAATTATTTAATCCAAGTGGCCTTAAAGGAGAAAACAAAAGGGAATAGCTAGCTAGATACAAGCTGTGTATATGCTCCATCTCTTCCGTGCATGCATGCAGCATCCTGGTGGATCCCAATCCATGAGAATCTCATAGCTAGTTTTGCTTTAATGCTCTCTCATCTTTTGCATAAAGACAATGCTACGCTTTATCTCTTTGAGCACCCTCCCCTAAGCCCCGAGAGAGAACCCTTTCAAGGATGTGTGTGAAGGTCATGATGCTAGCTTTGCCCCGATGGCAAATGCAGTGTGCTTTCAGCTAGTTAAGAATCACGAGACATGGAACTGTATACCTATCCATGTCCATGTCCAATTTGCATGGATTAACATGAGAAAGTTAGAGAGAACAAGCAAAGATAGCATGATTGCACAAACCTAATTAGTGGCCTATATCTGGTGAACTATGCCTTTGTCCTAGTACAGTTTCTTTAATCTTGGTCCGCCGCTGATTACAGATGCAATGATCAAAGTAACAAAAGAGGTGCTTAAAGTTTGCTCTTTTCCTCTTGCCTGTTACCCATAAGCTTTAGCTCTTTTTTTAGCCTTTAGTTTGGCTACCTTTTCCAGATTTATACATCAGCTAATTTTCAAGATAAAAAAATTTCGGGTAGACAGTGGAAACTATCTACTATCGCTTCAGTCAATTAATATTGATCAAATCAATTAATCTTAATATTTTGTTGGTGGTGATGCTAGTAATAGTCTATTAGCTAGTAGCATTAGTCCAAGCTGTAATATTGGTCTATTTGGTAATGATGATTTTTCAGTAGAATATATGCTGTTCAAATGATGGTTTCATAGAAACGATTCGTACTAGATTAACTGTATATTCACATAGTGGAGACCTGTTTACCTGTCAGCCATATGACGCAGCCAATGCCAACATACAGTTTTAAGCGTCATACATGAGATGGTCCATGATAACCCTTTGTTTGTTAGCTCTGAGCAGTTTCTTTCTTATAGTCGACTGCCTGCAGCAAGCCTGCATATCCTGTACTGCTCTAGATCAATGTTGTACGTAGCTCATTTTTTTCTGAAGAAAATAAAGCATCCCCGGCCCAATTTACATGTGCATATTATTGACGTACTACGGTCCCAGAGGAAAATTAAGCTAGCATACTAGGTATAGAACCTGGCAGAACAACGGAGAACTATATATATGATGGCAAAGAAAAAGCTAATTGAGTTCGGACCTCAACTATAAATGTATGTTTTGGCTAATTATTCTCATACTTTCTTGAAAACTAAATGACACCCCAAATATTGCTGGTTCCGGGATGTAATAGTATTTCAATAAAATCTGGTTGTATGGAACATGAATATTTTGGTTAATACTATGAGAACTGAAACTAAAGTTATATATTATTTATTATTTAATCATTACATTTTTTAGAAATTAATTTCTGAATATATAATATATATAACTAGTATAAAAACCAAAAGCATTTTCCCATGCAGCTACCGGCCGGTACCTTTTGAGTGGACATCTTTGCATGTTGAGAGAAAATATTAGTAGGGATCATGTATATTTAGATATACTAGAAGATAACCCGCGCGTTTCCGTAAGAATACTGTTATAAATAGGTAGAGTGATGATGTGGTTAAATAGGTTGATGACATGAATATCTATGAGGATTAATTATAGTGAGATATATAGCAGTACAGATTGCATGATTTTGTTGATGTGGAAGGGACACATGCATTGGAAAAATATAGCAAGATGGCAAGTTGATGATGTGGCATGCACGCATGGTTTGTTAACATGGAAATGTTACATGTATAGGAAAATTGGGTAGTGAGTTGTAACTATTCAAAAATAGAGAATAAGATATCATAATAGATAAAAATGATTAGACATTAATATTTCCTCATACAATATGGTCATGTTTTGACGGGGTCTTTCATTTAACTGCCAATTAGCGGGCTAGTAAACTTTAGTAGTGTTCGTCCTTGAGAACTTTACCTACTTTCCGTGTACGAAAAGGGTCTTTTTTGTCCCTTGGTTATTGTAATAATTCAAAAAGGAAACAAAAATGTCTGAAAAACTCACAATAACACATATTTTATTTTTGAGCAAAATAACTAATCAATATTGATGATTCTATTTAGAAAATATGGTAAATATAGTTACCAATTTAGTGAACCCCCTTAGATTGTTTGTTGTTCCATAAGATTGCACTTTTTTACACATCTTGTTTAGTTTTCCAAATTTTGGGATACTTCAGAAAAATAGAATCTCCTAATTTGTATAAGATCCATAAACAAGAGGTTAGCAATTTTTTGAGAGAGAAATAAATAAGCAAGAGGTTGGTAGAAATGATTTGGACAATATGGAAGACCATGACGAGGTAGTTTGTAGTAGCGGTACCCTCTCCGCTGTTTTAGAATGTCCTTGTTGACTTTGCCTAGTCTCTAGTATGCAATTTTTTGGCCATTTACTTCAGACTTCAGATAGTTATGTAAGCAAAATGTTACGAAAATATATACCAACAATTGTGATGTCAAATCTAATGGTACCTTTGGTATTTTACCAACCTGGGTCGTTTCTTATCCTTTAGGGCATCTCCAAGAGTGCTCATTTGTGTCCCCGTTTATGTATTTGGGAGGGTCTATCAAAAGAATGGGGGTGTGGGACTATTAGATGGGGCCTACACGCGGCGAAGTCAAGTAAGTCAAAGGATTTGTGTCCGGGGTGTGTGTGTGTGGGGGGGGGGGGGGGAGGGGGGTAGCTCACCCTAAGAGCGCGGCTAATAATATAGTCGATTGTTGGCTATATGATGTGGACACGTCTTCTATAGTCAATCTAATAGTGAACATGCATAATAATTTAGCTAAAAAAATGCTACTTTAATTTATTTACACATGACCCCTATTAGGGCATCCAATGCGGACCCTCAAATTGCTTCTATATGTCATTTTAGGAGTCCGGACACTTTTTATCATTCAGTGCTACCCCCCCCCCCCTCCATGCGTCCGAAAACGCATCCGGAGGTCCGAACTTTTCCAAACTAGAAGCAAAAAAAATAGGAGGGATGGGCGAGACATCCCCTCTCTCTCGTTAACCGCGACATGCACATGCATAGAAGGACATTTAGGGATATGGTTCGATGACCAGCTCTCACATTAGTATCCGCGGATTGGTCCCCACCGGTCTACGGACAAATAGTGTGTCTGTTTTAGGAGTCAGAGTTGGAGATGTAATGTACTCCCTCCATTTCAAAATAGATGACACAATTTTGTACTAACTTTGTACTAAAGTTAGTATAAAGTTGAGTCATCTATTTTGGAACAGAGAAAGTATATACTAGTTGCCTCTGTCTGACTGATCCTACTGCAATAAGTATTTCCCGTGAGTTATGTACAACTCTACTTGCTCATTAGCTTGTTTCCCTCGAGACCAGTCACTAGCTTGGTTCCAATAAGTCACCTGACTTATAAGTCAGGTGACTTAAAACCAGTGACTTATAAGTCACGCCTGTTTGGTTATCACCTGGCTTAGGAAATACCATGATGATAAAACGTTCCCTCAAAAGTGCTATTATTAACTTCTCTGTCCCATTGCTTCCCTTGTTGAGCGCAACAGGTGGGCACTTGTACCTTGTCAATGCCGACCCCTTCTGTTCCCATGCTTGTTTCTTCTTCCATGGTCAGTCTGCCCGCACACCATGCACAACGCGCTGGTCTCAGACGGAGAGAGAGAGAGATAGACAGAGAGAGGGGGTCCCAAGGTATAGTTGCTGTCACTGTACCGGGGCGCAGTTGTATGCGGCTTTTCAACGTTCTGCTGCCTCTCGGCGGCATTGATGCAAGGGATGGCAGCGAAGGAGCGGCTTTATTTTTAATATTCTTGCTGCTGCTTCCTGTTGTACTCTGCAAAATGTAGTAAAAACTCAATGTAGCTTCGCCTGTGACGTGATGATTCCTTTCCTCAAAAATTGAATAGTTTGTTTTTAGCGCGACAGGTGGAACCCTCGCCTGCTGATGAGATCTTAAAAATCTAATGGTTAATTTGCTCGCTTTAAGGAACAGGAAACATTGTAGTGCCAAAAACGCTAGGGCATCTCCAACGACGGCCCGTAAATTTCCTTCCATATCTATTTGCATGCAGACAGGGGGATCAAACCACGGACACGGATGCGGGACGCCGCCATCCAACCATATCCGCCGTAAAACCCAGAGCAAGTATAACTCGAGTGGCCCTTTCCAGATCTCAATCAAGGCCCCTCCTCCCCTCCTCCTCCTCCCTCCCAACCCTAGCCGCCCCTCCTCCTCACCCCTTCCCCTCTTCCCTTCCTCGCCGTCGCCTGATGCAGCCGTCGGGCAAGCACGGGGCGCCAAGGATGGTGGTGGCGGGGCCTCGGTTGCCCTGCCTCTGCGTGAGGAACCCCGGATCTGGAGCTGCGTCTCCATTGGCAAGCAACGGCCTGCTAGCAGCCGTGCGGGCGGTGGATCTATCGTCCCAGCCGCACGGGCGGCGGGATCCGATGGTCGTTGGCGGTCGGCGGCGGCTTCTGCGGTGGCCGGTGCGCGCGATCTGGCGCCTCCCCTCCTCCCCTATTCGGCATGCGGGCCAGCCTGGTTGGATCGTGCTTCCTTGGGTCGTCGGTTCTGTACATGAGGCGCTGCTGGTGGCGGGGATCTAGTTCGGGCGAAATCCCTGGTCGGCCATGGTTGGCCACGTCGACGGCGACGCCTGAGGTCGTCGTTCCCCTCCTTGGAGGCGCCGGTATGGATTGATCCTCTCACTTCCCCTTCCCCTAGGTCTCCCGGGCGAAAGCCCTAACTTTGTTGGGTAGCGACGACGCTCATGGTGCCGTTCCCTTCTTGAAGGCGCCGCTTTGGGAACCTTTGGGCTAGGTGGCGCTTGTGGGTGGTGGGCGTCGGCGGTGGTGCGGCCCTATCCTAGCATGGATCTGCGTCCGTTGCTTGGAGATGGACTCGCATAGGTGGAGGTCGTCGTTTGGCTTCATGGCGTGGCGTCGCTGGCGAAGGCACCTGCCAAGGTTGGCACCTCAATCTGCTCTGAAGATGGACCAGTGAAAGATGGCGGCGACGACACATGTGAGTGCGTCAGACCAATGTGCTCCGGACCCGGTATGTGGCTCAGTCGGGGCATCCGGCTTTAGATGTTAGGCTTAGGTGAGAGGTCCGGGTATTTGGCCCAGCTTGCACCCCTTCATCGTATGGATTAGAGTAGCGGCAGATGTTGCCAAGATGACGGATTAGGGCATATTGTTGTACTACACTTTCTAAGGTCCTCGAGAATAATCAATAAAATGGCCGCATGCATCTCCTAGATGAAGTGACCGGGGGTCATCTCCTTTTCTTAAAAAAATCCAACAATATCCGCATACATCCGGTCTTTCTCATTTTTTTAAGTCCGCACGATCAAATAGCAGCATTCAAAGGTTACAGACGTTCAAATAGCCGCATGCAGCAGTAGTTCAAATTTTAAAAAAAATTCAAATATTACATCCCTAAATTGTTGTCCCCTTTAACCGTCCGCTGATGCTCAATCAGATATTCCTTCAGCTGCTCTTGAGTTGGTCGATGCCAAATTACTTGATGCATTTGAATAAACTCTCCAAATGTGGCCAGATTCTGGTCTGAAAGTTGGATAGGATCACCCATGTTCTCAAATTCCAGAGCTACGGCAGCATCGTCTCCCTCATCCTCTATGATCATGTTATATATGATCACACAACATGTCATCACCTCCCACAATGTCTCCGGATCCCATTGTTTAGCAGGTCCACGAACAACTGCAAAATGGGCTTACCAAACTCCAAATGCCCTCTCGACATCCTTTCTAGCTAGCTACTTCTTGTCTTTGGGCAAAGTGAGCCTTTTTCTGGCCAACTGGGTTAGAAATTGTGCTGACAAAGGTAGCCCATGAAGGATAGATACCGTCAACCAGATACCGTCAGCTAAAAACATATAGTATTACCATCTCTAAGTGGTTTAGTTTATATATTTCTGAAATATATAGTATTACCTTTGTTCCAATATATGAGGTGTAGTATTATTTTTTTTGAAAATCCAGAATTCTCTGGCTTTGACCAAATTTTACATTAAAACTATCAATACATATAATATCATTAGATTTATCATGAAATATAGTTTCCATATTTTGTTTACTTAGTATTTTAGAAAAATAGATCTTACATTTTAGAACAAATGGAGTACATTTCTCAGCCTATAAGACTTTAAGGTACAAATGTCCTGGGATCAGAAAATTCCTCCTAATATATTGGTACGCAGATCTCCTGAGCTCTGGAAAATGCATCACGTCCTCTGGGTAAATTTTGGGGATTACCATGTCATTCTTCACTGCAATGATTAATGTCAGTTATCATGCGGGCAGCAACAAGACACATAGGCTACGGACACAGAGGACCAGGGCCGGCCCTGGGGCATGGGCGGTGGGGCGGCGGCCCAGGGCCCAGGCGGGAGGAGGGCCCATGATGTAGTACATATACATACTAATGCCCAGCGAAAAAAATGGTAAAAAAATGAGATGGGCTAGGGCGCGAGGCCCATGTGATCGATTACGAAGCGTTACGCTAGCGCCAGCGATCGGTACCGGCTGCTCATTTTCTTTTCCTTTGTTTGGAGTCTGGACGGTTGGTCTCTAATCTCTTCGTCCTGCCTGCCGCTCGGCGCTCGGTGCCTTGCCATCTCGGCCGCCGCCGGCTTGCCGCTGCGCATGCCGCATAGCAGTTCGGTAACCCAAAGTCTGCAACGAACCAACAAGGCAATCCATGATCCATTCCATCTATCAGTTTCTTCAGCCCGTATATGTATCCATGATCCATCCATGTTCCTGATGACCTGATCCATCCCCCCAGATCCCAATTTGACAATTTCAGTAGTATGTATGTATTCCACTATCCACATGTATGTCTAGGGTTCCAATCATCCGATTATAAATTCTTAATTCTTTGTACCCTCTTTTCTTCATGATTTTAGGACATTATCCTGCCATGTTGCCTAAGAAGAAGCAATTGTTGGTGCTGAAAAAAGGAGAAGAAAGAAAGAAAGTATTATTGCATCAAGAAACGTCCGAAGAAACTTTTTTTGAAGCACTGAAGTATTATTGTTGTCGATGGAGTCAGTTGAATTTGGTTCTTATTTGAGGTAATCATGGCATGGTAGTTTTATTTTGCCATCTTTTTAGTATTATTGTTGTCGATGGAGTCGGTTCAAATTTAGTTATTATTGTTGTCGATGGAGTCAGTTAAATTATTATAGTCAAATTTGGTTGAAATTTATATAAGGGCCCATGTCACCGAGTTCGCCTAGGGCCTTCCAAAACACAGGGCCGGCCCTGCAGAGGACTGTCAAAAAAGTAAGGATTCGTTTGACAAATCACACCAGGCAAAAATCCGTACTCCGTCTCCGTGGACGTGGTCATGGACTCATGGGGATGCAGCAAGTGTCATTTTCACAGAGAGGGAGGGGATATCACCAAAATGACCTGGGCAGCACATGTACAAGTACAACCCTTGTGAGCTTTGATGGGAGCACGTGTTTTTTTTTCATTGTAATACAAGTTTCATTCATATAATAAAGATCTAGCAAAACTAAAAGGACTACCAACCAACAAAACAAAACACAATCAAGACCGAAAAATCCATTGAGCTTCACGCCAACGCTCGTCACCTGCCTCCAGCATCACCGCGGCAACAATCAAGAGAAAATGTGACAGGTCACCTCTCCACCCGAGCTTGATGCAGCTCCGTCGCTAATATGCAGGTTTCGAACCTTCAAAGTAGCCTACCAAAGACGAAGCCATTGTTGTTGAAAGAATCTGACTAGGGGAACACCCCGGACACTCCATCTGATTTCTGATCTGGCAGGCCCGCTCGAAAATGATGTTGGGGAGGAAACCATACATGCCTGCCAACCATGAATCCACCAATAACCATACGCGGGCTTTGACAAACCTGCTGCCAGAACGAGCCAAGGATGTTGCCCTTCACCAGCCTAGGCCGGGACTCGTCCATGCCTGCCTCCGTCGCCGCCCAAAAGGTGTTCGGCCGTTTGCCGGGTCGAGGCTCCTACACAACCGTCTCCATCTAGTGAGGTGCGGATTCATCACACCGAAGGATCATGGCGAATATCTCGAATGAGTTTGGTTACAATAACATCATATTCATCGTTTGAAGAATTGTTTGATGATTAGGATGTTGTGGTTGCTACTTTGGTCCTCAATGAGTATATTTTGAGCCAGCGCCCATTGTTTAGGGGATCGATCCTGGGCCATCTCCGGGGTTGAATCATAACAAAGAAAGTGGCCATTGCCTACTCTACAACGATTATTTCAAGCTCACGGAACCACTATTCTCTGCCAAGATTTTTTTTGCGATGCTTCCAGATGGCGAGACATTGTTCAACTATAGTCAGGAGGGAGTGATGGGTTATGATGATTAATTCAAATGCAAGTAAGATGCCCTTGAAAAGATTGGCTTCTCTTATCGTAAATATACTGCAGCTGTCCGGATGCTTGCATACAGAATTCCCGATGACTTGTGGATGAGTATGTCCATATGAGCGAGTCCACATGCCTTGAGGCACTATATAGGTTCTGCAAAGTAGTGGTTGCAACGTTTGGCCCGGATTACTTTAGAGAACAAATGTTGTAGATACACCTCGGTTGTTAGCGGTCAATGAAGCGATAGTATTTCCGGGAATGCTTGGAAGCATAGATTGTATGCACCGAGAGTGGAAGAACTGTCTATTTGCTTGGCAGGGGCAATATAAGGGACATGTTAAATCTTGCACAATCATACTTGAAGATGTGGCATCACAAGGTCTCTGGATTTGACACCTTTTTTCCAACATGGCAGGTTCTCACAATGTCATCAACATGCTTCAATGCTCTTCGGTGTTCGCGGGGCTTTCGAAAGGCAACTCCCCATATGTCAACTTTGGGAGCATTGGCCACCAATACAACAAAAAATACTACCTAGCTGATGGTATCTATCCTCAGTGGTCAATGATTGTTAAAACAATCTCCGAGCCCCAAGGAGATAAGAGGGCTAGGTTTGCCAAAGAACAAGAGAGTGATATAAAGGATGTGAAGCGTGCTTTTGGTGTGCTCCAATCTCAATGAGCTATTGTTCAGCACCCTGCTAGAACATGGATCACTCGGAGGATGTGAGAAGTTATGACTGTTTGTGTGATCATGCACAACATGATCGTAGAGGATGGGCGTGTTGATAGCCTGGCAGACCAAGGGTGGGATTACTAGTGTGAAAACATTGAGCCTGAGTATGGAGCCGCAACATATGCACAATTCACCCAATTTCATCAGGAAATGCATGATTAAACAACTCACATTCAATTTCAAGATGATATGGTTGAGCATATGAGGACTCACATAGGAAATCAATAGATGCATCTGCTATTTTTCTTTTAATGTATTTGCTACAATTTTAAATTCATTTGGTAGTAAACTATCCGATTTTTATTTATTGTGTTGCAGAAACTATGTGACTTATTTGTTTAATCACGTGCAATGTTTCATTTTTATTTGTTTATTTTATTTATATGTATAGAATGTTCAAATCAGAACAAATTGGCAAAAAAGATAGAGGCGGACCAAAGCTATTTCTTAAAATAATAATTTTTTTATCATTAATTTGAGAAATTATACGCAGTTTAAAAAAAATAAAAATAATACACCGTCGACTTAGGTGAAGCCGATTGGATCCAGTCGGACACGGCGAAGCCGATTAGGATCCAGTCGGCATTGCCAAAGCCGATAGCAACTAAGCGGTTTGGCAAAACCAATTAGTACTAATTGCTTTCGCCGAAACCAATTAGTACTAATTGCTTTTGCCGAAACCAATTAGTTGTTGTCAACTTTGGCAATGCCAACAGCTGCATACAACCATATTTTGCACTGTAATTTTATCCCGCCACACTCTTCCGCGTCCCTCGATGCACCAGCAGCAGCCGCATCCCTCCATGCACCAGCAAAAACCCACACAACACCGACATCAACCGCGTCCGGACATAGACGCCTGATATCTGTAGGCTCTTGCAGGAAGGAATATAAGTACTGAAGAAATATCTAGTCCCAGTTGATATTGAAAAGAATAAACATGAAGAGACATACCCGCTAGCTGTGGCTGCAACGCGAAGCCCGACATGGGACCCTGCTGATGGTGCGTGGAGGGATGCCGGAGAGGGTGGCGGGGTAAATTACAGTGCAAAATATGGTTGCATGCAACTGTCGGCATTGCCAAAGCCGACAACAACTAGTCGGTTTCGCCAAAACCGACTGGATCCTAATCGGTTTCACCGTGTCCAATTGGAACCAATCGGCTTCACCTAAGCCGATGGTGTATTATTTTTGAAAATTTTCAAGACCATGTATTATTTCTTGAATTAATGAAAAAACATGTATTATTTAAAAAAAAATAGCTCGACCAAATGGGTCGGCTGGTTAGGCAACTGCCAAGAAATGCCGGAACAAAGGGCGGACATCGCCCTACTACCGATCCAAACAGTCAAAAGGTAAATAAAACCTGCGTCCGTTTGGATCTCTAGGTTGGGTTGGTCGAAGTAGATGGACGTCATGGCGCAAAGAGAGGAAGGCGGGGGCGTTCACGCTCATGGTCACTTGTGCGGCTGGCCTTAGACTTTTTTTTATTTTTGTTTTGAGTTTTTTGCCAGAAGGCTGGTCACAATGGACAAGAACATAAACTAGTAACTTACACACTTCCCTAGACTATGTTACTACCTCCATAATGGGTAGGAACATCTATGTAGTGTCATGCAACGATGTATTTATTAGGTTATAGACTCATTGTTTCTTGGAGTGTGTGATGTTCCGGTAACTTAGCTAGTTACCACAAGCACCTCTCTCTTCATTAAATAGGTGCCACATAAGCAAAGTTGTATTGGAGTGTGTGATGTTACTTCTAAGTTCCTCCCCACTGTGACCAGCCGAAGAGACTTTTTTTGATTTGGAACAAGGAACGGGCAGGCAAGGTCGCGGGATGCACGGGGTCCGCCGGGGTGGCGGATACACGACCCTTGCGCTCCTCCGTGGCTGCTGTGTCCGCGTCCAGCCGGCATGGCCCGGAACTGATGCATGTGTGCGCGCGCTGGCATGCATCGATGTTCTGATTCATTCGAGATAAGAAAGAGAGCGTGGGTGCCTACAATGGAACGAATAACCAATTTTAATTACTTAACCCTAACCAAAGAACTCTGTGCGCATTCCTTGGACGTCTATTGATCAAGCGCACAGTGTTGTCCTGCAGTAGCAGTTTACCAAGCTTTGAGCGGTTGATCTCAGCATTTTCCTTGTCGGGGGATGCTCCACAATTCCATTATTCTACTTTTGGGACGAGATAGATTCTCGGTGATCTTGGCAAAGAGCCAAAGAGGCTTGAGCGAGAAGAAAGCGTGTGGGCGACATGGGGATCAAAGACAAAAGCAAAAGATGAGGAAAAGAAGAGCGAGAGAAAGAGCATTTCTTGGCCTCTTCTCCCTCCCTATCTCCTCCTCTTTATATCACGCAAGGACCATGGAGGATTTTGAATGAAAAGAAAGAAAGCCAGGGTACGTGGAGCACACGGCCGAGATCCTACTAGCGACGAATCAAATCATGGGATCACGTAGGCAAGGTAGGTTGTGTATGTGTAGGACGATGCAGGTTGCGCTAGCCTGGAGACCGGAGGAGCTAAAAACATCGAGGCTTATATGCCTAGGGTGGTATCCAATCCAATCCACCAAAGCGCGCTCATTTTTGAAAGCAAAAGCTGTGTGTACCAGCATTTTTCGAAAAGACGTGACCTACCTAGTGGGATTGGGCAGCGAAACGTTTCCTCCCCCACCAGCTTTTGCAGTTTCGTCAATAATCTTTTTATATTTCATTTTCTGGCCAGCCCTGGGGATGTAACTTTGTGGCTCGGTGCGCCTCTCACTTTTTTTTTAGAAAGAAACACCGACTACAACATAGAATTACAAACACACAAACTCATGCACATGCTAACAGAACGCCTACTGAAGACTGATTCGGAGTTGCGGAGCTTTAAGATTGATGAAGAATTCACCACCTACGCCTTGATATCAATGAAAAAGTTGACTCCTATAAAAAGAATAATCGTCGTCAAATATAGGTTATTTCCACCGTTCTTTGCTTTGGTGGACTTGTGGAAAATTCGGAACACCAAAAAAACACCGAAAATCGTCGATTGGGGGTGAAATATCCCGATGTGCAGCAAAGGTAAATCTCTAGGCTTAATGGGAATTTTTAAGAACATGTGAACTGAGCACATGTAGACCCTTTTCCTTTTAAAACAAGGTTTAGACCTGATTTTAAATTAATAAAACTCTTACAACATTCAACCGTTCAACACAATGCAACATAGAAAACAGAAAACAAGAGGATACAAGGTGCTGAAAAATAACCTCACAAATTACACCTAGCAATCAGTTGGCGTAAAATGTAGCAAAAACTTAGATTCATCCAAGAAATCAAAATTGACAAGAAAATTGGACCAACGAATGAGGCATCTCACTGGAGACTAGACGTCAATGGAGGTCATGTCATCTCCATCACCCGGGGTGACAGGCATAAAAAAACCACTCAATGTCATTCCACGAGAGGTGTTGCACCATTGGTCGATGATGACGATCACCCTCGAGTTTGGATGGAAATTGACGCTGAAACCCCAACGGGAGGTCTCCGAGCACAAGCACCTCGGTGTACCTAGCTCAACTTGAGTGCACCACCGACGAGGCAACGGATCCGGTCACGACGAGAAGAAGCTTCTAAAGAGTGAGGTCGTTGGAGAGAGAAACAAATGAAGAAAATGACATGTCCGGAGATGAGAGTGTAGATCAGTCTCGTTGGAATCGGCATCATGTCCATGCCGCCCATGTTGTATTGCTGCAGCCGGTGGAGTGGAACCTTTTCCCATCCCCTCCCATGAAGAGGGCGTCCACTAGTCAGCGAGCATGCAGACACGAACCAAGCCACGAACACCCTAAAGAAATTGCAGAGAAACATTAGACCAAACAGATGCAACACAATAGAGACCCCTTCAACCACGTTATCATCGCACGCCCGTCAACCATGCCATAATGCTTATGCATGCCCCCTCTCAATGTTTATCCCCTTCTCACGCAATGAAGGGAGGACATGGATTTTTACCCGAGGACGAAAAAAGGGAGAGAGGTGAAGGTACCTCAACGACGCCTATGAGGAGGGAGACGGTACTCGCATCTCTTGTTGTCATTGTGGCCGGAACCTCAAAATATCTCTCCCGGTCTATGCCCCACCTCCAACGGCCCAACCCTTAGCAGGTACGAGCCAGATCCGACAAGATGAAGATTGTTGAGGAAGAGCGGATGGTGACCTTCAGATCTACCCGCAACCCGCATACCCGGGCCACCCACCATGACCGACGATGAGCGCCGACTTGCACTCACCACCCACCAGATCAAGATAAGGACGTAGCACCCGCCCGCGCAGCTTGCTGCAGAGCCGATGTCGTCTCGCCGCCCAAGGCCGCCTCACCCCCACACGGAAACGGATCAGCCACATCCTCGCAGCCACCATCCTTGTTGGAATGTGAGACCCAAAATAGCATGGGAAGGGTAGTGGTGCGCTAGGGTTTTGACACCGCCCATGTCACCCTCAGCAAAGCGTCATAGGGCGAGCGTGTTTTTCTGGTACCACATAGGCAAGACATATATACTCAATAGTTTATGATAGAAAAAAAATCCTAATGGAAAAGTTACATTGTTTGCACACTAATGTGCCAATGGGTTCCCTGAAGAAAAAAAAGTGCCAAATGGGTTAATTTCAGAGCCGTTGAAGTCCTGGATTCCCACATCGCGGTCATCCTTGTGTGCAAGCTAGCTGATGCGTGCTTTTAGCCGCATGGATAACGGATTGCATGGACCGCGTTGGATACCATATTGCCAATGTACTAGCCTAGGATGTTGAGAGGTTGGTGCCTGTCTATGTAGCCTTTTTTTAGAGAATAGTCTACGTATACGTAGCTGCTGCTACACCTTCTACGTCCAAGATCCTGACCGGACATACCTGGGGGAGAATTTGGAGAGAGACAGAACCGACGCCAGAAATGGTTTTCCCGACGGATTCTTGCCAGTGTAGCATAAAAATGTAGGGAGCATGCAGCTTGTGGACGTTTCGGCCCTTTGGGCTGGTAGTCCCGAGTTTGGGCCTTTCTCCATCTCCCAAGACTTGGGATCGTCGGCTTAATTAGACAGGCTTTAATGTATGTTCTCATTACAACCTACTGGGCCTAGTACCTACCACCCTGGGCAGATGGGCCACATATAGATTCGTGGACACTTCCTAAAAAAATGTTGTGTGGTCACTAGACGAAAATTGGGAGCAACTAGTGATTTCAACGAAAATTTGCAAGAACGCGAAGAACAAAACATTTGCAAATGGCGAGAGAACCCAGCAGAATGAAACCACTCGATTCACATATAATAGGATTAATATCAGACAGGCGCTACATATAATGAATAAACATGACACGAATCAGATAATAATAATAATAAAATAAAAACAGCGCCGCATCGTTCACGCCCATGCATGCATGCAAGCGCGCGCGTGCCACCAATGCGACGCCGCCCCCTCCTCCCCCTCTTCTCCATCATCACAGCAGCAGCAACCTAGAACGAACGAACAGAGACATACAACGCCGCGTCAATCAGTGGTGGAGGTAGTAGGCGAGGAAGGAGACGACGAGCGCGACGGGGGCGGTCACGGCGGTGGAGACAGAGGCGCCGCTGGCGGCGGGGCCAGGGGCGCCGCCGGGGGCGCCGGGGGCGCCGGTGGGCGCTTCGGAGGCGAGCACCGCGGTCGCCAAGGCAGCGACAACAAGAGCGGCGAAGAACACCTTCTTCATCTCCATCGATTGGGTACGTACGGCCGGCGCGGCGGAGGTCGGGCGGGCGAGAAGGCGAGCGGCCGGTTTATTCCTCTCCGATCGAGCAGCGAGCGAGACCGAGTTTTATTAGCTGGGCTCTTGATTAGCTTAGCCTTGGCGAAGCAAGGCGGGTGGGTTTTGTAGTACGGGGCCGTTGGGCGCGAGCGGTTCGGAGCGGGATTAGGTCGAGTGATTGTCTAATTTGGCGTGGGTTACAGCTAATTGTGGCTGGAGATCGGGGAGGCAAAAATAGCCATCTGCATGTGCTCAGTTGAGTGAGGGGAAGGCGCCGCTGGACACGGCTGTTGGTGCCTAATTTCGTGAAGAGAAGTTCGCGGCGGATGCGTCGTCGGAGAGAGAATGTATGAGCTGGCTCCGCCGGACGCCAGAGACAACCAGCGAGACGTAATCCACCAGGGAGTGTATGCTGCGATGGAAAGACTAGCCCGATCGACCAGGGAGGGAAAAGCTAGCCATTCAAGGGGCTTGAGAGACGATTTGGTCCGCTCATACCCCTGTATAGTCATGTACTGTACCTTAATAACAAGCAGCGTGCATTATATAACGCACGGGAATTGCAAAGAGAGCCTTGGCTCAGTGGTTGGGCATGCGGTTGTACAGCCTAACGACCCGAGTTCAATTCCTAGAATTGACAGGTGATGCACAGGGGTTTTCCCCCATTTATTGAGAATCAAGTTTGGTGTATGGTGGAACCACTCATCAAAAAATATATCTTGGTACTCATACTAAAATGGCCGTATGCATCCCTAGTTGGTGCAGAGGCTGGGGAAGTGAAATTCTCCCCCATTTTAACATCTTTCTGATACAGAGACTGGGGTAACCCCCTTTTCGAAAAAAAAAACTGAAATAGCGAAAATAGCACTACGTTCTTTTTTCAAAACTGGCATTATGATTATTGGTTCCTCACACCTCGAGCTTCTCTTTTCTTTCTCAAAGCAAAGGCTATATAGTGAATTAAAGCCACTGTAATTCACAACGAAAAAAGGAATTAAAGCCACTGAAGGGGCCCTTCGCCTCTCTCGCCACTGCCCACACAACTAGGATTTCTCCGCCTCCCGTCAGTGTCGGCGTCTCTGATGACCTTAGGGCCATGGAAGCGCGGTGGACCTTGGCCATTGACAGCGGAAAGGTTCCTGCTCCGACTTTAGGTGTTCTGTTGAGGTCGAGTAGGATCTGTGTCCTACTCAAGAAGGCAAGGCAGCGGCGGCTTCCTCAAGATGGAATAAGGTCCTCACCATTCGACCCCCCCTCCCGACGATGTGTCTAGCGCCGTCGGAGGGCGTGTGAGGTTGTATATTTTTCATATATATGGGAAATATTTTTTTACTTGTTGAATGTTTTAAAAATACTCCCTCCGTTCCAAATTACTCGTCGCTGAAATGGATGTATCTAGAACTAAAATACATTTGTCTGAATATGTTAGAAAAAATTTAAATAGATGTTGAACATTTTTATAATTGTCACGAAAATGTCTTTGGAATGAGTGAACATTCATTCAAAAAATCATAAACATTTTTTTGAATGGTACAAAACAATGTTTTTGAATTACTTGAATAATCTGTTTACATTATATTAACATTTTTTAATATCATGATTTTTTGAATTGTATGAACATTTTCTAAAAATTGCTCAGACAGATTTTTTTTAAACAAATATATATAGTAATTACAAACATTTTACACATCATTTTACTAGATTTTTTATATATGTTACTAGGGGGTGTAGAATAAACTATTATACATTCACGCTTAGAATAGCGTTACCCTATATATATATGGACGGCCCCCTCCCCCCACCCCCCTAATGTTTTTGGTAATCAATAGGATACCCTCTGATAATTGGTTTAATCAATCTGTAGTACATATCAAATGCTTTTCAAAAAAATCCATATCTTTTAAATCCTAAATCCATATTTAACTTTTTATATTTGGAATTTCTATACCTACTAATAAATGAAATATGCATTCTTTATCCGTCGTGCAAATTTGCAGAACCCCTGATATTTTTGGTAATCAGTAGGATACCACCCTATGATAATTGGGTTAATCAACCAAAAGTACATATCAAATGCTTCTTAAAAGTTTTTATGGTCTTTTAAATCCTAACTCCAAATTTATGATGTTATACATGAAATTTCCATACCTACTAATAAAGGAAATATGTATTCTTGGTCTGTCATGCAAATTTGTAGAGAATCCCCTTGATGTTTTTCGTAATCAACAAGATACCCCCTCATAATTGGGTCAATCAACCCGCAATACATATCAAATGCTTTTGAAAAATATCCATATTTTTTAAATCCTAACTCCAAATTTAACATGTTATATATTGTCACGCCCAATATGCGACCCTATCCAAAAGGAACTCGAAGGTCCCACCAAGGATAGACCCGCATATTGAAACGCTTTTGCAAGGTGGATATCATTACATCAACAATTACATAATAGATGGGGATACATACAAAAGGCACACAATGCCACACTAATACAACAATACATCATACAAGAACAACATCCGACTACGGATGAATCATAAACAGAAACTCAAACAATATCCACCCTGCTAGCCCAGACTGCCGACCTGGAACCTATCCCCTGATCGAAGAAGAAGCAGAAGAAGAACTCCAAACAAGCAAACATCGCGCTCGCGTCACGATCATCGCATAACCTGTACCTGCAACTGTTGTTGTAGTAATCTGGAGCCACGAGGATTCAAAGAATCCCATTACCATGGGTATCAAGACTAGCAAAGCTTAAATGGAAAGGAAGGGGTAAAGTGGTGAGGTTGCAGCAGCGGCTAAGCAAGTATGGTGGCTAACATACGCAAATGAGAGCGAGAAGAGAAACAAAGGAACGGTCGTGAAGCTAGCAATGATCAAGAAGTGATCCGAACTCCTACTTACGCCAAACATAACCCAAAGACCGTGTTCACTTCCGGACTCCGAGAAGAGACCATCACGGCTACACACGCGTTGATGCGTTTTAATTCGGATCTGGTGTCAAGTTATCTACAACCGGACATTGACAAATTCCCATCGCCACATAACCGCGGGCACGGCTCTCGAAAGTTTATACCTCGCAGGGTGTCCCAACTTAGCCCATGACAAGCTCTCGCGATCAACGAAGGAATAGACCTTCTCCCGGAAGACCCGATCGGCCTCGGAATCCCGGTTTACAAGACATTTCGACAATGGTAAAACAAGACCAGCAAGACCGCCCGATCGCCGACATCCCGATAGGAGCTGCACATATCTCGTTCTCGTGGCAACACCGGATAAGCTAAGCGTCACAGTACCGACGTAACCCAAGTTGCCAAGGGATGGTCCCAAGACGGTGCTCTAGTTTGGACCAACACTTAGACAAGCATTGGCCCGGGGGGGCTATAATAAAGATGACCCTTGGGTTAATTACTCCCAAAGGAAAAGTAGGTGGTGGTGAGGCAAATGGTAAAACCAAGGTTGGGCCTTGCTGGAGGAGTTTTATTCAAAGCGAACTGTCAGGGGGGTCCCATAAATCACCCGACCGCGTAAGGAACGCAAAATCCGGGAACATAACACCGGTATGACGGAAACTAGGGCGGCAAGAGTGGAACAAAACACCAGGCATAAGGCCGAGCCTTCCACCCTTTACCAAATATATAGATGCATTAATTAAATAAGAGATATTGTGATATCCCAACATAACCCTGTCCACCATGGAGTAATCTTCAACTTCACCTGCAACTAACAACGCTATAAGAGGGGCTGAGCAAAGTGGTAACATAGCCAATCAACGGTTTGCTAGGAAGGGTGTCAAAGGTTAGAGGTTCATGGCAATTTGGGAGGCTTGAAGAGCAAATGATAGGTAACGCAGCATAGCGATAGAACGAAGCAACTAGCATAGCAATGATAGTAGTGAGATCCAGGGTAGCGGTCATCTTGCGTGAAATCCCGCTAGGAAGAAGAACGAGTCCATGAAGAAGATGAGGCCACGAAGATGAACCACACGTAGACGAACGCATCCTCACGATCGCAACGAAACGGGAACTATCGAGAAGAAGCACACAACATGGTAAACACACCACACATGACAAGACATGATGCACAACAAGCATGATGCATGAGAAAGCTAGATGAGGCTACTCATGGCAAGAGATGATGCAAACAAGAACAACACATCAAAACAAGTTTAAATGAGGCCGGAAACAACATATAACAATTCCGGTAAGTCCTCATATGCAAATTTCGAAATTGGTCCAGATCTGAATAAACCTTATGTTCAAGTTGTTAAACAGCAAGTTAAGATGCACCAAGATGATCTACACGAAATTCTAGTCAAGTTACATATAAAGTTCACTTAATTCGGAGCTACGGCCTAGAAGATATGAGCAGAACAAGTTAAACATGGCATTGATGCAAAATGCACCCAAACATCAAGCAAACACACCAAAACAAGGATGCAACATGGTAATATGAAGCTACATGCAAAATCAAGCAAGTTTCATATAGAGCACACTCAAAACGGAGCAACGGTTCAACACATGCACACTATACAAGTTATAGCAACAATCTGTCCAAAACAGCAACTAGGCATATTGCAAGCATCAAAATAATAAGCTAAAGCATCCCAACATAATAACAAAAGGCATGGGCATGAAGTACACGTAAAGCATAACAAAACATGAACACTGAGCTATCTCCAGAAATCACTAGAACATGCTCAAAAGGACATGGTAAGATTGCAAATAATAACAGTTTCAGACTTATCAGGAAATAACATCAGGTTTTAATGTTTAGAGCTATCAAACAACATGTTAGAGGAACATATCATGGCAAACAAAGGCATGGCATGAAACTACTAAAAGCATAGATCAAAAGACCCTTACTGATCATGAGCCAAAAAGGCACAGAAGATATGACGGCACCCATGTAAACATGGCAAGTTATATTACAGATTCATACATGGCAGGAACAACAATAAGTAGGCATGTTCGTGAGCTTGAACCACTCACCACAGAGCAATACATGGCATGGCAAGGCAACCAACAGTAAGAAGACATGTTTATGAAGCTAAGCATGGCAAGATCAAGTTCATAGGGCGCATGGATCACTAGCAAACAATCATGAAAACATTGAACTTAATGTTAACAAGCTGACAGCAACATAATCAAGCAACTTTGAAGCAAGATAACAACATGATACAGCAGGCTATAATTGCAACCAAGGGCATGAATGGATAGAGCATGACATGTATATCAAAACATATTTACTGAACATCTCCCAAATAATGCACGAAATGACTAGTAGAAGCATGTTTACATAGCAACAAAATATAACAGAATTAGCCTAGCAAAACGGTAACAGCAAGTACCCCACTTAACAAGCTCGATGCACTCAGCACACAACTCACAAAAATACATGGTTAGCACCCCTGGAAAGATGGCATGGCATAGATTAAAACACATGTAGAGCTCATGCTCATAGGATGCACACATCAAACATGGCAAAAATGACAAATGAGCATGTTATAACAGTTTCAGCAGATTAACATCAACATGCACTCTTTCAACAGCATTTCGGGCATCAAGATGAGCTCAAATGAAAATGACACACCGGAACGAAATGAGGTACTCGTTGAGTCGAAAAATTTGACATATTATACGCACAAAACGGAGCTACGGATGCAGAGATATGATGCAACAAACATGGCATGATTATGCAAAATATACGGGACTTAGACGAAAAACGGGGGGTCAACCTCTTCTTCCTGATCTGGATCGGGGGCACGGACTTCGAGGCGAGGCGGGCTGGGCTCGCCGGAGTTGGAGGGGAGATGGCCGGAGACGGGCGCTGCGGCGGCCGGAGTGGACAGGGGAGGTCGCCGGGGACGCAGGGGCGCCGGGACGCAGGGGCGGTCCTAGTCCGGTCGGATCCAAGACGGCGGCGGCGGAGGAGCTCGGCTCGGTGGGCGTGATAGGCGCCGAGGCGGCGCAGCCACGGGCGGCGCGGCACCGGAGGCGCGCAGGAGGCGCTGGCGGCGGAGGCGGCGAACGCCGAGGCGGCGGAGGCGGCGGCTGGCCGGCGAGGCGGCGGGAGGCACGCGCCACCGGCGGAAGCGAGGCGGGCGCGGGCGAGGGCGGAGCCCGGCGGCAGCGGGCGAGGGCGGCTGGGCAAGCGGCGTCATGGGTATGGCGGCGCGGCATGGGCGGGCTGCTGCTGGCTCGATCTGGGCCCGCGGGCGGCATGATGACGGCGGCGGAGAGGGACACGCGGCGGCCTCCGACATGGAAGCGCGGGCGGATGCGTCTGGCCAGGGTGGATGTGTCCGGCGCGGAGAGGGAGGAGATCTAGGGTTTCGGGGGGAAAAACATCCGCGAAAATGGAGGGGGAGGACCTATTTATAGGTAGAGGGAGCTAGGAGAGTCCAAATGAGGAGCGGTTTTCGGCCACGCGATCGTGATCGAACGACCGAGAGCATGGAGGGGGTTTGGATGGGTTTTGGGCCACTTGGAAGGGGGTGTTGGGCTGCAATCCAAAGAGGGCTTTTACGGTTACCCGGTTAACCGTTGGAGTATCAAACGACCTCCAAATGGCACGAAACTTGACAGGCGGTCTACCGGTGCTATACCAAGGCCGCTTGGCAAACCTCGGGCCATTCCGAGAAAGTTTAACACCCGCACACGAAAAGAGGCAAAAGGGGAACGCCGGATGCCATAGGAGTGCCAGATTGAAAAACGGACAACGGGGAAAATGCTCGGATGCAAGAGACGAACACGTATGCAATGCAATGCACATGATGACATGACACGAAATGCATATGATGACATGGCAAAGTGCAACACGCAAGCAAATGACATGTCAACGATGGCGAATAACTGGCGGACACCTGGCGCAACGAATCCGGGGCGTTACAACACTCCTCCACTAACAAGAGATCTCGTCCCAAGATCTTAGGATCGAGACGGAAGGAAAAAGGGATGGCGTGAAACAAGAACTCAAGAGAAGGAGCAAAGAATCGAGAGCACTCGAGAAGAAGAGAGAAACGACGAGAATGACGAGAATGGAAAGCTCATGGTATCAGATAGACTATGAGATCACTCGTTCTAACCGGAGTGGTTAGAATGAGAATAGAAACGAATAAGACCGAAAGGATTTAGGCAGCACTTCGGCTGAAACATGGGGGAATAGAACACGAGCTAGAGAGAATGGAATGACACTTGACGAACTCTTGCAGAATGAATTAAATCATGAAGAACCACCATGAAGAACTCCGGTGACAAAAGGATGATGAGATAGAAATGAAGGATGAAAGAATAAGATGAGCCTTGCGATGATTTAGATGGAGGTTCCGACAAGATGGCCGAGGAAATTTGAACTCCGGAAAAGAAAAGATGAATCACTTGGAACTAGAATTTATTCGTCACGAACAAACTCTGAAGGAAGGAATTAATCACTTGGATGAAATAAGAATAAGATTTATTGTATGCTTATCCTTCATCAAATTAAATTGATGACAAACAATGGATTTTGCATACTACTTATTCTTCTTGAAAAAGGGATTGAGAAGTGACATATCGCAAACTTGAGAAGGTCTTCATGAACCACCGGTAGGATTCGAAAGAACGAATGGATTAAAATGATAAACAAGGAAAAGAATCTTGAACGAACCACCGTAAGAATTTGGAAATGACTGATGAAAGAGACTTAATCACCGGGAAGAATTAGAAGAACAAATATGCTTGAGGGGATTTTGATGCAGAAGAACGAAGAGATCGCGAACTGATTGAAGAATACTTGAACGAAGCACCGGAAGAATATTGAGACGAACGAAAGGGCACAGATATAGAATAATTGGAGAACGAATTTGAAAAACTTAGAACGAAGAAATTTCTGAAAAGATGGCCTCCGGATGATCGAGAGAGAAAGCAACTCCTGAAATGCTCCGGATGGATGAAAGAATTTGTATGACTTGAAACAATTTGATAGGATAACATCGAGCTAGCACCGCGAATCTCCGGGAGAATGGACAAGATTCAGAGGAAAAGCTCTTCTTCAATCTTCAAATGACGACGGGAAACACCACCGAAATTACTGAGATACTCCGGGAGAATGAAAACGAAGAGGTTGAACCAACAATGAAAAGAATTTGAAATTGGTCTTCGAAAAGATCTGACTGATGAAATCCATTCTTACGTCACGCTTCGAAAAGGATGAGAATAACTCCGGGAGAATTAGAAGAGTCAGGTAAGATCCTGGGAAAGACCTGTGGGTTAGGGCCCACTGAAGAGAAAAACACCGTTGGAAAGGGATGATGAACAGATAGATGATGCACCGGAACAATTGAAATATTTGAATGAGGTGACAACCTCGAATTAATTGGAACATAGATGAATCTTCTGAGATGTCTTCCGAACTCCGGAATGATTGAATGACGAGAGGAAAACGAGTAAGGAGAACACTTTACAAAAGGAAAAGAATGTGATCAACCCGAAAAACTTGAATTAAGTCCACCGGAAAAGAAAAAGAGATGAAGAATGTCGAACAAAACAAGAATTCACCGGTTGAAATGATTGACAAAAGACTGAAGAGGCTCCACACGAATGAAATAGCTTCTCGAATAGATGCTCAGACTCCGGGAAGAAAAGGGGTGGGAGGGCGGGAAAAACAAGGCAACTTGGAAGGGGAAACGACGAATATCTTGAAGGAAAAACACCGGTTGAAATCATTGAGGAAAGAAAGCAAAGGCTTCGCACGAGTAGGATGGATACTCGATTATGGACTCCGGTTTCGAGAAGAAAAGGGGTGGGCGGGTGGGAAAAACAAGGACAACTTCGGACAGAGAAACAACATCGATCGAAAAGAGCTGAGGATTGATCTCCCAAAGAGAGAGAGGTTTGAATCAGCTTGACGAGGAATGCGCCGGACAAAAGAGGATGGACAACGAACGAAAACTAACCGCGTGATCCTAAAGAAAAATTTGAAGGGGAAGAGGAGTAATTCAAAACACCAACGTCAAGATTCCTCACTAGAACGACGAAGGGGCAGAGGAGTAAAAAAGAATTCCTACTCTCCGATATAACTAGACTCCGAAAACAGTTTTCTTCTAGACTCAACAACGGCCAAACTACACGATCAATCAAGGGGGCTCCTAAGGTCGGTCGAGGCTCGATACCAACTTGAAACACGCCTAATATGCGACCCTATCCAAAAGGAACTCGAAGGTCCCACCAAGGATAGACCCGCATATTGAAACACTTTTGCAAGGTGGATATCATTACATCAACAATTACATAATAGATGGGGATACATACAAAAGGCACACAATGCCACACTAATACAACAATACATCATACAAGAACAACATCCGACTATGGATGAATCATAAACAGAAACTCAAACAATATCCACCCTGCTAGCCCAGTGCCGCCGACCGAACCTATCCCCGATCGAAGAAGAAGCGTAAGAAGAACTCCAAACAAGCAAACATCGACTCAAGCGTCATGATCATTGCATAACCTGTACACTGCAATCTGTTGTTGTAGTAATCTGTGAGCCACGAGGACTCAGCAATCCCATTACCATGGGTATCAAGACTAGCAAAGCTTAAAGGGAAAGGAAGGGGTAAAGTGGTGAGGTTGCAACAGCGGCTAAGCAAGTATGGTGGCTAACATACGCAAATGAGAGCGAGAAGAGAAACAAAGGAACGGTCGTGAATCTAGCAATGATCCTGAACTCCTACTTACGTCAAACATAACCCAAAGACCGTGTTCACTTCCCGGACTCCGCCGAGAAGAGATCATCACGGCTACACACGCGGTTGATGCGTTTTAATTCGGATCTGGTGTCAAGTTATCTACAACCGGACATTAACAAATTCCCATCTCGCCACGTAATCATGGGCACGGCTCTCGAAAGTTTATACCTGCAGGGTGTCCCAACTTAGCCCATGACAAGCTCTCGCGACCGATCGATCTCGAATCTGGTTTACAAGACATTTCGACAATGGTAAAACAAGACCAGCAAGACCGCCCGATGCGCCGACATCCCGATGGGAGCTGCACATATCTCGTTCTCAGGGCAACACCGGATAAGCTAAGCGTACAGGTACCGACGTAACCCAAGTTGCCAAGGGATGGTCCCACACGGTGCTCTAGTTTGGACCAACACTTAGACAAGCATTGGCCCGGGGGGGCTATAATAAAGATGACCCTTGGGTTAATTACTTCCAAAGGAAAAGTAGGTGGTGGTGAGGCAAATGGTAAAACCAAGGTTGGGCCTTGCTGGAGGAGTTTTATTCAAAGCGAACTGTCAGGGGGGTCCCATAAATCACCCGACCGTGTAAGGAACACAAAATCCGGGAACATAACACCGGTATGACGGAAACTAGGGCGGCAAGAGTGGAACAAAACACCAGGCATAAGGCCGAGCCTTCCACCCTTTACCAAATATATAGATGCATTAATTAAATAAGAGATATTGTGATATCCCAACATAACCCTGTCCACCATGGAGTAATCTTCAACTTCACCTGCAACTAACAACGCTATAAGAGGGGCTGAGCAAAGTGGTAACATAGCCAATCAACGGTTTGCTAGGAAGGGTGTCAAAGGTTAGAGGTTCATGGCAATTTGGGAGGCTTGAAGAGCAAATGATAGGTAACGCAGCATAGCGATAGAACAAAGCAACTAGCATAGCAATGATAGTAGTGAGATCCAGGGTAGCGGTCATCTTGCCTGAAATCCCGCTAGGAAGAAGAATGAGTCAATGAAGAAGATGAGGCCACGAAGACGAACCACACGTAGACGAACGCATCCTCACGATCGCAACGAAACGGGAACTATCGAGAATAAGCACACAACATGGTAAACACACCACACATGACAAGACATGATGCACAACAAGCATGATGCATGAGAAAGCTAGATGAGGCTACTCATGGCAAGAGATGATGCAAACAAGAACAACACATCAAAGCAAGTTTAAATGAGGCCGGAAACAACATATAACAATTCCGGTAAGTCCTCATATGCAAATTTCGAAATTGGTCCAGATCTGAATAAACCATATCTTCAAGTTGTTAAACAGCAAGTTAAGATGCACCAAGATGATCTACATGAAATTCTAGTCAAGTTACATATAAAGTTCACTTAATTCGGAGCTACGGCCTAGAAGATATGAGCAGAACAAGTTAAACATGACATTGATGCAAAATGCACCCAAACATCAAGCAAACACACCAAAACAAGGATGCAACATGGTAATATGAAGCTACATGCAAAATCAAGCAAGTTTCATATAGAGCACACTCAAAACGGAGCAACGGTTCAACACATGCACACTATACAAGTTATAGCAACAATCTGTCCAAAACAGCAACTAGGCATATTGCAAGCATCAAAATAATAAGCTACAGCATCCCAACATAATAACAAAAGGCATGGGCATGAAGTACACGTAAAGCATAACAAAACATGAACACTGAGCTATCTCCAGAAATCACTAGAACATGCTCAAAAGGACATGATAAGATTGCAAATAATAACAGTTTTAGACTTATCAGGAAATAACATCAGGTTGCAATGTTTAGAGCTATCAAACAACATGTTAGAGGAACATATCATGGCAAACAAAGGCATGGCATGAAACTACTAAAAGCATAGATCAAAAGACCCTTACTGATCATGAGCCAAAAAGGCACAGAAGATATGATGGCACCCATGTAAACATGGCAAGTTATATTACAGATTCATACATGGCAGGAACAACAATAAGTAGGCATGTTCGTGAGCTTGAACCACTCACCACAGAGCAATACATGGCATGGCAAGGCAACCAACAGTAAGAAGACATGTTTATGAAGCTAAGCATGGCAAGATCATGTTCATAGGGTGCATGGATCACTAGCAAACAATCATGGAAACATTGAACTTAATGTTAACAGGCTGACAGCAACATAATCAAGCAACTTTGGAGCAAGATAACAACATGATACAACAGGCTATAATTGCAACCAAGGGCATGAATGGATAGAGCATGACATGTATATCAAAATATATTTACTGAACATCTCCCGAATAATGCACGAAATGACTAGTATAAGCATGTTTACATAGCAACAAAATATAACGGAATCAGCCTAGCAAAACGGTAACAGCAAGTATCCCACTTAACAAGCTCGATGCACTCAGCACACAACTCACAAAAATACATGGTTAGCACCCCTGGAAAGATGGCATGTCATAGATTAAAACATATGTAGAGCTCATGCCCATAGGATGCACACATCAAACATGGCAAAAATGGCAAATGAGCATGTTATAACAGTTTCAGCAGATTAACATCAACATGCACTCTTTCAACAGCATTTCGGGCATCAAGATGAGCTCAAATGAAAATGACGCAATAGAACGAAATGAAGTACCCGTTGAGACGAACAATTTGACATATTATACGTATGAAACGGAGCTACGGATGCAGAGATATGATGCAACAAACATGGCATGATTATGCAAAATATACGGGACAGACGAAAAACGGGGGGTCAACCTCTTCTTCCAGATCTGGATCGGGGGCACGGACTTCGAGGCTAGGCGGGCTGGGCTCGCCGGAGTTGGAGGAGATGGCGAGACGCAGGCGGTCTGTGGCCGGAGTGGGACGGGGGAGGTCGCCGGGGACGAGGGAGGCGCCGGATGGATGGAGGGCGGCCTGGTCCGGCCGATCCAAGACGGCGGCGGCGGAAGAGCTCTGCTCGATTAGGCGCGGAGGCGCTGAGGCGGCGACCTGACCACGGGCGGCTTGCGGCACCGGTGCGTGTGAGGCGCTGGCGGGAGGCGGCGAACGCCGAGGCGGCGGAGGCGGCGGCAAGGCCGGGCGAGGAGGTGCGGGAGGCGCTTGCCACCGGCGGGAAGCAAGGCGGGCGTGCGGAGGGCGGAGTTCGGCGGCGGCGGGCAGGGCGGGCGGGGAAGGCGGAAGCGGCGGGCCATGGCGGGCTGCTGGCCCGACGCTGGCCCATGGGCGGGCTTGACGGCGGCGGGAGAGGGACACGCGGCGGCCTCCGATTGGGCGAAAGCGCGGCGGCGGACGCGTCCGGCCAGGGCGGACGTGTCCGGCGCGGAGAGGGAGGAGATCTAGGGTTTCGGGGGGAAAAACATCCGCGAAAATGGAGGGGGAGGACCTATTTATAGGTAGAGGGAGCTAGGAGAGTCCAAATGAGGAGCGGTTTTCGGCCACGCGATTGTGATCGAACGACCGAGAGCATGGAGGGGGTTTGGATGGGTTTTGGGCCACTTGGAAGGGGGTGTTGGGCTGCAATCCAAAGAGGGCTTTTACGGTTACCCGGTTAACCGTTGGAGTATCAAACGACCTCCAAATGGCACGAAACTTGACAGGCGGTCTACCGGTGCTATACCAAGGCCGCTTGGCAAACCTCGGGCCATTCCGAGAAAGTTTAATACCCGCACACGAAAAGAGGCAAAAGGGGAACGCCGGATGCCATAGGAGTGCCGGATTGAAAAACGGACAACTAGGAAAATGCTCGGATGCAAGAGACGAACACGTATGCAATGCAATGCACATGATGACATGACACGAAATGCATATGATGACATGGAAAAGTGCAACACGCAAGCAAATGACATGTCAACGATGGCGAATAACTGGCGGACACCTGGCGCAACGAATCCGGAGCGTTACATATATTGAATTTGATCCTATCTCCAAATTCAACATGTTATATATGGAATTTGATTAAAAAAATGTGAATAATCTGAATATGATGTTCTGTTACCTATTAACCATTTAAAAATCTATTTAGGACGCAAGCTTAATCAATAGTGCATGATTTGTCTTTTTTTCATAGCAGTGCCAATCCGGATTGAAAATGGACACCTCAGCAAAACCAGGATTCGATGAAAGAAACCATATATATCCATGCATGCACGCCTCACCAAAAGCTCACAAGAAAAAAAAACAGATTTTTCATATTATGCCGAGAGAGACACCTTAGGATTGACAGCATTCAAACGCGTTGTGATTGTGTGAACACTGAGGCCACCGTTGACGAGAGTGAGAAGGGGTACAATTGGCAACACATATGAGATGCCATGTGTTGAAAGAAAGGACGTGGATCTGTTAGGTTCTTGAATAATGGTTATTGGGTTAGGAGCGTGTGATATTCTTTTTTCTTCCGTTGCAACGCATGGGCTCTTTTACTAGTGAAACTAATGAACCTAACACAACTAGGCCGCTCCATTGTACGCCCTACCTGAGGCGAGGCAGCCGTTGTCTACTCAAAACGAGACCTACGCGGAAAACTAAAACAGACCGGTGTCCATGTATGCTTTACCGCTTGGCCAGAACGGTTGACCGAAAAAGTGTTTCCTTAGCGCTTTTTATTCAGGAAACAATCATCTTTTGATATAATAATATGTCAGGAAATAAATATACCTAAAAACATATACTAAAAAATGTCTATCAATTTTGAAAAGTGTTCAACAGGTTTTCTAAATATTTACCAATTTATGAAATATTCATGGATTTTAATAACTGTATTGACAAATTATAAATTTTCCATGAATTCGAAAATTGTTCTTGAATTTTAAAATTTAAAACAGGTTATGAATTTAAAAAACCATGAATTTTGAATATGTCCGTGAATTTTAAAAATGTTCATTGATTCACAAACATGTTTGTGAATTAAAAATGTCCAGGAATTTAGTAAATTAAAATTTTCATGGATTTAGAAAATTCAAAATGTTTGTGAATTTTCAAAATATGCTCACTAATTTTAAAAGTGCTCATAAATTTTACAAATGTTCACGGATTTAAAAAATGGTTGTATACTTTTAGAAATACATTTAAAATATTGAAAAAAAATCATTGATTGAAAAATCTTCTTGACTTTTAAAAACAAAGTTGATGGATATAAAATTGGAAAAGAAATGAAAAAACAAAACCAAAATATCATTTGGTAAAACAAACAGTCAAAAATACAGGAAAAAGAAAAGGTTGACAAAATATTGCTAAAACTGAATGAAACTTTTCAAAACCAGAACAAGCAGACCAAAACTAGCCCGCTAAATAGAACTTGTGGTTCGATTAGGTGCACAGTAGTATCCCTAGCCCATCAAGGTTTAATTGTTAGACTTCACAATGGTGCTCGTAATATTTCTGGATTTATTTCAGGTTTCCAGTCATGTTCATTCAGTGGGAGGAGACGTTCCCGTCGACTGCGAGGCGGCTGTGGTGACTTCGTAAAATCTAAAGATGTTATTCCGGTTCAGTCTCTCAGAGGTCCTCACGGGGTAGGATGTGTGTGCATCGTTCATAAAGGTGAGCGTACGCTCATATATGTGAGCGACTTTGATATTACTGTGTTCAAAAAAATAGTAAGGGAGGTATGCATATGGTCGAAAACTGCGGGACCTCCCCAACGCCTCAAGCGCGGTAGGGTACTTGCGCTCACGCACACCTCTTCATAGGTAGTCCTACACAAGGAGGCAAGCGCTGATCGAAACAACTCCTGATTTCACGGCCCTGTTGTCATTGTTGGCTGGTCCACTGTTGACTTTCTGAGAAATTTTCTTTTTTAAAAAATCAGGAATGAAAAGAAATTGTTTCATGAATTTGAAAAAAAACCTGGTTTGGAAAAAAGTTCACGAGTTCAAAAAAGTTCAAGACATTCAAAATAAGTTCGTAGATTTGAAAAAGGTTGGCGGGTTCAACAAAAATTGAGGGATTAAAGAAATTTCGTGGGTATGAAAAAAGATCACAAACTCAAAAAAATCACAAATTCAATCAAAGTTCGTGGATTTAAAAAAAATCACCATTTGAAAACAAACTTCATAGATTTCTAAAAAGTCCACATGATTCGCGGGTTTGAAAGAAAAATCATGATTTTTAGGAAAATAATCGCAAATTTGGAAATAACGGATTTGGAAAAAATTGACGTATTTGGGTGGTAAAATCACAGAAAATAAAAAAATAATCACGAATTTAAGAAAAAAAAACATTCACAAAAAATAATAAAAAAATTTAGAAAAAGTTCACGAATTTGAAGAATGTTTCAACTTTGTAAATGTTCATGCCTTTAAAAAGAAAACTTACAAAAAACCCAGAATAAAACAGTCCAAAAAAAGAAAAAAGAAAAGATCGGTCAAAAGCTTCTAGAAGGATCCCAAAACCGGCTGGAAGCTTGTAGAAACTTCAGAAAACAGGTTGGGGTCATCTTCCGAAAAAAAGAACTGACGCACGACTAACGTTTGAACTGGAACTGTGCGTGTGACAACATTATGAGACCAGAAAAAACATTGTATGGGCCAAGCCCAAAGGGGATAAGTAGTGTGCCCCCGTTTGCGCAAACGTTTATAACCGACACATATGGCGCCGGATGTGGTTTGGCGCAACTGCTACGTATGCACGGATTAGAGCAATTCAAACGCGCCGACGCAAACGGACGCGTGCTTTGTCAATTTTCATTTGTTTATGTCGGCTGTAGGCGCACTGTCAGCCCGCGTTTGACCTGGAAGTCCAACCGACCGACGCATTTTTCGTCTGCATCCGAAATTTTGGCAATAAAGTTTAATCTAAAAGGTCGCGGCCACAGTTCATGTCAGCAGCCATTTCAGCGGCCACCTCCATGCCTACCTATAAAAAAACCATAGTTCATTGCCGACACACTTGTCAGTGGCCGGCACACTTCCCAGCACAAAAAAAGGGCGGGCATAGTTCAACCACGCCATACTTCTCGTCCGTGGTCATCCCGGCACACATGCCTGCATACAAAAAAGATGGCGCTCTCGGCCATAGATCAATCATCTAGCTCGAGCATCTCCTTTTGTTTCTTTTCGAACAAAGACCTTTTTCTCAGGGACACATCGCTCAAGTCCACCGTCATGATCTCCACCTCCTTCGTCATGAAAGCCAAAGCCACCTCTTCTTCTTTGGTCTTGGCATTGGCCACCTCTATCTCGAGATTCTTCACTTGCATTTCCGCCTCCATCTCAAGCTTCTTTGCTAGTATGTCTGCCTCCATCTCAAACTTCTTCTTTTGTATCTCGATGTAGACCTTCATTTGCTTCTATTTCTCTCGTCGTCGCTTCTCCACACATGTTTTCTTTTGGGTCATCATGCCTTACAAAGTTTCTTGCAAGGTAAATGTGGCCACATCACGCTTCTCCTCCTTCTTGTAGTTGGTCTTTCCCCTCGGGCGCTTCACTCCCTCGCCATAGTCCGTGACGGCCTCCGGCGCTCTATTCTTCTTGAAGGCGGTGTATTCCTCATTGTGCATCTCATGAGAAATTATCATCCAACAATGGGTTAGGGTGACGGCTTGTTTCCATGTTGGGTCTTGAAGGCTTGCAAAGCTTGGTATGCCTACAAACAAAATGAAGGTACAAATGCACATTCATATGAAATGGACATGCAAGCATTAGTCAAGGGAAATGAAGATGAAAGATTTGTATACCATGTCTTTGATGCCGAGGCCATTGACACGACGACCTTCAATGCTCTCAAGGATGGCATAAAACTTGTTGCACTATTGTTAGATGAGTCCCCACCTCTTGGAGATGGACACCCAACCACGCTTGTTCTCAAACTTGCAGGGCGGGAACTTCTTGTGTTCATGGAATTGTGCATGAACTCTCAACCAAAAGGTTGGTCCTTTTGGGGTCTTGTTCAATATCCCTTCACCATTCTCAAGTGAGCTTGTCCTCATCCTTTGTGTACGCCTTCATCCAAATGTTTTTCATTTCTTTTCCGCATTGGCTTGATGACTAAGCTCATCACGTGGGAGCAAGGGTGGCCTGCGCGATCACACTCCCTTCCCGCGACAGGAGAGCTGGAAAAGTGGGTGGCTTGCGGTTCGTGTTGGGAATGGACGTGGGGCGTCTGTGATGTGGTGGAAGGACTAATCTAGTATTAATCAAGCATTTAAAAAGATGTTGAAAAAGTATTTCAAAAATGTTATTCAAGCATTTGAAAATGTTAAATGTGTATGAAAAAATATTGACCATGTAATAAAAAAATTAACCTTGCATTTGAAAAATGTTGATAAATTATTTTAAAAAGTTGAATATTCATAGAAAAAATGTTGACCATGCATTAGAAAAATGTTAATCTTGTATTTGAAAAATCTTAGTCGAGCATTTGAAAAAAAGTTAAAGTGTGTATAGGAAAAATGTTGACCATGTGTACAAAAAATGTCAAACTTGTATTTGAAAAAGTTAATTAAATATTAAAAAAGTGTATAGAAAATATATTGATTATGTAGTAAAAAATTGTATTAGAAAAATGCTAAACGTGTATTTCAAAAACATTGTTGACATATAAAATAAATGTATAATGAAAACCAAAAGAAACAAAGAAAACAAAAATACGAACCCCAAAAATTAAAAAGTAAACAAAAAGAAAAAAGAAAATGAAAAATAAAGTCTGAGAAACAAATGAGAAAATAATGAAAAAAAATGAACAACATCTCAGAAGAAAAAAGAAAAACAAAACAAAACCAGTGAAATCCGGTCTCATTTTGCCTCAAGTACATCCCGACCTACTACTTGATCAGAATCACGATGCTAGCTCGGTGGCTAGTACCGTTGAAATCTATCTAGACCATTGTTCAAATTCCACCCGCGGTGTTCGCCTGTTACTGTTGAAGCTCACAACGAGAGTTCCTACGATGGCTTAAGGCCAACTCTATCGCGCGACCCCATTCTGTCCGTGCACGTTCGTTCAGGGTAAAATGGACGAACCAGACGGCCCAGCGCGCGGGCGCAAACAGACTTTTGTTCGTTTTCTGTCCGCTTTCAACCCATCCCGGTTCAAGTTTGCGTCGCTTTTAGGGTAAAACGGACATCACGTGGACACGCGGCCGTCTGCGCGTGTCCTCCCCTAGCCCGCCCGTCGGTGGCACAGGGACGCCTTTTTCTATCCGTCCCCTCCCTCCCTCCGACCGCACCCCCTCCACTCTTCTCCACTCTTCCCGACTCTTCCCCTCGGCCGCCGCCGCCGCCACTGCTGCCATTACAGCCGTGCAGCTCGGACGCGCGCTCCCCAGCTCTTTTACCTCGGCGCCCCCCGAGGAACCCAACCACGGCCACCTGGTTTGCGCACCCGCCGGCCGGATTTGGGGCGGATCCGGTCGGTCTTGAGCTCGCCCGGCTGTGGGAGGCCGCGCCGTGCCATGGACTGGCCTGGCACCTGGTCGAAAGGCCCTAGCAGGGCCGCAAGGCCACATGCAGGCAGTGGCTCCTCCTCTAGCCGCTCAGATTTGCACCGTCGGTGGTCCGCCGGCAGATACACGAATGGCGATCGGCCGGGCTAAGTGCTAGTCTAAAAGCTTGCCACTCATTAAGTGCAACCAGTGCCCAAAGAAAGTCGTGCGCCGCGTGTCTACAATGCCGGAACATCCCGGATGGGTTTTCATCAAGTGCTTAAATGATGGGGTATGTGCTCTTTGTAGCTTCGGTTTGTGCTCTAGATTTGATTAATTGTGCTAACTTCAAATTTTATTGTGTAACATGGATGCAAGTTTTGGTATTGGAAAGAAGAGTACGTCAATATATTGATAGAGCATAATTTAGTAGATATTCGTGCACTTTTAGCTAGCATAGAGGCTGTAGATGAGACAAGTGCACTTGTTGCTAGATTAGAGGCTAGACACGAGACTAAGTATGAGGAAGCAACATCGACTTCTTTAGACTCGAAAAAGAAAGAAGCACGCAAGATCGAGCCTCCTCCGCAGATCAACAATGAGTGCATCGAGAAGGCACTAATCCAACTTACAGGAGCAGTTATGGAAGTTGGATATCTTCTAAAATGGATTTTTGTGGTTCTTGTTTTCTTTGGGCTAGCTTTCTTAGTCAAAATTTGGTGATGCATTTTCATGTATCAAAAATAAATGATGAAAAAAATTAAGGGCTTGCAAAGAAACATGTACGTAGACAGGATGCGGCTGCGCGTTTGACGCACGGCCACTGCATCCCAGAAACTGACCGGATGTGAATCCGGTCAAAACGGACGTCCGTTTGGGGTCGCGCAATGAAGTTGGCCTAATGTGAGAAATAGCATGCGCGCACTTCACTATCCTTGTGACCCACCTGGAGAAAAAATTCACGGAGCCAAAACGATAGAGGGCCCACTTCTTTGACAGCCGCACCGCACTATGCTGCACGCATGACTGACTACCGCCGTCGGCTTCGGGGTTTGCATAAGTTTCACGGGCAGTCCACGATCGCCGTCAGGAAGACACGCGGGATACTCTGCATCGCCGGGGCTTAGGAGGCCTTGTGATTCCCTACAGCAATGATAAATGAAATGTCTTATCAAGGAATCACGTGTCAGTCTGCCAACAGCAATCCGCGTGTCAGGATTCAGAAAAAGCAAGTGCCATGAATAATTACTGCAATAGCTGAAGTTTTAAATACGTGTCTAGTACCGGCCGGAAATCCCGAAAATGGCTCGGGGTATCGGGTGCATCTCACAACCACGAGGAACCTTGTGCTCGACGCCACGACACCCTTGATATAGGTAACCACGCTGTCTAGCATGGCTCCCGGGCTAGGGCGCCATGCTATCTAGCATGGCACTCCAGCCCGGGGTGTCATGCAAAGCGGATGAAATTGTTTAAGGTATTCAAATTTGGTTTATTTTGTGTCGAATTTTGAAAGACAGTCAGATTTATCCATTTTTGCGGGGTAATTGGGGTCAT
Organism: Aegilops speltoides; assembly: GCA_021437245.1. Lineage (NCBI taxonomy): Eukaryota > Viridiplantae > Streptophyta > Magnoliopsida > Poales > Poaceae > Aegilops > Aegilops speltoides. The sequence goes on along the minus strand of CM038147.1, from coordinate 461,276,851 downwards.
ATGTGCTCTTTAAAATTTCTACTCCGTACTACATAGAGACAAGGAGCGGCTCAATCACTCGCATGTTTCGGCTAAAGAACAGAAAGGGCCCGCGCATATGTATTTTTTCAAGTTCAGAATGCAACCAAAGCTTGCGCAATCGCGTTCAGCTTCGGCGACCGGAAGCAAGGACCGGAACACGTAGCCGAGCAGAACGCGGAGAGGATACACGTAGCCGACTTGATCATGGCCACGTGTGCAACACTACTAGAATTAAAGAATGTGATCCAGCCACGCATACACGGATAAACACTGAGCGTGGGGACCACGAACGACTGGTGTGACGGGCGGTGGGACCTGGGTTTACTGAACCGAGGCGCTGACAACCTGCCGCATCATCAGCATCACAGCGTGGCAACGCCCAGCAGCTGCTCCGTCTCCGACCTGCGTTGCGCAGCCCCACGGCCAAAAGCGTGCCCGCTAGGCCCTAGCTCCGAGTCTGGATGCCTGCCGGGCATCGGACGGGGCTGTCGAATGAAAAGCCAGAGAAACGATAGACAGTGAACCGTCATCACGAGCAGTGTATCTTTTTCATCGATATAGTTATGCTTATATGTAAATTGAGGGGATACAACCAGATCAGAGGATGCGCTTCGTTACATACAGATGCACTCAGTACTCTCAGGGACGCGACGGTTAACCAGGGGAGGTTCTCCTTGATTAGCACATGTTAGAGCGTCTACAATCGGAATGGGCAAATCCAGTCCCTCAAACGTCCGCGGGAGCGCTGGCGCGTCCGCAGGACTGACCGGACACTTCTGAAATAATATAATCCAGATACAAACACCTAATTACCATATCTTAAATCCATACAAATTCATGCAACTACGTCGATGCACACACATCGTCCAGTTACTCCATCACTACTAACTAACATGCCATCGGATTACCAAAATTTGGCATGTTTGGCTATGGTGAAGTTCATCCACGGCTGCCCTTGCCCTTCCCGGCGCCAGTGCCGTCCTTCTCGTGGAAGTACCGGTCGAAGATGCAATACAGATCGAGCCGGATCTGCTCGTCGCCGGAGCTGTCCTCGCTGTCGCTGTCCTCCTTCTCCTCCATCGGTGGCAGTCCGTCCATGGCACGGACCGCCCGATTCTGCTATTGGGCGAGGACGCGCGTGTTCCTCCGTTGTCGTTTCTTCACAATGCGGGCGCGGTTGGCTTCCTCCTCTGCGGCCGCCAGTGCCGCCGCATCAGCCGTCTCTGTCGCCGACATTTCCGCCTCGAAACGGGCCTCGGTGGCCCTTATCCTCTCCTTCCCACGGCGGGCCGGCCGTTCCCGGTGGGAATCATACTCTGCCCGACCGGTGATGGGGAAGGAGAGGTGTTTCAGCTGCCGGGACCGCGAGGATCCAGCACCAGAGGACCCAAGCGCCCGGCGAGCCGACGCTATGGCATCGCGGTGGACGGATCCGTCCGTCGGCCCGGCGCTGTCCTCCCGGGAGCGACGGAGTGCAATGCGAACTTCCATTGCCTCCTCCAACCCGCATAGGATGACACCCTAGTCGACGGATCCGGAATGGTCGGAGTCCGATCCGCTGCCTGCCATGCAGGAACTCGCCGGAGGTGAGCTCGGCTGGCGGAGGGGAGTGGAGTGAAGTGGCTAGGGTTTGCTTCGGCAAGCGGATAGGGACGAATATATGTGGGGTCGGGTGGGCCGGCATGGGTCGGGTCCGACGTGGCGGGCGTGCCCGGGCGCCCCCATATTTGGGCTAGATATGAGGGGTGCAGGTCAGCACGGGCCTTTGAGGCCCGTTTGAGGCGTCCGTCTGGGTCGAAAAAACATGACCAGTCAGTGACCGGGTGGCTCGCCCAGACATATGAGATGGGTTTGAGACGCCCGACTGTGGATGCTCCTAATTACTAGTTTGTAACACCTTTTCCTAATCTTCGTTTGTTCATCAATAATTTTCATCATCTTTAAGACAGTCTCCTTAAAAGCTCCCATGAAAAAAAATGAGTATACTATTTAATATGTTACCGGAACTCCTACAAACCTAATGGAAAAATAAGAAGGAAATGAGGCGACATAATAATAGTTGTCTCCTTTAGAAAAAGTACGGGTGTAAACGTTGTACTAGAAGCGTTGAGCGCGCTTCGCTGCGCCGTTAGTGTTGTTGGGATTTCATAATTCTTATCTATTATTTGGTTTGGCGCGGCGCGTATTTTTCCTTCTTATAATGCGATGTTTTGGTGGGCTTTTTTGACAGTGTGGTTCTATATTATCTGCTAATCAATTTATACTCACGTGAGAAAGTTTTTTGTCTTGGTGGCCACATGTATCTATACTAATGCTAACGCTAATAATATAAAAAGGGCGAGTTGCGGATATCTAGCATATCTCATTAGTGCAACTGCATCTATCCAACGGTCTATGTGCTTCGGTGTTTATCGTGAACATATTTAGCATCCTCTCCTAGTTAGTAACATACCTACTATAATTGATATCTAATTAATTAGGTATTTCTATCTTCATACCCCTCATTCCTTAGTTTTGCTTAGTTTTGCCCCACCCATCTAATATTTCTCACTTTTCCCATCCACTACTTGGCCCACCATCACAAATGCCCAAATGCGGGCTTGTCGTCGGGTCAAAGCAGTTGACTGTTACTTGGCTCACTTACCGACGCATGGGAGCCTTGTGACCGTCTCCCAAAGATATGGTTGTGCAGTCTTGAAAGAGGTTCATGCTAGCCTGGTCACGTGGCAGCTCAGTACCCACCCATGGCCTCTCCGGGTTTGTCAATTGTAACCAGGGCCAACAAAGGCGAAGGGTGTGGCCAAATCTTTCAAGGTCCACAATTCCAAGGCCGCCCAAACGTCTCGGGTGACAGACAATCTTCGAGTTAAGCAGGGAGTGCCTTCCGGATGTTTGCGCTTGGTCCTCTTTATGCTAGAGAAAGGCATGAATGATTGTATCAATTTTTCGCAGGATCCATTTAGGCCAGCTGAGAGTGGCAATGTGGAAGGTTGCCATGGTCATGAGAACTGATTTTGCCACGGCGACTCTTCCCGACTTGTTTAGCACCTTTTGTTTCCAACCTAGCAATCTACCCATAATCTTGTCAATGAATGGCCGAAGGTCAAACCTACGGAGCCGGAAAAAGTGTAGTGGTAGCCTGGGGTAACGGCCCTGAAAACCGGAAATCTTGGGAGGGAATACAGACAGAATGCTTGCGTCGCACCATGATACGTCCATTTTGCATCATGCTTTGATATTGATATTTATTGCATTATGGGATGTTATTACTCATTATGTCACAATACTTATGCCTTTTCTCTCTTATTTTACAAGGTATACACGAAGAGGGAGAATGCCGGCAGCTGGAATTCTGGGCTAGAAAATGAGCAAATATTAGAGACATATTCTGCACAAGTCCAAAAGTCCCGAAACTCCACGGAAGTTATTTTTGGAATTAATAAAAAAATACTGAGTGAAGAAAATACCAGAGGGGGGCCACCCACCGTCCACGAGGGTGGGGGGCGCACCCTACCCCCTGGGCGCGCCCCCTGCCTCATGGGCCCCTTGGCAGGCCTCCGGTGCCCATCTTCTGCTATATGAAGTCTTTTACCCTGAAAAAATCATAAGCAAGATTTCGGGACGAAACACCAACGCCACGAGGCGGAACCTTGGCGGAACCAATCTAGGGCTCCGGCGGAGCTGTTTTGCCGGGGAAACATCCCTCCGGGAGGGGAAAATCGTCACCATCGTCATCATCATCGATCCTCTCATCGGGAGGGGGTCAATCTCCATCAACATCTTCACCAGCACCATCTCCTCTCAAACCCTAGTTCATCTCTTGTATCTGATCTTTGTCTCAAAGCCTCAGATTGGTACTTGCGGGTTGCTAGTAGTGTTGATTACTCCTTGTAGTTGATGCTAGTTGGTTTATTCGGTGGAAGATCATATGTTCAGATCCTATATGCATATTAATACACCTCTGATTATGAACATGAATATGATTTGTGAGTAGTTATGTTTGTTCCTGAGGACATGGGAGAAGTCTTGCTATAAGTAGTCATGTGAATTTGGTATTCGTTCGATATTTTGATGAGATGTATGTTGTCTTTCCTCTAGTGGTGTTATGTGAACATCGACTACGTGACACTTCACCATTATTTGGGCCTAGGGGAAGGCATTGGAAAGTAATAAGTAGATGATGGGTTGCTAGAGTGACATAAGCTTAAACCCTAGTTTATGCATTGCTTCGTAAGGGGCTGATTTGGATCCATATGTTTCATGCTATGGTTAGGTTTACCTTAATTCTTCTTTCGTAGTTGCGGATGCTTGCGAGAGTAGTTAATCATAAGTGGGATGCTTGTCCAAGGAAGGGCAGCACCCAAGCACCGGTCCACCCACATATCAAATTATCAAAGTAACGAACGTGAATCATATGAGCGTGATGAAAACTAGCTTGACGATAATTCCCATGTGTCCTCGGGAGCGTTTTACTTCATATAAGAATTTGTCCAGGCTTGTCCTTTGCTACAAAAAGGATTGAGCCACCTTGCTGCACCTTATTTACTTTTGTTGCTTGTTACCCGTTACGAATTACCTTATCACAAAACTATCTGTCACTGATAATTTCAGTGCTTGCAGAGAATACCTTACTGAAAACCGCTTGTCATTTCCTTCTGCTCCTCGTTGAGTTCGACACTCTTACTTATCGAAAGGACTATAATAGATCCCCTACACTTGTGGGTCATCAAGACTCTTTTCTGGTGCCGTTGCCGGGGAGTGAAGCGCCTTTGGTAAGTGGAACTTGGTAAGGAAAAGTTTATATAGTGTGCTGAAATTTACTGTCACTTGTTACTGTGGAACATAATCCTTTGAGGGGTTTCTTCGGGGTATCTTCACCCCGACCAGTAGAGCAAAGCGTTTCTCCTCAACCTACTGAACCTACTGAAAATGTTTACTTTGAAATTCCTTCGGGTATGATAGAGAAACTGCTAGCTAATCCTTTTACAGGAGATGGAACGTTGCATCTCAATTTGCACCTAATCTATGTGGATGAAGTTTGTGGATTATTTAAGCTTGCAGGTATGCCCGAGGATGTTATCAAGAAGAAGGTCTTCCCTTTATCTTTGAAGGTAAAGGCATTGACATGGTTTAGGCTATGTGATGATATGGGATCATGGAACTACAACCGATTGAAATTGGAATTTCATCAGAAGTTTTATCCTATGCATCTTGTTCATCGTGATCGTAATTATATATATATAATATTTGGCCTCGCGAAGGAGAAAGAATCGCTCAAGCTTGGGGGAGGCTTAAGTCAATGTTATATTCATGCCCCAATCATGAGCTCTCAAGAGAAATTATTATTCAAAAATTTTATGCTCGGCTTTCTCTCAACAATCGCCCCATGCTCGATACTTCTTGTACTGGTTCTTTTATGATGAAGACTATTGAATTTAGTTGGGATTTATTGGAAATAATTAAACGCAACTCTGAAGATTGGGATCTCAACGAAGGTAAGGAGTCAGGTATGACACCTAAGTTTGATTGTGTTAAATATTTTATGGATACCGATGTTTTCCATGAATTTAGCACTAAATATGGACTTGACTCTGAGATAGTAGCTTCTTTTTGTGAATCATTTGCTACTCATGTTGACCTCCCTAAGGAGAAGTGATTTAAGTATAGTCCTCCCATTGAAGTAAAAGTAGTTGCACCTATTAAAGCTGAAGAAAAGACTATCACTTATAATGATCCTATTGTTCCTACTACCTATATTGAGAAACCACCTTTCCCCGTTAGGATAAAGGATCATGCTAAAGCTTCAACTGTGGTTCGTAAGAGTAATACTAGAACACCTACACCACCTGAGCAAATTAAAGTTGAACCTAGTATTGCTATGGTTAAAGATCTCTTGGCTGATAATATTGATGGGCATGTTATTTACTTCCGTGATGACGCTGCTAGAATTGCTAGACCAGATACTAATAATAAACATAGACCAGTTGTAGGCATGCCTGTTATTTCTGTTAAAATAGGAGATCATTGTTATCATGGCTTATGTGATATGGGTGCTAGTGCAAGTGCGATACCTCATTCCTTATACAAAGAAATTATGCATGATATTGCACCTGCTGAGATAGAAGAAATTGATGTTACAATTAAGCTTGCCAATAGAGATACTATTTCACCAGTTGGGATTGTTAGAGATGTTGAAGTCTTGTGTGGGAAAGTTAAATATCCTGCTGATTTTCTTGTTGTTGGTTACCCACAAGATAGCTTTTGTCCCATCATATTTGGTAGACCCTTCTTGAATACTGTTAATGCTAGGATAGACTGCAAAAAGGATGTTGTTACCATTGGTTTGGGGGATATGTCTCATGAGTTTAATTTTGCTAAATTTCGTAGACAACCCCATGATAAAGAATTGCCTAGTAAAGATGAAATTATTGGTCTTGCTTCTATTGTCGTGCCTCCTAATGATCATTTAGAACAATATTTGCTAGACCATGAAAATGATATGTTTATGAATGAAAGAAGGGAGATAGATGAAGTATTATTTAAACAAGGACCTATTTTGAAACACAACTTGCCTGTTGAAATCCTAGGGGATCCTCCTCCACCCAAGGGTGATCCCATATTTGAGCTTAATTAAACCATTACCTGATACTCTTAAATATGCTTATCTTGATGAAAAGAAGATATATTCTATTATTATTAGCGCTAACCTTTCAGAGCATGAAGAAAAGAAATTATTGAAAACTCTGAAGAAGCACCGTGCTGCTATTGGATATACTCTTGATGATCTTAAGGGCATTAGTCCCACTTTATGCCAACACAAAATAAAATTGGAGAAAGACGCCAAACCAGTTGTTGATCACCAACGACGGTTAAATCCTAAGATGAAAGAAGTGGTAAGAAAAGAAATACTAAAGCTCCTGGAGGTAGGTATAATATATCCCATTGCTGATAGTCAGTGGGTAAGTCCTGTCCATTGTGTCCCTAAGAAGGGAGGTATTACTGTCGTTCCTAATGGTAAAGATGAATTGGTCCCGCAAAGAATTGTTACAGGTTATAGGATGGTAATTGATTTCCGCAAATTAAATAAAGCTACTAAAAAGGATCATTACCCTTTGCCTTTTATTGATCAAATGCTAGAAAGATTATCCAAACATACACATTTTTGCTTTCTAGATGGTTACTCTGGTTTCTCTCAAATACCTGTGTCAAAAGAGGATCAAGAAAAGACCACTTTTACTTGCACTTTTGGTACTTTTGCTTATAGACGTATGCCTTTGGGTTTATGTAATGCACCTGCTACCTTTCAGAGATTCATGATGTCTATATTCTCTGACTTTTGTGAAAAGATTGTTGAGGTTTTCATGGATGATTTCTCCATTTATGGATCTTCTTTTGATGATTGCTTGAGCAACCTCGAGTATTGCAGAGATGTGAAGAAACTAATATTGTCTAGAGTTGGAAAAAATGCCACTTTATGGTTAATGAAGGCATTGTCTTGGGGCATAAATTTTTTGAAAGAGGTATTGAAGTTGATAAAGCTAAAGTTGATGCTATTGAAAAGATGTCGTGTCCTAAAGACATTAAAGGTATAAGAAGTTTCCTTGGTCATGCCGATTTTTATAGGAGGTTTATTAGGAACTTCTCTAAACTTTCTAGGCCTCTGACTAATCTCTTACAAAAAGATATTCCTTTTGTCTTTGATGATGATTGTGTAGAAGCATTTAAAATACTTAAGAAAGCTTTGATTTCTGCACCTATTGTTCAGCCACCTGATTAGAATTTACCCTTTGAAATTATGTGCGATGCTAGTGATTATGCCGTAGGTGCTGTTCTAGGACAAAGAGTTGATAAGAAACTAAATGTTATTCAATATGCCAGTAAAACTCTAGACAGTGCCTAGAGAAATTATGCTACTACTGAAAAAGAATTTTTAGCACTTGTATTTGCTTGTGATAAGTTTAGACCTTATATTGTTGACTCTAAAGTAACTGTTCACACTGATCATGCTGCTATTAAATATCTTATGGAAAAGAAAGATGCTAAACCTAGACTTATTAGATGGGTTCTCCTACTACAAGAATTTGATTTGCATATTATTGATAGAAAGGGAGCTGAGAACCCCGTTGCAGATAACTGGTCTAGGTTAGAGAATGTTCTTGATGACCCACTACCTATTGATGATAGCTTCCCTGATGAACAATTAGCTGTCATAAATGCTTCTTGTACTACTCCATGGTATGCTGATTATGCTAATTACATTGTTGCTAAATTTATACCACCTAGTTTCACATACCAGCAAAAGAAAAAGTTTTTCTATGATTTAAGACATTACTTCTGGGATGACCCACTCCTTTATAAAGAAGGTGTAGATGGTGTTATTAGATGATGTATACCTGAGCATGAACAGGAATAGATCCTACGCAAGTGTCACTCCGAGGCTTATGGAGGACACCATGCTGGAGATAGAACTGCACATAAGGTATTGCACTCCGGTTTTTATTGGCCTACTCTCTTCAAAGATGCCCGTAAGTTTGTCTTGTCTTGTGATGAATGTCAAAGAATTGGTAATATTAGTAGACGTCAAGAAATGCCTATGAATTATTCTCTTGTTATTGAACCATTTGATGTTTGGGGCTTTGATTATATGGGACCGTTTCCTTCCTCTAATGGGTATACACATATTTTAGTTGCTGTTGATTACGTTACTAAGTGGGTAGAAGCTATTCCAAATAGTAGTGTTGATCATAACACCTCTATTAAGATGCTTAATGAAGTTAATTTTTCCAAGGTTTGGAGTCCCTAGATATTTAATGACTGGTGGTGGTTCACATTTTATTCAGGGTGCCTTTCGTAAAATGCTTGCTAAGTATGATGTTAATCATAGAATTGCATCTCCATATCACCCGCGGTCTAGTGGTCAAGTAGAACTTAGTAATAGAGAGCTCAAGTTAATTTTGCAGAAGACTGTTAATATATCTAGAAAGAATTGGTCAAAGAAACTTGATGATGCATTATGGGCTTATAGAACTGCATATAAAAATCCTATGGGTATGCCTCCGTATAAAATAGTTTATGGAAAAGCTTGTCACTTACCTCTCAAACTAGAACATAAGACATATTGGGCCATTAAAGAGCTCAATTATGATTTCAAACTGGCCGATGAGAAGAGGTTATTTAACATTAGCTCACTTGATGAATGGAGAACTCAAGCCTATGAGAATGCCAAACTGTTTAAAGAAAAGGTTAAACGATGGCATGACAAAAGGATACAAAAGTGTGAGTTTAATGTGTTGGGGAACGTAGTAATTTCAAAAAATTTCCTACGCACACGCAAGATCATGGTGATGATATAGCAACGAGGGGAGAGAGTGTTGTCTATGTACCCTCGTAGAAAGAAGCGGAAGCTTTGACACAACGTAGAGGAAGTAGTCGTACATCTTCCCGGTCCGACCGATCCAAGCACCGTTACTCCGGCACCTCCGAGTTCTTGACACACGTACAACTCGATGACGCACCCTAGATCTCCAATCCAGTAGAGGTTCCGAGGGGGAGTTCCGTCAGCACGACGGCGTGGTGACGATCTTGATGTTCTCCTGTTGCAGGGCTTCGCCTAAGCACCGCTACAATATGGTGAGGTGTAATATCGTGGAGGGGGCACCGCACACGGCTAAGGAACGATCAATGATCAACTTGTGTGTTCTAGGGTGCCCCCTACCCCCGAGATATAAAGGAGGGAGGGAGGAGGTGGCTGCCCAAGGGGGGCGCCATAGGGAGGGGGAAACCTACTCCAAGTAGGTTTCCTCTCTTTCCTTATCTTATTTGGAGGGAAGGAAGGAGTACTAGTAGTAGGAAGGAGTACTAGTAGTAGGAAAGGAAGAGGGGAAGGAGAAAGGAAAGGGGGGGCCGGCCCCCCTCCCCAATTCGGATTGGGCTTGGGGGGGCGCGCCCCCCTCCCTTGCTCCTTCTCCTTCCTCCTACATGGGCCCAATAAGGCCCATATACTTCCTGGGGGGTTCCGGTAACCTCCCGGAGCTCCGGTATATTCCCAAACTCTCCCGGAACCTTTCCGGTGTCCAAATATATCCGTCCAATATATCAATCTTTATGTCTCGACCATTTCGAGACTCCTCGTCATGTCCGTGATCATATCCGGACTCGAACAACCTTCGTACATCAAAATACACAAACTCATAATATAAGCATCATCGAAACCTTAAGCGTGCGGACCTGCGGTTCGAGAACAATGTAGACATGACCGAGACCGTCTCGGTCAATAACCAATAGCGGGACCTGGATGCCCATATTGGTTCCTACATATTCTACGAAGATCTTTATCGGTCAAACCGCATAACAACATACTTTGTTCCCTTTGTCATCGGTATGTTACTTGCCCGAGATTTGATCGTCGGTATCCAATACCTAGTTCAATCTCGTTACGCAAGTCTCTTTACTCGCTCAGAATCGTCATCTCATAACTAACTCATTAGTTATATGCTTGCAAGGCTTATGTGATGAGTATTACCGAGAGGGCCCAGAGATACCTCTCCGACAATCGGAGTGACAAATCCTAATCTCGAATTATGCCAACTCAACATGAACCTTGGAAACACTGTAGAGCACCTTTATAATCACCCGATTCGTTGTGACTTTTGGTAGCACATAAAGTGTTCTTCCGTACACGGAGTTGCACAATCTCATAGTTGTAGGAACTTTGTATAAGTCATGAAGAAAGCAATAGCAAGTATACTAAGCGATCAAGTGCTAATCTAAAAAATGGGTCATGTCAATCACATCATTCTTCTAATGATGTGATCCCACTAATCAAATGACAACACATGTCTATGGTCGGAAACATGACCATCTTTGATTAATGAGCTAGTCAAGTAGAGGCATACTAGTGACTATATGTTTGTCTATGTATTCACACATGTATCATGTTTCCGGTTAATACAATTCTAGCATGAATAATAAACATTTATCATGATATGAGGAAATAAATAATAACTTTATTATTGCCTCTAGGGCATATTTCCTTCAGTCTCCCACTTGCACTAGAGTCAATAATCTAGTTCACATCGCCGTGTGATTTAACACCAATATTCATATCTGTATATGATTAACACCCATAGTTCACATCATCATGTGACCAACATACAAAGGGTTTACTAGAGTCAATAATCTAGCTCACATCGCTGTGATTAACACCCAAAGAGTACTAAGGTGTGATCATGTTTTGCTCGTGAGAGAAGCTTAGTCAACGGTCTCATCATATTTGAGCCGTATGTATTTTGCAAATATTTTATGTCCACAATGCTCGCACGGAGCTACTCTAGCTAATTGCTCCCACTTTCAATATGTATCCAGGTTGAGACTTAGAGTCATCGGATCGGTGTAAAAGTTTGCATCGATGTAATTTTTACAACAAACTCTTTTATCACCTCCATAATCGAGAAACATCTCCTTAGTCCTTACTAAGGATATTCTTGACCAATGTCCAAATGATCTACTCCTAGATCACTATTGTACTCCTTTGCCAAATTCAGAGCAAAGTATACAATAGGTGCGGTACATAGCATAGCATACTTTATAGAACCTATGGTGAGGCATAGGGAATGACTTTTCATTCTCTTTCTATTTTCTCTTTGTGGTCGGGATTTGAGTCTTACTCAATTTCATACCTTTGCAACACAGCAAGAACTCTTTCTTTGACTGCTCCATTTTGAACTATTTCAAAATCTTGCCAAGGTATGTACTCATTGAAAATCTTATCAAGCGCCTTGATCTATCTCAATAGATCTTGATGCTCAATATGTAAGTAGCGCATCGAGGTCTCTATTTAAAGAACTCTTTTCAAACACTCCTTTATGCTTTGCGAATAATTCTACATTATTTCCGATCAACAATATGTTATTTACATATACCTATCGAAATCTTGTAGTGCTCCCACTTACTTTCTTGTAAATACAGGCTTCACCGTAAGTCTCATACAAAACTATATGCTTTGATCAACTCATCAAAGCGTATATTCCAACTCGAGATGCTTGCACCAGTCCATAGATGGATCATTGGAGCATGCACACTTTGTTAGCACCTTTAGGATTGACAAAACCTTCTGGTTGTATCATATACAACTCTTCTTTAACAAATCTATTAAGGAATGTAGTTTTGACATCCATTTGCCAAATTTCATAAAATGTGGCAATTGCTAACATGATTTGGACAGACTTTTAAGCATCGATACAAGTGAGAAAATCTCATTGTATTCAACACCTTGAACTTTGTCAAAAACCTTTTTCGACAAGTCTAGCTTTGTAGATAGTAACACTACTATCAGCATCTGTCTTCCTCTTGAAGATCCATTTATTTAACATGGCTTGCTGATCATCGAGCAAGTGAATCAAAGTCCATACTTTGTTCTCATACATGGATCATATGTCAGATTTTATGGCCTCAAGCCATTTCGCGGAATCTGGGCTCATCATCGCTTCCTCATAGTTCATAGGTTCATCATGGTCTAGTAACATGACTTCTAGAATATGATTACTACACCATTCTGGTGCGGATCTTACTCTGGAAGACCTACGAGGTTCTGTAGTAACTTGATCTGAAGTTTCATGATCATCATCATTAGCTTCCTCACTAATTGGTGTAGCAATCACTGGAACTGATTTCTGTGATGAACTACTTTCCAATTCGGGAGAAGGTACAATTACCTTATCAAGTTCTACTTTCCTCCCATTCACTTCTTTCGAGAGAAACTTCTTCTCTAGAAAGGATCCATCTTAGCAACGAATAACTTGCCTTCGGATCTGTGATAGAAGGTGTACCCAACAATTTCCTTTGGGTATTCTATGAAGACGCACTTCTCTGATTTGGGTTCGAGCTTATCAAGTTGAAAAACCTTTTTTCATATAAGCATCACAACTCCAAACTTTAAGAAACGACAGCTCAGGTTTACTGCTAAACCATAGTTCATACGGTGTCGTTTCAACGGATTTAGATGGTGCCCTATTAAACGTGAATGCAGCTGTCTTTAATGCATAACCCCAAAACGATAGTGGTAAACTGATAAGAGATATCATAGATAGCACCATATCTAGTAAAGTGCGGTTACGACGTTCGGACACACCATAACGTTGTGGTGTTCGGTGGCGTGAGCTGTGAAACTATTCCACATTGTTTTAATTGAAGACCAAACTCGTAACTCAAATATTCGTCTCTGCGATCGGATCGCGAAACTTTATTTTCTTGTTACGATGATTTTCCACTTCACTCTGAAATTCTTTGAACTTTTCAACTATTTCGGACTTATGTTTCATCAAGTAGATATACCCATATCTGCTCAAATCATCTTGTGAAGGTCAGAAAATAACGATACTTGCCACGAGCCTTCATACTCATTGGTCTGCATACATCAGTATGTATTATTTCCAATAAGTCGGTAGCTCGTTCCATTGTTCTGAAGAACGGAGTTTTAGTCATCTTGCCCAAAAGGCACGGTTCACAAGCATGAAATGATTCATAACCAAGTGATTCCAAAAATCCATCTTTTATGGAGTTTCTTCATGCGCTTTACACCGATATGACCCAAACGGCAGTGCCACAAATAAGTTGCACTATCATTATTAACTTTGCATCTTTTGGCCTCAATATTATGAATATGTGTATCACTACGATCGAGATCCAACAAACTATTTTCATTGGGTGTATGACCATTGTAGGTTTTATTCATGTAAACAGAACAACAATTATTCTCTAATTTTAAATGAATAATCGTATTGCAATAAACATGATCAAATCATATTCACGCTCAACGCAAACGCCAAATAACATTTATTTAGGTTTAACACTAATCCCAAAAATATAGGGAGTGTGCGATGATGATCATATCAATATTGGAACTACTTCCAACACTCATCGTCACTTTCCCTTCAACTAGTCTTTGTTTATTCTCGTAACTCTGTTTGAGTTACTAATCTTAGCAACCGAACAAGTATCAAATACTCAGGGGCTACTATAAACACTAGTAAGGCACACATCAATAATCTGTATATCAAATCTACCCTTGTTCACTTTGCCATCCTTCTTATCCACCAAATATTCAGGGCATTTCCGCTTCCAGTGACCATTTCCTTTGCAGTGTAAACACTCAGTTTCAGGCTTTGGTCCAGCTTTGGTCTTCTTCACGGGAGTGATAACTTGCTTGTCTTTCCACTTGAAGTTCCCTTTCTTTCCCTTTGCCCTTTTCTTGAAACTAGTGATCTTGTTAACCATCAACACTTGATGCTTTTTCTTGATTTCTACCTTCGTTGATTTCAGCATCACGAAGAGCTTGGGAATCGTTTTTGTCATCCCTTGCATGCTATAGTTCATCACGAAGTTCTAGTAACTTAGTGATGGTGACTAGAGAATTCTGTCAATTACTATCTTATCTGCAAGATTAACTCCCACTTGATTCAAGCGATTGAAGTACCCGGACAATCTGCGCACATGCTCACTAGTTGAGCGATTCTCCTCCATCTTTTATCTATAGAACTTGTTGGAGACTTCATATCTCTCAACTCGGGTATTTGCTTGAAATATTAACTTCAATTCCTGGAACATCTTATATGGTCCATGACGTTCAAAACGTCTTTGAAGTCCCGATTCTAAGTCATAAAGCATGGTGCACAAAACTATCAAGTAGTCATCATATTGAGCTAGCCAAAGCGTTCATAACGCCGCATACGCTCCTGCAATAGGTCTGTCACCTAGCGGTGCATTAAGGACATAATTCTTCTGTGCAGCAATGAGGATTAACCTTAGATCACGGATCAAATCCGCAACATTGCTACTAACATTTTTCAACACAGTTTTCTCTAGGAACATATCAAAATAAACATATGAAAGCAACAACGCGAGCTATTGATCTACAACATAATTTGCAAAATACTTCTGGGACTAAGTTCATGATAAATTAAAGTTCAATTAATCATATTACTTAAGAACTCCCACTTAGACAGACATCTCTCTAGTCATCTAAGTGATCACGTGATCCAAATCAACTAAACCATGACCGATCATCACGTGAGATGGAGTAGTTTTCAATGGTGAACATCACTATGTTGATCATATCTACTATATGATTCACGCCGACCTTTCGGTCTCGTGTTCGAGGCCATATCGCATATGCTAGGCTCGTCAAGTTTAACTGAGTATTCGCGTGTGCAAAACTGGCTTGCACCCGTTGTAGATGGACGAGAGCTTATCACACCCGATCATCACGTGGTGTGCGGGCACGACGAACTTTGGCAACGGTGCATACTCAGGAGAACACTTCTTGATAATTTTAGTGAGAGATCATCTTAAAATGCTACCGTCAATCAAAGCAAGATAAGATGCATAAAGGATAAACATCACATGCAATCAATATAAGTGATATGATATGGCCATCATCATCTTGTGCTTGTGATCTCCATCTTGAAGCACCGTCATGATAACCATCGTCACGGCGCGACACCTTGATCTCCATCGTAGCATCATTGTCGTTCGCCATCTATTGCTTCTCGACTATCGCTACCGCTTAGTGATAAAGTAAAGCAATTATGTATGCGTTGCATTTCATACAATAAAGCGACAACCATATGGCTCCGCCGATTGCCGATAACCGGTTACAAAACATGATCATCTCATACAATAAAATATAGCATCACGTCTTGACCATATCACATAACAACATGCCCTGCAAAAACAAGTTAGACGTCCTCTACTTTGTTGTTGCAAATTTTACGTGGCTGCTACGGGCTTAGCAAGAAACGTTCTTACCTACGCATCAAAACCACAACGATAGTTTGTCAAATAGACTCCGCTTTAACCTTCACAAGGACCGGGCGTAGCCACACTCAGTTCAACTAAAGTTGGAGAAACAGACACCGCTAGTCACTGTGTGCAAAGCACGACGGTAAAACCAGTCTCGCGTAAGCGTCTGGCGTAATGTCGGTCGGGCCGCTTCATCCAACAATACCGCTGAACCAAAGTATGACATGCTGGTAGGCAGTATGACTTATATCGTCCACAACTCACTTGTGTTCTACTCGTGCATATAACATCAACGCATAAAACCTAGGCTCGGATGCCACTGTTGGGGAACGTAGTAATTTCAAAAATTTTCCTACGCACACGCAAGATCATGGTGATGATATAGCAACGAGGGGAGAGAGTGTTGTCTACGTACCCTCGTAGACCGAAGCGGAAGCTTTGACACAACGTAGATGAAGTAGTCGTACGTCTTCCCGGTCCGACCGATCCAAGCACCGTTACTCCGGCACCTCCGAGTTCTTGACACACGTACAGCTCAATGGCGCACCCTCGATCTCCAATCCAAGAGAGGTTCGAGGGGAGTTCCGTCAACCTGACGGCGTGGTGGCGATCTTGATGTTCTCTGTCGCAGGCTTCGCCTAAGCACCGCTACAATATGGTGAGGTGTAATATCGTGGAGGGGGCACCGACACGGCTAAGGCGATCAATGATCAACTTGTGTGTTCTACGGTGCCCCCTACCCCGTATATAAAGGAGGGAGGGAGGAGGTGGCCGCCCAAGGGGTGCGCCATAGGGGGGAAACCTACTCCAAGTAGGTTTCCTCTCTTTCCTTATCTTATTTGGAGGGAAGGAAGGAGTACTAGTAGTAGGAAGGAGTACTAGTAGTACGAAAGGAAGAGGGCGAAGGAGAAAGGAAAGGGGGCGGCCCCTCCCCAGTCGGATTGGGCTTGGGGGCGCCCCCCTTGCTCCTTCTCCTTCCTCCTACATGGGCCCAATAAGGCCCATATACTTTCCGGGGTTCGGTAACCTCCGGAGCTCCCAGATATTCCCAAACTCTTCCGGAACCTTTCCGGTGTCCAAATATATCCGTCCAATATATCAATCTTTATGTCTCGACCATTTCGAGACTCATCGTCATGTCCGTGATCATATCCGGGACTCCGAACAACCTTCGGTACATCAAAATACACAAACTCATAATATAACTGTCATCGAAACCTTAAGCGTGCGGACCCTACGGTTCGAGAACAATGTAGACATGACCGAGACACGTCTCTGGTCAATAACCAATAGCGGGACCTAGATGCCCATATTGGTTCCTACATATTCTACAAAGATCTTTATCGGTCAAACCGCATAACAACATACTTTGTTCCCTTTGTCATCGCTATGTTACTTGCCCGAGATTTGATCGTCGGTATTCAATACCTAGTTCAATCTTGTTACCGGCAAGTCTCTTTACTCGTTCTACAATATGTCATCTCATAACTAACTCATTAGTTATATGCTTGCAAGGCTTATGTGATGAGTATTACCGAGAGGGCCCAGAGATACCTCTCCGACAATCGGAGTGACAAATCCTAATCTCGAATTATGCCAACTCAACATGAACCTTCGGAAACACCTGTAGAGAACCTTTATAATCACCCAGTTACGTTGTGACGTTTGGTAGCACACAAAGTGTTCTTCCGGTACACGGGAGTTGCACAATCTCATAGTTGTAGGAACTTTGTATAAGTCATGAAGAAAGCAATAGCAGTATACTAAACAATCAAGTGCTAGGCTAACAAAAATGGGTCATGTCAATCACATCATTCTTCTAATGATGTGATCCCACTAATCAAATGACAACACATGTCTATGGTCAGGAAACATGACCATCTTTGATTAATGAGCTAGTCAAGTAGAGGCATACTAGTGACTATATGTTTGTCTATGTATTCACACATGTATCATGTTTCCGGTTAATACAATTCTAGCATGAATAATAAACATTTATCATGATATGAGGAAATAAATAATAACTTTATTATTGCCTCTAGGGCATATTTCTTTCATAATGTAGGTTATTATGTGTTGCTTTTCAACTCTCATTTAAGATTTTTTCTTAGGAAAACTCCTCTCTAAATGGGAAGGTCCTTACGTTATCGAGGTGGTCTATCGTTCCGATGCCATAAAAATCAACAACTTCGAAGGCACAAATCCGAAGGTGGTGAACGGTCAAAGAATCAAACATTATATCTCAGGTAATCCCATAAATGTTGAAACCAATGTGATTGAAACTGTAACCTCAGAGGAATACATAAGGGACACTTTCCAGAATGTTTCAGACTCCAAAAAGGAATAGGTATGTGGTACGGTAAGTAAACCAACTCCAAAAAAGTTCTAATAGCAATTTTTTTCTGTTTTGGAATATTTAAGAAAATAGGAAAAATAAGAAGTAGTCCGGGAAGGACACGAGGCGTCCACAAGGGTGGAGGGCGCGCCCCCTACTCGTGGGCACCTCGTGTGCTCTCCAGACTCCGTTTTCTTGCACGATACTTCTTGTGGTCGGTAAAATTTCACTATATAATCTCCCGAAGGTTTTGACCACCGTACCACGACAAAATCCTCTGTTTTTGCTTTGAGCTGTTTCTGTCGCAGATTAGAGCAAGATGTCTTCTCAAGAGTCAGTAGGGGAGAGTCGGGTGTCTTATCTGACACCGGGACCAGGAGCAAACAGCGATGCTGACAACTTTGGGCCATAAACGGAGGAAGAGATGGAGGACGATTTGAAAAGGATAGATGCCATGGAGGAGGATCAAGAAGTTACTTCTCGCTTCTGAGCCGGATTCACGATGGGGGAACTACAGAGCTAAGCTATTCCAAACTCGGTCATCTCTTCCAATGTTAGATTTCTTTCTTCTGAAAATATGAAAAAGAGTGTCACTTGTTCTCCAGCAGCTATGCAACATCCATGGGTGAAAGGAGCTTTAGCCGTCACGGGTAAGATCCGTAAGGAAATAATGGACCTCAAGTAGCAAGTCAATAAGCTCGAGGAGGAGAATCGTATCCCGAGGGTCATCATCGCCAATAATATCACATCACCACCTCCGAAGAAGGAGACATAATCACATGGGTATGGGCACTCCCCTTGGCAACTGCAAGCTTGGGGGAGGTGCCCCGGTATCGTATCACCATCGCACTCCTATCTTTACCGTTTTTCTTAGTTTGATGCTTTTGGTAATATCTTGATCTAGTAGAATAAAGTTTTAGAATGATCTAGTTTTGAGTTTTGCTTTATGATCCCTCTATGTAATTGAGTCTGTAAGCTATATATAATAAAGATTAGTCTTGAGTCAAGGGCTTTGCTATTTTGCTATGATCTTGAGGGAATAAAAGAAAAAGAAAGAATAAAAAGAAATAAAGAGATCATATGGATCTTATGGAGAGTAATGACTTTACATGTTAAGAGTATGAATAATTAAAGTTGTTGAGAGTTGGCAAACATAGTTTTGGTCATAGTTGCAACTAATAGGAAGTAATAAAGAAAGAGAGGTTCTCACATATAAATATACTATCTTGGATATCTTTTATGACTGTGAGCACTCATTAAAATATGGCATGCTAAAGAGTTGACGTTGGACAAGGAAGACAACGTAATGGGTTATGTTCTCTTATATCCGAAACAAAGTATATTGTCATGGATTATCCAACATGTTGAGCTTTCCTTTCCCTCTCATGCTAGCCAAATTCTTTGCACCAAGTAGAGATACTACTTGTGCTTCCAAATATCCTTAAACACAGTTTGGCCATGAGAGTCCACCATATCTACCCATGGATTGAGTAAGATCCTTCAAGTAAGTTGTCATTGTTGCAAGAAATAAAAAATGCTCTCTAAATATGTATGACTTATTAGCGTGGAGAAAATAAGCTTTATACGATCTTGTGATATGGAAGCAATAAAAGCGAAGGACTGCATAATAAAGGTCCATATCACAAGTGGCAATATAAAGTGACGTTCTTTTGCATTAATATTTCGTGCATCCAACCATAAAAGCACATGACAACCTCTGCTTCCCTCTACGAAGGTCTTATCTTTTATTCTTGTCTTATACATTATGCAAGAGTCATGGTGATCTTCACCTTTCCTTTTTATATTTTATCCTTTGCCGAGCACATTGTGTTGGAAAGATCCGATATATATATATATATATATATATATATATATATATATATATATATATATATATATATCCAATTGGATGTAAGTTAGCATGAACTATTATTGTTGACATTACCTTTGAGGTAAAAGGTTGGGAGGCAACACTATAAGCCCCTATCTTTCTCTGTGTCCAATTAAAACTCCATACCCATAAGTATTGCGTGAGTGTTAGCAATTATGAAAGACTAAATGATAGTTGAGTATGTGGACTTGCTGAAAAGCTCTTATATTGACTCTTTCCGATGTTATGATAAATTGCAATTGCTTCAATGACCGAGAGCATAGTTTGTTAGTCCTCAATGAAGTTTCTGATTCATACTTGACATTGTGGATAGATTACTACTTGAGCATAAGAAATCATATGACAATAATATATATATATATATATATATGTTGTTGTTGTTATAAGAATGATCATGATGCCCTCATGTTGAGGACAAGTGAGGTCTAAGCTTGGGGGAGTTGATAAGTCCATTTTGCATCATGCTTTGATATTGATATTTATTGCATTATGGGCTGTTATTACTCATTATATCACAATACTTATGCCTTTTCTCTCTTATTTTACAAGGTATACACGAAGAGGGAGAATGCCGACAGCTGGAATTCTGGGCTGGAAAAAGGAGCAAATATTAGAGACCTATTCTGCTCAAGTCCCAAAATCCTGAAACTCCACAGAAGTTATTTTTGGAATTAATAAAAAATACTGAGCGAAGAAAATACCAGAGGGGGCCACCCACCGTCCACGAGGGTGGGGGGCGCGCCCTACCCCCCTGAGCGCGCCCTTGCCTCGTGGGCCCCCTGGCAGGCCTCCGGTGCCCATCTTCTGCTATATGAAGTCTTTTACACTGGAAAAAAAATCAGAAGCAAGATTTTGGGACGAAACACCGCCGCCACGAGGCGGAACCTTGGCGGAACCAATCTAGGGCTCCGACGGAGCTGTTCTGCCGAGGAAACGTCCCTCTGGGAGGGGAAAATCGGCATCATCATCATCATCATCATCGATCCTCTCATCGGGAGGGGGTCAATCTCCATCAACAGCTTCACCAGCACCATCTCCTCTCAAACCCTAGTTCATCTCTTGTATCTGATCTTTGTCTCAAAGCCTCAGATTGGTACCTGTAGGTTGCTAGTAGTGTTGATTACTCCTTGTAGTTGATGCTAGTTGGTTTATTTGGTGGAAGATCATATGTTCAGATCCTATATGCATATTAATACACCTCTAATTATGAACATGAATATGATTTGTGAGTAGTTACGTTTGTTCCTAAGGACATGGGAGAAGTCTTGCTATAAGCAGTCATGTGAATTTGGTATTCGTTCGATATTTTGATGAGATGTATGTTGTCTTTCCTCTAGTGGTGTTATGTGAACATCGACTACATGACACTTCACCATTATTTGGGCCTAAGGGAAGGCATTGGGAAGTAATAAGTAGACGATGGGTTGCTAGAGTGACAGAAGCTTAAACCCTAGTTTATGCGTTGCTTTGTAAGGGGCTGATTTGGATCCATATGTTTCATGCTATGGTTAGGTTTACCTTAATTCTGCTTTCATAGTTGCGGATGCTTGTGAGAGTAGTTAATCATAAGTGGGATGCTTGTCCAAGGAAGGGCAGCACCCAAGCACCGGTCCACCCACATATCAAATTATCAAAGTAACGAACGTGAATCATATGAGCGTGATGAAAACTAGCTTGACGATAATTCCCATGTGTCCTCGGTAGCGTTTTCCTTCATATAAGAATTTTTCCAGGCTTGTCCTTTTCTACAAAAAGGATTGGGACACCTTGCTGCACCTTATTTACTTTTGTTACTTGTTCCCGTTACGAATTACCTTATCACAAAACTATCAATGCTTGCAGAGAATACCTTACTGAAAACCACTTGTCATTTCCTTCTACTCCTCGTTGGGTTCGACACTCTTACTTATCGAAAGGACTAGGATAGATCCCCTACACTTGTGGGTCATCACACCATATCGGGAAAACTTCGGTCTTTGATCAAAGAGAAATACAAGGCTATAAAATCACACATAATAAATCTCAGAAAAGACTCGGTTACTTTCAATGAATAATCCGATCATAAACCCACTATTCATCGGATCCCAACAAACTCACCACAAAAGTTCACATCGGATTGAGATGAGATTATTGTATTGAAGATCAAGAGAGAGAGAGAGAGCTACTATCTACTGCTATGGGCCCGTACTGTTGGAAATATGCCCTAGAGACAAGAATAAATTAGTTATTATTATATTTCCTTGTTCATGATAATCGTTTATTATCCATGCTATAATTGTATTGATAGGAAACTCAAATACATGTGTGGGTACATAGACAACACCATGTCTCTAGTGAGCCTCTAGTTGACTAGCTCGTTGATCAACAGATGGTTACGGTTTCCAGACCATGGACATTAGATGTCGTTGATAACGGGATCACATCATTAGCAGAATGATGTGATGGACAAGACCCAATCCTAAGCCTAGCACAAAGATCGTAGTTCGTATGCTAAAGCTTTTCTAATGTCAAGTATCATTTCCTTAGACCATGAGATTGTGCAACTCCGGATACCGTAGGAATGCTTTGGGTGTACCAAAGCGTCACAGCGAATCGGGTGGCTATAAAGGTGCAGTACAGGTATCTCCGAAAGTATCTGTTGGGTTGGCACGAATTGAGACTGGGATTTGTCACTCCGTGTAAACGGAGAGGTATCTCTGGGCCCACTCGGTAGGACATCATCATAATGTACACAATGTGACCAAGGGTTTATCATGGGATGATGTGTTATGGAACGATTAAAGAGACTTGCCGGTAACGAGATTGAACAAGGTATCGGTATACCGACGATCGAATCTCGGGCAAGTACAATACCGTTAGACAAAGGGAATTAAATACGGGATTGATTGAATCCTCGACATCGTGGTTCATCCGATGAGATCATCGTGGAACATGTGGGAGCCAACATGGGTATCCAGATCCCGCTATTGGTTATTGGCCAGAGAGCTATCTCAGTCATGTCTGCATGATTCCCGAACCCGTAGGGTCTACACACTTAAGGTTCGGTGACGCTAGAGTTGTTATGGGAATTAGTGTGCAGTTCTTGAATGTTGTTCGAGTCCGGATGAGATCCCGGACGTCACGAGGAGTTCGGAATGGTCCGGAGGTAAAGATTTATATATGGAAGTCCTATTTTGGCCACCGGAAAATGTTGGGATTTTTCGGTATTGTACCGGAAGGTTCTAGAAGGTTCCGAGTGGGGCCCACCTGCATGGGGGACCCACATGAACGTGAGTAGTGGGGCAAGGCCCCACACGCCCTGTCAATCAGCACCAAGATCCCCCTTAGAAGGAATAAGATCATATCCCGAAGGGATAAGATCAAGATCCCTAAAAAGGGGGGATAACAATCGGTGGGGAAGGAAATGATGGGATTTCTTTCCTCTCACCTTTGCCAACGCCCCAATGGACTTGGAGGGCAAGAAACCAGCCCCCTCCACCCCTATATATAGTGGGGAGGCACATGGGAGCTTCACCCTTCCCCTGGCACAGCCCTCTCCTCCCCAACACATCCTCCTCCGTAGTAGTGCTTGGTGAAGCTCTGCCGGAGAACTGCAAGCTCCACCACCACGCCGTCGTGCTGCCGGAGCTCTCCCTCAACTTCTCCTCTCCCCTTGATGGATCAAGAAGGAGGAGACGTCCCCGGTCTGCACGTGTGTTGAACGCGGAGGTGCCGTCCGTTCGGCACTAGGATCTCCGGTGATTTGGATCACGACGAGTACGACTCCTTCAACCCCGTTCACTTGAACGCTTCCGCTTAGCGATCTACAAGGGTATGTAGATGCACTCTCATTCCCCTCGTTGCTAGATTACTCTATAGATTGATTTTGGTGATGCGTAGAAAATTTTGAATTTCTGCTACGTTCCCTAACAGTGGCATCATGAGCTAGGTCTATGCGTAGTTACTATGCATGAGTAGAACACAAAGTAGTTGTGGGCGTAGATGTTGTTAATTTTTCTTGCCACTACTAGTATTATCTTGCTTCGGCGGCATCGTGGGATGAAGCGGCCCGGACCGACCTTACACGTACGCTTACGTGAGATAGGTTCCACCGACTGACATGCACTAGTTGCATAAGGTGGCTAGCGGGTGTCTATCTCTCCCACTTTAGTTGGAGCGGATTCGATGAAAAGGCTCCTTATGAAGGGTAAATATAAATTGGCATATCACGTTGTGGTTTTACGTAGGTAAGAAACTTTCTTGCTAGAACACCTATAGAAGCCACGTAAAAACTTGCAACAACAATTAGAGGACGTTTAACTTGTTTTTGCAGCAAGTGTTTTGTGATGTGATATGGCCAAAGGATGTGATGAATGATATATGTGATGTATGAGATGATCATGTTCTTGTAATAGGAATCACGACTTGCATGTCGATGAGTATGACAACCGGCAGGAGCCATAGGAGTTGTCTTTATTTTTTGTATGACCTGCGTGTCATTGAAGAACGCCATGTAAATTACTTTACTTTATTGCTAAACGCGTTAGCCATAGAAGTAGAAGTAGTCGTTGGCGTGACAACTTCATGAAGACACGGTGATGGAGATCATGATGATGGAGATCATGGTGTCATGCCGGTGACAAAGATGATCATGGTGCCCCGAAGATGGAGATCAAAGGAGCAATATGATATTGGCCTTATCATGTCACTATTTGATTGCATGTGATGTTTATCATGTTTATACATCTTATTTGCTTAGAACGACGGTAGTAAATAAGATGATCCCTCATTAAAATTTCAAGAAAGTGTTCCCCTAATGTGCACCGTTGCGAAAGTTAAATCGCTTCAAGCACCACGTGATGATCGGTGTGATAGATTCTTACATTCACATACAACGGGTGTAAGCCAGATTTACACACGCAAAACACTTAGGTTAACTTGACGAGCCTAGCATGTACATACATGGCCTCGGAACACAAGAGACCGAAAGGTCGAGCATGAGTCGTATAGTAGATACGATCAACATGAAGATGTTCACCGATGATGACTAGTCCGTCTCACGTGATGATCGGACACGGCCTAGTTGACTCGGATCATGTAATCACTTAGATGACTAGAGGGATGTCTATCGAGTGGGAGTTCATAAGATGAACTTAGTTGTCTGAACATAGTCAAAAGATCTCTGCAAATTATGTAAAAGCTCGCGCTTTAGTTCCCTTGTTTAGATATGTTCTGGAGGAAATATAGTTGAAAGTTGATGATGAGTGATTATGCGGACAATAGAAAGCTTATGTCCTTAATGCACCGCTCGGTGTGTGAACCCCAAACATAAATGCGTGGATGTTGCGAACATCGGACATACACGTTTTGATAACTACGTGATAGTTCGGTTAAGCGGTTTAGAGTTGAGGCACCAAAGACGTTTTGAAACATCGCGAACATATGAGATGTTTGAGGGCTGAAATTGGGATTTCGGGCTTGTGCCCACGTCAAGAGGTATGAGACCTCCGGCGATTTTCTTAGCCTGCAAACTAAGGGAGAAAAGCTCAATCGTTGAGCTTGTGCTCAGATTGTCCGAAAGTCGACAATCACTTGAATCGAGTGGGAGTTGATCTTCCGTAAATAGTGATGTTTCTCCAAAGTCATTGCCACCAAGCTGCTAGAGCTTCGTGATGAACTATAACATATCAGGGATAGATTATGATGATCCTTGAGGTATTCGCGATGTTTGACACCGCGAAAGTAGAAATCAAGAAGGAGCATCAATTGTTGATGGTTGGTGAAACCACTAGTTTCAAGAAGGGCAAGGGCAAGAAGGGATACTTCATGAAATGACAAATCAGCTGCTGCTCTAGTGAAGAAACCCAAGGTTGAACCCAAACCCGAGACTAAGTGCTTCTGTAATAAGGGGAACAACCACTGGAGCAGAATTACCCTAAATACTTGGTAGATGAGAAGGCTGGCAAGGTCGATAGAAGTATATTGGATATACATTATGTTATTGTGTACTTTACTAGTACTCCTAGTAGCACCGGGGTATTAAGATACCGGTTCGGTTGCTAAGTGTTAGTAACTCGAAATAAAAGAGCTACGGAATAAACAGAGACTAGCTAAAGGTGAGCTGACGATATGTGTTGGAAGTGTTTCCATGTTTGATGTGATCAAACATCGCACGCTCCCTCTACCATCAAGATTAGTATCAAACCTGAATAATTTTCATTTGGTGTTTGCGTTGAGCATATACATGATTGGATTATGTCTATCGCAATACGGTTATTCATTTAAGGAGAATAATGGTTACTCTATTTATTTGAATAATACCTTCAATGGTCTTGCACCTAAAGGAATGGTTTATTGAATCTCGATCGTAGTGATACACATTTTCATGCCAAAAGATATAAGATAGTAATGATAGTACCACTTACTTGTGGCACTGCCATGTAAGTCATATTGGTATAAATCGCATGAAGAAGCTCCATGTTGATGGATCTTTGGACTCGCTCGTTTTTGAAAAGTTTGAGACATGCGAACCATGTCTATTGGTGTATACGCATAAAGAAACTCCATGCAGATGGATCGTTTGGACTCACTTGATTTTGAATCACTTGAGATATGCAAATCATACCACATGGGCAAGATGACTAAAAAGCCTCGTTTTTCAGTAAAATGGAACAAGATAGCAGCTCGTTGGAAGTAAACACATTTTGATGTGTGCAGTCCAATGAGTGCTGAGGCATGCAGTGAATATCGTTGTGTTCTTACTTCACAGATGATTCGAGTAGATGTTGAGTATATTTACTTGATGAAACACAAGTCTGAATTATTGAATGGTTCAAGTAATTTTAGAGTGAAGTTGAAGATCATCGTGACAAGATGATGAAATGTCTATGATATGATCATAGAGATGAGTATCTGAGTTTCTGAGCTTTGGCACATAATTAAGACATTGTGGAAATTGTTTCACAATTAATACCGCCTGGAACACCATAGTGTGAGGGTGTGTCCGAACATCATAGTTGCACCCCATTGGATATGGTGCGTACCATGATGTCTCTTATCAAATTACCACTATCGTTCATGGGTTAGGCATTAGAGACAACCACATTCACTTTAAATAGGGCATCAGGTAATTCCGTTGAGATGACACCGTATGAACTATGGTTTAGAGAAACCTAAGCTGTCATTTCTTAAAGGTTTGGGGCTGCGACACTTATGTGAAAAAGATTCAGGTTGATAAGCTCGAACCCAAAACAGATAAAATGCATCTTCATAGGACACCCAAAACAGTTGGGTATACCTCCTAATTCAGATCGGAAAGCAATAGGGATTGTTTCTTGAATCGGGTCCTTTCTCGAGGAAAAGTTTGTCTCGAGAATTGAGTGGGAGGATGGTGGAGACTTGATATGGTTATTGAACCATCACTACAACTAGTGTGTAGTAGGGCACATGAAGTTGTTCCTGTGACACCTACACCAATAAAAGTAGAAGCTTATGATAGTGATCATGAAACTTCGGATCAAGTCACTAACGTACCTCGTAGGGTGACAAGGATGCGTACTACTTCAGAGTGGTACAGTAATCCTGTCTTGAAGGTCATGTTGCTAGACAACAATGAACCTACGAGCTATGGAGAAGCGATGGTGGGCCCAAATTCCGACAAATGGTTAGAAGCCATGAAACGAGATAGGATCCATGTATCAGAACAAAGCATGGACTTTGGTGGACTTGCCCAATGATCGGCAAGCCATTGAGATAAATGGATCTTTAAGAAGAAGACGGACGTGGATGGTAATGTCACCATCTATGAAGCTCAACTTGTGGCGAAGAGTTTTTCACAAGTTCAAGGAGTTGACTACGATGAGATTTTCTCATCCGTAGCGATGCTTAAGTCCGTCGGAATCATGTTAGCATTAGCTGCATTTATGAAATCTGGCAGATGGATGTCAAAACGAGTTTCCTTACCAGTCTTTGTAAGGAAAGGTTGTATGTGATACAATCAGAAAGGTTTTGTCGATCCTAAGGATGCTAAAAGGTATGCTAGCTCCAGTGATCCTTCCATGGACTGGAGTAAGCATCTCGGAGTTGGAATGTACGCTT
Organism: Aegilops speltoides; assembly: GCA_021437245.1. Classification (NCBI taxonomy): domain Eukaryota; kingdom Viridiplantae; phylum Streptophyta; class Magnoliopsida; order Poales; family Poaceae; genus Aegilops; species Aegilops speltoides. Next base: position 461,248,730 of record CM038147.1, on the reverse strand, counting down.
TGATGAGATGATCAAAGATTTTGGGTTTATACAAAAGTTTATGAGAAACTTGTATTTCCAAGGAAGTGAGTGGGAGCGCTATAGAATTTCTGTATGTTGTTGACATATTGTTGATCAGAAATGATGTAGAATTTCTAAAAAGCATATAGGGTTATTTGAAAAGTATTTTTCAAGGGAAAACCTGGATTAAGCTACTTGAACATTGAGCATCAAGATCTATGAGGATAGATCAAAACCGCTTAATGGTACTTTCAAATGAGCATATACCTTGACATGATCTTGAAGGTGTTCAAGATGGATCAATCAAAGAAGGAGTTCTTGCCTGAGATGTAAGGTACGAAGTTAAGACTTAAAGCTCGACCACGGCAGAATAGAGAGAAAGGACGAAGATCGTCCCCTATGCTTCAGACGTAGGCTCTATAGTATGCTATGCTGTGTACCACACTGGAAGTGTGCCTTGCCATGAGTCAGTCAAGGGGTACAAGAATGATCCAGGAATGAATCATTGGACAACGGTCAAAATTGTCCTTGGAGTAAATAAGGACATGTTTCTCGATTATGGAGGTGATAAAGAGTTCGGCGTAAAGGGTTACGTTGATGCAAGCTTTAACACCTATCCGAGTGGCTCTGAGTAGCAAACCGGATACGTATAGTGGAGCAACCATTTGGAATAGCTCCAAGTGGAGCGTGGAAGCATCATTTACAGAATGACCTAGAGATTTGCAAAGTACAGACCCGTTGACTAAAACCTCTCTCACAAGCAAAACATGATCAAACCCCAGAACTCATTGAGTCTTAATCACATGATGATGTGAACTAGTTTAATGACACTAGTAAACTCTTTGGATGTTGGTCACATGGCGATGTGATGTGTGAATGTTAATCACATGACGATGTGAACTAGATTATTGACTCTAGTGCAAGTGGGAGACTGTTGGAAATATGCCCTAGAGACAATAATAAATTAGTTATTATTATATTTCCTTGTTCATGATAATCGTTTATTATCCATGCTATAATTGTATTGATAGGAAACTCAGATACATGTGTGGGTACATAGACAACACCATGTCCCTAGTGAGCCTCTAGTTGACTAGCTCATTGATCAACAGATGGTTACGGTTTCCTGACCATGGACATTAGATGTCGTTGATAACGGGATCACATCATTAGCCAGAATGATGTGATGGACAAGACCCAATCCTAAGCCTAGCACAAAGATCGTAGTTCGTATGCTAAAGCTTTTCTAATGTCAAGTATCATTTCCTTAGACCATGAGATTGTGCAACTCCCGGATACCGTAGGAATGCTTTGGGTGTACCAAATGTCACAACGTAACTGGGTGGCTATAAAGGTGCACTACAGGTATCTCCTAAAGTATCTGTTGGGTTGGCACGAATTGAGACTGTGATTTGTCACTCCGTGGAAACGGAGAGGTATCTCTGGGCCCACTCGGTAGGACATCATCATAATGTGCACAATGTGACCAAGGGGTTGATCACAGGATGATGTGTTACGGAACGAGTAAAGAGACTTGCCGGTAACGAGATTGAACAAGGTATCGGTATACCGACGATCGAATCTCGGGCAAGTACAATACCGTTAGACAAAGGGAATTGAATATGGGATTGATTGAATCCTCGACATCGTGGTTCATCCGATGAGATCATCGTGGAACATGTGGGAGCCAATATGGGTATCTAGATCCCGCTATTGGTTATTGGCCAGAGAGCTGTCTCAGTCATGTCTGCATGATTCCCGAACCCGTAGGGTCTACACACTTAAGGTTCGGTGGCGCTAGAGTTGTTATGGGAATTAGTGTGCAGTTCTTGAATGTTGTTGAGTCCGGATGAGATCCCGGACGTCACGAGGAGTTCGGAATGGTCCGGAGGTAAAGATTTATATATGGGAAGTCCTATTTTGGCCACGGAAAATGTTGGGATTTTTCGGTATTGTATCGGGAAGGTTCTAGAAGGTTCGGAGTGGGGCCCACCTGCATGGGGGACCCACATGAACGTGGTAGTGGGGGCAAGGCCCCACACCCCTGGTCAACGCGCACCAAGATCCCCCCTTAGAAGGAATAAGATCATATCCCGAAGGGATAAGATCAAGATCCCTAAAAAGGGGGGATAACAATCGGTGGGAAAGGAAGTGATGGGATTTCTTTCCTCTCACCTTTGCCAACGCCCCAATGGACTTGGAGGGCAAGAAACCAGCCCCCTCCACCCCTATATATAGTGGGGAGGCGCATGGGAGCTTCACCCTTCCCCTGGCGCAGCCCTCTCCTCCCCAACACCTCCTCCTTCGTAGTAGTGCTTGGCGAAGCTCTGCCGGAGAACTGCAAGCTCCACCACCACGCCGTCATGCTGCCGGAGCTCTCCCTCAACTTATCCTCTCCCCTTTCTGGATCAAGAAGGAGGAGACGTCCCCAGGCTGTACGTGTGTTGGACGCGGAGGTGCCGTCCGTTCGTCACTAGGACCTCCGGTGATTTGGATCACGATGAGTACGACTCCTTCAACCCCGTTCACTTGAATGCTTCTGCTTAGCGATCTACAAGGGTTTGTAGATGCACTCTCATTCCCCTCGTTGCTAGATTACTCCATAGATTGATCTTGGTGATGCGTAGAAAATTTTGAATTTCTGCTACGTTCCCTAACACGTACGTCATGTGGGAATTACTCACACATCATCATGGAGGCAGCGAGGTTGATGAAGATGGCATCTGTGATGTATTTCCCCTCTGGTAGAGTACTGGAAAAGGCCTGTAGGTGCGATCGGAAGAACAGAGGCTTGCGGCGGCGGAATAATTGTTTCGGGACTTGGTATGGAGGTTTATGGAAATATGGGAATTTATAGCGCTGGAATTAGGGTAAACGGAGTTGCAGGGGGTCCACAAGAGGGTTGGGCACGACTACCCCCTAGCACGTGCCCCCTGCCATGTCACTCCGTCTTTTATCAACTGGTCTCCTCCCGAAGCTTTTAGGGTCCCTTTTGATCCAAAAAAATCGTCAAAAAGTTTCATCGTGTTTGGACTTTGTTTGATATGGATTTTCGTTAAAACCAAAAACAAATAGAAAACAACAAACAAAAGAAGCAGAAAACAACAACTAGCACTAGGCATTGAGTTAATAGGTTAGTTCCCAAAAATGATATAAAATGGTATATAAAGCATACAAGATTGATAATATATATAATAGCTTGAAACGATTCAAAATTATAGATATGGCGGAGACGTATCACCTCTTACCATGGCCATCGTGCGAAAGCAGACCGCCGCCACCATCCCGGCCGCCACCACTGCAGCCCGCTACACGAAGAAGAAGCCAAAGAAGGCGCTCACGCTGGCGGAGCTTGCTTGAGAATCAGTGAAGAGGGCTAGTCATAGGGCTAATGCGGCAGAGAGGAAAGCCGCTGGCTATGCCGCCACCACGCAACACAGGGTTGCGTTGAGGATAACAAGGTCCTTGTCGTCAAGGCCATACATGCAGCAACGTGGCACGTCCTCCTCATGATAGGGTTCAACCGACCCTCACCAGCCATTCTTACCGGCGCCATGGTCGTGGAGAGCACCTGCTCGTCAGTCGTTCGCCCTCCATAGGCGCAGTCACCAAACTCCTCCACAACACCACAAACAGGTGGTCCCCATCCGGCGCACGACCCTGGTGAGTGATGGAAATATGCCTAGAGGCAATAATAAAGTTGTTATTATTATATTTCCTTATTCATGATAATTTTTTATTATTCATGCTAGAATTGTATTGACCGGAAACTTAGATACATGTGTCGATACATGAACAAATACTATGTCCCTAGTAAGCCTCTACTAGACAAGCTCGTTGATCAAAGATGGTTAAGGTTTCCTAAGCATAGACATGAGTTGTCACTTGATGACGGGATCACATCATTAGGAGAATGATGTGATGGACAAGACCCATCCGTTAGCTTAGCATATGATCGTTCAGTTTATTGCTACTGCTTTCTTAATGCCAAATACATGTTTCTTCGACCATGAGGTCATGCAACTCCTGGATAACGGAGGAATACCTTTTGTGCTATCAAACGTCACAACGTAACTGGGTGATCATAAAGATGCTCTACAGGTATCCCCAAAGGTGTCTGTTGAGTTGGCGTGAATCGAGATTGGGATTTGTCACTCCGTATGACGGAGAGGTATCTCTGGGCCCTCTTGGTAATACACATCACAAGAAGCTTGCAAGCAAAGTAACTAAGGAGTTAGTTGCAAGATGATGTATTATAGAATGAGTAAAGAGACTTGCTAGTAACGAAATTGAACTAGGTATAGAGATACCGACGATCGAATCTCGGGCAAGTAACATACCGACAGACAAAGGGAATTATGTATGTTGTCATAAAGGTTCAACTGATAAAAGATCTTCGTGGAATATGTATGAATCAATATGGGCATCCAGGTCCTGCTGTTGGTTATTGACCGGAGAGGTGTCTCGGTCATGACTACATAATCCCCGAACCCGTAGGGTCGCAAACTTAATGTTCGTTGACGCTAGAGTAGTATTGGGATATTGATGTGTGGCAACCAAATGTTGTTTGGAGTCCCGGATGAGATCCCGGACATCACGATGAGTCTCGAAATGGTTGACAGGTAAAGATTTATATATGGGAAGATGAAAGTGCAACTATCCCTGGGTGGTTTTGGTAATGATTAACAACATATAGCTCATTGAACTAATGCCATTTCAAGATAAATATTTCAGGAAAGTTCAATGATTGGCATGGCATGGATTAGGACTGTGGACCCCTCAAAATGCTAACGACAAAAGATTGGCTCAAGCTCTAAAGTCCAAGACTCTACATTTTCTATTTTTAGTGATCCAAGATCACATTGATTCTATAGGAAAGTCAATACTATTAAAATGAGGTGTTGCTTAATGACTTGCTTGCTCAAAATGCTTAGTGATATGCTCCAAAGCCCTCAACCACTTTCTCATATCCACATATGTCCCAAACCAAAAGTCAAACTCGGCCCCACCGATTTGATCCATCTGGCGCCACCGAGTTCATTTGACATAGCCACTGCCAGAAACCCTAGTCACTTCGGTCTCACTGATAGGGATCTCGTTCTCACTGAGATGGGGTTGCAAACTCTCTGTTTCCCTTAGTAACGTTTCTGTCTAACCAAGATGAGCGATCGGTCCCACCGAGTCTGCAATGCAAACTCTCTATTTCCTTTTCGTAACACTTCGGTCCCACCGAGATGAGCGAATCGGTCCCACCGAGTTTGCCTGACCAACTCTCTGGTTAGCTTATTACTAAAGTCGGTCCAACCGAGTTTGTGTAATCGGTCAAACTGAGATTACGTTATGCCCTAACCCTAATGATATCGGTCCCACCGAGTTGACATGTTGGTCCCACCGAAATTGCCTAACGGTCACATTATGTACTGAATCGGTCCGACCGAGTTTTCTGATTCGATCCCACCAAGTTTGGTATATTGTGTGTAACAGTTAGATTTTGTGTGGAGGCTATATATACCCCTCCACCCTCTCCTCATTCGTGAGTAAAGCCATCAGAACGTGCCTACACTTCCACTACCCATTTTCTGAGAGAGAACCACCTACTCATGTGTTGAGGCCAAGATATTCCAATCCAACGATATGAATCTTGATCTCTAGCCTTCCCCAAGTTGCTTTCCACTCAAATCATCTTTCCACCAATTCCAATCCTATGAGAGTGAGTTGAGTGTTGGGGAGACTATCATTTGAAGCACAAGAGCAAGGAGTTCATCATCAACACACCATCTATTACCTTTTGGAGGGTGGTGTCTCCTAGATTGGTTAGGTGTCACTTGGGAGCCTCCGACAAGATTGTGGAGTTGAACCAAGGAGTTTGTAAGGGCAAGGAGATCGCATACTTCGTGAAGATCTACCCTAGTGAGGCAAGTCCTTCGCGGGCAATGGCCATGGTGGGATAGACAAGGTTGCTTCTTCGTGGACCCTTAGTGGATGGAGCCCTCCGTGGACTCGAGCAGCCGTTACCCTTCGTGGGTTGAAGTCTCCATCAACGTGGACGTACGATAGCACCACCTATCAGAACCACGCCAAAAACATCCGTGTCTCCAATCGCGTTTGCACACTCCAATCCCATCCCTTTACATTCTTGCAAGTTGCATGCTTTAATTTCCGCTGCTCATATACTCTTTGCATGATTGCACGAATTGTGTTAAGATTGCTTGACTTGTGCTAAGTTGATAAAGTCTGCCAAGAACTAAAAGTGGGAAAAGGTTAAGTTTTTATTTGGTCAAGTAGTCTAATCACCCCCCTCTAGACATACTTTCGATCCTATAGAAGACATATTTTAGGTTCCGGAAAAAGGTGCAGTTTTTTCGGTATTGTACCGGGAAGCTTCCAGAAGGTTTCGGAGGATTCTGGAGGGGTCTAGAAGTCCACAAGTGGGTTCACCACAACCCAATGGCTAGTATGGGCTGCGGGGAGGCGCCCTGGCCTTATTGGGCTAGGCGCGCCAAGTCCTCAAAAGCCCATGTGTCTAGGGAAGGCAAAAAAGGAAGGAGTCCTAATAGGAATAGGATTGGACTTGGAGTCCAAGTCCTCTCCCCCCTTAATTAGCTGTGCCCTAGGGCTTGGAGGGGCTATTTCCCACGCCCCTCCACCCATATATAGAGAGGAGGGGGCGCCCCAAGAGAACACACAAAACCCTTGGCGCCCCTCTCTCCCGTTACTCTATAGTTCCACCGCCTTGTCCTGGTGACGCTTAGCAAGCATTGTCAGTGCTCCACCACCACCATCACTACCACGTCATCGTGTTGGTTGTGATACCATCTACCTCTCCTCTCCCGCTTACTGGATCAAGAAGGAGGAGACGTCATTGAGTTGCACGTGTGCTAAACTCGGAGGTGTCGTCCATTCGACACTAGATCAGTTGGATCGTGATTGGATCGCGAAGAGTACGGCTACATCAAACGCGTGATAAGCGCTTCCGCTTAGCAATCTACAAGGGTATCTAGATGCTCTCCCTCTCTCGTAGCTATGCATCTCCATGGATAGCTTGTGTGTGCATAGATTTTTTTTGTTTTACATGCTACATTCCCCAACAGTGAGACCCACTTCTCCACATTGCCGGAAGGTAGCGTGATCGTGTCGGCCACCCTCGCTCCCACAACCAACATTGACCTCAATGTCACGCTTGGGTCGGCACCAACCAATCAGCCCAAGGATGCAAATGAAGGAATTGTGGGCGATTCCTACGACCAACCTTCCTGACGCCCATATGATATTCGACGGAATGCCCAATGCGCCACCGGCACCAGATGACCCAACTGATACGTCTCCAACATTTCTATAATTTTTGATTGTTCCATGCTATTATATTATCCATCTAGGACGTTTTATATGCACTTATATGCTATTTTATATGATTTTTGGGACTAGCCTATTAGTCTAGAGCCCAGTGCCAGTTTCTGTTTTTTCCTTGTTTTTGAGTTTTACAGAAAAGGAATACCAATTGATGTGCCAATTTTTGATGATTTTTTATGGACCAAAAGAAGCCCCAGAGTAAAAGAGTTGGGCCAGAAGAGTCCCGAGCCGTCCATGAGGGTGGACGGCGAGCCCTACTCCCCTGGGCGCGCGCCCCTGCCTCGTGGACGACCCGGAGACCCCCTTGACGTGAGACCGACGCCAAAATTCCTATAAATACCCAAACCTCCAGAAAATAACATAGATCGGGAGTTCCACTGCTGCAAGCCTCTGTAGCCACCAAAAACCTCTCGGGAGCCCGTTCCGGCACCCTGCCGGAGGGAGAATCCATTACTAGTGGCCATCTTCATCATCTCGGCGCTCTCCATGATGATGAGGGAGTAGTTCACCCTCGGGGCTGAGGGTATGTACCAGTAGCTATGTGTTTGATCTCTCTCTCTCTCTTGTGTTCTTGATATGATACGATCTTGATGTATCGTGAGATTTGCTATTATAGTTGGATCTTATGATGTTTCTCCCCCTCTACTCTCTTGTAATGGATTGAGTTTTCCCTTTGAAGTTATCGTATCGAATTGACTCTAAGGATTTGAGAACACTTGATGTATGTCTTGCCGTGCTTATCTGTGGTGAAAATGGGATATTCACGTGATGCACTTGATGTATGTTTTGGTGATCAACTTGCGGGTTCCATGATCTTGTGAACTTATGCATATGGGTTGGCACACGTTTTTGTCTTGTCTCTCTGGTAGAAACTTTGGGGCACTCTTTGAAGTACTTTGTGTTGGTTGAATAGATGAATCTAAGATTGTGTGATGCATATCATATAATCATGCCCACGAATACTTGAGGTGACATCGGAGTATCTAGGTGACCTTAGGGTTTTGGTTGATTTGTGTCTTAAGGTGTTATTCTAGTACGAACTCTATGATAGATCGAATGGAAAGAATAGCTTCGTGTTATTTTACTACGGACTCTTGAATAGATCGATCAGAAAGGATAACTTTGAGGTGGTTTCGTACCCTACCATAATCTCTTCGTTTGTTCTTTGCTATTAGTGACTTTGGACTGACTCTTTGTTGCATGTTGAGGGATAGTTATATGATCCAATTATGTCATTATTGTTGAGAGAACTTGCACAAGTGAAAGTATAACCCTAGGCCTTGTTTCGAAGCATTGCAATACCGTCTATGCTTAGTTTTACCACTTGTTACCTTGCTGTTTTTATATTTTCATATTACAAAAACCTTTATCTATCATCCATATTGCACTTGTATCACCATCTTTTCGCCAAACTTGTGCACCTATACAATTTACCATTGTATTGGGTGTGTTGGGGACACGTGAGACTCTTTGTTATTTGGTTGCAGGGTTGTTTGAGAGAGACCATCTTCATCCTACGCCTCCCATGGATTGATAAACCTTAGGTCATCCACTTGAGGGAAATTTGCTATTGTCCTACAAACCTCTGCACTTGGAGGCCCAACAACGTCTACAAGAAGAAGATTGTGTAGTGGACATCAAGCTCTTTTCTGGCGCCATTGCCGGGGAGGTGAGTGCTTGAAGGTATATCTTTAGATGTTGCAATCGAATCTTTTAGTTTCTTGTTTTATCACTAGTTTAGTTTATAAAATAAAACTACAAAAAATGGAATTGAGTTTGCCTCATACGCTTCATATTTTTAATATCTTTCGTGAGAATGATGGAAAGGAAAATTGTGCTCAAGTGCTAGAATAAGAAGTCTATAAAATGTTTGGCACTAAATCTTTGAATGAGGAGCATGATTGCAGTGTTGTTAGTATGAACTCTTTGAATATCCATGGTACTAATGATGATTGCACTAGTCATGATGAAAATGTCTCTTATAAGCATGTCAATTTTTGTGGAGTGCATAGAGTTTGCAAGTACACACCAAATAGGGAAGATAGATTTTGCAAGAGGCATAAGTATTTAGAAACTAAATGGTTGCAAGAAAGGCTAGATGCTTGTGCTAAAAATTTAAAATTTCTTTGCCATCCTTGTGAACTTTGCAATGAACGTGATCATTTAAATCCCCAATGCAAATTGTTTCATGATCGTATCGTGTCCAAAAATTGTGATGACTTGATTTCCGTTGCACATCATAATGAACTTAGTTTGCTTTTGGGCTATGAAGAAATAAAACGTATAACTAAATATATGCCAGAATTTGTCCTTGATAAAGTTCTTGATTTTCGTCTAGAAGAAATTTTTATGTATTGTGCAGTGAATTGCATTGAAAACCCTTATGTTGCCAATTACATAAAGAAAATAAAACAAATAGAAGATGAAGAGAATACTAATGAAAGGTAAGAGACTTCCCAATATCCTCCTATTATTTCTTATGATGAATTAGGTAACGAGGAGGAGCTTTCTATTCAACCAATCTCATTAATAAGGAGCTCAAAAAAGAGAGTTAAACCCACACATGATGTGAAGAAGAAAAAGAAAAGACGGAGAAGCAAAGGTAGAAAGGTATCCCTTCCAAATGATGTTGCTCCTATTACTCATTGTGATGATGGTGATTGCTATACTATTGGTGCTATCCATACTATTAATGATGAGAGTGATTATGCTTATGATATGAAAATGCCCAAGCTTGGGGATGCTATTTTTGATGAGAATGACATGTTTGAGAATATATTTGCTGCAATTAATGTTTGTCCCAAGCTTGGGGATGCTATGTTTAATGAAGATGATATTTTTAGCCTCCCAAGTTTCGATGAGCAAATTTATTATGATGATAACATGCCTCCTATTTATGATGGTTATATTGATGAAAGTGGGTTTGGAAGAGTATCAACTTTAGGAAGTAATGATCCCACCATTTTGGAGGGTTTTGAATCTTATAATATTTATGAAAGTGGATTTGGAGAGGTCATGACTTATTTAGTGATGAATCCACTATTTTGGAAGAGGTTTAAATTGATTATGATGAGAACAAAGTTGCTACTTATGATGATTATTGTGATGAAACTTATGCTATAAAAAGTAGTGATGATTATATTTATAAAACTTGTCATGATTATGATTACCCTTTTTCTGAACATTACTCTTTTAATATGGAAACAATTTATAGTATTCGAGTCTCTAATGATACTCCCACTATTCAGAATGAGAAGAATTTTGCTTATGTGGAGAGTAATAAAAATTCTATGCTTGTGCATCATGAAAATAATGCTTTATGTGATGGTTATATTGTTTAATTCATTCATGATGCTACTGAAAATTATTATGAGGGAGGAACATATGCTTGTAGAAATTGCAATAATTTCAAGTTTCCTCTCTATGTGCTTGAAATCTTGAAGTTATGCTTGTTTTGCCTTCCTATGCTAGTTGATTATTGCTCCCATAAGTTGTTTTCTCACAAATACCTATGCATAGGAAGTGGGTTAGACTTAAATGTGCTAGTCATATTCTTCATGATGCTCTCTTTATGTTTCAATTCTTATCTTTTATGTGAGCATCATTGAAATCATCATGCCTAGCTAAAAGGCATTAAAGAAAAGCGCTTGTTGGGAGACAACACAATATTTACCTTTACTATTTTTGTGTGTTCACATGATTATTCTACTGTATTAATCATTTTTTATAGCTTTTGTTTCAATAAAGTGCCAAGTAAGACCTTTCGGATAGCTTACGGTGATAGTTGTCTTGATCCTGCTGAAAAATCAGAAACTTTTGCACCCAGTAAATTAGTTTTGGTAATTTAAAGAAACGTGATTTTCATATGATTCTTTTTGCCCTGGATTGGTAAAATAATTTCTAAGGTTTTCCTAATTTGGTATAATTTTTTTAGTTATATAAGTATTCGAGAGTTACAGATTACTACAGCCTATTCTGTTTTTGACAGATTCTGTTTTCTATGTGTTGTTTGCTTATTTTGATGAATCTATGAGTAGTATTGGAGGGTATGAACCATAGAGAAGTTGGAAAACAGTAGATATTACACCAATATGAATTTAGAATGAGTTCAAAACAGTAATTAAGTGGTGGTTTTATTTTCTTATACTAACGGAGCTTACGAGTTTTCTGTTGAGTTTTGTGTTGTGAAGTTTTCAAGTTTTGGGTAAAGATTTGATGGATTATGGAATAAGGAGTGGCAAGAGCCTAAGCTTGGGGATTCCCAAGGCACCCCAAGGTAAAATTCAAGGACAACCAAAAGCCTAAGCTTGGGGATGCCCCGAAAGGCATCCCTCTTTAAATCTTAAATCCATCGGTAACTTTACTTGATGCTATATTTTTATTCACCACATGATATGTGTTTTGCTTGGAGCGTCATTTTGTTTTATTTTGTTTTGCTTGCTGTTTGAATAATATCCCAAGATCTGAAATTCTTAAATGTTAGAGAGTCTTCACATAGTTGCATAATTATTCGACTACTCATTGATCTTCACTTATATCTTTTGGAGTAGTTTGTCATTTGCTCTAGTGCTTCACTTATATCCTTTTAGAGCACGGAGGTGGTTTTATTTTGAAGAAATTATTGACCTCTCATGCTTCACTTATATTATTTTGAGATATGAATTCAGTCCTAATGTGATAGGCATCCAAGAGGGATATAATAAAAACTTTCATATAAAGTGCATTGAATACTATGAGAAGTTTGATTATTTATGATTGTTTTGAGACATAAAGGTGGTAATGTTAGAGTCATGCTAGTTGGGTAATTATGAAATTGAGAAATACTTGTGTTAAAGTTGGCAAGTCTCGTAGCATGCATGTATGGTGAACGTTGTGTGACAAATTTGAAGCATGCACTACTAGGGAAAAGCCTAGCAGCAGCGCGAGTTCTAGGTGTATCAGTAGCGCGGGGACCGACGCTACTAATAAGCGCTTCTGACTAGCTCAGTAGCAGCAGCGTGTCGCCTCAGCTCTTGATATACAAGTGTAGCAACAACGTTCTTACAGGAGCTCGCTCGCTAATAGCTATAGCGCTTCTCTGTCTTGGCGCGCCATGCTACTACCGCGCTGCTGCTAACTTTTCTCCACTCGCTACTGCTAATTTTAGTAGTTTTTTGTTTTTTTCTGGCATATTTGTTTTGTATTTGAACAGGCTTTATAGAAGAATCTTTAGCACATACAAATGTCATCATGATACACATACAAATGCCTGCGAGACCACAAATGTAATCATAGCATATAAATACAAATAGTCTCATCATAATCATCATCCAACACAAAGTGGTATCTTGTCATCATCTTGAAAATAGCGATACATGCAAGTCTCGAATACTTGCAACTACAACATCATCTATCTAAACAAAAGTATACGCGAGAAGAGCTATCACTATGAGTGAGAGCGGAACTATGCAGTACATGAGGTGGCGGTTACGAGTCCTCTCTCGCGCTAGCGTGAACCTCAAGTAACTAGCTTCTCCTTCTTGTCTGCTTTTGAAGCCTTTATGGCTGGCGCCTGAGAACCCATTCACTTGCGCCTGACACTCCTGCCACTCGTTGTACACCCCCAGAACCTTCCCTTTGTACACGACATAGCACTTCCATCTCGCCATCAAGAAACTAGGTACCTGTTAGAGATGCATGTTCATGAAGAGGATGTACAATCATATATATGCAACAAAATATACTAGAGAAACACCGAAAAAGAAAGGGTTGGCAACTAGATGCAACATACAGTACGCAAACTAATTAACTAGAGGTACGCAGGTCATCGTACGCAAACTAACAAAGTAGCGTTACGCAAGTTCGGCAGGGACCGTGGACATCACAAAGTTTCATCGCTACAAAAAGTATACAAGTTCAACCGACACATATCATCATCATCGACATCATAAATCACTAGAAGTTCCATCGTTCCATATCATCGAGGATGGACCCTAGCTTCTTGAACGACGTGAGGTCTAGACGTTGCATGCCTATGCGAGTTCGGACGTCAGCTCGCGATATAGGGCCGTGGTGGAACACCCCCTTCTCATCGATGACTTCTTTCATGATGATCGTCGCAATGTCCCTTTGGATGCGAAAGAAGTCATCTCTAAGTTTATAATCCGCTTCTCCATGAGATTCTAGCCACTTGTGGATATGATCATCATTTCTGCTTCTCATGCGAAGCTTTTGGTGATCCGTGTTGAACTGAATCATGAGATGGACGATGTAGAATCCATCCTTCTTGCTTGGTTTTGGGACATGGATGCAGGAGAAGTTAGTTTCATGCGCGAAACCCATCTTCTTGTTCCTTTGTTTCCTGATCTGCATGTGACCACCTCTAATGCTGAAGCCTTGGAGAGTATCATCTAGAATATTCATTATGTGGGTGTAGTGTCGGACCTTGAGAAGAGGTGTCTAGAGGGGGGGTGATTAGACACTAAGTACCAAAGTTGCAGTTTTTAAATTTCCTTAAGTTTAAGTGGAGATTAGGAACAAGTTTAATATTCACAGTACATACCAAGCAAGCATGCAAAGAGTATATGAGCAGCGAAAAGTAAAGCATGCAACTTGCAAGAATGTAAAGGGAAGGGTTTGGAGGATTCAAACGCAATTGGAGACACGGATGTTTTTGGCGTGGTTCCGATAGGTGGTGCTATCATACATCCACGTTGATGGAGACTTCAACCCACGAAGGGTAACGGTTGCGCGAGTCCACGGAGGGCTCCACCCACGAAGGGTCCACGAAGAAGCAACCTTGTCTATCCCGCCATGGCCGTCGCCCACGAAGGACTTGCCTCACTAGCGGTAGATCTTCAAGAAGTAGCCGATCTCCTTGCCCTTACAAACTCCTTGGTTCAACTCCACAATCTTGTTGGAGGCTCCCAAGTGACACCTAGCCAATCTAGGAGACACCACTCTCCAAGAAGTAACAAATGGTGCATTGATGATGAACTCCTTGCTCTTGTGCTTCAAATGATAGTCTCCCCAACACTCAACTCTCTCTCATAGGTTTTGGATCTGGTGGAAAGAAGATTTGAGTGGAAAGCAACTTGGGGAAGGCTAGAGATCAAGATTCATATGGTAGGAATGGAATATCTTGGCCTCAACACATGAGTAGGTAGTTCTCTCTTAGAAAATGTATGCTGGAAGTGTAGGTTTAGTCTGATGGCTCTCTCCACAAACGAAGAGGAGGTGGAGGGGTATATATAGCCTCCACAAAAAATCTAACCGTTACACACAATCTACCAAACTCGGTGGGACCGAATCGTTAAACTCGGTCAGACCGATTCAGCAAATAATGTGACCATTAGGGTTTTCGGTGGGACCGATATGCAACTCGGTAGGACCGATTCGGTTAGGGTTAGGGCATAACGTAGTCTCGGTAAGACCGATTACACAAACTCGGCGAGACCGATTTTGGTAATAAGCTTTCCAGAGAGTTGGTCAGGCAAACTCGGTGGTACCGATTACTCAAACTCGGTGGGACCAATTTTGGTAATAAGTTGTCCTGAGAGTTTTCATTGTAATCTCGGTAGTACCGATTGCTCAAACTCGGTGAGACCGATTTTGATAATGGACATACACAGAGAGATTACAATCCCATCTCGGTGAGACAGAGATCCCTATCGGTAAGACCAATTTGCTTAGGGTTTGTGGCAGTGGCTATGACTTTTGTAATCGGTGGCGCCGGATAGGAAGAATCGGTGTGACTGATTTTGGCTTTGGGTTTAGGTCATTTGTTGAAGTGGGAAAGTAGTTGAGGGTCTTGGAGCATATCACTAAGCACATGAAGCAAGAGGCTCATTAAGCAACACCTCATCCCTCCTTGATAGTATTGGCTTTTCCTATAGACTCAATGTGATCTTGGACCACTAAAATGTAAAATGAAGAGTCTTGAGCTTGAAGCTTGAGCCAATCCTTTGTCCTTAGCATCTTGAAGGGGTTCCCACATCCTTTAGTCCATGCCACTCCATTGTTGAACTTATCTGAAACATACTAGATAAAAGTGTTAGTCCAACAAGAGATATGTTGACATTAATTACCAAAATCACCTAGGGAGCACTTGTGCTTTCAATCTCCCCCTTTTTGGTAATTGATGACAACATACATCAAAGCTTTAGATAAAGATATAAGGAATAGCAAGTAAAGCTTTGGGAAGACATGTAACAAGCATAGGCTCCCCCTACATGTATGCAATCATGTAAATATGGAATATAGAGGCATGTGAGAGCATAAACATGATAGAGCAGGCAATGTGTTACATGTATCTTGGCCATATGCATCAGAGCAAAGAATATTAAATAAAATACCTTCATGCTCATGAGTCCTTCTTGCAAACAGTATGTACATCAGCAAGAATTTCTCATACTCATGATTGTGATGCATATACTTACCTTGAAGTCTTGAGTTGGCTTAGGATGAAATGAACCTGCGTAAACAAGGTTAGATAACACAGATACATCTAGTAACTAGAGCAAACAGAAGAAACCACAAGAATACCAAGACTGGGATGACATGTAGTGAGTACTAAGTACCACATTGGATTAGACATGTCCCCAAGAGTAAAGATATGCAATGAATTTAAAATGATTTCTTTCCCTTAGATGTCTTGCTCCCCCTGAATCTAATATGGGATACTGGGAGAAGATAGGGAATAGAAAATCAAAGCTGAAAAATCAGAGCTAAAAGATATGAGTGATGACCAGAGCTAATGCATGCTAATGCAAATAAGCACAACAGATCATATGAACATGTCTCTCCCCTCAGGAAGACAAGTGAGCATCTCTCCTCTTGAACACCAAGCATCTGGGATCCTTGAGAAATACTTTCACTTAAGTATTCTCTCCCCCTAGAGATCTCTCTCTCCCCTTTGAGGGTCTCTCTCCCCCTTGAGGATCTCTCTCCCCCTTAAGGATCTCTCTCTAAATGATAAGCTTTGATGTTCTCTCTCTCCCCCTTTGACATCAATTTCCAAGAAGGGATTTCTGGAATCCGTCAAATGGGTTTGGTCCTTGAGACACGGCACAAAGCAATGATAAAAATGTGATGCTTGTAGAGGACAAGATTCATTGAGTGGAGCTGGATCAGAAGAAACATAGAATATGTGGCAAACTGCTTTTTCTGATGTGAAATCGGTGGCACCGAGTGGTATGCCTCGGTTGTACCGAAAGGATTCGGTTGGACCGAAAATAACAAATCGGTGAAACCGAGTTCATCTCAGAGAAAACACTTGTCACCTCAGCTCACTTAGTCTAGTAAGATCTCACAAAGATTTGCACGGAATTGACTGAAAGATGTGCAATGAATGTGATGTAGAAAGTGCAGAGCAACCAGAAAGAAATCTAGATGAAGAGCTTTTGAAAGGGGAAGCAAGTATGCATGAGACAAATGCAAAAACACAGAAAAGAACACAAGAGAACTTCATCTAGAGATGGTCGGTGACAAAGTCACCTATGTTAGAGTATATTGACTCAGGAGTCAAGTGCGTTCACTTGATCATAGGTCATACTCATCATTTAAGCTCAAAATGGGGTTGCCATTTTTCGTTTAAGATCATGATGTATTCACATCTTGTCGAGTTGCTTTAGCTCATGACTTGGAGTAAAGCTTCTCTAAGATGGAATAACATACCTTGGTTGGTGGTGTTGTCCATGTAGTTGAACTTGTGTAAGTTGCTCAAGGTTGATGTAGCTCATCAAGAATTTGGAGCACCACTTGGAATTTAAGTCCATCTACCTACATGGGTTAGTTCTTGCAAGGAAGAGCACTTGTGTATCCAAAAATGACAATCATGAAGCTCAACATAGAATTTTTCAAAGGATATGTTGGAGTGGTTCCGTGCTTCCTTGTCTTCAACCACCATAGTGTAGAGACTTGGTGATGTAGAGGTTGCTCAAGATATGAGTAGGTTACAACCTCATGGAATTTGATTTCACCAAGTACCTACATGGGTTAGGTAACATGCAAGATACAAATATATGCAAGACAAGATTTTCATCATAAGAGAAATATCAAGGATTAGTCATAAGCTCATGTCTTGCATGTATCCAATGGAGTTTCTACTCCAAGTTTGAAGCATCAATGATGTTCAATTCTCCTCTTAACCTGCAAAATACTTTCTCATCAAGAGGTTTAGTGAATATATCCGCTTATTGCTTTTCGGTGCGAACATGCTTAAGATCAATGTCACCCTTGGCAACATGATCTCGAATGAAATGATGACGAACTTCAATATGCTTAGTTCAAGAATGTTGCACAGGATTATGACCAATTTTGATAGCACTTTCATTGTCACACAACAATGGAACATGTATCACATATATCCCATAATCTTTAGGCTTTGTTCGGCTACACCCTGCCCTAAGAGGATTGGAGGGGATTTGGGGGGGATTTGACTTGTAGAGGATTTAATCCACCTCAATCCCTGTCAAAACCCCTCCACAACCCTGTCAACCGAACATGGCCTTAAGAGTTTGGGTCATCCAAAGTAATTGAGCACAACATGAACCAGCGGCAATATATTCAGCATTGGCGGTGGATAAGGATACCGAGTTTTGTTTCTTGGAGGACCAAGACACAAGAGATCTACCAAGAAATTGACAAGTACCCGAAGTGGACTTTCTATCAACCTTGTCTCCGGCATAGTCCGAGTTGGAATAGCCAACAAGATCGAAAGAGGCCCTCTTAGGATACCAAATGCCAAAGTTTGGTGTATGGATTAAGTATCTCACTATCCTTTTCACGTCCTTAAGATGACATTGTTTAGGAGCAGCTTGATATCGTGCACATATGCACACACTTAGCATGATATCGGGACGTGAAGCACATAGATATAACAATGAACCAATCATAGAACGATAAACCTTTTGATCAACCGGTTCACTATCTTTGGTCAAATCAAGATGTACACTAGTTGGCATGGGTGTAGACATACCTTTGCATTCTTGCATATTGAACTTCTTGAATAAGTCCTTGGTGTATTTCGTTTGAGAAACAAAGGTACCTTCCTTAGTTTGCTTGATTTTCAACCCAAGAAAGAATTTGAGTTCACTCATCATAGACATCTCAAACTTCTCCGACATTAGCTTCCCAAACTTTTCACTAAAATGAGGGTTAGTTGAACCAAATATAATATCATCAACATAGATTTGGCACACAAATAGTTCTCCATTAACCCTTTTAGTAAAAACAGTAGAATCAATTTTCCCAATTTCAAAGCCTTTTTCAATAAGGAACTTGGTCAAGCATTTATACCATGCTCTAGGAGCTTGTTTAAGACCATAAAGAGCTTTGTGAAGTTTGTAAACATGATTGGGTTTCTTAGGATTGACAAAGCCGGGAGGTTTCTTAACATAAACTTCCTCCTCTATTTCACCATTTAGAAAAGCACTTTTAATGTCCATTTGGTACAAGGTGATATCATGATGATTAGCATAGGCAAGTAAGGTGCGAATGGACTCAAGTCTAGCAACGGGAGCATAAGTCTCACCATAGTCCATACCTTCGACTTGTCTATAGCCTTGGGCGACGAGACGTGCTTTGTTGCGAACTACTTGTGCATCTTCGTCTTGCTTGTTGCGAAACACCCATTTGCTACCGATGACGTTGTGGTTGTTGTCGTGCTTCTCAACCAATGTCCAAACTTGGTTCCTTTCAAAGTTATTTAGCTATTCATGCATAGCATTTATCCAATCCGGATCTTCCAATGCTTCTTCAACCTTCATAGGTTCAATGCTAGAGATGAAAGAATAGTTTTCACAAAAGTTAGCTAAATGAGTTTTAGAGCGAGTGATTCTCCCGGTTTGAATGTCATTGTAGATTTGCTCGACGGGATGATCTTTAGCAATTCTTGCTCGAACTCGTGAAAGCTTTTGCTTGGGTCTTCTTTGAACATCTTCTTCATCTTGTTCTTCTTCTTGGCCTTCTTCATTGTTGGCGTTGTCGTTCTCTTATCGTGGTGGAGTAGGAGGTTGTTGACGTTCATCTTGATGCACTTCCACGTTTTCTTCATCTTGGTGTGTCCCACTTGTGGATGCTTCCATGTCAACTCTTGGTTCACCTTGTCATGAAGTAGAAGCTTCCACTTGGACAGATGAGGTACTCTCCTTCGCCTCTGTTGGACGAACCTTGCCAATAGCCAAGTCTTGAATTGCTTCCGAAGGATCTTTGTCACCTACATCAACTGGCAATTGCTCTACTTGCGAGCCGTTAGATTCATCAAACTTCACATCTACCGTCTCTTCAACCTTTCGGGTGAAATTGTTGTAGACACGGTAAGTGTGAGAGTTTGAGCCATAACCTAGTAGGAAACCTTCATGAGATTTAGTAGCAAATTTAGAGCGACGATGCTTATCAATAATGTAGCACTTTGAGCCGAATACTCGAAAGTATCCAACTTGGGGTTTGTTACCGGTGAGGAGCTCGTATGCCGTCTTGCCGAGTAGCTTGTGAAGAAACAAGCGATTTGTCGCATGACAAGCTGTCTCAACCGCTTCTGCCCAAAAGTGCTTCGGCGTCTTGTACTCATCAAGCATCGTTCTAGCCATTTCAATGAGCGCCCGGTTCTTCCTCTCAAGAACTCCGTTTTGTTGAGGTGTGTACGTAGCTGAGAACTCGTGTGAAATCCCTTCTTCGTCAAGAAAGGTTTCCACATTTGCATTCTTTGAACTCCGTTCCGTTGTCGCTGCGAACCTTCTTGATCTTTACTTCAAATTGATTTTGGGCCTTCCTAGCGAAGTTTTTGAAGATCTTTTGGACCTGCGATTTATCATCGAGAAAGAACACCCACGTAAATCTTGAAAAATCATCAATTATAACTAGACCAAAAGAATTTCCACCGAGACTCTTGTAAGAGTTGGGACCGAAGAGATCCATGTGAAGTAGCTCGAGTGGCCTCCTTGTGGTCATGATGTTCTTCACGGGATGCCTTCCTCCAACCTGTTTACCTGCTTGACAAGCACTGCAAAGTCTATCCTTATCAAATATGACATCGTTAACTCCAAGGATATGATTTCCTTTAATAAGCTTGTCAAGGTTTCGCATACCAACATGACCTAATCGTCTATGCCATAACCAACCTTTTGAGGATTTAGCAATGAAGCAAGTTTTAGGTTGAGCCTTTTTAGTGAAATCAACAATGTATAGATCACCTCTACGCACACCGGTAAAGACCATTTTATGATTTTCTCGACGAAACACTTGGCATTCTACTTCAGTAAATAGAACATTGAAACCGAAATCAGCAAGTCTAGATACTGAAAGTAAGTTGTATCCAAGAGATTCAACGAGCATAACATTTTGTATGGAGCTATTATGTGATATGGCCACCTTACCGAGATCAACCACCTTACCCTTTGAGTTGTCACCGAAAGTGACATACTTTCGAGGACTATCATTATCAGCAAGCTCAAGAAACATGTCTTTATCTCCGGTCATGTGATCGGTACATCCACTATCAAGAACCCATTCCTCTCCTCCTGACATATATCCTCGAAGATTTGCCATAAGACCAAAGTGTCTCATTGCATCATCAAGATCAAAGTCATCATCATCATCCTCATCATAGTATCCATGTTCAACATCGTCATGTGGTGGATCAAGTCCTAGAGAGGGTGATTCATTAGAGTGAGTTTGACAATGATCTTGCTTATGAATTTTTATAGCTTCAGAAATAATATCACTAATAATACCAACATTTCCTTTGGCACACATAAGGTTTGTAATCTCAAATAGACGATCACCAAACATAGGATCACTAGTATTCATCTTACTCAAGGCAATAGACTTATGAAGAATTTCATCAAGATTTTTCAAGGAATAATCTGGAAATCGTTCCTCAAGAAATTTCCATATAGTGTAGGCACACTTAAAAGTAGGCAATCATCCAATCAAGCTACTAGGCAATCCTCTAATGATAAGTTCGGCAGTTCTAAGATTCCTAATCATGTCAATTGATTCGTCATGGGTAGGATGCATAGGATCAACATAAGGTGCACAAGGGCTAGCAATGTACTTGTTCAAATTATATTGATTGAAAATAACAAGCATCTCATTTTTCCACTCATGAAAATACTCTCCATCAAGAATAGGCACTCTATGTCTAAGACTCCCAATAGTAGACTCATCCATCTTCCTCCAATGGTGATTAAACCAAAGCAATGGATACCAAAGCTCTGATACCACTTGTAGGACCTCGAGAAGAGGTGTCTAGAGGGGGGTGATTAGACACTAAGTACCAAAGTTGCAGTTTTTAAATTTCCTTAAGTTTAAGTGGAGATTACGCACAAGTTCAATATTCACAATACATACCAAGCAAGCATGCAAAGAGTATATGAGCAGCGGAAAGTAAAGCATGCAACTTGCAAGAATGTAAAGGGAAGGGTTTGGAGGATTCAAACGCAATTGGAGACACGGATGTTTTTGGCATGTTTCCGATAGGTGGTCCTATCGTACATCCACGTTGATGGAGACTTCAACCCACGAAGGGTAACGGTTGCGCGAGTCCACTGTCACGCCCAATATGCGACCCTATCCAAAAGGAACTCGAAGGTCCCACCAAGGATAGACCCGCATATTGAAACGCTTTTGCAAGGTGGATATCATTACATCAACATTTCATAATAGATGGGGATACATACAAGAGGCATACAATACCACATGAATACAACAATACAACATACAAGAACAACATCCGACTACGGATGAATCATAAACAGAAACTCAAACAATATCCACCTGCTAGCCAGTGTGTCGACCGAACCTATCCCCTGATCGAAGAAGAAGCAGAAGAAGAACTCCAAACAAGCAAACATCGCTCTCGCGTCATGATCATCACATAACCTGTACCTGCATCTGTTGTTGTAGTAATCTGTGAGCCACGAAGACTCAGCAATCCCATTACCATGGGTATCAAGACTAGCAAAGCTTAGTGGGAAAGGCAGGGTAAAGTGGTGAGGTTGCAGCAGCGACTAAGCATGATATGGTGGCTAACATACGCAAATGAGAGCGAGAAGAGAAACAAGCGGAACGGTCGTCAACTAGTAATGATCAAGAAGTGATCCTGAGCTTCTACTTACGTCAATCATAACACAGAAACCGTGTTCACTTCTCGGACTCCGCCGAGAAGAGACCATCATAGCTACACACACGGTTGATGCGTTTTAATTCGGATCTGGTGACAAGTTATCTACAACCGGACATTAACAAATTCCCATCGCCACATAACCGGCGGGCACGCCTCGAAAGTTTATACCTGCAGGGTGTCCCAACTTAGCCCATGATAAGCTCTCGCGATCAATGAAGGATATACCTTCTCCCAGGAAGACCCGATCAGACTCGGAATCCCGGTTTACAAGACATTTCGACAATGGTAAAACAAGACCAGCAAGACCGCCCGATGCGCCGACATCCCGATAGGAGCTGCACATATCTCGTTCTCAGGGCAACACCAGATAAGTTAAGCGTACAGGTACCAACGTAACCCAAGTTGCCAAGGGATGGTCCCGCACGGTGCTCTAGTTTGGACCAACACTTAGACAAGCATTGGCCTGGGGGGGCTATAATAAAGATGACCCTCGAGAGAGCGACTCCCAAGGGAAAAGTAGGTGGTGGTGAGGCAAATGGTAAAACCAAGGTTGGGCCTTCTTTGGAGGAGTTTTATTCAAAGCGAACTGTCAAGGGGTCCCATAAATCACCCGACCGCGTAAGGAACGCAAAATCCGGGAACATAACACCGGTATGACGGAAACTAGGGCGGCAAGAGTGGAACAAAACACCAGGCATAAGGCCGAGCCTTCCACCCTTTACCAAGTATATAGATGCATTAATAATATAAGAGATATTGTGATATCCCAACATAACCCTGTCCACCATGGAGCAATCTTCAACTTCACCTGCAACTAACAACGCTATAAGAGGGGCTGAGCAAAGCGGTAACATAGCCAAGCAACAGTTTGCTAGGAAGGGTGTCAAAGGTTAGAGGTTCATGGCAATTTGGGAGGCTTGAAGAACCAATGATAGGTAGCGCAGCGAAGCGATAGAACGAAGCAACTAGCATAGCAATGATAGTAGTGAGATCCAGGGTAGCGGTCATCTTGCCTGAAATCCCGCAAGGAAGAAGAACGAGTCCATGAAGAAGATGAAGCCACGAAGACGAACCAAGCGTAGACGAACGAATCCTCACGATCACAACGAAACAGGAACTATCGAGAAGAAGCACACAACATGGTAAACAACCATCACATAAGCAAGACATGATGCACAACAAGCATGATGCATGACAAGGCTACATGAAGCTACTCATGGCAAGAGATGATGCAAACAAGAACGACACATCAAGGCAAGTTTAAATGAGGCCGGGAACAACATATAACAATTCCGGAAATCCCCACATCATTTAGCAATTTAATGCAAACACAATTTTAAACATTTTAATTGTTGTTATCATGATGCGGATGACATATGCAAGTCTTATGCAATTTTATGAAAATGTTGACATGAGCATGATAAGAAGCATTTGTCAACATGGCGGAACAAAAAGGGTGCCACGACAACTACAACGGAAATGGTGCCACGGCAACATTCCGATGATCCGACAACTCATTGAGATACCGGTGCAAAAGAGCAAGTGTGCGGATGTGCGGAACATGCAAAGGATGGTGGGGTGATCCCGGTTACCGGGTTCCCACTGGTCAACGGCATGGCAAACAAGGAGGAACGTGCATGAAGCAAACGGGCACGGTGCAAACACGAGCATCTCATACAACACACATGCATTCGTTCACGAGCGTCGTCTTGGGTTTATACCTTTGAAGCATGCGTTTCGAGGGGAACGAGTTCGAAGCGGCGTAGAGGAAGTATAAGTTCTCGGGACGGTCGTAGTGTAAGTAGTGGTACACGACGACGGTAGTGGAAGTAGTGGTACACGTTCGTTTTCGGAGAGGTACTTGAAGAATCCAACGTCTTGGGGGTGACGGTAGTGGTACACACGACGTCGAGGTACTTGTCAGTCCGGTCTTGGCGGTGTAGATGTACACGTTGTCGGGGTACTTGTCACATCACCGGGTGTAGTCGTACACGTTCGAAGCAGAACTTGGCATATCCATGTACTTGGCGTTCCAGTCCTGTAGTCATACTAGGCATCCGGTGAACTTGGTGAAATCCACGAAGGTGTCCTTGGGCGTTCCTGGTTGCCGCGTCTTGGCAAATCGAAGGGGATCTTGGCGTCCATGCAACCGACAACAGAGGTGCACGAAACCAACGGTAGAGGACAAGCCGCAGCCGTGGCTCTCAATATCGGCAACGAAGGCAGGGGAGGATAGCCTACGGATCGCTGGAGGAGCTTGGGCGTGGAACGAGGGAGCAGCAGTGATGCGAGTCTCGCGCAGGAGATGGGGTCGTGGTCATGGCGTAGACGGAAGCAGATGGCGACGCGAGGCAGGGGCACCGGAGTTGGCCTCTAGTGGCGGCGCGGGAGGCCAGGCGCGGCGCCCTGGCAAGGCAACTGCGCGAAGGGGGGCCAATGAGGGGGCGCGACGGAGCTCAGCTGGCGTGCTTCAGTGGAGATGCTTGAGCGGGGGCGGACGCGGAGGAGATGAAGGAGCGGGGACGAGGCAGAACAGAGGCATGGCTTGCCGGCAGCGGAGGGAGATGGGGATCGAGGCTCCTGCCGGCGCTGGATGGGGCATCGAGGGAAAGAGCGAGGGGATCGAAGCAGAGGAGGAGGCTTGGGCGCTGGAGATGGTGGTGGTGGCGCCATGGCTGCGAAGCTCGAGCAAGGGCGACGAGGAGGCGCGGGTCCACGAGGACGAGGTGTAGGTGCGGGACAAGGGAGCGAGCGAGAGGAGGAAGGAGCGTGGGGATCCTCTCCCTGGTGCGATGTGTGTGCGTGTGGCGGCGGCACGGGAACAAGAGGGGGAGATTGATAGAGAGGGTCGGGGCCTAGGGTTTAGGAAGGGTTTAGGTGGGCTGGGCCTAGGGAGGCCGATGGAGGAGCCTTGGGCCATGTGGGTGGAGCTGGAGAAAAAACCTGGTTCTCTCTCTCCCTACTTTATTTCCCGAAAAATAGAAAATAAATCAGGGAAGAAAAGGAGAAGAAAGGAAGGTAGAGATAGAATTTGGGCATGGGGATTATTTTCCCGGACTCACAAAAAATATGCTTGGTCCAAGAAAAAGGAAGTTGGCACGAATGCAAGATTTGAATTTAAACTCATTTGATTATCCTTCAAATGGGTTTGAATTGGGACTAGGTTTTTGGTGTGGCCAGAAATGTTGAGGATCTTGGTGGAGCTTGGGAAAATGATGAAAGAATTTATGGGCGAAGCTTGAGGTCAAGAAGTGAGATAACAAAGGCATGGAATATTTTGCAAGTGTGTTATGGTGAATTCCAAATTAATGGAATATAATTTTTATAGCTCCCTAAAAATATTGGGAGGATATATGTTATAAAGAGAAATCACCATGTGCATTTCCCTCGATTTAAATGGATCAAAGATCCATGCAATTTATTTAGCTGGGTTTTAAAAAGGGTTGCATGATGATATGATGCAATGCAAATGATGCAATGATGAATGCATGGCATGAACAAAAAGCAAAACGAAGACAAATACCCAACCACGAAGGAAATAACATATCGCATCTCCGGAAATGGCAAGAGTTGGAGTAACGAATATGGAAAATTTTATCTGGGGCGTTAAAACACTCCACCACTACGAGAGGATCTCGTCCCGAGATCTAGGATGGCACCGGAGAGAAATGGAAGAGGTAGAGAAGAGGTAAAAATAAGTTGCTTCTTCGACCAATGAGTGAAACCAAAGAACCTTGAGAAGTTGAGCAATTTAAAAGAAAGAGTACAACAGAGATGAATGAGATTGCAAACAATCCGTTAGAAAAGAGGAACAAGGAGTATTACGAGGACTTGAAGGTTGAAAGACATGGAAATAAGAGCTTCACGAACGAAAAGAATATGACCACCTCGGTATAATGAGATAGCCAAGGAACAAGAATTACAGAATTTGGACAACACTCCAGTAGAAAAGAGAATAAAACTTGATGAGATGAAAAGATATTGAAGAGATGATACAACACTCCGGTTAAATGGATAAGCCAGAAAAGGAGATGATCCTCACCAAACGAGGTGATGGGTGAAGAGCACAACATCACAATGCCTCCGTAACGAAAGAATAGAAGTTAGACCGTTGAGATAAAGGGACGGGGAAGAAAATGACAACTTTTGCCACAAGTGAACTTGGAAAGCATCCTTGCAAAGAAGAATCGAACGGAGTTGTTGGAAAATCAACAACGAGTAGCACAAGCTTGTTGTGGGCTTATGGCAAACATCTCAAAATGATGAGGTGACAACCGGCCACCGATGGAAACCATTGATTTGATTGAGAGCACCAAAAAGATGAAAACTTCTTCCACCAAGAGGATAAAGAGCAAGCTTGGGTCATGCATAATCACCACAAATAGCAACAACCCTTAAGGAAAGGCTTTAGGTGAAATCTGACACAAGATAATTCCAACGAACAAATTATTGGGTTGAAAAGATCTCGTGAACGAATTGAAAATGATGGGTTTAAAATATGTCACTCTTGAAAACTTGTGAATCATGAAACACGAAGGGAAATTGTCAAGAGTGACATAACACCACCTCAAAAGATAAGGCAGGAAGAATTGCACTTCGGAATGCAAGATGAAGAATGCTTGAACTCCTCTGAAAAGAATCTCGATGAACACTTCAAGAAGGAACTAAATCCTTGATGAACCATCATGTAGAGCTTCCATGAAGAACTCCGGTAATAAAAGAATGACAAAAATAAAGAGAAGTTGAAAGAACAAGGTGAACCTTGCAATAATTTAGGTGGAGCTTCGCGACGATAATGCGGAAAACTTGGAACTCCGGAAAAGAAAAAAGATGAAGCATCTCGAACCGAGAAATGTGATATGATGACCAACTACGGAAAGAATGATGAATCACTTGTAATCAAGAATTTATTCATCATGAATAATCTCCGGAAAAAGAATTGAGTCACCTCAAGGAAATAAGAATAAGATTTATTGTATGTTTATCCTTCATCAAATTTAATTGATGACAAGCAACGGATTTGGCATACTACTTATTCCCGTAGAAAGGATTAAAAGAGATATAGCGCGAACTTGAGAAGGTATTGATGGAACCACCGGTGGGGTTTGGAAACAATGAATGAATGAATGAATTGATACGATGACGAATGAAGAGAAATCTTGAATGAACCACCGTAAGAATTGAAAATGAACATAGCGAAGGCACAATTCACCGGGAAGAATTGGAAACGAATGAAGATACTTGAGGGGATTTAGATACATGAGAACGAAGAGATCATGAACTGATTAGAGGATATTTAAACGATTCACCGGTAAGATTTGGAGAACGATAACTACACGCTGAGAATGAAGAATTATGACATGATGGCCTTCGGAGGAAAGAAATGGAAAACAACTCATGAAATGCTCCGGATGGTAAGAAAAATATTGTCACAATCAAAACAATTACGAGGATAGCACGAAGCTAGAACCATGAATATTCAAGAGAATGGACCAAGATTTAAGAGAAATCCTTCTTCGGTCTTCAAATGTTGAGAATGATGATGAGAACCACCATGAATTGTTGAGATACTCCGGGAGAATTAAAAGAGGAAAGGTTGAACAAAGATGAAAAGAATTTGAAAACGACCTTGGAGAAGGCATGTGACTGATGAAAATTCATTCTTACGTCAAACTTGGAAATGAATTTGAGAATCGCTCCTGATAATTCGAAGAGTCAGGTAAGTTCCTGGGAAAGACCTGTGGGTTAGGGCCCACTCAAAAGAAACATCATTGAAGGATTGCTTGAAATAGAGATTGCACCGGTAGACTTAAATGGCTTGAATGAGATAACAACCTCAAAATAACTTGAACGGATTGAGAATGGAAACACGAATCTTGTGAGATATCTTCAACACTCCAGAACAAATGAATAGGAAGAAGTGAATGATTAAGAGGTGCATCGGCATGAGAAAGCATTAGAAACGAGGAAAGGAATATGATGAATATCGAAAGCTTGAATTTGATCCACCGGAGAAGAAATAACAATGAAGGATGATGAACTTGAAACTGTTGAGCATCTTCATGGGAAATCACCGGATAAGAACATTGAAAGAAAAAATTGAAGAGACTTCCCACAAATAAAAGGATACATGATTACAAAACGTGAGTCCTTGAAGAAAAAGGGTGGGAGGGCGGGAAAACAAAGGCAACTTGGGGACGGATGAAACGAATACCGTTGAGAAAACGTAGAATTGATCTCGCAAATGTTGAAATGATCGGATTCACTTGAAGAGAAGCACGCTGGTTGAAAAAGAATTAACATGACGACCTCGATGATCAAGAAGGATTAGTACTCCCATAGAAATATGAGAACACCGTTTAGAAAAGGTATGGAATCAACACTTGACATTGAAGCAACTCAAATACCACAACTCGAAACAAAACAAAGGATTTGCTTGCAGAATAAGCCGGAAAAAATACATATGATAGAGATTTACCCAATCCCATATCATGCATCTGTTGGAAAGATATTTTAGGAGCTACTTGAATTCCCACCTACAAACTCCCAAAACTTTCTGGTTATGCAATCTGGTGTTGGGGATACAGGGGAAGCAATATATCTCACCCAAACTAACAATACCTACATCCAAGCTGTATCCATCCGTCAACATATAACCAAGAAAACTCCGGAAATTCTGTACCTCAACCTTCGAAAAGCATCCGTTATACGAGCTATGGCAATACTCCCGAGCTCCCCAGTACTGGGTGACGTCGAGGTTATCTCACCAACAACTGCATAAAAGAGATTTTCGATGTCGGCAAAACTCGGTATTCCGAATCGCAACGATAAAATTATGACGACAACACCTCGGAGCTCAACTCCCCGGGACACTGCCACAATCCCTAAATGTCAGGAGGCACCAAGAACAATGTTCTCGTCATAAGAATATCGGAACGATCCCAAGATACCCGCGTGATCCTAAAAAAAATTCGTGAAATGTGAGGAGAGGAAAGTCAAAACATCTATGTCAGGAGTCCACACCAGAGCGACGAAGGGGGCTGAGGAGTAAAAAGAATCCTACTCTCCGATATATATAATCCTAAGACTCAAAATAGTTTTCTTCTAGACTCAACAACGGCCAACAATCAAGGGGGATCCTATGGTCGGTCGAGGCTCTGATACCAACTTGTCACGCCCAATATGCGACCCTATCCAAAAGGAACTCGAATGTTCCACCAAGGATAGACCCGCATATTGAAACGCTTTTGCAAGGTGGATATCATTACATCAACATTACATAATAGATGGGGATACATACAAGAGGCATACTGTCGGTGTCAAAACCGGCGGATCTCGGGTAGGGGGTCCCGAACTGTGCGTCTAGGCGGATGGTAACAGGAGACAAGGGACACAATGTTTTTACCCAGGTTTGGGCCCTCTCGATGGAGGTAAAACCCTACGTCCTGCTTGATTAATATTGATGATATGGGTAGTACAAGAGTAGATCTACCACGAGATCAAGGAGGCTAAACCCTAGAAGCTAGCCTATGGTATGATTGTTGAGATGTATGTTGTCCTACGGACTAAAGCCCTCCGGTTTATATAGACACCGGAGGAGGCTAGGTTTACAGAGTCGGTTACAATGGTAGGAGATCTACATATCCGTATTGCCAAGCTTGCCTTCCACGCCAAGGAAAGTACCATCCGGACACGAGCCGAGTCTTCAATCTTCTATCTTCGTAGTCTTGGAGTCCGCGGATAATGATAGTCCGCTGTCCGACACCCCTAGTCCAGACTCCTCAAGAGCCCCGAACCAGTCTTCAATCATGATAAGTCTGGCGCGATAATGTTCACATTGCAAGCCGGGTTCCTCCCTTGAATAATCCAGAGAAGATCATGAACACCGGGATAGTGTCCGCTCGCAAAATAAATTCCAAATTCCACCGAGAGAGAATAAAATGTACACTTAGCTCAATCTGCCGACGTATTATGCGGCGTGTCATCACACCGCAACCAAGCCTTTGTTTGAATCGTTTTTACTATACCACCTCAGACGTTTAGCTTAAGCGGTTTCTTGGCACGTCTTGTCGAGCGTAGATCGTGTTCCCCTTATTCCGGATTCTCATCAATACGTGCGTGGGTAACCCAACCGCGCCATTGATGGTGGCGCTTGGGAGATAAGCGAGTTTTACCAGGCCGGTGGGGGACGCATAGTTTTCGTCCGCCTATATAAGGGATAAGGATTCACCTTCTCACCTACGCCTTCTTCCTCCTTTGCTTATCCATCTCCGCGCACTCAAGCTCCAACACCCAAGCTTGCGCATCTCGCCTCGAACTTCTCCGAATATGTCCGGAGCGGGAGGTAAATGGTTAGCCTCCACCGCCAAGGAGGAGGACATCACCAAGCTGCGCGATGCCGGATACCTTTCCAACGATATTGTGCATCGGCTGCCCGACGAGGGGCAGCTCATCCCTACCCTAGGGCCTCATGAGAGGGTCGTCTTCCTTCCCCACTTCCTCCGCGGACTGGGCTTTCCGCTCCATCCATTTGTCCGGGGGCTCATGTTTTACTACGGCCTGGATTTCCACAATCTGGCGCCGAACTTCATCCTCAACATCTCGGCGTTTATCGTCGTGTGTGAGGCCTTCCTCTGCATCCAGCCCCACTTCGGCCTATGGCTCAAGACCTTCAACGTCAAGCCGAAGGTTGTGAAGGGCACGCAAGCGGAATGCGGAGGCGCCATGTTGGGCAAATTTCCCAACGTCCCTTGGCTTGAAGGGACCTTTGTGGATTCCGTCAAGGGGTGGCAATCGGGGTGGTTCTACATCACCGAGCCGCGCAAACCCACATGGGCAGCGGCCCCCGAGTTCAGATCTGGTATCCCCACGCAGCTCACCTCCTGGAAAGAGAAGGGCTTGCAGTGGGGTAATCCGATGGAGGTGACAGGACTCCGAGCCTGCATCAAGAAGATGGTGAGCAATAGGCTTAGGCTCGTCGACGTGGTCCAAGTCATGCTCATCCGGCGGATCCTCCCATGCCAAGAACGGGCATTTAATTTGTGGGAGTTCAATCCGGAACAGCACTAGGCGCTAAGCGGGCTCTTCGATACAACATAAGAAGGCGCCTGGAGAGTGCTGTTCAAGGGCGCCGAAGCCCCCGCATCCGCAACGGAAGATCGCGGATTCGGCTCGCAGTGTTCAACTGACGAGGTAAGTGATTCAACACCATTACGGGACACTTGTGATAATTAGATTGACTCTAGTGAGGTTTCATTCTGCCTCTTCCTTTGACAGGAATGGATGGAGAAGGCCAAGCTGCTTATCAGCCCGGCTCCCATGCCAGAAGACCCAGTGAACGCCCGCTTAACAGGGCTGCTGGTTCCGGCACCGCACGTGGTGCCGGAGAAGAAGGCCAAGAAGGTGGCCGCGGGGACTCGAAAGAGTTCTCGCAATCAGGCGTCTGACGGCGACGAGGACTCCTCCCCTGAAGACGAGGAGGAGGAGTACTCTCTCCCGGAGGAGGGAGAGAAGAAGAGGAAGGCTTCCCCAATTGGGGAGGCCAAAGGGTCCAAGAGGGGGAGGACTATCCCCCCGGACAGTTTCGCCAACATCAACGTCGGCGAGGATGAGTGGCCTCCAAGGGCCAAGCGTCCAGCAGGATCGTAAGTATCCGGATCCTTGATGTGTAATTTCTTCTATGTCGCGTAGTATCCTTCTAACGCCGCATTCTGTCCGTAGTCCGGCCAAGGATGATCTCCCCGACTCATCAAGCGGGTCATTGGCCTCGTCGGATGTGAATTCCATCCCGACTGCCTCTACCCGACGCGCCGACGAGGACGCCGAGGTGGGATCCCAAAGAGGGACACATCAAGAGGAGGCTCCGGAGGCGCCGTCAGGCGACCTCCCGGACTTTGTGCCGGACTCTACATCGGAACCCGCAGTGGTTCCAGAGTCCGTCAAGCGGCCCCTTCGAAAGAAGGGCAGGACCGCAACGCCGGCGGCCTCCTTCCAACCGGAGGTGCCGGACAACCTGTTGGAGGCACTTAAAGGCGCTTCCATCGAAGAAGAACACCGCACTATTATGAGTGCGGTGATTGAGAAGGTTCAGCTTGCCAAGAGCGGGCTGACCGAAGCCTGCAACAGCCTTCTAACAGGCTTTGAGGTAAGAAGTGAAAATTATGTAATGTAATACCGCATAGACAAGAGCCTCGATGCTCGGTTTGGTGTTGGAAAGAAAAGCCGGACCGAGGATCTAACAAGATATGCGCAGGTTGCTAAAAATATGTCAATATGGGTTTGCAGCTGCGCTGCTAGCCTCTCGCCGCTTTAATGGCGGAGGTCGATGTGCTGAAGAAGGACCTCAAGCGGTCCGAGCAAGAGCTCGGCCATGCGAAGAAGCAGCTCGAGGAAAAAGAAGGTGAGTAACCCTCTTTGAATAAGTACCTTCTGTAAAAGGATTTTGGTTGCAAATAAAATTAACAAGGATAATATGTGTATTGCGGGGCCACTAACGAGGTGGCAGCCACGAAGGATGCCGTGTCCGTGGCGGTCAACGCACGCGCCACGGAACGGGCTGAGCGAGAAAAGCAAGAGGCCCCGTGGCGGAAGTTCGGCAAGAGCTCCGTGCTCTCATGAAAAGCATGAGAGTTTGGAGCGTGACTCCAAGACTCGAGAGTCCGAGCTTGCCTCGGCTCTCGAAAGTGCCAAGTCCGCCAAGGCCGAGGCCCGTAAGGCCCTTCAGGAAGTTGAGGACATAAAGAAGATAGCGGCGGGTAACATATTTTTCATGCAAAGCAGGCATGTTAGTGTGAACTACTTGACACTTACCCGAATTCGGAGCTCTCCAGGGGCGTTTGCAGATCTGCCGCGTAGTGTGTCTGATGCCGCCGCATTCTATCATGGCGAGGAGGAGAGCTCAACGGAGAAGGTCTTCTGGTCTCAGTATTCTGAGGCCGGCCATCCGGTGCCCCCAAGCGACCAGCTGAAGCAGCTGGTCGAACTCCACAAGGTAGCTGAGGAGGCCATGAAGGGCCTCATAGTCCGGCTATGGCCTGGACAGGCCATGCCGGGAGCTACTTTGGCCTCGTCGTGCAATGGCTGGTGGATGCATGCCCAGGCTGGATGTAGTCAAGCGCCGCTTTGTATTGAAGGCGCTCGTCGGGCCCTTGCCCGCATAAAGGTGCAATGGGCAAACTGGATGCGGAGAAACTTTCACGGACCCACCGCCGGGCAAGGAGCATCGCACGCCGGAGCGGTATTATAAAGTTGTCTGAAGGGAGCCTGCGATATTGTAGATGATTGCTCCCGAAATGTAATCTTTGAGTGAACTCATTGTGTATTTATCTCAGGCGCTGAAAACTTCGTTTATATGCGCCATGAGCAACGCTTGTTTAATTTAAAATATTACCTTCATGCGACCGTTTAGAAATCGAGAGATGGCAAGTCGTTGGCTTCAGCCCCCAAGCCACAAGTGTGGGTGTTCGGTGATAAACTTGAGCACTCTTGTTCCCATTTTGGGTCCATCTAGGAGGCGGTCAACACGACGAACAAGGCAATCGGACTTATAATGCTTGAACACTCTCACTTAGCCATAGAATTCTATAATTTTAAATTTGGTGAAGCCTCGGTATTCGAAGACCGAATCCGAGGCGCTATTCACGCCTTCATCGGACATTATCCGAACTTCGCTCAAGCGGCGTGAGTCTTTATGACCCGAAAGAACCTCTCGAACAGCGACCATCTCTCGCCTTATCATGCCGTCGTTTTAGCTTTTCCATCGAGGTGTTAACCCGGCTCAACCGGGCGCAATCGCAGTGGTTCTCCTAGTGCCACCTTAGCCGCTGAACGGAACGTAAGGCACCAAAACGTGGAGCCGGGCAAACCCAACTATTGACCCAAGACATGATTCGAGCCGATTCATATAATGCTATAAGTTCGGGTGCCGACTTGTGAAAGTGTTCGGACTTTATCACGCCATAATTTGGGGAGCGAAGCCCTGGCGATTCGGCCGCACCAAAATATACGGGTGCAAGATGTCATATAATGAACATATATAAAAGATAACGCAATTGCAATAAAAGGTGCTGCATTATTTATGAAAGAAAGTCGCTAGTAGAGCGGATCGATACAAATAGTGCGGTAAGAAAGGGATTTGGACTAAATAAACATGTCCCCTCCGAGGATGAGCTGCAGACTTGGTATATATAATTGAATTTAATGCTCGAATTGAGACCACCGGTGTTCGCCGCGCCTTCTTTAGTCCCCGACTGTTGCATCATGAGTTGGCAAGTTCGCCATCGACGGGGCTTCCGTTAACAGAGTCCTGTGTACATAAAAGAAGAAAAGATAAAAATAAAAGAAGGGGGGCACTCGTGTGAGCCCTGGTGTGGTCGAGCCGCACTCTAGGTCCATTGTGATCGTGCCCTTTCCTTGCACCCATGGTATCTCCAAAGCGTAATGATGTACGCGAGTGTTATTCTTGCGATCATGCGCTGGCGAGGGTGGGGCCGCATTGCTCGCTGCTCTCGATCGCGCCAGTGGTCTTGATTGTTATTGCTCGGGCGCTTTGTCAGATCCGCTTTTAACCGCCGGACTTGAGAATTGCTCGAGAAGGCTGCTCTGCATTTCGCCGTGAGCAGCCAGATGTTCCTCCGCTCGAGGGAGCATTCCGTATTTCCATTGACCGTGATGACTCCACGAGGGCCTCGCATCTTGAGCTTTAGGTATGCATAATGCGGCATGCGTTGAATTTTGCAAACGCGTTCGTCTGAAAGCAGATCATGATAGCCATCGCGAACGGGACTATGTCAAGATTAACTCTTCGCTCGAAATTATCCGGGATCCAAGACCACTTCGGTGTGACCGAGCTGCATAGCTTGGCTTCCACTCGGGATGACACCTTTAAAGGTTGTCTTTGTAGGTTTAATCCTTGATGGGTCTATGCCCATTTTGCGACCGTATCCTAATAAAGCAGGTTCAGATGCTACCGCCGCCCATCAGGACTCTCGTGAGGTGGACCCCATCGACGATTGGGTCTAAGACCACGCGCGAATCCGCCACGGCGATGCTGGTCGGATGGTCTCTTCGATCGAAAGTGATCGGGCAAGAGGACCATGGGTTGAACTTTGGGGCGATCGCTCCATCGCATAGACGCCGCCAGAGTGCGCGTTTCCTCTCCCTCTTGGGTATATGGGTCGCAGATATCATATTCATCGTCCGCACTTGTGGGGAAAACCCTTCATCCTCTCGTTGTTCGGGCGGTTGGGTCTCTTCCTCGTCGCCGGTATTTAGCCCTTGTCATTGATTTCGCAATTAACTTGCCGGCCTGCTTGAACACCCAACAGTCTCTATTGGTGTGGTTAGCTGGCTTTTCAGAGGCCGTGTATCCGCATAAGCGGTCGAGTATTCGGTCCAGATTGACGGACCCGAATGGTTCTTTTAAATGGCTTCTTCCACGACCGGTTTAGAGCCTCGAATCCGCATTGACCGCCAGATCCTCCTTATCGCCGCCATTAATGCGGCGCTTGTTTTTGTTTCGACGTGACTCGCCGTTGTTGTCCTTAGTATCCGGACTGCCGAATTTTTACGGAGATTGTTGCTGCGGGCTAGCCAGCTGTCCTCTCCCGCACAAAAGTGGGTCATTAACGGCGTGAGGGCTGCCATGGATTTCGGCTTTTCCTGCCCCATGTGCCGGGCTAGCCATTCGTCCCGGATGTTATGTTTGAAGGCTGCAAGGGCCTCGCATCCGGACAATCGACGATTTGATTTTTCTTCGTCAAGAACCGTGTCGTAATTGTCCGCCGATTCATCTGGCTGCTGAATGATGTGGCTTAGGTCATCGGCGTCTGGTGGTCGCACATATGTGCCTTGGAAGTTATCAAGGAATGCGGCCTCCAGGTCTTCCCAACACCCAATTGACTCTGCGGGCAAGCTGTTTAGCCAATGCCGAGCTGGTCCTTTAAGCTTGAGCGGGAGATACTTGATGGCATGTAGATCGTCGCCGCGGGCCATGTGAATGTGGAGAAGATAGTCTTCAATCCAAACCGCGGGGTCTGTTGTGCCATCGTAAGATTCAATGTTTACGGGTTTAAACCCTTCGGGGATCTGATGATCCATTACTTCGTCAGTGAAGCATAGAGGGTGTGCGGCGCCCCTGTATTGAGTAATATCGCGACGCAGCTCGAGAGAGCGCTGTCTGCTGTGTTCGGCCCGGCCGGTGTTATTATGTCCGGCGCGACGGTATTCATCGTGGGTCGTAGGGCGCCCACGTGATCCGTAGATGGATCTGGATTGCCTTGCCTTGTCCTCCAATATGTCTCGCAAGTCCGGCGCGTTCCCTCTTGGCTTCGTACTTTTGGAGCGATGCCGGGGTACGGTCTTGGCTGGGGGCTTGAATGCCTCTCTGTCACGACCACGGGGTGGTCGGTCAGCCATATCGTGAGCTGGTGATGAAGGTATGTATGCTTCCTCCTCTAATCGGGGGAGCAGCTTGCGTCTTGGGTAACTTTTGGAGGGGCGTTCGAGTTTATACTCTTCGGCCGCGAGGACCTCCGTCCATCGATCGGCCAGCAGGTCTTGATCAGCTTGAAGCTGTTGTTGCTTTTTCTTTAGGCTGTTTGCTGTGGCGATAAGCCTGCGCTTGAAGCGCTCTTGTTCGACGGGATCCTTAGGTACGACGAATTCATCATCGTTGAGGCTTGCTTCGTCTTCGGAGGGAGGCATATAGTTATCATCCTCAACCCCTTCGCCCCGCCGCCTCTCGTGGGGCTTGCTTCGCATCCTCCCGCGCTGAGTCTTCTTTGGAGGGGATTGTCTTCGCGCTCTCCGAGTATTATTAGCTCCCGTGCCGGAATCTCCATTCTTGCTGTGGCGGGATTTAGAGCGGCGCCGCTGACGTCGGCGTTTGGGCTGCTTCTTTAGAGAATCTGCCTCCGCTGTTTCTTCGCCATCCCCGTCTTTTGGGGTGTCCATGTATATGTCGATGACGAGGTGGTCTTCAGTGCCACGTAGGCGTTGGCTCTGTTCGTCTCCGCATCGCCGTCCATAGCGCCGATGTCGCCGAGTCGAAGTCTAGCATGTCGGTTAAATCCTCGGCAGTGGCTACAAAGTGGGTGGTGGGTGGGCTCTGAATTTCTTCGTCGTCGTACCCCAACCATCCCGCCATAGTCCGCCAGACTCTCCGATAGCGAGAGATGCTTTAGTGAATTCAGGATATCGCCAAAAGGCGAGTGTTGGAAGATGTCCGCGGCGGTGAATTCCATAATCGGCGCCCAATCCGGATCGATTGGTAGGGGCGCGGGAGGTTCGTAGTCCGGCGAGGAGTCCGGTGCCTCGGAATCACGAGTTTCGAGGGGGACAAGATTGGTGTTCGGCCCCATCGCCGTGGATGTTGAAGCCCCTGTGGCGTCTATCCACCGCCTCGATCCGGGCGATCGGCTCCGGGCTAATGGCGAAGCTGATCCGTGTCGCCACCAAGGCCTCGTTCGCGACAGAGCTAGATCATGCCCATCGCCACAAAGGCGGCGCTTCGGTGTGGCTTGAGTCCGTCAAGATCAAGTCTCCGCGACATCGGCCGTGAAGTTTAAGCTTTAAATCGACCGACGCCAGGGCGAAGCTTCGATCTGCTCCATATGGCCAAGAGAATTGGCCCACAGTGCAAAGCTGCCGAATACGAAGATCTGTCCGGGGAGAAAAGTTTCGCCCTGGACAGCGTTGTTGATTGAAGATGCCGTCGAGCCTATCAGTGACGACACAGAGGAACTCCCAATGAAAGCACCAATGTCGGTGTCAAAACCGGCAGATCTCGGGTAGGGGGTCCCGAACTGTGCGTCTAGGCGGATGGTAACAGGAGACAAGGGACACAATGTGTTTACCCAGGTTCGGGCCCTCTCGATGGAGGTAAAACCCTACGTCCTGCTTGATTAATATTGATGATATGGGTAGTACAAAAGTAGATCTACCACGAGATCAAGGAGGCTAAACCCTAGAAGCTAGCCTATGGTATGATTGTTGAGATGTATGTTGTCCTACGGACTAAAGCCCTCCGGTTTATATAGACACCGGAGGAGGCTAGGGTTACACAGAGGTGGTTACAATGGTAGGAGATCTACATATCCATATTGCCAAGCTTGCCTTCCACGCCAAGGAAAGTACCATCCGAACACGAGCCGGAGTCTTCAATCTTCTATCTTCGTAGTCTTGGAGTCCGGCGGATAATGATAGTCCGGCTGTCCGGACACCCCCTAGTCCAGGACTCCCTCACATACAATACCACATGAATACAACAATACAACATACAAGAACAACATCCGACTACGGATGAATCATAAACAGAAACTCAAACAATATCCACCCTGCTAGCCCAGGCTGCCGACCTGGAACCTATCCCCTGATCAAAGAAGAAGCAGAAGAAGAACTCCAAACAAGCAAACATCACTCTCGCGTCATGATCATCGCTTAACCTGTACCTGCAGCTGTTGTTGTAGTAATCTGTGAGCCACGAGGACTCAGCAATCCCATTACCATGGGTATCAAGACTAGCAAAGCTTAATGGGAAAGGAAGGGTAAAGTGGTGAGGTTGCAGCAGCGACTAAGCATGATATGGTGGCTAACATACGCAAATGAGAGCGAGAAGAGAAACAAGCGGAACGATCTTCAACTAGTAATGATCAAGAAGTGATCCTGAGCTTCTACTTACGTCAATCATAACACAGAAACCGTGTTCACTTCCCGGACTCCGCCGAGAAGAGACCATCACGGCTACACACACGGTTGATGCGTTTTAATTCGGATCTGGTGACAAGTTATCTACAACCGGACATTAAAAATTCCCATCTGCCACATAACCGCGGGCACGGCTCTCGAAAGTTTATACCCTGCAGGGGTGTCCCAACTTAGCCCATGATATGCTCTCGTGATCAACGAAGGATATACCTTCTCCCAGGAAGACCCGATCAGACTCGGAATCCCGGTTTACAAGATATTTCGACAATGGTAAAACAAGACCAGCAAGACCGCCCGATGCGCTGACATCCCGATAGGAGCTGCACATATCTCGTTCTCAGGGCAACACCGGATAAGGTAAGCGTACAGGTACCAACGTAACCCAAGTTGCCAAGGGATGGTCCCGCATGGTGCTCTAGTTTGGACCAACACTTAGACAAGCATTAGCCCGGGGGGGCTATAATAAAGATGACCCTCGAGAGAGCGACTCCCAAGGGAAAAGTAGGTGGTTGGTAGGCAAATGGAAAACCAAGGTTGGGCCTTGATGGAGGAGTTTTATTCAAAGCGAACTGTCAAGGGGGTGCCATAAATCACCCGACCGCGTAAGGAACGCAAAATCCGGGAACATAACAACGGTATGACAGAAACTAGGGCGGCAAGAGTGGAACAAAACACCAGGCATAAGGCCGAGCCTTCCACCCTTTACCAAGTATATAGATGCATTAATAATATAAGAGATATTATGATATCCCAACATAACCCTGTCCACCATGGAGCAATCTTCAACTTCACCTGCAACTAACAACGCTATAAGAGGGGCTGAGCAAAGCGGTAACATAGCCAAGCAACGGTTTGCTAGGAAGGGTGTCAAAGGTTAGAGGTTCATGGCAATTTGGGAGGCTTGAAGAACAAATGATAGGTAGCGCAGCAAAGCGATAGAACGACACAACTAGCATAGCAATGATAGTAGTGAGATCCAGGGTAGCGGTCATCTTGCCTGAAATCCCGCAAGGAAGAAGAATGAGTCCATGAAGAAGATGAAGCCACGAAGACGAACCAAGCGTAGACGAACGAATCCTCACGATCACTACAAAACGGGAACTATCGAGAAGAAGCACACAACATGGTAAACAACCATCACATAAGCAAGACATGATGCACAACAAGCATGATGCATGACAAGGCTACATGAAGCTACTCATGGCAAGAGATGATTTAAACAAGAACAACACATCAAGGCAAGTTTAAATGAGGCTGGGAACAACATATAACAATTCTGGAAATCCCCACATCATTTAGCAATTTAATGCAAACACAATTTTAAACATTTTAATTGTTGTTATCATGATGCGGATGACATATGCAAGTCTTATGCAATTTTATGAAAATGTTGACATGAGCATGATAAGAAGCATTTGTCACCATGGCAGAACAAAAAGGGTGCCACGGCAAATACAACGGAAATGGTGCCACGACAACATTCCGATGATCCGACAACTCATTGAGATACTGGTGCAAAAGAGCAAGTGTGCGGATGTGCGGAACATGCAAAGGATGGTGGGGTGATCCCGGTTACCAGGTTCCCACTGGTCGACGGCATGGCAAACAAGGGGGAACGTGCATGAAGCAAACGGGCACGGTGCAAACACGAGCATCTCATACAACACACATGCATTCGTTCGCGAGCGTCATCTCGGGTTTATACCTTTGAAGCATGTGTTTCGGGGGGAACGAGTTCGAAGCGGCGTAGAGGAAGTAGATGTTCTCGGGACGGTCGTAGTGGAAGTAGTGGTACACGGCGACGGTAGTGGAAGTAGTGGTACACGTTCGTTTTCGGAGAGGTACTTGAAGAATCCAACGTCTTCGGGGCGACGGTAGTGGTACACACGACGTCGAGGTACTTGTCGGTCCGGTCTTGGTGGTGTAGATGTACACGTTGTCGGGGTACTTGTCACATCACCGGGTGTAGTCGTACACGTTCGAAGCAGAACTTGGCATATCCATGTACTTGGCGTTCCAGTCCTGTAGTCGTACTAGGCATCCGGTGAACTTGGCGAAATCCATGAAGGTGTCCTTGGGCGTTCCTGGTTGCCGCGTCTTGGCAAATCGAAGGGGATCTTGGCGTCCATGCAACCGACAGCTGAGGTGCACGAAACTAGCGGCAGAGGACAAGCCGCAGCCGTGGCTCTCAATATCGGCAACGAAGGCAGGGGAGGATAGCCTACGGATCGCTGGAGGAGCTTGGGCGTGGAACGAGGGAGCAACAACGATGCGGGTCTCGCGCAGGAGATGGGGTCGTGGTCATGGTGTAGACGGAAGCAGATGGCGACGCGAGGCAGGGGGCACTGGAGTTGGCCTCTAGTGGCGGCGCGGGAGGCCAGGCGCGGCGTCCTGGCAAGGCAACGGCGCGAAGGAGGGCCAACGAGGGGGCGCGACGAAGCTCAGCGGGCGTGTTTCGGCGGAGATGCTTGAGCGGGGGCGGATGTAACGCCCCGGATTCGCTGCGCCAGGTGTCTGCCAGTTATTCGCCGTCATTGCCATGTCATTTGCTTGCGTGTTGCACTTTGCCATGTCATCATTTGCATTTCATATCATGTCATTATGTGCATTTCATTTTGCATACGTGTTCGTCTCATGCATCGGAGCATTTTCCCCGTTGTCCGTTTTGCAATCCGGCGCTCCTATGTCCTCCGGCGTTCCCCTTTTGTCTCCTGTTGTGAGTGGGTGTTAAACGTTCTCGGAATGGACCGAGGCTTGCCAAGTGGCCTTGGTATAGCACCGGTAGACCGCCTGTCAAGTTTCGTGCCATTTGGAGGTCGTTTATACTCCAACAGTTAACCGGTAAACCAGAAGCCCTCTTTAGTTGCAGCCCAACACCCCTTCCAAAGTGGCCCAAAACCCAGCAAACTCCCCTCCATGCTCTCGGTCGTTCGATCACGATCGCGTGGCCGAAAACCGCTCCTCATTTGGACTCTCCTAGCTCCCTCTACCTACAAATTGGCCCTCTCCCCCGAAATTTCGGGTCAAATCCCCCCTAACCCTAGCTCCCTTCTTCCTCCGCGCGCCGGACGCGTCCGTCCGGCGCCGGACACGTCCACCAGCCGCCCCGTGGCCAATCCCTGCGCGCCACGTGGGCCTCCCGGCGACGATCGCTGCTGCGGCCGCTGGGCCTGAGGCAGGCCCTCCCGGCCCGCGCCCGCTCGCGTCGTGCCCGGCCGGGCGGCCACCGCCCGCCGCGCCTCCGCGCGGGCCCGCTCCTCCCGCCGCCCGGTCTTCCCGCGGTGAGCTCCGCCGCTTCGCCCGCCGCCGCCCGCGCCGCGTGCCTCGCCGCCCGCCGCCCCTGGCCCAGCGCCGCCCCGCCGCCGACCAGCGTCGCCCGCGTCTCCTCCCGGCGCCGGCCGCTGTTCGCTCGCCGGGCGGAGCGAGCTCCGCCGCCCGCGCTTGGCGGCCGCCGCCACAGCTAACTTCGCTGCCGAGCTTCGCCGCCTGGCCCCCGGTCCCGGATCCGCCTCCTCCTCCTCTTCCCCGGCCTCTCCCTCG
Source organism: Aegilops speltoides (assembly GCA_021437245.1). Taxonomy (NCBI): domain Eukaryota; kingdom Viridiplantae; phylum Streptophyta; class Magnoliopsida; order Poales; family Poaceae; genus Aegilops; species Aegilops speltoides. Next base: position 461,206,030 of record CM038147.1, on the reverse strand, counting down.
CCTCCGGCCATCGTCCCCCGCATCTCCGACCGTCTCCGGCGAAACTCCGGCCGGATCCGGCGAGATCCGGCCCGGAACAGCATGGTGGATGAGATCCACCACCACGTCAAACCAAACACCCGGATCCCTCCGTCTCGGGTCGAACCCATCCCGCGTTGACTTTTTGCGGAGGTGATATTTCTGCCAAGTCCCGTATATCTTGCATTATCATGCCATGTTCAACATGCTATAACTTGCTGCATACTGCTCCGTTTTGTGTGTATAATATGTCAAATTGTTCGCCTCGACGAGTACTTCATTTCATTCCATTGCATCATTTTCATTTGAGCTCATCTTGATGCCCGAAATGCTGTTGGAAAAGTGCATGTTGATGTTAATCTGCTGAAACTGTTATAACTTGCTCATTTGTCATTTTTGCCATGATTGATGTGTGCATCCTATGAGGTTGATGTCTTAATGTGTTTTGATCTATGCCATGCCATCTTTCCAGGGGTGTATGCCATGTATTTTTGTGATCAATGTGGTGACTAGCACAAGCATGCAAACTAGGCTTCGTGATATTGCTGATTTTAGTCCCTGTTCTGCTGTTATTTTGATGCCATGTAAACTTGATGCTACAGAGAGATCCATGCATATTTTGAGATACTTCAGTAAGGGTGTTTTGAACATATGGTTATTGTCTATCCACTCGTGACCTTGTTTGCAATTATGGAGTAGCCTATCATGTCATTTGAGTGCTCTACTTTTGCTTCAAAATGTTTCCTGGCAGATTGTTTACATGTTATTAAATTTGCCCAAGGTTGCTATATTTGATCCTTGCATGCTATGGACTTGTTCTTGACTTGGTTTGTTTCGCAAACATGTCTTCTTGATGATGCTATGCTTATCTTGTCATGCAATGACTTGTGGTGAGTGAATCGAGCTTGTTAAGTAGTGTACATGCTGTTGCTGTTTTGCTAGGCTGAATCTGTTATTTCGTGATGTTATATAAACATGTTGTTACTAATCATTCTATGCATAATCTGGAGATGTTCTATAAACATGTTTTGATCTACATGTTATGCCCTATCCATCCATGTCCCTGGTTGCATTTATAGCTTGCTGTAGATTGTTCATATCTTGCTCCAAATTTGCTTGATAATGTTACTATCAGCCTGTTAACATTAAGTTCACTAGTTTCCATGTGTTTTCCTAGTGATCCGTGCACCCTCTGACCTTGCTCTTGCCATGCTTAACTTCACAAATATGCCTTCTTACTGTTGGTTGCCTTTGCACGCCATGTTTTTTCTGTAGTGAGTGGTTCAAGCTCACGAACATGCGTACTTATTGTTGTTCCTGCCATGTATGAATCTGTAATATAACTTGCCAGGTTTACATGGGCGCCATCATATTTTCTGTGCCCTTTTGGCTCATGGTCAGTAAGGGACTTTTGATCTATGCAATTGGTAGATTCATGCCATGCCTTTGTTTTCCATGTTAAGTTCCTGTAACATGTTGTTTGCTTGCTCTAAACATTGCAACCTGATGTTATTTCCTGATAAGTCTGAAACTGTTATTATTTGCAATCTTTCCATGTCTTTTTGAGCATGTTCTAGTGATTTCTGGAGATAGCTCAGTGTTCATCTTTTGTTATGCTTTACCTGTACTTCATGCCCATGCCTTTTGTTATTATGTTGGGGTGCTGTAGCTTATTGTTTTGATGCGTGCAAGATGCCCAGTTGCTGTTATGGACAGATTGTCGTTATGACTTGTATATAGTGTATGTGTTGAACCGTTGCTCCGTTTTGAGTGTGCTCTATATGAAACTTGCTTGATTTTGCATGTAGCTTCATATTACCATGTTGCATCCTTGTTTTGGTGTGTTTGCTTGATGGTTGGGTGCATTTTGCATCAATGCCATGTTTAACTTGTTTTGCTCATATCTTCTAGGCCGTAGCTCCAAATCTAATGAATTTTATATGTAACTTGACTAGAATTTCGTGTAGATCCTCTTGGTGCTCTTTAACTTGCTGTTTAACTACTTGAACATAAGGTTTATTCAGTTCTGGACCAATTTCGAAATTTGCACATGAGGACTTACCGGAATTGTTATATGTTGCTCCCGGCCTCATTTAACCTTGCCTTGATGTGTTGTTCTTGTTTGCATCATCTCTTGCCATGAATAGCTTCATGTAGCTTTGTCATGCATCATGCTTGTTGTGCATCATATCTTGTCATGTGTGGTGTGTTTACCATGTTGTGTGCTTCTTTCCGATAGTTCCCGTTTCGTTGCGATCGTGAGGATGCGTTCGTCTATGCTTGGTTCGTCTTCGTGGCTTCATCTTCTTCATGGACTCGTTCTTCTTCCTTGCGGGATTTCAGGCAAGATGACCGCTACCCTGGATCTCTCTACTATCATTGCTATGCTAGTTGCTTCGTTCTGTCGCTATGCTGCGTTACCTATCTTTTGCTCTTCAAGCCTCCCAAATTGCCATGAACCTCTAACCTTTGACACCATTCCTAGCAAACCATTAATTGGCTATGTTACTGCTTTGCTCAGCCCTCTTATAGCATTGCTAGTTGCAGGTGAAGTTGAAGATTGCTCCATGGTGGACAGGATTTTGTTGGGATATCACAATATCTCTTATATTATTAATGCATCTATATATTTGGTAAAGGGTGGAAGGCTCGGCCTTATGCCGTGTGTTTTGTTCCACTCTTGCCGCCCTAGTTTCCGTCATACCAGTGTTATGTTCCCGGATTTTGCGTTCCTTACGCGGTCGGGTGATTTATGGGACCCTCCTGACAGTTCGCTTTGAATAAAACTTGTCCAGCAAGGCCCAACCTTGGTTTTACCATTTGCCTCACCACCACCTATACCTTTCCCTTGGGTCGGCCAACCCGAGGGTCATCTTTATTTTAGCCCCCCGGGCCAATGCTTGTCTAAGTGTTGGTCCAAACCGAAGCGATGTCGGCGCCCCTAGGCAACCAGGGGTCTATGCCAACCCGACGTCTGGCTCATCCGGTGTGCCCTGAGAACGAGATATGTGCAGCTTCTATCGGGATTTGTCGGCACAGCGGGAGGCTTTGCTGGTCTTGTTTTACCATTATCGAAATGTCTTGTAAACCGGGATTCCGAGACTGATCGGGTCTTCCTGGGAGAAGGTATATCCTTCGTTGATCGCGAGAGCTTATCATGGGCTTGTTGGGACACCCCGCAGGTATAAACTTTCGAGAGCCGTTAAGCGCGGTTATGTGGCGATGGGAATTTGTTAATGTCCGGTTGTAGATAACTTGACACCTGATCCGAATTAAAACGCATCAACCGCGTGTGTAGCCGTGATGGTCTCTTCTCGGAGGAGTCCGGGAAGTGAACACGGTTTCTGGGTTATGTTTGACGTAAGTAGGTGTTCAGGATCACCTCTTGATCATTACTAGTTGACGACCGTTCCTTTGCTTCTCTTCTCGCTCTTATTTGCGTATGTTAGCCACCATATATGCTTAGTCACTGCTGCAACCTCACCACTTTACCCCTTCCTTACCCATTAAGCTTTGCTAGTCTTGATACCCATGGTAATGGGATTGCTGAGTCCTCGTGGCTCACAGATTACTACAACAACTGTTGCAGGTACAGGTTATGCTATGTTCATGACGCGAGAGCGATGTTGCTTGTTTTGGAGTTTCTTCTTCTGCTTCTTCGATCAGGGGATAGGTTCCAGGTCGGCAGCCTGGGCTAGCAGGGTGGATATTGTTTGAGTTTCTGTTTGTGTTTCATCTGTAGTCGGATGGTGCTCTTATGTAAGATGATGTTGTATTCGTGTGGCATTGTATGCCTTATGTATGTATCCCCATCTATTATGTAATGTTGATGTAATGATATCCACCTTGCAAAAGCGTTTCAATATGCGGGTCTATCCTTGGTGGGACCTTCGAGTTCCTTTTGGATAGGGTCGCATATTGGGCGTGACAAGTTGGTATCAGAGCCTCGACCGACCCCAGGAGCCCCGCTTGATTGATCGTGTAGTTTGGCCTTTGTTGAGTCTAGAAGAAAACTAATTTCGGAGTCTAGTTATATCGGAGAGTAGGATTTCTTTTTACTCCTCAGTCCCTTCATCGCTCTGGTGAGGAATCTTGACGTAGGTGTTTTGAATTACTCCTCTTCCCATTCAAATTTTTCTTTAGGATCACGTGGTTAGTTTCGTGAGTTGTCCATCCTCTTTTATCCGGTGCATTTCTCGTCAAGTTGAGTCGAGCCTCTTCATCGATGTAAAGTTCAATCCTCAGTTGTTTTTCTTTTCCCACCCGCCCTTCCCTTCTTCCTCTCGGAACCGGAGTCCGTAATCGAGTATCCTTCCTACTCGTGCGAAGTCTTTGCTTTCTGTCCTCAATGATTTCAACCGGTGTTTTTTTCTCTTCAAGATATTCGTCGATTTCCCCTTCTATTTGCCTGTGTTTTTTCCCCGCCCTCCCACCCTTTTTCTTCCCGGAGTTTGAGTCTCTTCCGACCATCAATTCCATTTGTGTGGAGTCTCTTCAGTCTTCCCTCAATTATTTCAACCGGTGAATTCTCGTCTCTTTTGACATTCTTCATCTCTTTTCTTCTCCGGTGGACTCAATTCAAGTTTTTTCGGTGTTGATCATATTCTTTTCCTCGGATCAAGTGTTTTCCCTGCTCGTTCACCTCTCGCCAGTTTATCATTCCGGAGTTCGGAAGAAATCTCAGGAGATTCATCTTGTTTGAATTAATTCGAGGTGGTCACCTCATTCAAATATTTCAATTGTTCCGGTGCATCATCTACCTCTTCAACATCCTTTTCAACGGTGTTATCTCTTCAGTGGGCCCTAACCCACAGGTCTTTTCCCAGGATCTTACCTGACTCTTCTAATTCCCCGGAGTTATTCTCAATTCTTTTCAAGTGTGACGTAAGAATGGAGTTCATCAGTCACAAGCAACTCCAAGATCTCGTTCATATTCTTTTCATTGTTGTCTTAACCTCTTCGTTTTTTAATCTCCCGGAGTATCTCAGTAATTTTGGTGGTGTTTTCTCGTCATCATCTGAAGACCGAAGAAGAGCTTTTCCTCTAAATCTTGCCCGTTCTTCCGAAGATTCATGGTTCAAGCTTCATGCTATCCTCTTGAATTATTCCATTTATCAGATATTCTTTCATCCATCCAGAGTATGTCAGGAGTTGTTTTTCCATTTCTTTTCACCGGAGGCCAGCATTCCAGAAGAATTCTACGTCCTCACATTTCAGTTATCGTTTTCTATTTATCCCGGTGCTTCATTCAAGTGCTCTTTAATCAGATCGAGTTCTTCCCGTTCTCTTGTATCTAAATCCCCTCTAGCATATTGGTTCTTCTAATTCTTCCCGACGATTCATTCTCTTTCATCAGTCATTTCCAAATTCTCACAGTGGTTCTTTCAGATTCTTTTTCCTTGATTATCTTTTAATCCACTCATTCTTTCCAATTCTATCGGTGGTTCATGAAGACCATCTCAAGTTTGCGATATGTCACTTCTCAATCCTTTTTCAAGAAGAATAAGTAGTATGCAAATCCATTGCTTGTCATCAATTTAATTTGACGAAGGATAAGCATACAATAAATCTTATTCTTATTTCATCCATGTGATTAATCCTTTCCTTTAGAGTTTGTTCTTGATGAATAAATTCTAGTTCCAAGTATTTCATCTTTTCTTTTCCGGAGTTCAAATTTCCTCGGCCATCTCGTCGGAACCTTCATCTAAACCATCGCAATGCTCATCTTATTCTTTCATCCTTCTTTCTATCTCATCATCCTTTGTCACCGGAGTTCTTCGTGGTGGTTCTTCATGATTTAATTCATTCTTTCAAGAGTTCATCAAGATTCTTGTTCAAGGAGTTCTAGTATCTTTAATTCTCCATATTCTTTTGAAGTGGAGTTTTGCATCTCTTCGTTCTTCTCAGCTATCCAATCATTTCCGCTTGTGGTCGGAGATCACCTCATAATTTTGAGATGTTATCCATAAGTCCACGACGAGCTTATCCTTTTCGTTGTTGATTTTCTCGACAACTCCTTTCAATCCTTCCCTCTAAGTTCTTTTCTTTCAACTATTTCCATTCTTTCTGGAGTTTTTGTGTGATGTCTTCATCAAGTATCATTCCATCCTCTCAAGCTCGTGTTCTATTCCCCCATGTTTCAGCCGGACTGCTGCCTAAATCCTTTCAGACTTATTCGTTTCTTTTCTCATTCTAACCACTCCAGTTAGAACGAGTGGTTTCATAGTATATCTGATTCCGTGACCTTTCGATTCTCGTCATTCTCGTCATTCCCCTCTTCTTCTCGAATACTCTCGATTCTTTGCTTCTTCTCTTGAGTTCTTGTTTCACCTCATCCTTTTTTCCCTTCCGTCTCGGTCCTAAGATCTCGGGACGAGATCTCTTGTTAGTGGAGGAGTGTTGTAACGCCCCGGATTCGCTGCGCCAAGTGTCTGCCAGTTATTCGCCGTCATTGCCATGTCATTTGCTTGCGTGTTGCACTTTGCCATGTCATCATCTGCATTTCATATCATGTCATCATGTGCATTTCATTTTGCATACGTGTTCGTCTCATGCATCCGAGCATTTTCCCCGTTGTCCGTTTTGCAATCCGGCGCTCCTATGTCCTCCGGCGTTCCCCTTTTGTCTCCTGTTGTGAGTGGGTGTTAAACGTTCTCGGAATGGACCGAGGCTTGCCAAGTGGCCTTGGTATAGCACCGGTAGACCGCCTGTCAAGTTTCGTGCCATTTGGAGGTCGTTTGATACTCCAACGGTTAACCGGGTAACCGTAAAGCCCTCTTTTGTTGCAGCCCAACACCCCTTCCAAAGTGGCCCAAAACCCAGCAAACTCCCTTCCATGCTCTCGGTCGTTCGATCACGATCGCGTGGCCGAAAACCGCTCCTCATTTGGACTCTCCTAGCTCCCTCTACATATAAATAGCCCCTCTCCCCCGAAATTTCGGGTCAAATCCCTCCTAACCCTAGCTCCCTTCTTCCTCCAGGCACGGACGCGTCCGGCCCGGGCCGGACACGCCCACCAGCCGCCCGTGGCTAATCCCACGCCACGTGGGCCTCCTCGCCGATCGCAGAGGCCCTTTGGGCCCGAGGCAGCCCTCCCGCCCGCGCCGCTCCGCGTCGTGCCAGGCCGCCCGGCCGCACGCCCGCCCGCGCCTCGCGCACGGGCCCGCTCCTCCCCGCCGCCCGGTCTTCCCCCGGCGAAGCTCGCCCTTCGCCCGCCGCCGCCCGCGCCCGCGTGCCTCGCCGCCGCCGCCGCCTTGCCGCGCCGCCCTCTCCGCCGACCAGCGCCGCCCGCGTCTCCTCCGCCGCTGCCGTCGTTCCTCGCCGGCCGGAGCCGAGCTCCGTCGCCAAGGCTTCGCTGCCGCCGCCCGGCCTCCTCGCCGGCCGAGCTTCGCCGCCCGCGCCCCGATCCGGATCCGCCTCCTCCGCCTCTTCCCCGGCCTCTCCCTCGCCTCGCCCGATCCCCGATCTCCGGCCGTCTCCGGCGAAACTCCGGCCGGATCCGGCGAGATCCGTCCCGGAACAGCAGGGTGGATGAGATCCTCCACCACGTCAAACCAAACGCCCAGATCCCTCCGTCCCGGGTCGAACCAGTCCCGCGTTGACTTTTCGCGGAGGTGATATTTCTGCTAAGTCCCGTATATCTTGCATTATCATGCCATGTTCAACATGCTATAACTTGCTGCATACTGCTCCATTTCGTACGTATAATATGTCAAATTGTTCGTCTCGACGAGTACTTCATTTCATTCCATCGCATCATTTTCATTTGAGCTCATCTTGATGCCCGAAATGCTGTTGGAAGAGTGCATGTTGATGTTAATCTGCTGAAACTGTTATAACTTGCTCATTTGTCATTTTTGCCATGATTGATGTGTGCATCCTATGAGGTTGATGTCTTCATGTGTTTTGATCTATGCCATGCCATCTTTCCAGGGGTGTATGCCATGTATTTTTGTCATGAATGTGCTGACTAGAACAAGCATGCAAACTAGGCTTCGTGATATTGCTGATTTTAGTCCCTGTTCTGCTGTTATTTTGATGCCATGTAAACTTGATGCTACAGAGAGATCCATGCATATTTTGAGATACTTCAGTAAGGGTGTTTTGAACATATGGTTATTGTCTATCCACTCGTGCCCTTGTTTGCAATTATGGAGTAGCCTATCATGTCATTTGAGTGCTCTACTTTTGCTTCAAAATGTTTCCTGGAAGATTGTTTACATGTTATTCAATTTGGCCAAGGTTGCTATATTTGATCCTTGCATGCTATGGACTTGTTCTTGACTTGGTTTGTTTCACAAACATGTCATCTTGATGATGCTATGCTTATCTTGTCATGAAATGACTTGTGGTGAGTGAATCGAGCTTGTTAAGTAGTGTACTTGCTGTTGCTGTTTTGCTAGGCTGAATCTGTTATTTCGTGATGCTATATAAACATGTTGTTACTAATCATTCTATGCATAATCTGGAGATGTTCTATAAACATGTTTTGTTCTACATGTTATGCCCTATCCATCCATGCCCCTGGTTGCATTTATAGCTTACTGTAGATTGTTCATATCTTGCTCCAAATTTGCTTGATAATGTTGCTATCAGCCTGTTAACATTAAGTTCACTAGTTTCCATGTGTTTTTGCTAGTGATCCATGCACCCTATGACCTTGTTCTTGCCATTCTTAACTTCACAAATATGCCTTCTTACTGTTGGTTGCCTTTCCATGCCATGTTTTGCTCTGTGGTGAGTGGTTCAAGCTCACGAACATGCCTACTTATTGTTGTTCTTGCCATGTATGAATCTGTAATATAACATGTTGTTTGCTTGCTCTAAACATTGCAACCTGATGTTATTTCCTGATAAGTCTGGAACTGTTATTATTTGCAATCTTTCCATGTCTTTTTGAGCATGTTCTAGTGATTTCTGGAGATAGCTAAGTGTTCATGTTTTGTTATGCTTTACATGTACTTCATGTCCATGCCTTTTGTTATTATGTTGGGGTGCTGTAGCTTATTGTTTTGATGCTTGCAAGATGCCTAGTTGCTGTTATGGACAGATTGTCGTTATGACTTGTATAGAGTGTATGTGTTGAACCGTTGCTCCGTTTTGAGTGTGCTCTATATGAAACTTGCTTGATTTTGCATGTAGCTTCATATTACCATGTTGCATCCTTGTTTTGGTGTGTTTTCTTGATGTTTGGGTGCATTTTGCATCAATGCCATGTTTAACTTGTTTTGCTCATATCTTCTAGGCCGTAGCTCCAAATCTAATGAACTTTATATGTAACTTGACTAGAATTTCGTGTAGATCCTCTTGGTGCTCTTTAACTTGCTGTTTAACTACTTGAACATAAGGTTTATTCAGTTCTGGACCAATTTAGAAATTTGCACATGAGGACTTACCGGAATTGTTATATGTTGCTCCCGGCCTCATTTAACCTTGCCTTGATGTGTTGTTCTTGTTTGCATCATCTCTTGCCATGAGTAGCTTCATGTAGCTTTGTCATGCATCATGCTTGTTGTGCATCATATCTTGTCATGTGTGGTGTGTTTACCATGTTGTGTGCTTTTTTCCAATAGTTCCCATTTCGTTGCGATCGTGAGGATGCGTTCGTCTACGCTTGGTTCGTCTTCGTGGCTTCATCTTCTTCATGGACTCGTTCTTCTTCCTTGCGGGATTTCAGGCAAGATGACCGCTACCCTGGATCTCACTACTATCATTGCTATGCTAGTTGCTTCGTTCTATCGCTATGCTGCGTTACCTATCTTTTGCTCTTCAAGCCTCCCAAATTGCCATGAACCTCTAACCTTTGACACCATTCCTAGCAAACCATTGATTGGCTATGTTACTGCTTTGCTCAGCCCTCTTATAGCGTTGCTAGTTGCAGGTGAAGTTGAAGATTGCTCCATGGTGGACAGGATTTTGTTGGGATATCACAATATCTCTTATATTATTAATACATCTATATATTTGGTAAAGGATGGAAGGCTCGGCCTTATGCCTGGTGTTTTGTTCCACTCTTGCCGCCCTAGTTTCCGTCATACCGGTGTTATGTTCCCGGATTTTGCGTTCCTTACGCGGTCGGGTGATTTATGGGACCCTCCCGACAGTTCGCTTTGAATAAAACTTGTCCAGAAGGCCCAACCTTGGTTTTACCATTTGCCTCACCGCCACCTATACCTTTCCTTGGGTCGGCCAACCCGAGGGTCATCTTTATTTTAGCCCCCGGCCAATGCTTGTCTAAGTGTTGGTCCAAACCGAAGCGATGTCCGGCGCCCGGGCAACTGTGGTCTATGCCAACCCGACGTCTGCTCATCCGGTGTGCCCGAGAACGAGATATGTGCAGCTCCTGTCGGGATTTGTCGGCACAGCGGGAGGCTTTGCTGGTCTTGTTTTACCATTGTCGAAATGTCTTGTAAACCGGCATTCCGAGACTGATCGGGTCTTCCCGGGAGAAGGTATATCCTTCGTTGATCGCGAGAGCTTATCATGGGCTAAGTTGGGACACCCCTGCAGGGTATAAACTTTCGAGAGCTGTGCCCACGGTTATGTGGCAGATGGGAATTTGTTAATGTTCTGTTGTAGATAACTTGACACCTGATCCGAATTAAAACGCATCAACCGCGTGTGTAGCCATGATGGTCTCTTCTCGGTGGAGTCCGGGAAGTGAACACGGTTTCTGGGTTATGTTTGACGTAAGTAGGTGTTCAGGATCACCTCTTGATCATTACTTGTTGATGACCGTTCCTTTGCTTCTCTTCTCGCTCTTATTTGCGTATGTTAGCCACCATATATGCTTAGTCGCTGCTGCAACCTCACCACTTTACCCCTTCCTTACCCATTAAGCTTTGCTAGTCTTGATACCCATGGTAATGGGATTGCTGAGTCCTCGTGGCTCACAGATTACTACAACAACAGTTGCAGGTACAGGTTATGCGATGTTCATGACGCGAGAGCGATGTTGCTTGTTTTGGAGTTTCTTCTTCTGCTTCTTCGATCAGGGGATAGGTTCCAGGTCGGCAGCCTGGGCTAGCAGGGTGGATATTGTTTGAGTTTCTGTTTGTGTTTCATCTATAGTCGGATGGTGCTCTTATGTAAGATGATGTTGTATTCGTGTGGCATTGTATGCCTTATGTATGTATCCCCATCTATTATGTAATGTTGATGTAATGATATCCACCTTGCAAAAGCATTTCAATATGCGGGTCTATCCTTGGTGGGACCTTCGAGTTCCTTTTGGATAGGGTCGCATATTGGGCGTGACAGCGGACGCGGAGGAGATGAAGGAGCGGGGACGAGGCAGAACAGAGGCATGGCTTGCCGGCAGCGGAGGGAGATGGGGATCGAGGCTCCTGCCGGCGCTGGATGGGGCATCAAGGGAGAGAGCGAGGGGATCGAAGCAGAGGAGGAGGCTTGGGCGCTGGAGATGGTGGTGGTGGCGCCATGGCAGCGAAGCTCGAGCAAGGGCGACGAGGAGGCGCGGGTCCACGAGGACGAGGTGTAGGTGCGGGACAAGGGAGCGAGCGAGAGGAGGGACGAGCGTGGGGATCCTCTCCCTGGTGCGATGTGTGTGCGTGTGGCAGCGGCACGGGAACGAGAGGGGGAGATCGATAGAGAGGGTCGAGGCCTAGGGTTTTGGAAGGGTTTAGGTGGGCTGGGCCTAGGGAGGCCGGTGGAGGAGCCTTGGGCCATGTGGGTGGTGCTGGAGAAAAAACCTGGTTCTCTCTCTCCTTACTTTATTTCCCAAAAAATAGAAAATAAATCAGGGAAGAAAAGGAGAAGAAAGGAAGGTAGAGATTGAATTTGGGCATGGGGATTATTTCCCCGGACTCACAAAAAATATGCTTGGTCCAAGAAAAAGGAAGTTGGCACGAATGCAAGATTTGAATTTAAACTCATTTGAATATCATTCAAATGGGTTTGAATTGGGACTAGGTTTTTGGTGTGGCCCGAAATGTTGAGGATCTTGGTGGAGCTCGGGAAAATGATGAAAGAATTTATGGGCGAAGCTTGAGGTCAAGAAGTGAGATAACAAAGGCATGGAATATTTTGCAAGTGTGTTATGGTGAATTCCAAATTAATGGAATATAATTTTTATAGCTCCCTAAAAATATTGGGAGGATATATGTTATAAAGAGAAATCACCATGTGCATTTCCCTCGATTTAAATGGATCAAAGGTCCATGCAATTTATTTAGCTGGGTTTTAAAAAGGGTTGCATGATGATATGATGCAATGCAAATGATGCAATGATGAATGCATGACATGAACAAAAAGCAAAACGAAGACAAAAACCCAACCACGAAGGAAATAACATATCGCATCTCCGGAAACGGCAAGAGTTGGAGTTACGAATATGGAAAATTGTATCTGGGGCATTACAACACTCCACCACTACGAGAGGATCTCGTCCCGAGATCTAGGATGGCACCAGAGAGAAACGGAAGAGGTAGAGAAGAGGTAAAACTAAGTTGCTTCTTCGACCAATGAGTGAAACCAAAGAACCTTGAGAAGTTGAGCAATTTAAAAGAAAGAGTACAACAGAGATGAATGAGATTGCAAACAATCTGTTAGAAAAGAGGAACAAGGAGTATTACGAGGACTTGAAGGTTGAAAGACATGGAAATAAGAGCTTCACGAACGAAAAGAATATGACCACCTCGGTATAATGAGATAGCCAAGGAACAAGAATTACAGAATTTGGACAACACTCCGGTAGAAAAGAGAAGAAAACTTGATGAGATGAAAAGATATTGAAGAGATGATACATCACTCCGGTTAAATGGATAAGCCAGAAAAGAAGATGATCCTCACCAAACGAGGTGATGGGTGAAGAGCACAACATCACAATGCCTCCGTAACGAAAGAATAGAAGTTAGACCGTTGAGATAAAGGGACGGAGAAGAAAATGACAACTTTTGCCACAAGTGAACTTGGAAAGCATCCTTGCAAAGAAGAATCGAACGGAGTTGTTGGAAAATCAACAACGAGAAGCACAAGCTTGTTGTGGGCTTATGGCAAACATCTCAAAATGATGAGGTGACAACCGGCCACCGATGGAAACCATTGATTTGATTGAGAGCACCAAAAAGATGAAAACATCTTCCACCAAGAGGATAAAGAGCAAGCTTGGGTCATGCATAATCACCACAAATAGCAACAACCCTTAAGGAAAGGCTTTAGGTGAAATCTGACACAAGATAATTCCAACGAACAAATTATTGGGTTGAAAAGATCTCGTAAATGAATTGAAAATGATGGGTTTAAAATATGTCACTCTTGAAAACTTGTGAATCATGAAACACGAAGGGAAATTGTCAAGAGTGACATAACACCACCTCAAAAGATAAGGTAGGAAGAATTGCACTTCGGAATGCAAGATGAAGAATGCTTGAACTCCTCTGAAAAGAATCGTGATGAACACTTCAAGAAGGAATTAAATCCTTGATGAACCATCATGTAGATCTCCATGAAGAACTCCGGTAATAAAAGAATGACAAAAAGAAAGAGAAGTTGAAAGAACAAGGTGAAACCTTGCAATAATTTAGGTGGAGCTTCGCGACGATAATGCGGAAAACTTGGAACTCCGGAAAAGAAAAAAGATGAAGCATCTCGAACTGAGAAATGTGATATGATGAGCAACTCCGGAAAGAAAGATGAATCACTTGTAATCAAGAATTCATTCATCATGAATAATCTCCGGAAAAAGAATTGAGTCACCTCGAGGAAATAAGAATAAGATTTATTGTATGTTCATCCTTCATCAAATTTAATTGATGACAAGCAACGGATTTGGCATACTACTTATTCCCGTAGAAAGGATTAAAAGAGATATAGCGCGAACTTGAGAAGGTATTGATGGAACCACCGGTGGGGTTTGGAAACAACGAATGAATGAATGAATTGATACGATGACGAATGAAGAGAAATATTGAACGAACCACCGTAAGAATTGAAAATGAACATAGCGAAGGCACAATTCACCGGGAAGAATTGGAAATGAATGAAGATACTTGAGGGGATTTAGATACATGAGAACGAAGAGATCATGAACTGATTAGAGGATATTTAAACGATTCACCGGTAAGATTTGGAGAACGATAACTAAACGCAGAGAATGAAGAATTATGACATGATGGCCTTCGTAGGAAAGAAATGGAAAACAACTCATGAAATGCTCTGGATGGTAAGAAAAAAATTGTCACAATCAAAACAATTATGAGGATAGCATGAAGCTAGAACCATGAATATTCAAGAGAATGGACCAAGATTTAAGAGAAATCCTTCTTCGGTCTTCAAATGTTGAGAATGATGATGAGAACCACCATGAATTGTTGAGATACTTCGGGAGAATTAAAAGAGGAAAGGTTGAACAAATATGAAAAGAATTTGAAAACGACCTTGGAGAAGGCATGTGACTGATGAAAATTCATTCTTACGTCAAACTTGGAAATGAATTTGAGAATCGCTCCTGATAATTCGAAGAGTCAGGTAAGATCCTGGGAAAGACCTGTGGGTTAGGGCCCACTCAAAAGAAACATCATTGAAGGATTGCTTGAAATAGAGATTGCACCGGTAGAATTAAATGGCTTGAATGAGATAACAACCTCAAAATAACTTGAATGGCTTGAGAATGGAAACACGAATCTTGTGAGATATCTTCAGCACTCCAGAACAAATGAATAGGAAGAAGTGAATGATTAAGAGGTGCATCGGCATGAGAAAGCATTAGAAACGAGGAAATGAATATGATGAATATCGAAAGCTTGAATTGGATCCACCAGAGAAGAAATAACAATGAAGGATGATGAACTTGAAACTGTTGAGCATCTTCATGGGAAATCACTGGATAAGAACATTGAAAGAAAAAAAATGAAGAGACTTCCCACAAATAAAAGGATACATGATTATGAAATCTGAGTCGTTGAAGAAAAAGGGTGGGAGGGCGGGAAAACAAAGGCAACTTCTGGACGGATGAAACGAATACCATTGAGAAAACTTAGAATTGATCTCGCAAATGTTGAAATGATCGGATTCACTTGAAGAGAAGCACGCCGGTTGAAAAAGATTTAACATGATGACCTCGATGATCAAGAAGGATTAGTACTCCCATAGAAATATGAGAACACCGTTTAGAAAAGGGATGGAATCAACACTTGACACTGAAGCAACTCAAATACCACAACTCAAAACAAAACAAAGGATTTGCTTGCAGATGGGGTCGTGGTCATGGCGTAGACGGAAGCAGATGGCGACGCGAGGCAGGGGGCACCGGGGTTGGCCTCTAGTGGCGGCGCGGGAGGCCAGGCGCGGCGTCCTGGCAAGGCAACAACGCGAAGGAGGGCCAACGAGGGGGCGCGACGGAGCTCAGCGGGCGTGCTTCGGCGGAGATGCTTGAGCGGGGGCGGACGCAGAGGAGATGAAGGAGCGGGGACGAGGCAGAACGGAGGCATGGCTTGCCGGCAGCGGAGGGAGATAGGGATCGAGGCTCCTGCCGGTGCTGGATGGGGCATCGAGGGAGAGAGCGAGGGGATCGAAGCAGAGGAGGAGGCTTGGGCGCTGGAGATGGTGGTGGTAGCGCCATGGTTGCGAAGCTCAAGCAAGGGCGACGAGGAGCGCGCGGGTCCACGAGGATGAGGTGTAGGTGCGGGACAAGGGAGCGAGCGAGAGGAGGGAGGAGCGTGGGGATCCTCTCCCTGGTGCGATGTGTGTGCGTGTGGCGGCGGCACGGGAACGAGAGGGGGAGATCGATAGAGAGGGTCGGGGCCTAGGGTTTAGGAAGGGTTTAGGTGGGCTGGGCCTAGGGAGGCCGGTGGAGGAGCCTTGGGCCATGTGGGTGGAGCTGGAGAAAAAACCTGGTTCTCTCTCTCCCTACTTTATTTCCCAAAAAATAGAAAATAAATCAGGGAAGAAAAGGAGAAGAAAGGAAGGTAGAGATAGAATTTGGGCATGGGGATTATTTTCCCGGACTCACAAAAAATATGCTTGGTCCAAGAAAAAGGAAGTTGGCACGAATGCAAGATTTGAATTTAAACTCATTTGAATATCATTCAAATGGGTTTGAATTGGGACTATGTTTTTGGTGTGGCCAGAAATGTTGAGGATCTTGGTGGACCTCGGGAAAATGATGAAAGAATTTATGGGCGAAGCT
This sequence comes from Aegilops speltoides, assembly GCA_021437245.1. Lineage (NCBI taxonomy): Eukaryota > Viridiplantae > Streptophyta > Magnoliopsida > Poales > Poaceae > Aegilops > Aegilops speltoides. The sequence goes on along the minus strand of CM038147.1, from coordinate 461,189,868 downwards.
TGAGGTCAAGAAGTGAGATAACAAAGGCATGGAATATTTTGCAAGTGTGTTATGGTGAATTCCAAATTAATGGAATATAATTTTTATTGCTCCCTAAAAATATTGGGAGGATATATGTTATAAAGAGAAATCACCATGTGCATTTCCCTCGATTTAAATGGATCAAAGATCCATGCAATTTATTTAGCTGGGTTTTAAAAAGGGTTGCATGATTATATGATGCAATGCAAATGATGCAATGATGAATGCATGACATGAACAAAAAGCAAAACGAAGACAAAAATCCAACCACGAAGGAAATAACATATCGCATCTCCGAAAACGGCAAGAGTTGGAGTTACGAATATGGAAAATTGTATCTGGTGCATTACATCCACGGAGGGCTCCACCCACGAAGGGTCCACGAAGATGCAACCTTGTCTATCCCACCATGGCCGTCGCCCACGAAGGACTTGCCTCACTAGCGGTAGATCTTCATGAAGTCGGCGATCTCCTTGCCCTTACAAACTCCTTGGTTCAACTCCACAATCTTGTTGGAGGCTCCCAAGTGACACCTAGCCAATCTAGGAGACACCACTGTCCAAGAAGTAACAAATGGCGCGTTGATGATGAACTCCTTGCTCTTGTGCTTCAAATGATAGTCTCCCCAACACTCAACCCTCTCTCATAGGTTTTGGATCTGGTGGAAAGAAGATTTGAGTGGAAAGCAACTTGGGGAAGGCTAGAGATCAAGATTCATATGGTAGGAATGGAATATCTTGGCCTCAACACATGAGTAGGTAGTTCTCTCTCAGAAAATGTATGTTGGAAGTGTAGGTTCAGTCTGATGGTTCTCTCCACGAATGAAGAGGAGGTGGAGGGGTATATATAGCCTCCACACAAAATCTAACCGTTACACACAATCTACCAAACTCGGTGGGACTGAATCGTTAAACTCGGTCAGACCGATTCAGCAAATAATGTGACCGTTAGGGTTTTCGGTGGGACCGATATGCAACTCGGTAGGACCGATTCGGTTAGGGTTAGGGCATAACGTAGTCTCGGTAAGACAGATTACACAAACTCGGTGAGACCGATTTTGGTAATAAGCTTTCCAGAGAGTTGGTCAGGCAAACTCGGTGGGACCGATTACTCAAACTCGGTGGGACCGATTTTGGTAATAACTTGTCCAGAGAGTTTGCATTGTAATCTCGGTAGTACTGATTGCTCAAACTCGGTGAGACCGATTTTGATAATGGACATACACAAAGATATTACAGTCCCATCTCGGTGAGACCGAGATCCCTATCGGTAAGACCTATTTGCTTAGGGTTTTGGGCAGTGGCTATGACTTTTGGAATCGGTGGCGCCGGATAGGAAGAATCAGTGTGACCGATTTTGGCTTTGGGTTTAGGTCATTTGTGGAAGTGGGAAAGTAGTTGAGGGTCTTGGAGCATATCACTAAGCACATGAAGCAAGAGGCTCATTAAGCAACACCTCATCCCTCCTTGATAGTATTGGCTTTTCCTATAGACTCAATGTGATCTTGGACCACTAAAATGTAAAATGAAGAGTCTTGAGCTTGAAGCTTGAGCCAATCCTTTGTCCTTAGCATCTTGAAGGGGTTCCCACATCGTTTAGTCCATGCCACTCCATTCTTGAACTTATCTAAAATATACTAGATAAAAGTGTTAGTCCAACAAGAGATATGTTGACATTAATTACCAAAACCACCTAGGGAGAACTTGTGCTTTCATGTAGTCTTTTTTCTCGTAGTCTCTGGAAGGGTCAAAATACACGGCATTGGAGACTTGCGGGTAAAGAACGATAAGGACGGCGCGCCCGTTGCTGCAGGGAAAAGACATCTCAAATTATTCCCCATATGAGAGAGAAGGAATGATTGAAATGTACGAAAGGGTTGCTCGGAACTGACTTACTTTGGATGATAAGGCACGAGGACAATTTCCCGGTCCTTATTCTGTACCATGAAGTTTTGGAGGTACTCCCTAGCAGTTTCACGCTCAAAGTTGCCGAGACTCAAGAAAGACTCGTGCATGTATTACGAATCTGCCACACAGATTTTCGAGACTTCTTCACTCTTCATGACGGAGCTCATATGTAGCGCAAAAAGGCGGATGATTGTAAAATCGAGCCGCCTTGTCAGAAACATCTCAAAGATATGGTCAAACCGCAGGAAGAATACCTCCACGGGCCGTGTCTCGACGTAGCACTTCCCCTCAGGCACACGAGCCGCGTATGTCGGATATCCTGGATCCTTTGAGGCTAGTAGACTTTTCTCAGTCGACAGCACATGGTCATGCAATCTCCTGAGATCCCCTGATAGTGCCTCCAGCGGTTTTAGCGGTAGCATCGGCTCGCCTGTGAGATGGAACATGGCCGCACCTTTCACGGGTACACGCTCTTCAGAATGCATCATCTGGCTGCTTTGTGCTCTGGCTTGTTTGTAGGCAGTTATCTTCCCCGATCTCTTCCTCTCCTTTTTCTTGGGCACACCTTCTAGACCCTTCCTTAACTCCTGTCCCAGGGTTCCCGGGCTAAGCACTGTACGACCCCCGGCTAGTTGATCCTATGTTGAGGTGACATCTTCAGGCGTGTCCTGTGAGGAATTCATGAAGAGAGACTTTTTGCAATCCTTCCAACGACCTTCCTGCCCGGGCATATCATCCATATCCTCATTAGCATGCTGATAACCCGATTCGTCATATGGTTGACTCATCATATCTATGTCACAGTCATACACGTTTGTATTGAGGAAACCCATATGGTCGACCTCCGCCTCATCATCCATTCTCTCGTTCTACAGACCGATTACATCAGCCAAGATTATTGCACCCCTTCATCACGTCGTCCGCCGCTCTCACTCGGCACTACAGGAGCTGGTAATTGCGTAGGCGGGGTGGTGGTCTCCGCACATGCTTGTTTATGTGTGGTTATTGGTGTGCTCTCGGCCGCTCCGCATTTAATAAGATTCTTCGGCCATAGCAGCACCCAACCCTTGCAGTTTCCAATCCGCGGCGGGGTCTCGTCGTCCTCTCCCACATGCTGTACTGGAGGAGGAAACGCATCGTGCCCCAATTTCACACTAGACAAGCTAACCCTGAAGTGCCCAGCGGGGATCGGCTGGTTGTGGAACGTGGGTTTCAAGGGGTTCAATATCATCCCATTTCCCACGTCGACCTTCTGGCCTTTTATCAAGTAGAGTATGGTGCACGGGGTTTCTTCCCCCTGCAAACACATATGTCTGTGGCGTAAAACATCCGAAAGGCAACAAAAATGGAATATTCTATATGTGTGTATATATATATATATATGTTGGTGCGACATGTAATTACCGTGACAGCGTCGAGCTCAGCCAAAGATGAAGGCCCACCTAGCGCGCCAGAGACTGAGGACGGGCTGCTATGAGTGGGAGCGACCGCGAGAGGAGGCCCGGTTGCGTGAGCAAGTGATGGTGCGGTGTTGTTGTTGTTAATGGAGTTGCTCCCGACGAAACTGGGCATTGGGAAATCATGTACCGTCTTGTCTGTATTTTCCTTCGTCCAGTTGATGATAGCTGGAGCCAAGTTAGTAGCGAAATCATTTCTGCAGGCAGTTATAGCTGCATTGACTGCCTGCTGTAGCAACTCATTTTTCTCCTCGGCTGTTTTTTCCGTGTCCTCAACTGCTTTTTTCTTGACCGCAAGCTTAACCTTCGCGTTGATGTCCGCCTGACTAAACTTCTTTTTCTGCTTCTTGGCCTCCGGGCCCTCATTGTAAAACACCTTCCACATGGCTCCGTCTCCAGCGCCGTGCACACGACCATATTGCGGCCGCTGGCCCAAAGGGAGTCCCTTAAGTTCGTTCAAGGCCCGGTTGAGAGGGGTGTCCCACTTGGGCCTCATCGGAGAAGTAGGGCTTTCGGCTGCAAGCTGGTGATGCTTCCCTAGTAGTCTAATCAATTTCCTCGTGATCTGGTCCATGTAAAAAACCTTTTTCTCCTTGTCCCACTTATAGCGGGCCCTGATGAAGTCACGCTCCAAGGGGTTGATGAACTTCGCGAAGGGGTCTGGGAGACCCGCGGCTTCACGTTCCGCGTCCTCCTTATTCCATATGGGCCTTTTACTGAGGTCTCCACGGCTTTCGAAGCGATGCTTCCCCATGTTCCTTTGCTGAAGGCTCTTGAATTTCACAGCCTTAGCCTTGGCTGCCTCGGTAGCGCAAGTGTCCTTGAACTTTTCGAACTCCTCTTCCGTAAGTGTCGGATTTTCCTCCAGAATCTTGGACAGGGTTCCTCAGCCTCAATAGCTCGTTTCACCCTCCCTTTCTAGGAGGCCAAATCATTGCTAAACATGCCCATGGCGTGATTGTTAATCTTTTTCATCTTCGGATCATCCCACGGTTGTTCTATGTTATCATCCCGGTCGGGGAACTTGAATCTCTTGTGCAACTTCGTTAGGAGCGACTGCGTCAAATGTTCTTTACTCCATAAGTCATCATCGTTGATGCTCGCGCATTCCTGTAGGATGCATCCTACCTGGTTCCCATAGCACTTGTGAGGTTCTTCCGGCTCTAATGGCTCAAACTTGCCAGGTGCCATCTTTGTGATCACAAGTCGTCCAATCCCTAGTTTGTTAGGTTTTTGTATCCTCTTCTTCTTATGTTTCCTCTTTTCGGTAGCGGCATCGGCGCTGGTACCTTCCCCACCGATAAATGAGAAATGACATAAAAAAGAAATCTTTGTGCCAGCACTCGATATGCCAACTATGTAGCACAAATCATGCCTTTATTCACGGCAAATTTCGACATGACCTTTGCTAAAAAATGGACATATCGAGTGCCTGAAATTCACCAGAACAGAAATGAATCAACATTCCGGTGTATCATAGGCCACTCGGATCATTTACCAAAATTGAACCAAAACATCACATGTCCAAATGACATGTTCAAATTCCAAACATGACATGTCCAAAACATGACATATCCACATGTCCAGTTAAAATTTGCATATAAATTTAGCCTACCTAAATTAGCTTTAACAAGGGATGTTGATTTGGACAATTGCTTAAATGTTGCCTTTTCTTTTAACTACAATTGCTTAACCCTAAATTTCTGTCCTATTTTAAAACCTAGCTAAATTCATAACTAAATAGATAACCTAATTAACCTACTGCCCTAACTAATACCTAAGTAAATTAACCAAACAACCCTAGCTAGCAGAGAGAGAGGAGGGGGGTTTACAGAGGGTGCAGGGGCGAGGAGGCAGGCCCGACGACGGCCGAGGTTGGGAGGGGAGGAAGCAAAGGAGGGAGGTGAGGGCCGACGGTCGGGGCGAGGGCTGGTCGGGGCGAGCGCCGGGTCGGGGCGAGGGCCGGTCGGGGAAAGCGCTGTTGCCGGGCCGGGGGCGAGCGCCGGGGTCGGGGGCGAGCACCGGGGACGGCCGTGCGACGGGGGAAGAGAGAGTGGGCATTTGGGGGGAAAAGAGGCGGGATGAAGTAGGGAGAGTGAGAATTTTGGGTTAAGTGGACATAGCAGTAGCGCGTTTAGACAAAATGCGCTGCTACTGCCTTCACTAGCTGTAGCGGTTTAGACCAAACGCGCTGCTACTACCTTAACTAGATGTAGCGATTTTATAAGGAAATCGCTACTGCTAGCTTGACTGTAGCAGTTTTATAAGGTAATCGCTACTACCAGTTTTCCTTTTTCTCTTCCTTTGTTTTCTCCCACTTTTATTTCCCGAGAGTAGTGAACGAAGGGAAGGTGATATATATTGCATCATTTGATGGTTAAATATGTATACAAAATAGGAACATATATATTACATCATTGGACCCATGCATAATAATGGCTCGTTTTTGGCGATAGCGTTCGCGGTAGCGCTCTTGGCGTTGGGTATAGTCATGGTAGTGAAAATCCGGTTTTCTCTTTCGACATTCTTAGCCCATCTGACACGGAACATCGTCGTGTTGTGCAGTCCAGAGTAGTTAAGCTCCCAGAACTCCTCGACCCTTCCATAAAATCGTTCAATTTGTGCCGTTGTCGCTGCCGGTCATGCATTCCATCGTCACCCCTGAGTTCTAATCATCACTGTCCATATCTTTTGCCTCCGTGTAGAACGTGTATCCGTTGATATCATATGCCTGATAGGTTACGAGGTTGGGCGAGGGGCCATGTGCTAAGGCGATATGAGCAATCCGTCCCTAGAGCCCTCCTCCGGGATTAGCAATAATATGCTCTTTGAACCAATGCAGAAAGTGGAGTTGTGCTCTCTAGTAACTTCAGCGTCCGTCCCCGCATACCCCCGGTCACGATACTTCTTTGCGATAATTTCTTTGTGCAGTGCCATGAAAGGATCTACCTCGTCTAGGTGTTGTAGAACTACCAAGTTTGCTCTGTCAAAGTCGCTGCATCGATCTGAGTATGCCACGTGCAGTTCCCTGCGAATGTTGCAGTGACCTTCTCCTTTGAGCCTCCCATCGTGCTTGTTAACAGGAAAAACCAACACTAACACCTGGCGGCTGGTCTGTGCCATATAGAAAATTCTCAAAGAAAGAGAAGCACTCTTGTGTCACATAGCCCTGGACGATGCTTCCATCTGGACGGGACATGTTACGAACAAATCCTCTGATGATCCCATTCATCCTCTCAAACAACATCATGTTGTGCAGGAATGACAGCCCCAGGTCTATTATGTCATCCACAATATGGACACACAGATGCACCATCACGTCAAAGAACGCGGGCGGGAAGTACATCTCAAGCTCATTCAATATCACAACGATCTCTTCCTGTAGCCTTCGGAGCTGCTTCACACTGATCGAATTTCGAGAGATGACGTCGAAAAAATTGCAGAGACCCATAAGCGTGTCACGGACGTGCTTGTCCATTATCCCTCTAAGGGCAACAGGTAGTATCTGCGTCATCATCACATGACAGTCATGGGATTTCATCCCGCTGAACCTTTTCTTGTTCGTGTCTAGATATCTGCTTATCTTGCCACAGTAACCAGAACTAACTTTGACTCCGGTAAGGCACTTAAAGAATTGATCGATCTTATCCTGACTTAAGGTGAAGAAAGAAGGGGCGCAATAATCCTCTTTCTTTATTTTCTTGCCCTTCTTCTCCTCTGCCTCTGCCTCTGTCTCTGTCTCGTCTGACATTTTACTTGGCGGCATGTGCAGATCTTCCCTGATTTTCAAATCTTGCAAGTCTTTTCTTGCCTTCGACCCATCCTTGGTCTTATCCAGCATGTTCATCAGTGTTGCGAGCAAGCTCTCAAGGACATTCTTACAGATATGCATTTGATCAAGGCAATGAGGTGTATCGAGTTTGTGCCAGTACTCCAAGTCCCGAACACGCACTCGCCTTCCATACCTTCAACAATGCTCCGGCGCCTTTCTCATCGTCTTTCCCGACGCGGGGCACTCCTTCCAGTTTTTCAACAGCTCATCGATTTCGGCACCGCTCCGCTTACGTGGAGGTCCTCGATGCTCAGCGTGACCATTGAATAGATCTCCATGGTTTCTCCACGGGTAGTCCTATTCGAGCCATCTTCGATGCCCCATGTACATGATTTACCCAGACCCGCCATCTTTCCTTGACGTTAGCTGCTGAGACGTCGTATCATCCATGCACCGCGTGCATCCGCAATATCCATGGCACACCTGGCCTGCCACATATCCATAACCGAGATAGTCCTGCACTGTCGTGATCAGCGTGGCTCTCATGTTGACATACTCGCCTTTGTTGGCGTCCCATGTCTTGGCCGGTGTTTTCCATAACGTGTCTAACTCCTCTTGAAGTAGCCCAGATACAAACTAATATTATTTCCTGGTTGTTTCGGCCCTTGAATAAGCATGCTCATGTGAATGTACTTCGATTTCATGCACAACCTGGGGGGGAGGTTGTACATCCATACAAACACGGGCCATGTGCTATGGTTGGTGTTCTGGTTGCCAAACGGATTCATGCCATCGGTACACGCGTCGAGCACGATGTTCCTTGCATCACATTCAAAATACCGATAGAAGCTGTTCAATGCTCTCCACTGGCTTCCATCCTTGACGTGTCTCAGCTTCGGATCATCTCCATCATCGGGCTTCTTCCTCTCCGCGTGCCAGCGCATTAGCTTTGCTTCCTTGGGATCTACAAAATACCTCTGGATACGGGGAGTGATCGGTAAGTACCATACAACTTTCTGGGGACATTTCTTCCCGACCTTCTTGTATCGAGAAGCATTGCACACCGGACAGCTTGTTTTTTCCGCGTGCTCCTTCTGATAAATTATGCAATCGTTGATGCATGCATGGTATCTAACGTGTGGCAAATCAAGAGGGCACACGATCTTCTTGGCCTCATCAACACTACTAGGACATAGATTATCCGCGGGAATAACATTCTTTAGGTACTTGAGATGCTCATCGAGGCTAGTGTCAGTCCATTTGTTTTTAGCCTTCGTCTTCAGGAGTTGGAGCGAGAAACTCAAGCTGGTCACCTCAGGATTGCAACCATCATACAATGGAGTGTTCGAGTCTACCACCAGTTGCTCCAGCTTAGCCTCCTCTCTAGAAGCAACTCTCTCAGTACTCGTCTCCTTGTGAAGCAATGCTTGAACATGAGGGTCCCGCACGATTGAACTTAGTACCGATGAACTCTGTTGCGTGGAGTCCATGTCATTCTCTCCGCTGCCATGTCCGTCCCCTTCTCCTCTGCCATGTCCGGCCCATTCTCCGCCGCCATGTCCGGCCTCTTCCCCGCCGCAATTATCGATCATCTCTTCGTCTTGCCCCGTGTCATCATTGCCTGCCCCGTCGGCATCCTCAACATCGTCATCCTCATCTTCAATTATCCACCGGGTATAGCCATCCATGAAACCAGTCATGAGTAGGTGCGCTTCGACACGACCATCGTCATGGGGGTTGAGCCAAACTATTGCTTTGCATTTTCGACACGGACATAAAACCTCTTTCCGGTTATTTTCTTTCATGTCCTGCACCGTCGACCACAACCACCTATCCACCATCATTCCACTAACCATCGTCAACTCTACACGGTAATAATAAACAAATTGATTATAAAAATGCGTGCATGCATCAAAGTCATACAAAAATTCGGCATGACCTTCCTTAAAAATAGGACATATATAGATCTAGAGTTTGCCCGGAATTCACCGAAACGGAAATAAATCGACATTTCGGCAAAACATAGGCAACTCAAAAGCACAATTTGGCATCAACTCATGCCACACACACACAATTTCCATAAACATACCACACACACATAAACATATTTCCATTTTGCAAAAGCATGAAATTTTAATCACCTCTATCTCGAGATCGAGCACACGGTGGAGATGATGATATAGGGAGATCAAAAGTGCACAAAGCTCTTCTTGACAAAGATAGATCTAGTTAGGGGGCAAATAGGTCACTTAACTAAATGCTACATCTACCTATCTACCTAATTTGGGAGGAGACAACTTCAACTAGTGGAGGGGGAAGGAAAAAGAGAAAGGAGATGCATTACTGGAGGTGGTGTAGTTAGGTAGGAGTAATGAAGAGAGAGAAAGGTAGGTGGAAGTGGGAGAGTAATGGGGGAGAAGTATTGAGGAAGAAGAAGAGTGAGAGTGGGAGGATGTGGGAGGTAGGGGAAAGGGAAGAGAGGAGGGAGAGGGGGAGGACGGGTGGGGAAAAGGTGGTGGGTTGGTGCGGATTAGCAGTAGCGCGGGACTTAAAACGCACTGCTGCTAAGAAAGTAGCAGCAGCGCGCTTTCGGCACAAGCGCTACTGCTAAACGGGACCAAAAGTGTGCCCAGTTTGAAAATTAGCAGCAGCGACCTCAAAAAAACCTTGTTGCTACTACAACTATAGCAGTAGCGTGGCTCGCGGCACCGTGCTGCTGCTAAATGGAGCTTGGTGGGCACTGTTGGTCGATATTTGTAGCAGCGCGGGTTACACCGAGCGCGCTACTGCTAAACACTTGTCAGTAGCGGGTTTTCCTCACCCACACTACTGCTAATTAGCAGCAACGCTCCTTTTTGAGTCGCGTTGCTACTAAGATTCTGTGTATAGGGTTTTCCCTAGTAGTGATGGGGTGTTCTTTGATTGCCTTCCTTATGAGTGGAGGTCGGGATCATGCGATGGTTAACTCCTACCAACCCTTCCCCTAGGAGCATGCGTAGTAGTACTTTGCTTCAAGGGCTAATAAAATTTTGCAGTAAGTATATGAGTTCTTTATGACTAATGTGACTCCATGGATTATATGCACTCGTACCCTTCCGCAATTTGCTAGCCTCTACGGTACCGTGCATTGCCCTTTTTAACCTTGAGAGTTGGTGCAAACTTCGCCGGTGCACCCAAACCCCGTGATATGATACGCTCTATCACACATAAACCTCCTTATATCTTCCTCAAAACGGCCACCATACCTACCTATTAGGGCATTTCCATAGCCATTCCGAGATATATTGCCATGCAACTTTCCACCGTTCCGTTTATTATGACACGCTCCATCATTGTCATATTGCTTTTGCATGATCATGTAGTTGACATTGTATCAACCTTGATAATTCTTTCATACATGTCACTCTTGATTCATTGCATATCCTGGTACACCGCCGGAAGCATCCACATAGAGTCATATTTTGTTCTAAGTATTGAATTGTAATTCTTGAGTTGTAAGTAAATAAAAGTGTGATGATCTTCATTATTAAAGCATTGTCCCAAGTGAGGAAAGGATGATGGAGACTATGATTCCCCCACAAGTCAGGATGAGACTTCGAACTTTATAAAAAAAGTCCAAAGAAGCCCAAATAAAAAAAAGAGGCCAAAGAAGCCCACCAAAATAAAAAAATGAGAGAAAAGGGAGAAGGGACAATGTTACTATCCTTTTACCACACTTGTGCTTCAAAGTAGCACCATGATCTTCATGATAGAGAGTTTCCTATGTTGTCACTTTCATATACTAGTGGGAATTTTTCATTATAGAACTTGGCTTGTATATTCCAATGACGGGCTTCCTTAAAATGCCCTAGGTCTTCGTGAGCAAGCAAGTTGGATGCACACCCACTTAGTTCCTTTTGTTGAGCTTTCATACACTTATAGCTCTAGTGCATCCGTTGCATGGCAACCTCTACTCACTCACATTGATATATATATTAATGGGCATCTCCATAGCCAGTTGATACGCCTAGTTGATGTGAGACTATCTTCTCCTTTTTTGTCTTCTCCACAACCACCATTCTATTCCACATATAGTGCTATGTCCATGGCTCACGCTCATGTATTGCGTGAAAGTTGAAAAACTATGAGAACATCAAAAGTATGAAACAATTGCTTGGCTTGTCATCGGGGTTGTGCATGATTTAATTATTTTGTGTGATGAAGATAGAGCATAGCTAGACTATATGATTTTATAGGGATAACTTTCTTTGGCCATGTTATTTTGAGAAGACATGATTACTTTGTTAGTATGCTTGAAGTATTATTACTCTTATGTCAATATTAAACTTTTATCTTGAATCATTTGGATCTGAACATTCATGCCACAATAAAGAAAATTACATTGAGAATTATGCTAGGTAGCATCCACATCGAAAATTCTGTTTTTATCATTTACCTACTCGAGGACGAGCAGGAATTAAGCTTGGGGATGCTTGATACGTCTCCAACGTATTTATAATTTTTGATTGTTCCATGCTATTATATTATCCATCTAGGATGTTTTATATGCATTTATATGCTATTTTATATGTTTTTTGGGACTAACCTATTAACCTAGAGCCCAGTGCCAGTTTCTATTTTTTCCTTGTTTTTGAGTTTTACGGAAAAAAAATACCAAACGGAGTCCAATTGGCGTGCCAATTTTTGACGATTTTTTATGGACCAAAAGAAACCCCCAGAGTAAAAGAGTTGGGCCAGAAGAGCCTCGAGCCGTCCATGAGAGTGGAGGGAGAGCCCTACCCCTGGGTACGCCCCCCTGCCTCGTGGACGACTCGGAGACCCCCTTGACATGAGACCGACGCCAAAAATTCCTGTAAATACCCAAACCTCTAGAAAATAACATAGATCGGGAGTTCCGCCGCCGCAAGACTCTGTAGCCACCAAAAACCTCTTGGGAGCCCGTTCCGGCACCCTACCGGAGGGGAAATCCATCACTAGTGGCCATCTTCATCATCCCGGCGCTCTCCATGACGAAGAGGGAGTAGTTCACCCTCGGGGTTGAGGGTATGTACCAGTAGCTATGTGTTTGATCTCTCTCTCTCTCTCTCGTTTTCTTGATATGATACGATCTTGATGTATCATGAGCTTTGCTATTATAGTTGGATCTTATGATGTTTCTCCCCGTCTACTCTCTTGTAATGGATTGAGTTTTCCTTTGAAGTTATCTTATCGAATTGAGTCTCTAAGGATTTGAGAATACTTGATGTATGTCTTGCCGTGCTTATCTGTGGTGACAATGGGATATTCACGTGATGCACTTGATGTATGTTTTGTTGATCAACTTGCGGGTTCCATGATCTTGTGAACTTATGCATAGGGGTTGGCACACGTTTTCGTCTTGACTCTCCGGTAGAAACTTTGGGGCACTCTTTGAAGTACTTTGTGTTGGTTGAATAGATGAACCCGAGATTGTGTGATGCATATCATATAATCATGCCCACGGATACTTGAGGTAACCTTGGAGAATCTAGGTGACATTAGGGTTTTGGTTGATTTGTGTCTTAAGGTGTTATTCTAGTACGAACTCTATGATAGATCAAATGGAAAGAATAGCTTCATATTATTTTACTACGGACTTTTGAATAGATCGATCAGAAAGGATAACTTTGAGGTGGTTCCGTACCCTACCATAATCTCTTCGTCTGTTATCTGCTATTAGTGACTTTGGAGTGACTCTTTGTTGCATGTTGAGGGATAGTTATATGATCCAATTATGTTATTATTGTTGAGGGAACTTGCACTAGTGAAAGTATGAACCCTAGGCCTTGTTTTGAAGCATTGCAATACCGTTTACGCTCAGTTTTACCACTTGTTACCTTGCTGTTTTTATATTTTCAGATTACAAAAACCTTTATCTATCCTCCATATCGTACTTGCATCACAATCTCTTTGCTGAACAAGTGCACCTATACAATTTACCATTGTACTTGGTGTGTTGGGGACACAAGAAACTCTTTGCTATTTGGTTGCAGAATTGTTTGAGAGAGACCATCTTCATCCTACGTCTCCCACAGATTGATAAACCTTAGGTCATCCACTTGAGGGAAATTTGCTACTGTCCTACAAACCTCTACGAGGCCCAACAACGTCTACAAGAAGAAGGTTGTGTAGTAGACATCACCAACCTACTTCAACGATTTCATGGAGAACATAATCTACGAGGGTTATGACCAAGCCTTTGATCCCGATGAGACCCAAACCCAAGACAACCGTGACCAAGATGGATATGCCGAAGACTTGAGCGACTACGACAACCAAGAAGCCACCAACGCCCAAGGCGAGCAATGGGTTGAAGACATGTATTGCTAAGAGGAAGAAGATGGCATAGACATTGTGGAGGAGCCATTGTTTGTCGATGATCTCACTACACAAGCCAATGCACAAAAGAGGAGGCAAAGCATTCAAATGGGGTCATAAACCAAAGATGAGGACATGCTGGTTTGTGATGGATGGAAGGAAATAGGGCAAGATCCCAAGGCTGGCACCGACCAAAAAGCAGACGTTTTTTGGGGGAGAGTTCATGCGAACTTCCATGAACATAGGCGAAAGGATCGATATGGTTGAATAGAGGGGGGGGGGTGAATAGGCAACTACCAATTTTAAGCTCTTTTTAACAAATTAAGCTTGCACAAAGTAAAGATAAGAGATAACCACAAGTGGGGACGATGGAGATGTGGATGTGTTACCGAAGTTCCTTCCCTTTAGGGGAGAGTACGTCTCTGTTGGAGCGGTGTGGAGGCACAAGCTCCCCAATAAGCTACTAGGGCTACCATATTCTCCACACACCCTTGCACAATGCAAGATGTCATGATTCCACTAGTGGTGCCCTTGAAGGCGGCGGTCAAACCTATACAAACAAGTTTGGGGCTTTCTCCACAACTCAACTGGAGGCTCCAAACACTAGCACGAAGCTTCACCACAATGGATTGTGGCTCTAAGGTGAAAGTTGGGAAATGTAGTAGAAAACAAAAAAATGCACGCTACGCACACCCAAGATCAATACGAAGATACATGATGCGGCTTGAAACTGCGCCGGTATTTCCCCAAAGAGGAAGGGACGATGCAGTATAACTACGGTAGGTATTTCCCTTAGTTGTGAAACCAAGGTATCAATCCAGTAGGAGAACCAAGCAACACTATGTAAACGGTACCTGCACACAAAGAACAAATATTGCAACCCAACGCGTAAGAGGGGTTGTCAATCCCTCCACGGTAAAAAGATAGATAAATTTGTGGAGATTGGATAAATAGATCTGAATAAAACATGAAATAAAATAAGTAAAGAAAAAGTGCATCAAGGTTGGGTTTTTGGAATAAAAGATCTAAAAACAAATACGGCAAAAGATAGACCAAAAAGCAAATGTGATAAAAGATAGGCCCGGGGGCCGTAGATTTCACTAGTGGCTTCTCTTGAGAAAATAGCATACGATGGGCAAACAAATTACTATTGGGCAATTGATAGAAGAACAAATAATTATGACGATATCCAAGGCAATATAGGCATCATGTCCAAGATTAGTAGGCCGAAACGATTATGCATTGACTACTATTACTCCACAGATCGACCGCTATCCAGCATGCTTCTAGTGTATTAAGTTCATGGAGAAACGGAGTAATGCAATAAAATGATGACATGATGTAGACAAGATCTATTCATGTAGGAACAGACCCTGCTACCTCTTGATCATTGCGTTGGTTTTCCCTTGAAGAGGAAAGGGTGATGCAGCAAAGTAGTGATAACCCACAAGTGTAGGGGATCGCAACAGCTTTCGAGGGTAGAGTATTCAACCCAAATTTATTGATTCGACACAAGGGGAGCCAAAGAATATTCTTAAGTATTAGCAGTTGAGTTGTCAATTCAACCACACCTGGATAACTTAGTATCTGCAGCAAAGTATTTAGTATCAAAGTAGTATGATAGTAATGGTAACAGTGGCAAAAGTAAAGATAATAGTTTTGTAGTGATTGTAAGAGTAACGACGGAAAAGTAAATAAGCGAAACACAATATGTGAAAAGCTCGTAGGCATTGGATTAGTGATGGATAATTATGTCGAATGCGATTCCTCATGTAATAGCTATAACATAGGGTGACACAGAACTAGCTCCAGTTCATCAATGTAATGTAGGCATGTATTCCATATATAGTCATACGTGCTTATGGAAAAGAACTTCCATGACATCTTTTGTCCTACCCTCCCATGGCAGCGGGGTCCTAGCGGAAACTAAGGGATATTAAGGCCTCCTTTCAATAGAGAGCCGGAACAAAGCATTAGCACATAGTGAATACATGAACTCCTCAAACTACGGTCATCACCGAGAAGTATCCTAATTATTGTCACTTCGGGGTTGTTGGATCATAACACATAATAGGTGACTATAGACTTGCAAGATAGGATCAAGAACACACATATATTCATGAAAACATAATAGGTTTAGATCTGAAATCATGGCACTCGGCCCTAGTGACAAGCATTAAGCATATCAAAGTCATAGAAACATCAATCTCAGAACATAGTGGATACTAGGGATTAAACCCTAACAAAACTAACTTGATTACATGGTAAATCTCATCCAACCCATCACCATCCAGCAAGCCTACGATGGAATTACTCACGCACGGCGGTGAGCATCATGAAATTGGTGATGGAGGATGGTTGATGATGACGACGGCGACGAATCCCCCTCTCCGGAGCCCCGAACGGACTCCAGATCAGCCCTCCTGATGAAACTTTCTCTCTGATTTTTTCTCTCCGCGAAACGGAATATATGGAGTTCGAGTTGAGGTCGGTGGAGCTCCAGGGGGCCCACGAGACAGGGGCACGCCCGGGGAGGGAAGGCGCGCCCCCACCCTGGTGGACAGGGTGTGGGCCCCCCTGGTCTTGATTCTTTCGCCAATATTTTTTATATTTTCCAACTTATCTCCGTGGATTTTCAGGTCATTCTGAGAACTTTTGTTTTCTACACAATAAACAACATCATGGCAGTTCTGCTGAAAACAGCGTCAGTCCGGGTTAGTTTCATTCAAATCATGCAAGTTAGGTCCGAAACAAGGGAAAATTGTTTGCAAAAGTAGATACGTTGGAGACGTATCAACTCCCCCAAGCTTAAACCTTTGCTTGTCCTCAAGCAATTCAGTTGATAAACTGGAAGTGATAAAGAAAAACTTTTACAAACTCTATTTGCTCTTGTTGTTGTAAACATGTAAAGCCAGCATTCAGGTTTTCAGCAAGTATTATGAACTAACCGTACTCACAATAACATTCAGGTCTCACAATTACTCATATCAATGGCATAATCAGCTAGCGAGCAATAATAATAAAACTCGGATGACAACACTTTCACAAAGCAATCACAATGTGATATAACAAAATGGTATCTCGCTAGCCCTTTCTGAGACCGCAAAACATAAATGCAGAACACCTTTAAAGATCAAGGACTGACTAAACATTGTAATTCATGGTAAAAGAGATCCAGTCAAGTCATACCCAATATAAACCAATAGTAATGAATGCAAATGACAGTGTGCTCTCCAGCATGTGCTTTTTAATAAGGAGGTGAAGATTCAACATAAAAGTAAATAGATAGGCCCTTCGCAGAGGGAAGCAGGGATTTGTAGAGGTGCCAGAGCTCGATTTTAAAATAGAGATGAATAACATTTTGAGAGGCATACTTTCATTGTCAACGTAACAACTATGAGATGGGTGTATCTTCCATAGTACATGCATTATAGGCAGTTCCCAAACAGAATGGTAAAAGTTTATACTCCCCCACCACCAACAAGCATTAATCCATGGCTTGCTCGAAACAACGAGTGCCTCCAACTAACAACATCCCTGGGGGAGTTTTGTTTAATTATATTGATTTGCTTTGATCTTTTTGGATCATGGGACTAGGCATCCCGGTTACCGACCCTTTCTCGTGAATGAGGAGCAGAGTCCACTCCTCTTGAGAATAACCCACCTAGCATGGAAGATATAGGCAGCCCTAATTGGAACATGAGTTGCTCGAGCATACAAAATAGAATTTCATTTGAAGGTTTGGAGTTTGGCACATACAAATTTACTTGGAACGACAGGTAAATACCGCATATAGGAAGGTATGGTGGACTCATATGGAACAACTTTGGGGTTTAAGGAGTTTGGTTGCACAAGCAGTATTCCCGCTTAGTATAGGTGAAGGCTAGAAAAAGACTGGGAAACGACCAACTAAGAGAGCGACAACAGTCATGAACATGCATTAAAATTAATTCACACCGAGTACAAGCATGAGTAGGATATAATCTACCATCAACATAAATATCATGAAGGCTATGTTGATTTGTTTCAACTACATGCATGAACATGTGCCAAGTTGAGTCACTGAATTCATTCAAAGGAGGATACCATCGCATCATACCACATCACAATCATTTTAATAGCATGTTGGCACGAAAGGTAAACCATTATAACTCATAGCTAATCAAGCATGGCATAATCAACTATAATCTCTAAATGTCATTGCAAATATGTTTACTTCATAATAAGCTGAATTAGGAACGATGAACTTATCATATTTACAAAAACAAGAGAGGTCGAGTTCATACCAGTTTTTCTCATCTCAATCAGTCCATCATATATCGCAACTATTGCCTGTCACTTGCACGACCAAACGATGTGTATAATAATAATAGTGCACGTGCATTGGACTAAGCTGAAATCTGCAAGCATTCAAGTCAAGACAGAGCACAGAGTAATATGGGCTCCAAGTTAAATAAACAATCATGCATATGAAGGCCACTAAGCATTTTCAATATGGTCTTCTACTCTTGACCCCCAAAGGAAAGAAAAGAAAATAAAACTATTTACACGGGAAAGCTCCGAACAAGTAAAAAGAGGAACGAGAAATCTTTTTGGGTTTTCATTTTAATTCTACTACAAGCATGGAAATTAAACTAACTATTTTTTTAGTTTTTTCTTAAGGTTTATCAAACACACAAGAAGAAAGCTAGAAAAAGAAAATTAAACAAGCGTGGATAATACAATGAAAGAGTATGAGCACCGACGACTAGAATAGTGTGTGAACATGAATGTAAAGTCGGTGAGAAATACGTACTCCCCCAAGCTTAGGCTTTTGGCCTAAGTTGGTCTATGGCCAAGGGTAGCCTGGCTGATATCCGTAGTTGTAACTGGGGTCGTACTGAGATGCAGCAGCAAATGCCTCCTAAGCTGCGGCATGTTGGCGAGCTGCCTCTACTCTCCCCTCGTGTTCAGCTGCCTCCTCCCTGGTAACAACATATCTTCCTTTTGCCTGGTAATCAAAAAGGAGAGGAGCAGGGAGAGTAACATGGACAGAGCTATGTCTGTTAAAGATTAGTCAATACTAGAGGAATTGTTCATTCCTCAAAAGAAAAGGATGTTTGACCATCGCGTCATAATCTAAATAAGAAGTAGGCAATATCATATCCCCTTCCCGTTGGGCTATACCAAGATAATTAGCCACACGGGTCGCATAAATTCCTCCAAATAAATCTCTAGCCCTACCATTATTATGCAACCTACATGCAACTATTGCCCCCAAGTTGTAATCTTTATAACCTAACACATCGCTCTTGAGGACACAAAGATCAGGGACACACATATGACATGCTTCATCTTTACCGTTAATGCATCTACCAATGAAGAGAGCAAAATAATGTATAGCAGGAAAATGAATGCTCCCCATGGTAGCTTGTGCTATATCCCTAGATTCTCCCATAGTAATACTAGCAAGAAAGTCTCTAAATTCAGATTTGTGGGGATCATTAACATTGCCCCACTGCGGAAGTTTGCAAGTAGTTGTAAAATCCTCTAAGTCCATGGTATAGGATTTATCATAAATATCAAACAGGACACTCTGAGAATTACGTGAACATTTATATTTAAACCTTCTCACAAATGAATCAGTCAAATGATAGTACTGAGGACACTTATCTTGTAAGAAGTCCTCAAGATCGGCATTACGCACATATGCGTCAAATTCATCCTTAAAGCCTGCATTGACCATAAAATCGTCTGATGGCCACTCACAAGCTCGCACTTCTGCGTCCCTTGGTAGTTCATCGTCTTGCTCACGCATAGCAAGCCTCAGTCCTTTCTTTATTGAGGAACCACCTTGATACATTCTCCTAGACATATTTCTTTTTCTGAAAAATTTCTGAAATTTTAGTAACTTCAAAATAAAAGTGAATAAAACTAAACAAGATTGATAGCAACTGCTCCTACAAGTGCCTAGAGCCTATATCATGCATTAGAATTACTTGGGACCTCATAAATTTAACATGAAAGCTCAAGAACAGGGTCACCTATGCAGCAAAAAATTGCAATGAATAAAGCACTAGAACAAAAACTAATTAGACCAATGGAGGAGTCACATACCAACCAACAATCTCCCAAAGCAGTTTTGTGAATGGAGCTTTGAGCAAGGAGATCGAAAATCGCAGCAAAATGAGCTAGAACTCGTGCTTGAGCTGGATGGTTTTTTTTTGGGAAGAAGATGGAGTGTGTGGGTGCAGGAATAAGTGGAGGGGGGCACCATGGGCCCACAAGACAGGGGGTGCACCCAGGGGGTGTGGGCGCGCCCTCCACCCTCGTGGCCTGGTGCTTGCCCCTCCTGTAGTGTTTTTAGTGCCTAAAATCCTCAAATATTCCATAAAAAATCATACTAAATTTGCAGGGCATTTGGAGCTCTTTTATTTTCGAGATATTATTTATTGCACGGATTAATCAGAAAACAGACAGATAATACTAATTTTGCTTTATTTATTTTAAATAACAGAAAGTAAAAAGAGGGTACAGAGTGTTGTGCCTTCTAGTTTCATCCATCTCATGATCATCAAAATGAATCCACTAACAAGGTTGATCAAGTCTTGTTAACAGACTCATTCCAAATAACATGGAACCGGAGAAATTTCGAATAACACTAAGTTACCTCAACGGGGATATGAACATCCCCAACAATAAGAATATCATACTTTTTCTTGACGGTAGGAAGAGGAAATTCAAAACCTCCAATAATGATAGTTGGAACTTTTCCAATAGAATTGATGCTATGAACTTGAGACTGTTTCCTCGGAAAGTGTACCATATGCTCATTACCATTAACATGAAAAGTGACATTGCCTTTGTTGCAATCAATAACAGCCCCTGCAGTATTCAAAAAGGTTCTACCAAGGATAATCGACATACTATCGTCCTCAGGAATATCAAGAATAACAAAGTCTGTTAAGATAGTGACATTTGCAACCACAACATGCACATTCTCACAAATACCACAGGTATGGTAGTTGATTTGTCAGCCATTTGCAAAGATATTTCAGTAGGTGTCAACTTATTCAATTCAAGTCTACCATATAAAGAGAGAGGCATAACACTAACACCGGCTCCAGGATCACATAAAGCAGTTTTAACATAGTTTATTTTAATGGAGCATGGTATGGTTGGTACCCCCGGATCTCCAAGTTTCTTTTGTATTCCACCCTTAAAAGTATAATTAGCAAGCATGGTGGAAATTTCAGCTTTCGGTATCTTTCTTTTATTTGTAATGATATCCTTCATATACTTAGCATAAGGATTAACTTTGAGCATATCAGTTAAGCGCATATGTAAGAAAATAGGTCTAATCATTTCAGCGAAGCGCTCAAAATCCTCATCATCCTTTGTCTTGGATGGTTTAGGAGGAAAGGGCATGGGTTTCTGAACCCATGGTTCTCTTTCTCTACTGTGCTTCCTAGCAACAAAATCTCTCTTATCATAACGTTGATTCTTTGATCGTGGGTTATCAAGATCAACAGCAGGTTCAATCTCTACTTCATTATTATGGCTAGGTTGAGCATCAACATGAACATTATCATCAACATTATCACTAGGTTCATGTTCATCACCTGATTGTGTTTCAGCATCAGAAACAGAAATATCATTGGGATTCTAAGGTGTATCTACAACAGGTTCACTAGAAGCATGCAAAGTCCTATCGTTTTTCTTTTTCTTCTTTTTAGAAGAACTAGGTGCATCTAAATTATTTCTATGAGAATCTTGCTCGAATCTCTTAGGGTGGCCTTCAGGATACAAAGGTTCCTGAGTCATTCTACCAGTTCTAGTAGCCACTCTAACAGCAAAGTCATGTTTATTATTTAATTCATCAAGCAAATCATTTTGAGCTTTAAGTACTTGCGCAGCTTGAGTGGCAACCATAGAAGCATATTTGCTAATGAGTTTAAGTTCACCTTTAACTCTAGCCATATAACCACTCAAGCGTCCTATCTCGAAAGCATTATTCTTTAACTCTCTACCAACATAAGCATTAAAACTTTCTTATCTAGCCATAAAGTCATCAAATTCATCTAAGCATGGGCTATGAAATTTAGTAGAGGGAATTTCAACTTTATTGTATCTATAGAGAGAATTTACCTTTACTACCTGTGTCGGGTTATCAAGACAATGTGTTTCTTCAACAGGCGGTATATTAAGTCCATGTATTTCTTCAATAGGAGGTAAATTCTTAACATCTTCAGCTTTAATACCTTTTTCTTTCATTGATTTCTTTGCCTCTTGCATATCTTCAGGACTGAGAAATAGAACGCCTCTCTTCTTAGGAGTAGGTTTAGGAATAGGCTCAGGAGTTGGCTCAATTGTTTTAGGAATTGCCTCAGGAATTGGCTCAGAGAGAGTCCAATTATTTTCATTAGTCAACATATTATTCAATAGTAATTCAGCTTCGTTGACTGTTCTTTCCCTGAAAACACAACCAACACAACTATCCAAGTAGTCCTTGGAAGCATCGGTTAGTCCATTATAAAAGATATCAAGTATTTCATTTTTCTTAAGAGGATGATCAGGCAAAGCATTAAGTAATCAGAGAAGCCTCCCCCAAGCTTATGGGAGACTCTCTTCTTTGATTTGCACAAAATTATATACTTCCCGCAAGGCAGCTTGTTTCTTATGAGCAGGGAAATATTTAGTAGAGAAGTAATAAATCATATCCTGGGGACTACGCACACAACCAGGATCAAGAGAATTAAACCAAGTCTTAGCATCACCCTTTAATGAGAACAGAAATATCTTAAGGATATAATAATAGCGAGACTTCTCATCATTAGTAAATAGGGTGGCTATATCATTCAACTTGGTAAGATGTGCCACAATAGTTTTAGATTCAAGGCCATAAAAAGGATCAGATTCTACCAAAGTAATTATTTCAGGATCAACAGATAATTCATAATCCTTATCAGTAACACAAATAGGTGAAGTAGCAAAAGCAGGGTCAGGTTTCATTCTAGCATTAAGAGATTGCTGCTTCCATTTAGCTAATAACTTCTTAAGATCGTATCTATCTTTGCAAGCAAAGATAGCTCTAGCAGCTTCCTCATCCATAACATAACCCTCAGGAACAACAGGTAATTCATAATCAAGGGGAGAACTTTTATCATCACTATCATCAATAATAGCATCTTCAATAATTTCATTCTCTCTAGCCCTAGCAAATTGTTCATCAAGAAATTCACCTAATGGCACAGTAGTATCACGCACAGAAGTAGTTTCACTATAAGTATCATGCATAGCAGAAGTGGCATCATTAATAACATGCGACATATCAGAATTCATAGCAGTAGCAGGTTTAGGTGTCGCAAGCTTACTCTAAATAGAAGGAGAATCTAGTGCAGAGATAGATGGGAGTTCCTTACCTCCCCTCGTAGTTGAGGGATAAATCGTAATATTCGCGTCTTTCAAGTTCTTCATATTGATCAACAGATATAAATCCCAAGTGACTCAGAGAATAGAGCTATGCTCCCTGGCAACATCGCCAGAAATTAGTATTGATAACCCACAAGTGTAGGGGATCGCAACAACTTTCGAGGGTAGAGTATTCAACCCAAATTTATTGATTCGACACAAGGGGAGCCAAAGAATATTCTTAAGTATTAGCAATTGAGTTGTCAATTCAACCACACCTGGATAACTTAGTATCTGCAGCAAAGTATTTAGTAGCAAAGTAGTATGATAGTAATGGTAACAGTGGCAAAAGTAAAGATAATAGTGTTGTAGTGATTGTAACAGTAGCAACGGAAAAGTAAATAAGCGAAACACAATATGTGAAAAGCTCGTAGGCATTGGATCAGTGATGGATAATTATGTTGGATGTGATTCCTCATGTAATAGCTATAACATAGGGTGACATAGAACTAGCTCCGGTTCATCAATGTAATGTAGGCATGTATTCCGTATATAGTCATACGTGCTTATGGAAAGGAACTTCCATGACATCTTTTGTCCTACCCTCCCGTGGCAGCGAGGTCCTAGCGGAAACTAAGGGATATTAAGGCCTCCTTTTAATGAATACATGAACTCCTCAAACTACGGTCATCACCGAGAAGTATCCTAATTATTGTCACTTCGGGGTTGTCAGATCATAACACATAATAGGTGACTATAGATTTGCAAGATAGGATCAGGAACACGCATATATTCATGAAAACATAATAGGTTCAGATCTGAAATCATGGCACTCGGGCCCTAGTGACAAGCATTAAGCATAGCAAAGTCATAGCAACATCTATCTCAGAACATAGTGGATACTAGGGATCAAACCCTAACAAAACTAACTTGATTACATGGTAAATCTCATCCAACCCATCACCGTCCAGCAAGCCTACGATGAAATTACTCACGCACGGCGGTGAGCATCATGAAATTGGTGATGGAGGATGGTTGATGATGACGGCGGCGATGAATCCCCCTTTCCGGAGCCCCGAACGGACTCCAGATTAGACCTCCCGAGAGAGATTAGGGCTTGACGGCGGCTGTGTATCGTAAAAAGCGATGAAACTTTCTCTCTAATTTTCCTCTCCACCAAACGGAATATATGGAGTTGGAGTTGAGGTCGGTGGAGCTCCCGGGGGCCCACAAGACAGGTGGGGGGCGCCCAGGGGGAGGGCGCGCCCCCACCCTCGTGGACACGGTGTGGGCCCCCTGGTCTTGATTCTTTCGCCAATATTTTTTATATTTTCCAAAACTTATCTCCGTGGATTTTTAGGTCATTCCGAGAACTTTTGTTTTCTACACAATAAACAACATCATGGCAGTTCTGCTGAAAACAGCATTAGTCCGGGTTAGTTTCATTCAAATCATACAAGTTAGAGTCCAAAATGAGGGCAAAAGTGTTTGGAAAAGTAGATACGTTGGAGACGTATCAAGTAGCGCAAGTATTTCCCTCAGTTTTTGAGAACCAAGGTATCAATCCAGTAGGAGGATCCTCAAAAGTCCCTTGTACCTACACAAACAAACAAGAACCTCGCAACCAACGCGATAAAGGGGTTGTCAATCCCTTCATGGTAACTAGCAAAAGTGAGATCTTATAGAGATAATAAGATAAGATAAATATTTTTGGTATTTTTGTGATATAGATTGGAAAGTAAAGATGCAAATAAAAGATAGATGGGAAACAAAAGATAGACCCGGGGGCCATAGGTTTCACTATTGGCTTCTCTCAAGATAGCATAAGAATTACGGTGGGTAAACAGATTACTGTCGAGCAATTGATAGAAAAGTGCATAGTTATGAGAATATCTAGGCATGATTGATACATCTCCAATGTATCTATAATTTTGATTGCTCCATGCTACTTTATCTACTGTTTTAGGCAATATTGGGCTTTATTATCCACTTTTATATTATTTTTGGGACTAATCTATTAACCGGAGGCCCAACCCAGATTTTCTGTTTTATGCCTATTTCAGTGTTTCTAAGAAAAGGGATATCAGACGGAGTCAAAACGGAACGAAATCAACTGGAGAAGTTAGTTCTGGAAGGAAAGCAACCCAGGGAACTTGGAGTGCACGTCAGGGGAGATACGGGCTTCCCACGAGGGTGGGGGGCGCGCCCACCCCCCCGAGCATGCGCCCCTACCTCGTGGGGCCCCCGTAGCTCCACCGACGTACCCCCTGCACCCATATATACCTACTTACCCTAAAACTTCCAGAACAGAAGATAGATCGGGAGTTCCACTGCCGCAAGCCTTTGTAGCCACCAAAAACCTCTCGGGAGCCTGTTCCGACGCCCTGCCGGAGGGGGAATCCATCACCGGTGGCCATCTTCATCATCCCAGCGCTATCCATGACGAGGAGGGAGTAGTTCACCCTCGGGGCTGAGGGTATGTACCAGTAGCTATGTGTTTGATCTCTCTTTCTCTCGTGTTCCATCTATGGCACGATCTTGATGTATCCCGAGCTTTGCTATTGTAGTTGGATCTTATGATGTTTCTCCCCCTCTACTCTCTTGTGATGAATTGAGTTTCCCCTTTGAAGTTATCTTATCGGATTGAGTCTTTTATGAGAACACTTGATGTATGTCTTGCTGTGATTATCTGTGGTGACAATGGGATATCATGTGCCACTTGATGTATGTTTTGGTGATTAACTTGCTTGTTTCGTGACATTGGGAACCTATGCATAGGGGTTGGCACACGTTCTTGACTCTCCGATAGAAACTTTGGGGCACTCTTTGAAGTACTTTTATGTTGGTTGGATGAATTTGAGATTGTGTGATGCATATCATATAATCATGCCCACGGATACTTGAGGTGACAATGGAGTGTCTAGGTGACATTAGGGTTTTGGTTGATTTGTATCTTAAGGTGTTATTCTAGTACGAACTCTTTTATAGATTGATCCGAAAGAATAACTTTGAGGTGGTTTCGTACCCTACCATACTCTCTACGTTTGTTCTCCGCTATTAGTGGCTTTGAAGTGACTCTTTGTTGCATGTTGAGGGCTTGTCATATTATCTATCTATGTTATTATTGTTGAGAGAACTTGCACTAGTGAAAGTATGAACCCTAGGCCTTGTTTCCTATCATTGCAATACCATTTACGCTCACTTTTACCACTTGTTACCTTGCTGTTTTTATATTTTCAGATTACAAAAACCTATATCTACTATCTATTTTGCACTTGTATCACCATCTCTTCGTCGAACTAGTGCACCTATACAATTTACCATTGTATTGGGTGTGTTGGGGACACAAGAGACTTTTTGTTATTTGGTTGCAGGGTTGTTTGAGAGAGACCATCTTCATCCTACGCCTCCTACAGATTGATAAACCTTAGGTCATCCACTTGAGGGAAATTTGCTACTTGTCCTACAAACCTGCAGACTTGCAGTGCCCAACAACGCCTACAAGAAGAAGGTTGTGTAGTAGACATCAAGCTCTTTTTCTCGGCGCCGCTGCCGGGAGGCTAGGTAAGTGAAGGTATATCTTTAGATCTTGCAATCGAATCTTTTTGTTTCTTGTTTTAGCACTAGTCTAGTTTATAAAATAAAATTAAAAAATGGAATTAAGGATGCCTCATATGCTTCATCTTTTAATATCTTTCGCGAAAATGATGGGAAGGAAAATTGTGCTCAAGTACTAGAAGAAGAATTACATAGAATGCTTGGCATAAAATATGTGAATGATGAGCATGATTGCAATGTTGTTAGTATGAATTCCTTGAATATCCATTATGCTAATGATATGCAAAGCCCCAAGCTTGGGGAAGCTATGTTTGGTTGGGATGAAATATTTGAGAATATATTTGCTATAATTCATGTTTGTCCCAAGCTTGGGGATGCTATGTGAGGGAGTCCTGGACTAGGGGGTGTCCGGATAGCCGAACTATCATCTTTGGCCAGACTCCAAGACTATGAAGATATAAGATTGAAGACTTCATCCCGTGTCCGGATGGGACTTTCCTTGGCGTGGAAGGCAAGCTTGGCGATACGGATATGTAGATCTCCTACCATTGTAACCGAATCTGTGTAACCCTAGCCCTCTCCGGTGTCTATATAAACCGGAGAGGTTTTAGTCCGTAGGACGGACAACAATCATACCATAGGCTAGCTTCTAGGGTTTAGCCTCCTTGATCTCGTGGTAGATCTCTCTTGTACTATCCATATCATCAATATTAATCAAGCAGGAGTAGGGTTTTACCTCCACCGAGAGGGCCCGAACCTGGGTAAAAACATCGTGTCCCTTGTCTCCTGTTACCATCCGCCTAGACGCACAGCTCGGGACCCCCTACCCAAGATCTACCAATTTTGACACTGACATTGGTGCTTTCATTGAGAGTTCCTCTGTGTCGTCACCTATAGGCCCGATGGCTCCTTCGATCATCAACAACAACGCGGTCCAGGGTGAGACTTTTCTCCCCGGACAGATCTTTGTATTCGGCGGCTTTGCACTGCGGGCCAATTCACTTGGCCATCTGGAGCAAATCGAAAGCTACGCCCCTGGCCATCAGGTCAGATTTGGAAGTTTGAACTATACGGATGACATCCGCGAAGACTTGATCTTCGACGGATTCGAGCCACAGCCGAGCACGCCAGACCGTCACGATGGGCATGATTTAGCTCTGCTGCCGGACAAAGGCCTCGAGGGCGACAAGAGTCCGCCCGACCCTTAGCTCGGAGCCGATTGCGCCGACGAGGATGGGTGGCTGGACACCGCCTCGGGGCTGCTACTCTACGGCGATAGAGCGAATACCAACCTGTCCTTGTGAAGCTCGTGACTCCAAGGTGTCGGACTCTCTCCGACCCGAACCTTCATACCGCTAATCGAACCCGATTGGGCGCCGATCATGGAGTTCACCGCTGCGGACATCTTTCAGCACTCGCCTTTTGGCGACATCCTGAATTCGCTAAAGTGTCTCTCTTTATCAGGAGAGCCCTGGCCAGATTATGGTTAGGATGGTTGGGATGCGGACGACGAAGAAATTCGAAGCCACTGTCGATGACTTAACCGACATGCTAGACTTCGACTCCGAAGATATCAACAGTATGGAAGACGACGCCGGAGACGACCAAGAACCAGCGCCTACAGGGCACTGGAAAGCCACCTCGTCATACGACATATACATGGTGGACATCCCAAAGGATGGGAGTGGCGATGGAACAACGGAGGATGACCCCTCCAAGAAACAGCCTAAGCGCCGGCGTCAGCGGCGTCGCTCTAAATCCCGCCACAGCAAAAATGGAGATTTTGGCACCGGAGACAATAACACCCCAGACAGTGCCGAAGACAACCCCCTCCAGCAAGATTCAACACAGGAGATGGAGAAACTAGCCCTCATGAGAGAGCGGCAGACAGAGAGGTAGAGGACGACAATCATGTGCCTCCCTCCGAAGACGAGGCAAGCCTCGACGACGAAGAATTTGTCGTGCCTGAGGATCCCGTCGAACAAGAGCGTTTCAAACGCAGGCTCATGGCCACGGCAAGTAGCCTCAAGAAAAAGCAGCAACAGCTTAGAGCTGACCAAGACTTGCTAGCCAACAGATGGACTGAAGTCCTTGCGGCCAAAGAGTATGAACTCGAACGCCTCTCCAAAAGCTACCCCAAATGCAAGCTGCTACCCCAATTAGAGGAGGAAGCACATAAACCTACATCACCAGCACACAATACGGCCGACCGGCCACCTCGTGGCCGCGACAGAGAGGCCTCTAGGCCCTCCACTAAAGCCGCACCCCAGCGTCGCTCTAAAAGTACAAAGCCACGGGGGAATGCGCGGACTTACGAGACATATTGGAGGATAAGGCAAGACAAACAAGATCGATCTACGGATCGTGTGGGCGCCCCACAATACGTAACAACAACCGTCACGCCGGATACAGCAATTCCGGTCGGGCCGAACACAGTAGACAAAGCTCGTTTGAGCTGCGTCGTGATATAGCCCAATACAGAGGCGCCTCACACCCACTATGCTTCACAGACGAAGTAATGGATCATCAAATCCCTGAGGGTTTCAAACCCATAAACATTGAATCATACGACGGCACAATAGATCCTGCGGTTTGGATTGAGGACTATCTCCTTCATATCCACATGGCCCGCGGTGATGATCTACATGCTATCAAATACCTCCCACTCAAGCTTAAAGGACCAGCTCGTCATTGGCTCAATAGCTTGCCAGCAGAATGAATTGGGTGTTGGGAAGACCTGGAAGCCGCATTCCTTGATAACTTCCAGGACACATATGTGCGACCACCAGACGTCGATGACCTAAGCCACATAATTCAGCAGCCAGACGAATCAGCCAGACAATTCTGGACACGGTTCTTAACCAAGAAAAATCAAATCGTCGACTGTCCGGATGCAGAGGCCCTTGCAGCCTTCAAACATAACATCCGCGATGAGCGGCTTGCCCGGCACCTAGGACAAGAAAAGCCGAAATCCATGGCAGCCCTCACATCGCTCATGACCCACTTCTGCGCGGGAGAGCACAGCTGGCTAGCTCGCAGTAACAACCTGACCAAAAACTCTGGTAGCTTAGATACCAAGGACAGCAATGGCAGGTCGCGTCACAATAAGCACAAGCACCGCAGTAATGGCGATAATACTGAAGATACGGCAGTCAATGCCGGATTCAGAGGCTCTAAACCCGGTCAGCGGAAAAAGCCATTCAAAAGAAATACTCCGGGCCCGTCCAATTTAGACCGAATACTCGATCGCCAGCGATACACGGCACTTCAAAAGTTACCAATCACACCAACAGGGATTGTTGGGTGTTCAAGCAGGCAGGCAAGTTAATTGCCAAAAATAATGACAAGGGACTGCATAGCAATGACGAGGAGGAGACCCGGCCGCCGAACAATAGAGGACAAAAGGGTTTTCCCCCATAAGTGCGGACGGTGAACATGATATACGAAACCCACATACCCAAAAGGGAGCGGAAGCGTGCACTTAGGGACGTATATGCGATGGAGCCAGTCGCCCGAATGTTCAATCCGTGGTCCTCATGCCCGATCACTTTTGATCAAAGGGACCACCCCACTAGCATCCGCCATGGCGGATTCGCCGTATTGGTCCTAGACCCAATCATCGACGGATTTCACCTCACTAGAGTCCTGATGGACGGCGGCAGCAGCCTGAACCTGCTTTATCAGGATACAGTGCGCAAGATGGGCATAGACCCTTCAAGGATTAAACCCACAAAAACGACCTATAAAGGCGCCATACCGTGTAGAGGCCAATTGTACAGTGCTCGATTACACTTGAAGTGGTCTTCGATCCCGGATAACTTCCGGCGAGGAGTTAATCTTCGACATAGTCCCGCTCGCAGCGGCTATCATGCATCGCGCCGGACGAACCGCATTTGCGAAATTCAATGCGGTGCCGCACTACGCATACCTCAAGCTCAAGATGCCAGGCCCTCGAGGAGTCATTACGGTCAAAGGAAACACTGAACGCTCTCTCCGAACGGAGGAGCATACAGCGGCTCTCGCGGCGGAAATACAAAGGAGCCTCGTAAGGCAATTCTTGAGTCCGGCTGTTAAACGGCCGTACACCGTCAAGCGCGCCTAGAGTAACCTACAACAAGACCACCTGGCACGTTCCGAGCACGCGTAGCAATGCGGCCCCAACCCCAGCCCTCGCAAAATCGCGAGACCAGTACAACGCGTACATAACTACGCTCTGGAGATACCATGGGCACAGGGGGAGGGGCACGACCACGGCATGCCCAGAGTGCGGCTCAATCACACCAGGGGCTCCCAATTGTGTCGTTCTTCTTTTTCTTCCTTCTTATTCACCGGACTCCATTTTCCAGAAGCCCTGTCCGGCAGTAGACTTGCCGAACTCACGATGCAACAGCCAGGGAAGCAGAAAAGCTACATCGAGTATCCAGGTGGTCTCCATTACGAGCATTATGCCTGTTTTACATACCATTCCGCAGCCTACCCCTGGAGGGGGACATGTTAAATAGTCCCATCCCTTGCTTATCGCACTATTTGTATCATTCTGCTTTCATTGCAGTATTTTTTGAATAAACAATGCATCGCTTTTTGCCTATCATTGCCTTCCTTTTTTTTCCTATATATGTTCACTTATGACATGTTGCACCCGTACGCTTTGGTACGGCCAAATACACCAGGGGCTTAAGTTCCCCAAAGTATGGTGTAATAAGTCCGAACACTTTCACAAGTGCGTCACCCCGAACTTATAGCATTATATGCATCGGATCCGAATCATGTCTTGGGTCAATAGTTGGGTTTGCCCGGCTCCCATGTTTTGGTACCTTACGTTCCGTTATATCGGCTAAGGTAGCGCTGGGAGAACCACTCCGATTGTTCCCTAGTTGAGCTGGGTTGAGCACCTCAGTGGAGAAAGCTAAAACTGACCGTCATGATGGGGCGAGAGCCGGTCGCTGTTCGAGAGGTTTTTTCGAGTCCCTAAACACTCATGCCGCTTAGAGCGAGGAGCCGTTTGTCCGGCCCCAGGCGTGGATAGCGCCCCGAATTCGGCCTTCCGAACACTAGGGGCTTCGCCAAATTTTAAAATTATAGAATTCTATGGCTAAGTGGGAGTGTTCAAGCATTATAAGTCCGGTTGCCTCGTTTGTTGTGTTGAGCGCCTCCCTCGAAGGACCCAAAAATGGGAAAAAGAGCGCTCAAGTTGATCCCAACACCCCCACTTCATGCATGGGGGCTGAAGCCAACGACTTGCCATCTCTCAAATTTGATAAACAGCCGCACTGAAGGTAATATTTTAAATTAACAAGAGTTGCTTAGCGCATATGAACAAGTTTTCAGCGCACAGATAACAAAATGCTAGTCTCATCAAAAATTACATCTTTGGAGCATTCACCCGCAATAAGGCGGGCACCCTTCAGGACACCCTTATAGTACATCTCGGGCGTGCGATACTCCTTGCCCGGCGGTGGCGCGTCCGTCACAAGCTTCTCGGCGTCCATCTTGCCCCAGTGCACTTTAGCGCGGGCAAGGGCCCGACGGGCACCTTCAATGCAGACGGAGTGCTTGATGACTTCAACCCATGGACAAGCGTCCACCATCCGCCGCACCAAACCGAGGTAGCTCCCAGGCATGGCTTCTTTGCGCCATAGCCGAACTATGAGGCCCTTCATGGCCTGTTCGGCCACCTTGTGGAGCTCGACCAGCTGCTTCAGCTGGTCGCTCAGGGGCACCGGATGTCCGGCCTCAGCATACTGAGACCAGAATACCATCTCCGTCGAGCTCCCATCCTCGGCCCGGTAGAATGCGGCAGCATCGGACACACTTTGGGGCAGATCTGTGAATGCTCCTGGAGAGCTCCGGATTCGGGTAAGTAACAAGTAATTCACTTTCACGTGCTTGCTTTGCATGAAGAATGCCTTACCCGCCGCTATCTTCTTTATTGCCTCAATTTCCTGGAGAGCTTTTTGGGCTTCGGCCTTGGCGGCTTTGGCACTCTCAAGAGCCAAGGCGAGCTCGGACACTCGAGTCTTCGAGTCACGCTCCAAACTCTCGTGTTTTTTCACGAGAGCCTGGAGCTCTTGCCGCACCTCCGCCACCTGCGCCTCCTGCTTCTCTCGCTCGGTGCGCTCCGTGGCCGCATTGTGTTCGGCCTCGGACACCGCTTCCTTCAGGGTCGCCACCTCGTTCGTGGCCCCTGCAATACTCACGTTATCCCTGTCATTTTTCGCAACCAAATAAGGTATTACTTCAATAAGGTATTACTTACCTTCCTTGTCCTCGAGCTGCTTCTTGGCATGGCCGAGCTCGTTCTCGGACCGCTCGAGGCTCTGCTTCAAGCCATTGACCTCCGCAGTCAGTGCGGCAGAGGTCAGCAACGCAGCCTGCATTCCCATATTGACATATTTGTGTTAGACTCCTGCGTATATCTCTTTAGATCCTCAGTTCGGCTTTCCTTTTCGAACACCAAACTGAGCATCAGGGGCTACTGTCTATGCGGTACTATTTTTACATATCTTAATCACGTACCTCAAAGCCTGTTAGAAGGCTGGTGCAGGCTTCGGTCAGCCCGCTCTTGGCGGACTGATCCTCCTGAATCACCGCACTCATGACAGTGCGGTGCTCCTCGTCGATGGAGGCGCCATTGAGCGCCTCCAGCAAATTATCCGACGCCTCCGGTTGGACGGAGGTCACCGGCATCACAGTCTCGTCCTTCCTACGAAGGGGCCGCCCACTAAAGGTTCTGGTGCGGAGTCCGGTCCAAAGTCCGGGAGGTTGCCCTGCGGCACCTCCGGGGCCTCCTCCTCCTGGCTGGGCCCCTTCTGGGACCCCACCTCGGCGTCTCCTGCGTCACGGGGGGAGGAGGCGGTCAGAAGTGAAGTGCTATTCACATCTGACGAACCTAGGGACCCGCTCGACGAAGCGGGGAGATCGTCCTTGGGCGGGCTACATGGTTGTATTCGGTGTTAGAAGACACTATGCGACAAAAGAGAAATCACAAGTTGTTATGGAATCCGCACACCTACGATCTCGCCAGGGGCTTGACCCTCGAAGGCCACTCCTCTTCGACGTCATCGGCGTTGGTGGGACAGTCCGGAGGAAGGGTCCTTCCCTTCTTGGACCCTTCAGCCTCCTCCATTGGGGAAGCCTTCCTTTTCTTCTCTCCCCCCGCTGGGGGAGAGGCCTCTTTCTTCTCCTCGTCTTCGCGGGAGGAGTCCGCCTCGGAGTCATCGGACGATGAGTCCGATAACACCTGGCGCCGGGAACTCCTCCGAGTTCTCGTGGCCTTCTTCTTGGCCTTCTTCTCCGGCACCACGTAAGGCGCCGGAGCCAGCAGTCCCGTTAATCCGGCATCCGCTGGGTCTTCTGGCAAGGGAGCCGGATAGTTAACCTGCCCGGACTTCTTCTGCCAAGCCTGTCAAAGGTAAAGGGAGTTTAGATCCCGCATGGAGTCAAACTATGAAAAACAAGTGTCCCGTAAAGGGTAGAATAGCTTACCTCGCCGGCTGGACGCTGCGAGCTGAATCCACGATCTTCGGTAGTGGATGCAGGAGCCTCCGCGCCCTTGAACAGCACCTTCCAGGCATCTTCGTACAT
Organism: Aegilops speltoides; assembly: GCA_021437245.1. Lineage (NCBI taxonomy): Eukaryota > Viridiplantae > Streptophyta > Magnoliopsida > Poales > Poaceae > Aegilops > Aegilops speltoides. The sequence continues at coordinate 461,155,843 of CM038147.1, read as the reverse complement.
AGTGTCGAAGAGCCTTCTTAAGGTTTGGTGCTGTGCCGGATCAAACTCCCACAAATTAAAAGCCCGCTCCTGGCATGGGAGGATCCGGCGGATGAGCATGACCTGGACTACGTTGACAAGCTTGAGCCTCTTGTTCACCAAAGTTTGGACGCAGGATTGGAGTCCGGTCAGCTCCTCCGAATCACCCCATGATAGGCCCTTCTGTTTCCAGGAGGTGAGCCGTGTGGGGATGCCAGATCTGAATTCGGGGGCCGCTGCCCATTCAGGGTCACGCGGCTCGGTGATGTAGAACCACCCCGATTGCCACCCTTTGATGGTTTCCACGAAGGAACCCTCGAGCCATGTGACGTTGGGCATCTTGCCCACCATGGCGCCTCCGCACTCCGCCTGCTGGCCGCCCACTACCTTCGGCTTGACATTGAAAGTCTTCAGCCATAAGCCAAAGTGGGGCTTGATGTGGAGGGAAGGCCTCACACACAACAATAAACTCTGAGATGTTGAGGATGAAATTCGGGGCCAGATCATGGAAATCCAGGCCGTAGTAGAACATGAGTCCCCGGACAAATGGCTGGAGTGGGAAGCCCAGTCCACTGAGGAAATGGGGAAGGAACACCACTCTCTCATGGGGCCTGGGGGTGGGGACGAGCTTCCCCTCGTTTGGAAGCCGGTGCGCAATATCACAGCAGTGTATCCGCTTTCTCAACTTTTGATATGCCCTCCGTGATTTAAGGAGGCCATCCACTTGTCTCCCGCTCCGGACATGAATGGGGAAGGTTGAGGCAAGATGTGCGGGCTTGGGCGTTGGAGCTCGAGTGCGCGGAAATGGATAAGCAAAGGAGGAAGTAGGCGTAGGTAAAAAGGTGGATCCTTATCCCCTTATATATGGGCGGACGAAACTATGCGTCCCCACCAGCCTGGTAAAACTCGCTTATCTCCCAAGCGCCGCAATCAATGGTGCGGTTGGGTTACCCACGCCCGTATTGATGAGAATCCCAGAATAAGGGGACACAATCTCTGCTTTGAAAAAACGTGCCAAGGAAACCACTTCGCTAAACGCGCTGAGGTCGAACAGTAAAAATGATTCGAATAAAGGCTTGGCCGCGGTGTGATGTCACGCCACGAAATACGTCAGCAGATTGAACTTGTGTAAATGTTATTCTCTCCATGGTGGTATGTGGAACTTATTTTGCAGAGCCGGACACTATCTTGGTGTTCAAAATCTTCTATGAATTATTCATAGGAGGAACCCGCCTTGCAATGCCGAAGACAATATGCGCGCCGGACTCGTCGTCATTGAAGCCTGGTTCAGGGGCTACTGAGAGAGTCCTGGACTAGGGGGTGTCCGGATAGCCGAACTATCATCTTTGGCCGGACTCCAAGACTATGAAGATACAAGATTGAAGACTTCGTCCCGTGTCCAGATGGGACTTTCCTTGGCGTGGAAGGCAAGCTTGGCGATACGGATATGTAGATCTCCTACCATTGTAACCGACTCTGTGTAACCCTAGCTCTCTTCGCTGTCTATATAAACCAGAGAGGTTTTAGTCTGTAGGACAGACAACAATCATACCATAGGCTAGGTTCTAGGGTTTAGCCTCCTTGATCTCGTGGTAGATCTACTCTTGTACTATCCATATCATCAATATTAATAAAGCAGGAGTAGGATTTACCTCCACTGAGAGGGCCCGAACCTGGGTAAAAACATCGTGTCCCTTGTCTCCTGTTACCATCTGTCTAGACGCATAGCTCAGGACCCCCTATCCGAGATCCGCCGGTTTTGACACCGACACTATGTTTAATGAAGATGATATTTTTAGCATCCCAAGTTTTGATATGCAAAGTTGTTATGATGATAGCATGCCTCCTACCTACGATGATTATATTGATGAAAGTGGGTTCGGAAGAGAGTCAACTTTAGGAAGTAGTGATCCCACTATTTTGGAGGATGTTAAATTTTATTGTGATGAATACGAAAGTGGATTTGGAAGAGTGTCAACTTCATTTAGTGATTCCACTATCTTGGGAGAGGTTTCAATCGATTGTGATGAGAACGAAGTTGCTACTTATGATGATTATTTTGATGAAACCTATGCTATAAAAAGTAGTGATGATTATATTTATAAATCTTGTCATGATTATGATTACCCTTTTTCTGAACATTACTCTTTTAATGTGGAAACAATTTTTAGTGTTCAAGTCTTTTATGATACTTCCACTATCCCGAATAAGAAGAATTTTGCTTATGTGGAGAGTAGTAAAAATTCTATGCTTGTAGATCATGAGAAGAATGCTTTAGGTGCTGGCTATATTGTTGAATTCATTCAAGATGCTACTGAAAATTATTATGAGGGAGGAATATATGCATGTAGGAATTGCAATAATGTCAAGTTTCCTCTCTATGTGCTTAAAATCTTGAAGTTATGCTTGTTTTACCTTCCTATGCAAGTTGATTATTGTTCCCATAAGTTGTTTGCTCACAAAATCCCTATGCATAGGAAGTGGGTTAGACTTAAAAGTTCTAGTCATATGCTTCATGATGCTCCCGTTATGTTTCAATTCTTATCTTTTATGTGAGCATCATTGCCATCATCATGCCTAGCTAGAAAGGCATTAAAGAAAAGCGCTTGTTGGGAGACAACCCAATCTTTATACTTACTGTTTTTGTGTGTCCACATGATTATTCTAATGTATTAATCATGTTTTATAGCTTTTTTTCAATAAAGTGCCAAGTAAGACATTTAGGATGGCTTACGGTGATAGTTGTGTTGATCCTGCTGAAAATCAGAAACTTTTGCACCCAGTAAATTAGTTTCGTTAATTTACAGAAACGTGATCTTGATCTGATTCTTTTTGCTCCGGATTTTTACACAAATTCCTTAGGACCTCCTAATTTGGTAGAATTTGTGTTGTTCCAGAAGTATACGTTTGATACAGATTACTACAGACAGTTCTGTTTTTGACAGATTCTGTTTTCTATGTGTTGTTTGCTTATTTTGATGAATCTATGAGTAGTATCGGAGGGTATGAACCATAGATAAGTTGAAGTACAGTAGATATTACACCAATATGAATTTATAATGAGTTCATTACAGTACCTAAGTGGTTGTTTTACTTTCTTATACTAACGGAGCTTACGAGTTTTCTGTTGAGTTTTGTGTTGTGGAGTTTTCAAGTTTTGGGTAAGGATTCGATGGACTATGGAATAAGGAGTGGCAAGAGCCTAAGCTTGGGGATGCCCAAGGCACCCCAAGATAATATTCAAGAATATCCAAAAGCCTAAGCTTGGGGATGCCCCGGAAGGCATCCCCTCTTTCATCTTCGTTCATCGGTAACTTTACTTAGAGCTATATTTTTATTCACCACATTTCATGTGTTTTGCTTGGAGCGTCATTTTCTTTTGTTAGTATTTGCTTGCTGTTAGTTAGAATGATGTTTTGCATCTTTAGTTTCAATAAAGAAGTCAAGGATAGCCTTTGCCATGCTCATTTTGCTAGTATACATGTTGCTGTTTGAAAAACAGAAAGTTTACCGCTGTTGCAAAAATTCCCTAGAAAAGTCAGAGAGTGGTATAGTGTTTTATCTTTTTTAATATTGAGCTCTGATAAATTTATTACAGTGGTAATTTTAGTTCATAATTTTTGGAGTCAGGGAAGTGTTGATAATCTTGCATTCTTTACAGACTGTACTGTTTTGGGAGATTGCTGTTATGTTTGCATTGTTTGCATATGTTTGCTTGTTTAATGATTCTATTTGAGGATAGGAGTATTAAATATGCAGAGGCATTTACTATTCAATGTTGAATTATAATTTTATTGATTTGTTACAGTAGAAAATGATAAGGTTTTGCATTGGTTTATACTAACCTATCTCACGAGTTCTTGTTGAGTTTGTTGTGAATGAAGCTTTTGATAAAAAGAGAAACCATGATATGAGAGGAATTAAGGAGACACAAAAGTTCAAGCTTGGGGATGCCCAAGGCACCCCAAGATAATATTTCAAGAGGTCTCAAGCATCTAAGCTTGGGGATGCCCCGGTAGGCATCCCACCTTCCTTCTTCAACAACTATCGGTTAGTATCGGTTGAGCCTAAGTTTTTGCTTCTTCACATGAGTTGTGCTATCCTTGCAATGTAGTTTTCTTTAGATTTGCTTGCTGTTTGAATAAAGTATCAAGATCTGAAATTATTAAATGAGAGAGAGAGGCATACATGAATTGGAATTTGTTAGAATGCTCATAGTGCTTCACTTATATCTTTTGAGCGTAATAATTTTTGCTCTAGTGTTTTACTTATATCTTTTAGAGCATGGTGGTGGATTTGTTTTAAAGAAACTATTGATCTGTCATGCTTCCCTTAGATTATTTTGAGAGTCGTTAATAGCATGGTAATTTGCTTAATATTAATATACTTGGTATTCAAGATATGTGAAACTTTCTTTTGAGTGCGTTGAATACTAAGAAAAGTTTGATGCTTGATAATTGTTTTGAGATATGGAGGTGATAATATCAAAGTCGTGCTAGTTGGGTAATTGTGAATTTGAGAAATGCTTGTGTTGAAGTTTGCAAGTCCCGTAGCATGCACGTATGGTTAAAGTTGTGTAACAAATTTGAAACATGAAGTGTACCTGGCTTGTGCATCCTTATGAGTGGCGGTCGGGGACGAGCGATGGTCTTTTCCTACCAATCTATCCCCTAGGAGCATGCGCAGTAGTACTTTATTTTGATGGCTTCTAAATTTTTGCAATAAGTATATGAGTTCTTTTGACTAATGTTGAGTCCATGGATTATACGCACTCTCACCTTTCCGCCTTTGCTAGCCTCTTCGGTACCGTGCATTGCCCTTTCTCACCTTGAGAGTTGGTGCAAACTTCGCCGGTGCATCCAAACCCCGTGATACAATAAGCTCTATCACACATAAACCTCCTTATATCTTCCTCAAAACAGCCACCATACCTACCTATCATGGCATTTCCATAGCCATTCCGAGATATATTGCCATGCAACTTCCATCATCATCATCATGACATACATTACTTTTGTCATATTGCCATTGCATGATCTTGTAGTTGACATCGTATTTGTGGCAAAGCCACCATGCATTATTTTCATACATGTCACTCTTGATTCATTGCACCATCCCGGTACACCGCCGGAGGCATTCATATAGAGTCATATCTTGTTCTAAGTTTCGAGTTGTAATCCTTATGTTGTAATCAATAGAAGTGTGATGATCATCATTTAATAGAGCATTGTCCCAAAAAAAAAAGAGAAAGGCAAAAGAAAAAAAGAAGGCCAAAAAAACAAAAAAAATATAATAAAATAAAAAATAAAATAAAAAGGGCAATGCTACTATCTCTTTTTCCACACTTGTGCTTCAAAGTAGCACCTTGTTCTTCATGTAGTGAGTCTCATATATTGTGCTTCAAAGTAGCACCTTGTTCTTCATGTAGTGAGTCTCATAAGTTGTCTTTTTATACTAGTGGGAATTTTTCATTATAGAACTTGGCTTGTATATTCCTACGATGGGCTTCCTCAAATGCCCTAGGTCTTCATGAGCAAGCGAGTTGGATGCACACCCACTAGTTTTCTTTTGTTGAGCATTCATAGCTCTAATGCATCCGTTGCATGGCAATCCCTACTCCTCATGTTGACATCAATTAATGGGCATCTCCATAGCCCGTTGATTATCCTCATCAATGTGAGACTTTCTCCTTTTTTGTCTTCTCCACACAATCCCCATCATTATATTCTATTCCACCCATAGTGCTATATCCATGGCTCGCGCTCATGTATTGCGTGAAGGTTGAAAAAGTTTGAGATTATTTGAGTATGAAACAATTGCTTGGCTTGTCATCGGGGGTATAGAAGTTGGGAACATCTTTGTGTGACGAAAATGAAGCATAGCATAACTATATGATTTTGTAGGGATGAACTTTCTTTTGCCATGTTATTTTGAGAAGACATGATTGCTTTGATTAGTATGCTTGAAGTATTATTATTTTATGTCAATATGAACTTTTGTCTTGAATCTTTCGGATCTGAATATTCATACCACAATTAAGAAGATTTACATTGAAATTATGCCAAAGTATCACTCCGCATCAAAAATTCTCTTTTTATCATTTACCTACTCGAGGACGAGCAGGAATTAAGCTTGGGGATGCTTGATATGTCTCCAACGTATCTATAATTTTTTATTGCTCCATGCTACTTTATCTACTGTAATAGGCAATATTGGGCTCTATTATCCACTTTTATATTATTTTTGGGACTAACCTGTTAACCGGAGGCCCAGCCCAGATTTGCTGTTTTATGCCTATTTCAGTGTTTCGAAGAAAAGGGATATCAGACGGAGTCAAAACGGAACGAAATCAACTGGAGAAGTTATTTTTGGAAGGGAAGCAACCCAGGGAACTTGGAGTGCACGTCAGGGGAGATACGGGCTGCCCACGAGGGTGGGGCGTGCCCCCCTACCTCGTGGGGCGCCCGTAGCTCCACCGACGTACCCACTGCATCCATATATACCTACGTACCCTAAAACTTCTAGAACAGAAGATAGATCGGGAGTTCCGCCGCCGCAAGCCTCTGTAGCCACCAAAAACCTCTCGGGAGCCCGTTCCGGCGCTCTGCCAGAGGGGGAACCAATCACCGGTGGCCATGTTCATCATCTCAGTGCTATCCATGACGAGGAGGGAGTAGTTCACCCTCGGGGCTGAGGGTATGTACCAGTAGCTATGTGTTTGATCTCTCTCTCTCTCTCGTGTTCTCTCTCGTGTTCCATATATGGCACGATCTTGATGTATCCCGAGCTTTGCTATTGTAGTTGGATCTTATGATGTTTCTCCCCCTCTACTCTCTTGTGATGAATTGAGTTTCCCCTTTGAAGTTATCTTATCGGATTGAGTCTTTTATGAGAACACTTGATGTATGTCTTGCTGTGATTATCTGTGGTGACAATGGGATATCATGTGCCACTTGATGTATGTTTTGGTGATTAACTTGCTTGTTTCGTGACATTGGGAACCTATGCATAGGGGTTGGCACACGTTCTTGACTCTCCGATAGAAACTTTGGGGCACTCTTTGAAGTAATTTTATGTTGGTTGGATGAATCTGAGATTGTGTGATGCATATCGTATAATCATGCCCACGGATACTTGAGGTGATAATGGAGTATCTAGGTGACATTAGGGTTTTGGTTGATTTGTATCTTAAGGTGTTATTCTAGTTCGAACTCTTTTATAGATTGATCCGAAAGAATAACTTTGAGGTGGTTTCATACCCTACCATAATCTCTACGTTTGTTCTTCGCTATTAGTGGCTTCGGAGTGACTCTTTGTTGCACGTTGAGGGCTTGTCATATTATCTATCTATGTTATTATTGTTGAGAGAACTTGCACTAGTGAAAGTATGAACCCTAGGCCTTGTTTCCTATCATTGCAATACCGTTTACGCTCACTTTTACCACTTGTTACGTTGCTGTTTTTATATTTTCAGATTACAAAAACCTATATCTACTATCTATTTTGCACTTGTATCACCATCTCTTCGCCGAACTAGTGCACCTATAAAATTTACCATGGTATTGGGTGTGTTGGGGACACAAGAGACTTTTTGTTATTTGGTTGCAGGGTTGTTTGAGAGAGACCATCTTCATCCTATGCCTCCTACGGATTGATAAACCTTAGGTCATCCACTTGAGGCAAATTTGCTACTGTCCTACAAACCTGTGCACTTGCAGGCCCAACAATGTCTACAAGAAGAAGGTTGTGTAGTAGACATCAATGATCATGTAAATAGGCGTCACATCCGCAACAAGTAGATCGAAACGATTCTGCATCTACTACTATTACTCCACACATCGACGGACTCCTGCCTGCATCTAGAGTATTAAGTTCATAAGAACAAAGTAACACATTAAGCAAGATGACATGATGTAGAGGGATAAACTCAAGCAATATGATATAAACCCCATCTTTTTATCCTTGATGGCAACAATACAATACATGCCTTGCTGCCCCTGCTGTCACTGGGAAAGGACACCGCAAGATTGAACCCAAAGCTAAGCACTTCTCCCATTGCAAGAAAGATCAATCTAGTAGGCCAAACCAAACTGATAATTCGAAGAGACTTGGAAAGATAACCAATCACACACAAAATAATTCAGAGGAGATTCAATTACTTCTCATAGATAAACTTGATCATAAACCCACAATTCATCGGATCTCGACAAACACACCGCAAAAACAGTTACATAGAATAGATCTCCAAGATGATCTAGGAGAACTTTGTAGTGAGATTCAAAGAGAGAGAAGAAGCCATCTAGCTAATAACTATGGACCCGAAGGTCTATGGTAAAATACTCACAACTCATCGGAGAGGCCTTGGAGGTGATGTAGAGGCCCTCCATGGTCGATTCCCCCTCCGGCGGAGCGCCGACGAAGGCTCCAAGATGGGATCTTGCGGATACAGAAGGTTGCGGCGGTGGAAATAGTTTTTCGTGGTGCTCCTAGATGTTTTCAGGGTACATGGATATATATAGGTGAAGGAGGTAGGTCAGGGGTGCCACGAGGGGCCCACGAGTGTGGGGGGCACGCCACCCCCCTAGGGCACGCCCTCCTGCCTCGTGGCTGCCTCGGCTGCTTCTTGACGTCCACTCCAAGAGTCCTGGATTGCGTTTGTTCCAAAAAGATCGCTCCCGAAGGTTTCATTGTGTTTGGAGTCCGTTTGATATTCCTTTTCTTCGTAACACTGAAATAGGCAATAAAACAACAATTTGGGCTGGGCCTCCGGTTAGTAGGTTAGTCCCAAAAATGATATAAAAGTGTAAAGTAAAGCTCATAAACATCCAAAACGGGAAATATAATAGCATGGAACAATCAAAAATTATAGATACATTGGATACGTATCAGACCCCATCTCGTTATCCTTAATAGCAACGATACATACGTGCCTTGCTACCCCTTTTGTCACTGGGTGAGGACACTGTTAGATCGAACCCATCACAAAGCACCTCTTCCCATTACAAGAAAAAAACCAATCTAGTTGGCCTAACTAAACCAAAGATTCGGAGAAGAAATACGAGGCTATAAATAATCATGCATATAGATCTGATCATAAACTCGAACTTCATCGGATCCCAAGAAACACACCACAAAAAGTCATTACATCAAATAGATCTCCAAGAGACCATTGTATTGAGAATCAAAAAGAGAGAAGAATCCATCTAGCTACTGCCTACGGACCCGTAGGTCTTTGGTGAACTACTCACGTATCATCGGAGAGGCACCAATAAGGAAGATGAACTCCTCTGTGATCGTGTTCCCCTCCGACAGAGTGCCGAAATAGGGCTCTAGATTGGATCTCGTGGTTCTGGAACTTGCGGCTACTGGAATTGTGTTTCGTCAACTCCCCTAGGGTTTCTGGAATATTTTGGTATTTATAGAGCTGAGAGGTGGAGGAGGAGGCCCCCATCGGCCCCACAACCCATCAGGGCGCGCCAGGGGCCTCGGACGCGCTCTGGTGTCTTCTGGGCCCCATGGGCCTCCCCCCATGTGCTTTCTTGGCTCCCAAGTTGTCTTCTGGTCCCAAAAAAGTCTCCAACAAGTTTCGCTGCGTTTGGACTCCGTTTGATAGGGATATTCTGCGAAGTAAAAAACTAGCAAAAAACATCAACTCGCACTAGGCACTATGTCAATAGGTTAGTCCCAAAAAATGATATAAAGTTTCTATAAAATGATTGTAAAACATCCAAGAATGATAATATAACAGCATGAAACAATAAAAATTATGGATATGTTGGAGACGGTTCAATGCATAACAGGTTGAGATCACGATCGTTACGGTCACCCAGTTGCAGCGGAAGCTGGAAGTGTCGTTGTAGATCATACTTGGTGTCCCTCGAACCGAAGACCGAAAGCACATCCTCTCTACTTGGTTGCAAGCATGCAACCTTCACAATTCGGTAGCGCTTCATCATCCAGAGCTAATCATCCCCGCAGAATTGGAGCGAGGAGATTAGAACCATAGCGGGCTTCTAATTATGAGGATTAGAGGAACTAGACCTAGCTCTAATTAGTCAACTAGGACAAACTAGAACTAGAACTAGAAGAACTAGAGGAGGCTCCAAAACTTGTGGTTCAAAAGGGTGGAAATCCTCTAGTATATATAGCTATAGGGGAAGAGAAGGGGAGCCACAAGGGGAGGGAAAGTCCCCCCCCTTTGGCAGGCCAAGGGAGGAGGAGTTGGACTCCTCCCCACTCCAATTCGCCGCCCCCCGCCCCCCGCGCGCAAGGAAGGGGGGCGCCAACTCCACTTCGACTTTGGTGGCCCAAGTTGTCTTCCACCACTAGGCCTTTTAAGCACTACTGCAGGATGATGCTAATGCGGCACTACGATCAGAGACCCGTCGACGAAACTGTGTGCGATGCAATAATCACAAACGGTGGTGTAAAAAAACTGTCAAAAAAGGTGCAAAACGTTTGCGATGACGGATGCATCGAACACGGTTCAGATTTTAGTTGCGTGTGTGATGCAGGGCATATGGTTCAATTCAATGAACTTTTTGCGATGAGGAAGAAGAACGAAAATGGGCAGCCAGATGAAGGCATGTACGATATACGATATATAGTTTAATCGGATTAACTGTTTGTGATGAGGCGGAACAACAGAAATGGGCAGCTAGATAAAGGTGCGTGCGGTTGAGGGCATACACTTTAGAAGGATTAACTGTTTGCGATTAGGCAACAGAACAAAAACGGTCAACCAGATCAAAGGTGAGTGCGATTGATGGCATACACTTCACACAGATGAACTGTTTGCGATTAGGCACAACAAAGAGAAACAGTTAGACAGATCAACGTGCATGCGCTAGACAGGCACACATTCTAATTAAAAGAAGCATGCATGATGGTAATAACGAGCGCGCACGGTTCTTGGAACAAGAAGTGTGCTGACATTGCCTATTGCGGTGTACCCTATGGTGCAAACGCCACATACGCGACCGAGAAAGCGTGCCCACGTTACGCCGTCCGGAAATAGTGCCGCACTTAGAAATTATAGAACCGCCAATAAATTTTGAGCCTGCGTCCCATCACATTTCAAATTGCAAACTTGTTCACACCGATCAAAACCTAAACGGTTTCCCACTTAGGAGCGTATTAGTACTCAGTTATAAATACTACTACTCCAAGATGACTGCACATTCCTCCTCAACTCCTCATCCACAAAAACAAACAAGTCATTCATCATCGTTCCCTTGTGTCTGTTGTTGCTAGCATAAGTTCTAGGTCGAGAGATTGCCTCCAGGGAGAGGCGAGCATGGAAGCATAAGCACGAGAGATGTCCCGCCTCGCCGCGAAAGTACCCGACATGTCCTGCCGCGCGGCCATAGTAGCACAGAGGTCCCGCCGCGCCGTTGAAGCAGCACGGAGCTCCCGTCACACCGTTGATGCAGCAGACTGGTGCGGCCGCGCCGTGGAAGCAGCAGAGATGTGCTGCCGCGCTGCGGAAGCAGCAGAGATGTCCTCTGGCGCCGCGGCGGCCTGGGAAAATGTCTCGCGGGCAGGCTAGGACTCTTACAGGTGCATGCAAGCGATCATCCACGGATGGATCAGATCTCCGGGTGGGCGAGGTTGCAGGACGACATGAAAGCCTCGTTTGAACAGGCTATCGGCATCATCCGACAACTAAGGGAGAGCAATGAGAAGCTCCAGTCCGAGCGTGACCTGCTGAGGGCAAAGATCATCGGAAGTGCGGAGCGAGAGGAGGAGACCACTTCCTTGTTGAAGAGGACCAACGTCATTGTCGAGAAACTTTTGGACGAGAAAATGTCGTGCTGCGCATGAAGTGCAAAAGGCTGGTGGAGGAATCCGTGAATGCTCTAAAGCAGCATATTGAGGACAGGAAAGAGCTGATCGCTGCTCGCCGCGGAGACTAGTCCCCACGGCCTGCAACAACACATCAAGAAAGTAGAGATCAGCGAGCCAGATCATTGTCTTCCTTCTTCTTTTGCCCTTGTGTATTTCGGTCGTTGCCACATGTGGCTTTTTTCAATTATGTTCCTAAATATATAAGACAATTATTATCCACTGTCATCGTCCTTATATTCGTCATGCTTGCCGTAAGTTGGATTCGATGCTATATAGGTCCGTCGAATCTTACATCAAGATCCGTGCAAAACTTTCTTTTCAGATTTTCATTTTTCTCTCTTAAATCTCAGTCCACTGAGACATAGCCACGCCGTGAAACAGGGACTCGGGCGCCATTAATGGAGACGTTGGGAGGGAGGTGCGTGGCGGATAGAGGTTAAAGGGCTCTCGTCCCGATGAGCACGCGCAGGGGTCTGATCGCACACCTCCCGTACTCAAATAGCTACAACGCATGACACCTTCTAGCCAATAGAAAAAGGGGATGTGTGGCGGCGCATAATTGGTAAGTAGAACGCCCATGGTTTTCAATAATAGTTGTGTTTCTGATTTGTAATGTGCCAACACTTGTTCCAAAATGACTTTGTTGATTATTAATGTGTGCGCCTTCGCAAATCGGATAGAAAAATTACCACAGCATGTTGGTGCCATGTCATGACACCATGCCAAGTTTCATGATTTTCACGCGTGTTTTGGATTTACAAGAATTAAAAAACCAAGTTCCTCAATCTTTCTAGCTGAGCCACGATGCCCAGATGTTTGAATTTCATTCCCGTTTCTTGCATGGGACCTAGAATTCACCCAAGGACACACATGTGATTTTTCAACCAAGTTTGGTGCACTGGAGCATGCGCTTGTAGTTCAAATTTGAATTATGCACATTAAAGGACCAGAAATTCAATTAATATATAAAAAAGGCCAAACAAACGCGAAATAATCCAAAATTTAGCATGATGCTTCTATTTGATCTAATTTGGCTGTGTAAAAAAATTAACGCGGGAGAAGGCAGTGTAAGTATGTCGTTAAGCACACGGAGGTGACACGTTCCTCTCGGAACCACGAGCCTTCTTGAAAGAAGCTCCGGTTTGCAAGAAGCTTATACCAAGCGCAGGCTCGACGGGATGCGTGCATCCTGTCCACCTCGTAGGCTCAACGGGACACGTGCGAGTAGCAAGGCCACCCATGCTCACCGGGAAGCGAGCTCTTTGACCTCCATGCACCAGCCGCAGCCCGCCTCGTGATGTCTACTATGCAACCTTCTTCTTGTAGACATTGTTGGGCCTCCAAGTGCAGAGGTTTGTAGGAAAGTAGCAAATTTCCCTCAAGTGGATGACCTAAGGTTTATCAATCCGTTGGAGGCGTAGGATGAAGATGGTCTCTCTCAAACAACCCTGCAACAAAATAACAAAGATTCTCTTGTGTCCCCGACACACTCAATACAATGGTGAATTGTATAGGTGCACTAGTTCGGCGAAGAGATGGTGATACAAGTGCAATATGGATGGTAGATATAGGTTTTTGTAATCTGAAAAATATAAAAACAGCAAGGTAACTAGTAGCAAAAGTGAGCGTAGACGGTATTGCAATGCTAGGAAACAAGGCCTAAGGTTCTCTCAAAAATAATAACATAATTGGATCATATAACAATCCCTCAACATGCAACAAAGAGTCACTCCAAAGTCACTAATAGTGGAGAACAAACGAAGAGATTATCGTAGGGTACGAAACCACCTCAAAGTTATCCTTTCTGATCGATCTATTCAACAGTCCATAGTAAAATAACACGAAGCTATTCTTTCTGTTCGATCTATCATAGAGTTCATACTAGAATAACACCTTAAGACATAAATCAACGAAAACCCTAATGTCGCCTAGATACTCCAATGTCACCTCAAGTATCCGTGGGCATGATTATACGATGTGCATCACACAATCTCAGATTCATCTATTCAACCAACACAAAGTACTTCAAAGAGTGCCCCAAAGTTTCTACCGAAGAGTCAAGACGAAAACGTGTGCCAACCCCTATGCATAAGTTCACAAGGTCGTTGAACCCGCAAGTTGATCACCAAAACGTACATCAAGTAGATCACGTGAATATCCCATTGTCACCAAACATAAGCACATGCAAGACATAAATCAAGTGTTCTCCAATCCTTAAAGACTCAATCTGATAAGATAACATCAAAGGGAAAACTCAATCCATTACATGAGATAGAGGGGGAGAAACATCATAAGATCCAACTATAATAGCAAAGCTCGCGGTACATCAAGATCGTGCCAAATCAAGAACATGAGAGAGAGAGAGAGAGGGACAGATCAAACACATAGCTACTAGTACATACCCTCAGCCCCGAGAGTGAACTACTACCTCCTTGTCATGGAGAGGGCCTGGATGATGAAGATGGCCGCCGGTGATGGATTTCACCTCCGGTAGAATCGCTCCGTTGGAGGGAAAAAGTGCTCCTGCCCTAGTTCTGCCTCGAGATGGCGGTGCTTCGTCCCGAAAGTCCTCCCCTTATTTTTTTCTAGGTCAAAATGACTTATGTACCAGAAGAGGGGCACTGGAGGTGGGCCGAGGGGAGCACAAGCCACCAGGGCGCACCTGGGCTCCCTAGCGCGCCCAGCAGGGTTGTGCCCACCTGGTGGGCCCCCTCTGGTACTTATTTGCTCCAATAGTTCTCATTTATTCCTTAAAAAATCCTCGTAAAGTTTCAGCTCATTTGGAGTTGTGCAGAATAGGTAGCTTGACGTAGTTTTTTCAGGTCCAAATTTCCAGCTGCCGGAATTCTCCCCCTTTGTGAGTACCTTGCATATTATGAGAGAAAAGGCATTAGAATTACTCCAAAAAGCATTAAAACAACATAAATAACAGTAGGTAAACATGATGCAAAATGGACGTATCATAGTGTAGCTAATCGGTCGTGGTCATCGAGGGTGATTCCTCCTTCACCACTCCCGATAACGACTCTGTTGTCCAACCCCTCAAGTGTGGAATCTCGATGGTGATTCCTCCAACTCCACCTTGACGATTACATCAAGTAGGAATCCATCGGGGGTGCTTCCTCGAGTTTCCCCCTTGCTGTTTTGGACACACGGATACTTTGATTTTACCCGAGAACCATGACTGAAGTCGAGTCGGCCCCGAGGGTTACCCACAAGAGAAATGTGAAGCTGGGTTGACCGTGAGTGTACCCACGAGTTGATGTCTAGATGGGTTGACCTGGAGGGTACCCGCGAGATAATTACATGGCACAGCCGGGCATTCCGGGCCCTTGCCATAAGTCCACGAGACAGGGTGATGGGGTCACCTGATTGTGAGTCTCTGCTTGTTACCGCGCACTACCAAGACACTAACGGTTTGGATATATGATCCGAGTAGGCCTATGGCTTTTTCGCTGTGACCACAATGAGGGAATAAGTATGGGCACTCTGCGCCGTATGTATCAGCTGAAAGCTCTTCGGATGTCAGTGAGGCGGCGCACGCCCGGGGGGCCTGCGTATATAACGAGGTAGGCAGGACTGACGACGGCCGCGTACGCAACATGTAGGAGTGCAACAGGAGATGGGCCCCAGACCCCTGTGCACTTAGGATGTAGACAGCCGTGCTGGCCTCTCTATTGAGCCTAGGTAGGACTGCAGTGTGTTGATCGGCCGAGGCCGGTCATGACTTGATGGTGTGTCTGTCCGGAGTTATTCGAGCGTGTTGGGTTAGTTTGTGCACCCCTACATGGAAGTATATCTATTCGAATAGCCGTGTCCATGGTAATGGACGCTCTGAGTTGTTTCTCGATTGATATAACTGGAACTGGATGCTAAGGCAAAAAAATGGATATGATGGCTCTGGGATTGCTTTCTTGCGGGGAGTCGAGAAAGTGATCTCTGGGCGATGTTGCAACATACTTTCTACTATTATAATATCTTACTCTTATATCTTCTAATGCTGCAAGATGCTTGAAGATGCTAGTCTTTGATAGGCTGAACTTTCCCCCTATTCTGGCATTCTGAAGTTCAGTCCAAAAATATAGCCCCATTCCTTTGATACTGATGCATACTTAGTATAGTTCTGATGTAAGTCTTGCGTGTACTTTGGATTAGTACTCACGGTTGCTTTGCTACTTCTTTTCCCCTATACCCAATTGCTGCGATCAGATGATGGATCCCAAGAGCCAAATGCCACCCCCGATGACTACTACTACCGAGAGGGTGCCTACCACTACGTGGAGACCGCCGACGACCAGTAGTAGTTAGGAGGCTCCCAGGAAGAAGGCCTTGCCTTTTCGGAAGATGCTACTTTTGTGCTAGCCTTTTAAGGCAAACTTGTTTCACTACAAAAAAAAGACACATCCTGACATTTTGTCCCAAACGGATTTTATTCCTGTCATGCTTATGATACTTCTATGACGATAATTGTGACAAAACCTGGTATCATCATAGATGTGGTGGGCTCCTACTTATACGACAAAAAATCATGACAGAAAATGGGTTTTTCGTCCTGGGCGGGCCTGAGACGCACCTGCATGACATTCTTTGTGCCATCCATGAGGAAAAAAATTGTGGTAGAAGTGAGGGAGAGGAAACTTTCGGGGAGTTCCCGGTTACGATGGGTGGTCAGGGCGGAGCGATGCACGGAGGTTTGAGCGTTAATCTCGTATATGTATGCGTGTGTATGCGAGGCATTGGGCTCTAACTGAACCCGATCGAGGCGTTCGCTTACCAAACCCGAGCGATTGCACTAGCTACGTTACTGAATCTGATTGATCGATCCCTTCGCTTATACTGAACCCGACATACTCCTTTGCTGCTAACTGAACCTGATCGAACCTGCTGCCTCTTGATGAACAGTGAACATGGGGGTTGGTTGAACGAGTCGAGACGTGGTTGGGGTTGGATGAACAGTTCCCAGAGGGGGTTGGATGAACAGGACCCCGTGGTGGTATGCGGTTGCCGCTGGATGAACAGGATCCCGAGAGGAGGCCACCACAGCCGAGCTGGTTGGGGGTGGATGAACCGGACCCCATGGAGGGCTAGTTGAACAGTAGCCGGTGGAGGGCTGGATCAACAGTAAGTCATGGATGAACAGTAGCTGGTGGAGGAAGGAGGAAGACGCAGGTGGATGAACAGTGCAGGTGGAGGCTGTAGGAAGTCGACGATGGGTGAACAATAGCCCGTAGAGTCCCATTTTCCAGTACGCCGCATTCCTCCCGATGAACAGGATCCCCGTTTCGACCGTGGCACTCCAACACAAGTCTGTTTCCTCCGTTTTGCGGAATGCTAGACCCTTCCCGATGAACAGGATCCTGTTTCGACCGTAGCCGGTCGAGCAGAAGGCCGTTTCCTACATTTTGCGGTAGGCCAGACCCTTCCCAATGAACAGGACCCTGTTTCGACCATACGCGCTCAAGAAGAAGGCCGTTTCCCTCTGTTTGTTGTACACCACCATGTTTTGGCTGTTCCGTCCAAGTCGGTTGGCTTCCGATGAACACGACGCGTTCCATTGCCTCCCGATGAACACGATGTTGTTTCTCTGTTCCGACCCGCTGATGTCTACTACGAAACCTTTTTCTTGTAGACATTGTTGGGCCTCCAAGTGCAGAGGTTTGTAGGACAGTAGCAAATTTCCCTCAAGTGGATGACTAAGGTTTATCAATCCGTGGGACGCATAGGATGAAGATGGTCTCTCTCAAACAACCCTGCAACCAAATAACAAAGAGTCTCTTGTGTCCCCAACAAACCCAATACAATAGTAAATTGCATAGGTGCACTAGTTTGGCTAAGAGATGGTGATACAAGTGCAATATGGATGATAGATATAGGTTCTTGTAATCTGAAAATATAAAAACAGCAAGGTAACTGATGATAAAAGTGAGCACAAATGGTATCGCAATGCTTCGAAACAAGGCCTAGGGCTCATACTTTCACTAGTGCAAGTTCTCTCAACAATAATAACATAATGGGATCATATAACTATCCCTCAGCATGCAACAAAGAGTCACTCCAAAGTCAGTAATAGCAGAGAACAGACAAAGAGATTATTGTCGGGTACGAAACCACCTCAAAGTTATCCTTTCTGATCGATCTATTCAAGAGTCCATAGTAAAATAACACGAAGCTATTCTTTCCATTCGATCTATCATAGAGTTCGTACTAGAATAACAACTTATGACACAAATCAACCAAAACCCTAATGTCACCTAGATACTCCAATGTCACCTCAAGTATCCGTGGGTATGATTATACGATATGCATCACACAATGTCAGATTCATCTATTCAACCAACACAAAAAACTTCAAAGAGTGCCCCAAATTTTCTACCAGAGAGTCAAGAAGAAAACGTGTGCCAACCCCTATGCATAAGTTCACAAGGTCACTGAAACCGCAAGTTGATCACCAAAATGTACATCAAGTAGATCACGTGAATATCCCATTGTCACCATAGATAAGCACATGCAAGACATACATCAAGTGTTCTCAAATCCTTAAAGACTCAATTCGATAAGATAACTTCAAAGGGAAAACTCAATCCATTACAAGAGAGTAGAGGGGGAGAAACATCATACGATCCAATTATAATAGCAAAGCTCGCGATACATCAAGATTGTACCATATCAAGAACACGAGAGAGAGAGAGAGAGAGAGAGAGAGAGAGAGAGAGAGATCAAACACATAGCTACTAGTACATACCCTCAGCCCGAGGGTGAACTACTCCCTCCTCGTCATGGAGAGCGTCGGGGCGATGAAGGTGGCCACAGATGATGGATCCCCCTCTGGTAGGGTGCCAGAACAGGGCCCCGATTGGTTTTTGGTGGCTATGGAGGCTTGCGGCGGCGGAACTCCTGATCTAGGTTTCTTTCTAGAGGTTTCTGTATTTATAGGAATTTTTGGCGTAGGTCTCATGTCAGGGGGGTCTCCGAGCCGCCCACGAGATAGGGGGCGCCCATGGGGTGGGCGCGCCCCACCCTCGTGGGCAGCTCGGGACTCTTCCGCCCAACTCTTTACTCCGGGGCTTCTTTTGGTCCATAAAAATCATCAAAATTGGCACGCCAATTGACTCCATTTGGTATTCCTTTTCAGAAACTCAAAAGCAAGGAAAAATGTAAACCGCACTGGGCTCTAGGATAATAGGTTAGTCCCAAAAATCATATAAAATTGCATATAAATGCATATAAAACATCCTAGGTGGATAATATAATAGCATGGAACAATAAAAAATTATAGATACGTTGGAGACGTATCAAGCCTCCCAAGCTTAATTCCTGCTCCTCCTCGAGTAGGTAAATGATAAAAACAAAATTTTTGATGTGGAATGCTACCTAACACATTTATCAATGTAATCTTCTCTACTGTGGCAAGAATATTCAGATCCATAAGATTCAAAACAAAATTTTAATATTTACATAAAATTAATAATACTTCACGCATAATAACAAAGCAATCATGTCTTCTCAAAAAAACATGGCCAAAGAAAGTTACCCCTACAAAATCATATAGTCTGGCTATGCTCTATCTTCATCACACAAAGTATGTAATCATGCACAACCCCAGTTTCAGCCAAGCTATTGTTTCATACTTTAGTATTTTCAAACTTTTTCAATCTTCATGCAATACATGAGTGTGAGCCTTGGACATAGCACTATAGATGGAATAGAATGGTAGTTGTGGAGAAGACAAAAAAGAAGAAGATAGTCTCACATCAACTAGGCGTATCAACGGGCTATGGAGATGCCCATTAATAGATATCAATGTGAATGCGTAGGGATTGGCATGCAACGGATGCACTAGAGTTATAAGTGTATGAAAGCGCATCAAAAGAAACTAAGTGGGTGTGCATCCAACTTGCTTGCTCACGAAGACCTAGGGCAATTTGAGGAAGCACATCATTGGAATATACAAGCCAAGTTCTATAATGAAAAATTCCCACTAGCATATGAAGGTGACAACATAGGAGACTCTCTATCATGAAGATCATGGTGCTACTTTGAAGCACAAATGTGGTAAAAGGATAGTAGCATTGCCCCTTCTCTCTTTTTCTCTAATTTTTTGTGGGCTTCTTTGGCCTCTTTTAATTTATTTGGGCTTCTTTGGCCGCTTTTATTTTTCATAAAGTCCCGGGACTCATCCCAACTTGTGAGGTAATCATTGCTTCCATCATCCTTTCCTCTCATGGGACAATGCTCTAATAATGAAGATCATCACACTTTTATTTACTTACAACTCAAGAATTACAACTCGATACTTAGAACAAAATATGACTCTATATGAATACCTCCGGAGGTGTACCGGGATGTGCAATGAATCAAGAGTGAGATGTATGAAAGAATTACGAATGGTAGCTTTGCCACAAATACGATGTCAACTACATGATCATGCAAAGCAATATGACAATGATGGAGCGTGTCATAATAAACGGAACGGTGGAAAGTTGTATGGCAATATTTCTCAGAATGACTATGGAAATGCCATAATAGGTAGGTATAGTGGCTGTTTTGAGGAAGGTATATGGTGGGTGTATGATACCGGCGAAAGTTGCGCGGCACAAAAGAGGCTAGCAATGGTGGAAGGGTGAGAGTGCGTATAATCCATGGATTCAACATTAGTCACAAAGAACTCACATACTTATTGCAAAAATCTAAAAGTTATCAAAACAAAGTACTACACACATTCTCCTAGGGGAAGGATTGGTAGGAGTTAACCATCGCACGATCCCGACCTCCACACATAAGGAAGACAATCAATAAATAAATCATGCTCCAACTTCATCACATAACGGTTCACCATACGTGCATGCTACGGGAATCACAAACTTTTAACGCAAGTATTCCTCAAATTCACAACTACTCAACTATCATGACCCTAATATTACCATCCTCATATCTCAAAACAATCATCAAGTATCAAACTTCTCATAGTATTCAATGCACTTTATATGATAGTTTTTATTATACCTATCTTGGATGCTCACCATATTAGGACGAAAATTTTAACCAAAGCAAATTACCATGCTGTTGTAAAGGACTCTCAAAATAATATAAGTGAAGCATGATAGATCAATAATTTCTATAAAATAAAACCACCGCCGTGCTCTAAAAAGATATAAGTGAAGTACTAGAGCAAAATTATCTAGCTCAAAAGATATAAGTAAAGATCAATGAGTAGTCGAATAATTATGCAACTATGTGAAGACTCTCTAACATTTAAGAATTTCAGATCTTGGGATATTATTCAAAAAGCCAGGAAAACAAAATAAAATAAATTGACGATCCAAGCAAAACACATATCATGTGGTGAATAAAAATATAGCTACAAGTAAAGTTACCGATGAACAAAGACGAAAGAGGGGATGCCTTCCGAGGCATCCCCAAGCTTAGGCTCTTGGTTGTCCTTGAATATTACCTTGGGGTGCCATGGGCATCCCCAATCTTAGGCTCTTGCCACTCCTTATTCCATAGTCCATCGAATCTTTACCCAAAACTTGAAAACTTGACAACACAAAACTCAACAGAAAACTTGTAAGCTCCGTTAGTATAAGAAAATAAATCACCACTTAGGTACTGTTGTGAACTCATTCTAAATTAATATTGGTGTGATATCTACTGTATTCCAACTTCTCTATGGTTCATACCCTCCAATACTACTCATAGATTTATCAAAATAAGCAAACAACACAATGAAAACAGAATCTGTCAAAAACAGAACAGTCTGTAGTAATCTGTATCATTCGAATACTTCTGTAACTCCAAAAATTCTGAAATAAATTGGTAGACCTGTGTAATTTGTCTATTAATCATCTGCAAAAATAATCATCCTAAAATCACTATCCTGTAAAAAAAAGGCAGCTAATCTCGTGAGCGCAAAAGTTTCTGTTTTTTACAGCAAGATCACAAAGACTTCACCCAAGTCTTCCCAAAGGTTCTACTTGGCACAAACACTAATTAAAACATAAAAACACACCTAAACAGAGACTAGACGAATTATTTATTACTCCCTCCGTTCGGAATTACTTGTCATAAAAATGGATCTATCTACAACTAAAATACATCTAGATACATTCATTTCTTGGACGAGTAATTCCGAACGGAGGGAGCACTAAACAGGAACAAAAAGCAAGGAACAAAAATAAAATTGGGTTGCCTCCCAACAAGCGCTAAAGTTTAATGCCCCTAGCTAGGCATGATGATTTCAATGGTGCTCACATAAAAGATAAGAATTGAAACATAAAGAGAGCATCATGAAGAATATGACTAACACATTAAGCCTGACTCACTTCCTATACATAGGGATTTTGTGAGCAAACAACTTATGACAAGAATCAACTAGCATAGGAAATAAAAGCAGGCATAACTTCAAGATTTTCAACACATAGAGAGGAAACTTGATATTATTGCAATTCCTACAAGCATATGTTCCTCCTTCATAATAAATTTTTTTAGCATCATGAATGAATTGTATAACCATCACCTAAAGCATTCTTTTGATGATCCACAAGCATAGAAAATTTACTACTCTCCACATAAGCAAAATTCTTCACATTAGTAGTAGTGGGAGCAAACTCAACAAAATAACTGTCATGTGAAGCATAATCCAATTGAAAATTAAAAATCAAGATGACAAGTTTCATGGTTATCTTTATTCTTTATAGCATATGTGTCATCACAATAATCATCATAAATAGGAGGCATGCTTTCATCATTGTCGGTGTCAAAACCGGCGGATCTCGGGTAGGGGGTCCCGAACTATGCGTCTAGGCGGATGGTAAAAACATCGTGTCCCTCGTCTCTTGTTACCATCCGCCTAGACGCACAGTTCGGGACCCCCTACTCAAGATCCGCCGGTTTTGACACCGACATTGGTGCTTTCATTGAGAGTTCCTCTGTGTCGTCACCGATAGGCTCGATGGCATCTTCAACCAGCGACGCTGTCCTGTGGTGAGACTTTCTCCCGGACAGATCTTCAGATTCGGCGGTTTTGCATCGGGCCAATTATCTTGGCCATCCGAGCAGATCAAAGGCTACGCCGCCGCCAGTCGATTGGGAAGTTTAAACTTCACGGCCGATGTCCGCGGAGACTTGATCTTCGATGGACTCGAGCCACAGCCGAAGCGCGCCAGACCGGACGATGGGCATGATCTAGCTCGCCGCCAACAAGTTTCTCGTGGCCGCACATGGATCCGCTGGCTATTAACCCGAGCCGATCAAGACAGACGAGGGTCGGCGGATAGACGCCGCCTGGGGCTTCAACATCCACGGCGATAGAGCCGAACACCAATCTTGTCCCTTGCTAAACTCATGAATTCGAGGCGCCGACTCCGAACCTCCCGCGCCCCTACCAATCAATCCAGATTGGGCGCTGGTTATGGAATTCACCGCCATGACATATTCCAACACTCGCCTTTTGGCGATATCCTAAATTCATTAAAGCATCTCTCGTTATCGGTTGAGTCCTGGCCGGACTATGGCCAGGATGGTTGGAGTACGGACGACGAAGAAATTCAGAGCCCACCCACCACCCACTTTGTAGCCACCGCCGAGGATTTAACCGACATGCTAGACTACGATTCAAGACATCGACGCTATGGACGACGATGCCGAGACGATCAGAACCAGCGCCACTGTGGCAATGGAAGGCCAACTCGTCATATGACGTATACATGGTGGATACCCAAAAAGAAGGCCCCAGGAAGCAAAGCAACACGTCAAGTGTCCGGTGATAGCGGCACATACAATTACAGGGGTGCCGCACACCCACTATGTTTCACCGATGGGGTGCTGGACCATGAATTCCCAGCAGGGTTTAAACTCATAAACATAGAGGCCTACAATGGAACAACAGACCCTGGAGTCTGGATAGAAGATTATATACCGCATATACACATGGCTAGAGGAGACGATCTCCACGCCATAAAATATCTACCCTCAAGCTCAAAGGGCCAGCCCGTCATTGGCTCAAAAGCCTCCCGTAAAACATCTGGAAGTTGGGAAGAGCTCGAGGACGCGTTTAGAGCAAATTTTCAAGGGACTTATGTCCGCCCTCCGGATGCGTATGATTTAAGTCATATAACTCAACAGCCCGGAGAGTCGCCATGAAATTTCGAACAGGTTTTTACCAAAAAGAACCAAATAGTCGACTGTCCGGACGCCGAAGCCTTAGCAGCTTTCAAGAGAAACCGAGGACAATATCCGAGACGAATGGCTCGCCAGGCACCTCGGTCAAGAGAAACCGAGGACAATGTCCGCACTAACAAGCCTCATGACCCGCTTCTGTGCGGGAGAGGATAGCTGGCTAGCAAGAAGCAGCACCAGCGACCCAAGTACATCCGAGATAAGAGATGGAAACGGAAAATCACGGCGCAGAAAAGAGCAGCGCCGGAATAAAGAGAAAAGCCCAAAGAGCACGGCAGTCAACGCCGGATTCAAAAGCTCATGCCCAATAACAAAACTCAACCTCTTAAGGATGACAAAGGATTTAATTGTCCAACTTAAACAAAATTTTGGGTCGGATATGCCAAATCCATAGCACCCCTAAGGCTCGCAAATCACACCCACAGGATTGTTGTTTAAAACAGTCCGCCGATTAAATGTCGAACACAAGGCTCGACGCAAGTTTAAGAAGATAAACCCCGCCAGCAGGCACCGAAAATGTAAGACTTTCCCACAAGGGGTCAAAGCAAGAACTCACTTCATGTGATAACAAGGAAAAATAGTGCGGCACTTTCTAAAAAGAGCTTCAGACGGTCCAACCCAGCAGATCGTAGAGATTGATATCAAAACCAATCACTTTCACCACCGACTATTCGAAGTTGCTCAAACGCTGGACGGACTTCGATATTGAATCCCATAATAGACGGATTACACTTACTAACGTCCTAATGGACGGAGGCAGTGACTTAAACCTGCTATATTCAAACACAATCCGCAGGATGGGGATAGACCCTACCAAAATTCGACACAGCCGCACTTGCTTCAAAGGAGTGACGCCAGGTCCTTACGCTAAGTGCACAGGCTCTATATTACTAGAAGTCGTGTTCGGATCGCCGAGCAATTGTCGACGTGAAAAATTAATTTTTCATATCGTCCCATTTGAAAGTGAATATCAAGCACTCTTGGGACGAAAAGCCTTTGTCCGCTTCAACGCCATGCCGCATTATGCGTCTCTTACACTCAAGATGCCCGGTCCACATGGCGCCATTTCAGTGCGCGGGTCACTTAAAGACCCCGGACTCGGATAGGCGAATCCGGCCTCAGGAGGCTAGGGGCTCGCTAGCCGCATACCCCTTCACAAGGGGGCTGCACGTACAAACAATCACGGTTTCCTATAAACCTTGCTTTAATTATTTATATTTCTT
Organism: Aegilops speltoides; assembly: GCA_021437245.1. NCBI lineage: Eukaryota > Viridiplantae > Streptophyta > Magnoliopsida > Poales > Poaceae > Aegilops > Aegilops speltoides. The sequence continues at coordinate 461,130,578 of CM038147.1, read as the reverse complement.
ATTTTACATATTTTTAGCACGAATTGTTTCTAAAACTAAATGTTCCTCTCTTCCTACAGATGAACAACGTGCATACCCGTCCAGGATAATGGCGCAACGGAGACACAGGCGCAGACGCAGCAGGACCCGCTGCAAGGATTCTTTTCAGATTAAGACCGCAGACCTTTCTTATCGCTCTTGTTGTTACTCTCCCTTGGTTTCTTCCTATAGCCAAAGCGGAGCCTGACGCTTTGGCATCGGCCGCATCAGAAGACCATGCCCCTACCTGAACACTAGGGGCTTAGGGCATCGTTCTGCCCATTATTATAAAGTCCGAACACCTTCGGAGTGTTCAAGATCTCGAGTTAGGCATTATATGCATCAGCTCAATCATGTCTTTGGTCAAATGTTGGGTTTGCCCGGCCTCGTGTTTTGTCTGCCTTTACGCTCAGATCATCCGCTAACGCGCACCAGGAGAACTATCGCGACAGTGCCCGGTTCGGCTGGGCGAGCACCTCGATGGAGAAAGCCGAAAACCGATCATCATGATACAACGAGAGTCCGTCAACCACTGATCGACTACCGAATGTTTAGAATTCGCCGCTTTGACGAAGGACCGCTTCTGGTCGTGCACATACGCACTCGAATCCGGAGATGTGCGGTGCCACCAGGGCTATATCGTAGCCCCACCTCGAGCTCCATTGGCTAAGTGAAAGTGATAAAGCATTATAGTCCGGATTGCCTAGTTCGCTACGCTACCACCTCCTTATAACAGACCGAGACGCCGGATTAAGTGTGAAAACGCGCTATTTTTATGCGAACACCCCAAAGACTTTGTGCGTAAAAGTCAAGACTGCCATCTTTCGTGTTATACACAAGTATACATAAACGGCCGACAGAGAAGTTTTACTTGGACGCACAAGTATAAAAAGCAGTTATAATATAATCATTAATTTATAAGCTAATGCGCTCATTTGAACGTTACATTCTTCAAGCATCGCGACTTATTTTACGAAAGCACCGCGCATGACTTCTCCGAAGTAGTGCTTGGCAGGAGCCGCTTTCATCCGACCTGGTGGCAACGGCGGTGGCATCCATCTCCGGATAATGCACCTTCACACGGCAAGAGCCATCCGCGCTACCGGCGCAGCCGACCGCTACATATCCTTTATATGCACCGCCCAAGGAATTGCTGCAGAAGTCAAGTAGCTCGTCGCCTTTGACCTCTCTCGCCGACATGGGCCACGGCGTCGATATGGCAAGTCCGACAATCTATTTAGCTTGGCCCATTCGCCAACCGCCCACAACGGAAGGGAGCGATCCGGATCGTGGAATTGAGACCAATACAGCTCTTCCGCCTCGTGATCCCCCGCCCGAAGTGCTTAACGGCATCACCGCATTTGCAGCTAAGTCCATATACGGATCCTCCGGACTCCACAACCGCCAAATTGAGCATACTTTGCATCCATAAACCGTCAACGCAGCAGAATAGGCTTGCCAGCCACGATCTCTCCGCTTGGCGAGCTCCTCCTTCATAGCTCAGATTGCAGAGCGGGCATCCTTGGCTTCGCGGTGGCCTTCTTCAGGTCTTCCCGCCCGATAAGCGCCTTTTCAAGAGCCTCATTGCGGTCGGTAGCATCCTTAATCCCTTGGCCAATTCGCCACCTCCGCCTAGCTTAGACAAAGGCGCAGCCTTTTCGCTTTAACTCTTCGCCGCTTCGAGGCAGCCACACTCCTTCGGGCTTGCTCCTTAGCTCGAGCAAGTTCGCCCAAGGCTTCCACAGCAGCAGCACCGTCTGCATAACAGCGCATAATTTATCGAGGAGGGCTTTGACCGCCTTAAATAAAGCAATCATGAGAATTTATTTACCTTGCGACTCGCCAAGTCACCGTTGACAAGTGCGATGTCAAGATTCGCCACGCTGTTGCCGACTTAATTCGCAACTCATTAGTCCGGCTGGCCCTCGGACTATCCGCCACCGTATTAGGACAGCGGTATTCATTACTTGAGATTTTGAGATTTCGATCCTCGGCACGCTGTCGTTCCCGACAACCTACCGAGTCTCAGGGGCTACTATCTATACAGGGCGCATTTTTTATATGCAAAACTGTTAAAAGATGAAGTGGTGCGTCATTATTGCATACCTCAAATCCCGCCATCAAACTCATGGCGGCATTACGCAATCCGCTTTCAGTGGACGAAATCCTTCCAATCACCATACGCATTAACGCACGGTGATCTTCTGAAATGGACGCCCTCTCAAGCAGATGCTTCAGTTCTCCCGGCCGGATACTAGTAGGTGCCAAACTCTCTGGCCCCTCCGGACTCGGGGATACCCTCTGTGATGACACTTCGGGTTCGCCTGCCTCATCTGGCGGCTCATGGATGGAGGCGATCGCTTCCATCATCTCCTAAGAAGGTCCTCAAGATGAACTCATCTGAGAAGGCTGCAGATCCGAACTGCAATATAAATATTTCGGTTACCTACAGAACCATACATGAAGGTATTTTCCTATTTACTAATTCCCTCTTGTCATACTCACGGCTCATTGGAGGGCTGTTTTTTTGGCAATGATTGTGCGTCCGGATTCTCTCCGGACGCCGGACCCCCCGGTGAGGATTTCTTCCCACGCTTAGGGGCTTTGGCCTCCGGATCTTTGGAGGCGGTCATCTTCTCCCCCTGAAGGGAGGGATTCTTGGTTCCCTCCTCTTCTGTCGCCCCTTTGGGCGAAATATTAGCTCCTCTATTTTCCCCGTCGCCCCCTTCTGTGGGAGCAACCTCCAACATTCTGACCAGCACGGGCTCAAGTGCGGTCTCTGGGAGGGGGGCCGGACATCTTATCAGCCTTGATCGCGCCACCCATTCCTATAAAGAACAAAGGGTAAGGATGCAAACTCTAGAAAGGCACGAAATGTAATGTCCGGACTCGAGCTACTTACCCGAGTATCCAGCGACATGGCTTAGACCTGCATCCTCGGCTGAATCCGACATGCCACCGCGGTCCGAAGAACAACTTGTACATCTCCACGGGTGTCGCACCCATGTAGTGTTGGAGAATCCGAGGTCCCTCCGGTTGAATTCTATAGACGGAGAGGACGGCGCTTGCAGGCGTAAGATGCCCGAGTAGCATAACCTGCATCACCTTGATCAGTCGATCTCCTCGCCGGAGATCTCGAATCCGCCCCGCAGTGAGGGCACGCCTTCGACAGCCCCAGCTTGAGCCCTTGGTCGACCCACGACATCAGTTGGGTGGAGGTCCCGGCGGAATGAGGGCGGCGGCTTTTGCTCGCCGCCTCTGAGCGTGATATAGAACCACTCGCTGCCACAGTCCGAGTTCCTCTTGAAACGAACCCTCGAGCCACGGGGCATCGACCTTCTTGCTTATGGTCGCCCCGCCGCACTCCGCTTGACGCCCCCCGATCATCTTTGGCTCCACCTTGAAGGTCTTCAGCCATAGGCCAAAGTGGGGGATGACACGGAGGAAGGCTTCGCAGACGATGATGAATGCGGAGATATGGAGGCTAGACTCCGGAGCCAAGTCGTGAAAGTCCAACCCGTAGTAGAACAGGAGCCCTCTCACAAAGGGATCCGTCGGTAAGCCTAAACCCCGGCGGAGGTGGGATACGAAGACGACGATTCACTGGCCTGGAAGTTGGCACAGCCTGCCCTTGGGCAGTAACTCAGGCGAAACTTCAGAGGCCTGTACTTGGCCTCACGCAACTTCATTATGTCCTCCTCCGTGACGGAGGAGGGCATCCACCGCCCCGGAGGTCGGAGCCGACATGATTGAGGATCCAAGCGCCAATCTGAGGCTGGGTGTTGGAACCGGAGCAGGGAAAAGATTCGATGCGAGATTGAAGAACAAGGGCTGGCCTTGGTCCTCTTATAAAGGGAAGATATACCAAGGGCCGTCTCCATGACCGTTTGGGATTCCCCTTCGATAGAGGAGGTGTGGCGACGGGAACAGTTGGGTTACCCACGCACGTATTGATGGGAATCCCGGAATAAGGGGAACACGATCTCTGCTTCGACATGACGTGCCAAGGAAACCGCTTCGCTAAACATGCTGAGGTGGTATAGTAAAAAATGATTCAAACAAAGGCTTGGTTGCTGTGATAACACGCCGCATAATACGTCAGCAGATTGAGCTAAGTGTATATTTTATTCTCTCTATGGTGGAATGTGGAAAGAGCGACACTATCCTGGTGTTCATTATCTTCTCCGGATTATTCAAGCGAGGAACCCGCCTTGCAATGCCAACCTTATGCATGCCGGACTTATCGCCATTGAAGACTGGTTCAGGCTACCGAGGAGTCTCTAGGGGTGTCGGACAACCGACTATCAATATCCGGACTCCCTGACTACAAAGATAGAAGATTGAAGACTCGGCTCATGTCCGATGGTACTTTCCTTGGCGTGGAAGGCAAGCTTGGCAATACGGATATGTAGATCTCCTACCATTTAACCGACCGACTGTAACCCTAGCCCTCTCCGGTGTCTATATAAACCGGAGGGCTTTAGTCCGTAGGATCTAACATACATCTCAACAATCATACCATAGGCTAGCTTCTAGGGTTTAGCCTCCTTGATCTCGTGGTAGATCTACTCGTACTACCCATATCATCAATATTAATCAAGCAGTGACGAGGGTTTTACTTCCATCGAGAGGGCCCAACCTGGGTAAAACATCGTGTCCTCGCTCTTGTTACCATCCGCCTAGACGCATAGTTCGGGACCCCCTACCCGAGATCCACCGGTTTTGACACCGACACCTACTCCTGCTTGATTGATATTGATGATATGGGTAGTACAAGAGTGGATCTACCATGAGATCAAGGAGGCTAAACCCTAGAAGCTAGCCTATGGTATGATTGTTGTAATGGTTGTTGTCCTATTTGACTAAAGCCCTCCGGTTTATATAGACACCAAGAGGGCTAGAGTTACACGTAGTCGGTTACAATGGTAGGAGATATACATATCCAGACGCCAAGCTTGCCTTCCACGCCAAGGAAAGTCCCATCCGGACACGGACGGAGTCTTCAATCTTGTATCTTCGTAGTCTTGGAGTCCGCGACGATGATAGTCCGCTGTCCGACACCCCTAGTCCAGACTCCTCAAGAGTCCCTCTAACCAGGCTTCAATGACGATGAGTCCGCGCGATATTGTCCGCATTGCAAGGCGGGTTCCTCCAATAATCCATAGAAGATTGTGAACACCAGGATAGTGTCCGCTCGCAAAATAAATTCCACATTCCACCATAGAGAGAATGATATGTAAACAAGTTCAATCTGCTGACGTATTTCGTGGCCTGACGTCACGCCACTACCAAGCCTTTACTTGAATCGTTTTTTATTATACCTCCTCAGCAGCAGCGAAGCAGCTTCTTGGCACGCCTTGTCAAGCAGAGATCGTGTTCCCCTTATTCCGGGATTCTCATCAATACGGATGTGGGTAACCCAACCGCGCCATTGATGGTGGCGCTTGGGAGATAAGCGAGTTTTACTAGGCTGGTGGGGACGTATAGTCTTTGTCCGCCTATATATAAGGGGATAAGGATCCACCTTTTCACCTACGCCTTCTTCCTCCTTTGCTTATCCATCTCACAAGACTGAGCCCAGCCGCCCAAGTTCGCAAGGCCTCGCCTCGACCTTCTTCGACCATGTCCGGAGTGGGAGGCAATGGTTGGCCTCCTCCGCCACGGAGGAGCACATCGCAAAAGCTGCGCAGCACGGATACCTTTCCGGCGACATCACAGACCGGCCGCCCGGCAAGGGGCAGCTCATCCCCACCCCCAGCCCCATGAGAGGGTCGATTCTTCCCCACTTCCTCCGCTGGATCGGGCTTTCCACTTCATCCCTTTTTCCGGGGCTCATGTTCTACTACGGCCTGGATTTCCACGATCCGCGCCAACTTCGTCCTCAACATCTCGGCATTTATCGTCATGTGCGAGGCCTTCCTCTACATCCAGCCCCACTTCGGCTTGTGGCTTAAGACCTTCAATGTCAAGCCGAAGGTAGTGAAGGGCACTCAAGCGGAATGCGGAGCCGCCATGTTGGGCAAGATGCCCAACGCCCTTCGGGTTCAAGGGGCCTTTGTGGAGTCCGCTCAAGGGGTGGCAATCGGGGTGGTTCTACATCACCGGGCCGCGCGACACTAAGTGGGCGGCAGCCCCCGAGTTCAGATCTGGTATCCCTATGCAGCTCACCTCCTGGAAAGAGAAGGGCTCGCTATGGGGTAGTTCAGAGGAGCTGACGGGACTCCAAGTCAGTATCCAGAAGCTGGTGAGCAAGAAGCTCAGGCTTGTCAACGTGGTCCAAGTCATGCTCATCCGCCGGATTTTCCCTTGCCAACAACGGGCATTTAATTTGTGGGAGTTCAATCCAGCACAGCATCAGGCATTGAGTGGGCTCTTCGACACGACGTACGAAGGCGCCTGGAGGGTGCTATTCAAGGGCGCCGAGGCTCCCACATCCGGCTAATCAAGATCATGATTTCGCCGCGCAGATCCAAATTGACGAGGTAAGTGATTCTACCCCTTTACGGGACACTTGTTTTTAATAGTTTAACTCTACGAGGGTTTCAATCTCCCTTTTCCTTTGACAGGAATGGATGAGAAGGCCGAGCAGATCATCTGCCCAGCTCCCATGCCGTAAAACCCAAGAGACGCCTGCCTAGCGGGTTGTTAGTCCCGCACCGCATGTGGTGCCGAGAAGAAGGCTAAGAAGGAGGCCACGGAACTCGAAGAAGTTCCCGGCGCCAGTGGTATCGGACTCATCGTCCGATGGCTCGAGACGGACTCCTCCCCCGAAGACGAGGAGGAGAAAGAGGATTCTCTCCCGAGGAGGAGAGAGAAGAGGAAGGCCTCTCGGCTGTGGGAGGTCGAAGGGTCCAAGAGGGTAAGAACTATTCCCCCGGACAGCTCCGCCAACGCCAACGTTGGCGACGAAGAGTGGCCCTCAAGGGCCAGGCCTTCGGCAAGATCGTAAGTATCCGGATTCCTGAATGATTTACAATTTCTCTTTTGTGTCTCATAGTGTCCTTCTAACGCTGCACACTGCCCGTAGTCCGGCCGATGATGATCTCCCCGCTTCATCGAAGCGAAGTCGCTGGTCCGCCGGATGTAGATTCCATCCCGACGCTTCCACCTCGCGCCGCCGAGGACGCCGAGGGGGATCCCGGAAGGGACCCATCAGAGGAGGCTCAAGGCGCCGCAAGGCAGCCTCCGGACTTTGTGCCGACTCCACGCCGAACCCGCAGGGTTCCCGAGTCCGGCAGCGCCCTTCGCAAGAAGGGCAAGACCGTGACGCCGGAGACCCCCATCCAACCGGAGGTGCCGGACAACGAGCTGGAGGTGCTCAAAGGCGCTTCCATCGAGGAAGAACACCACACTATTATGAGTGCGGTGATTCAGAAGGTTCAGCTCGCCAAGAGCGGGCCGACTGGCTCGCAGAGCCTTCTAACAAAGCTTTGAGGTAAGAAGTTAAAATTATGTAATGTAATACCGCATAGATAGTAGCCCCGATGCTCGGTTCGTGTTCGGAAAGAAAAGCCGGACCGGGATCTAAAAGGTATACGAGGGTTGCTAAAATTATGTCAATACGGGTTTGCAGTGCTGCGCTGCCGACCTCTCGCCAAGACCGATCATGGAGGTCGGTGCTTGAAGCAGACTCGAGCGGTCCGAGCAAGAGCTTGGCCGTGCCAAGAAGCAGCTCGAGGACAAAGAAGGTGAGTAACACCACTTTGAATAGTTACCTTATAGAAAAGGATTTAGGTTGCAGTAAAAATAATAAGATAATGTGGGTACTGCAGGGGCCACGAACGAGGTGGCAACCCTGAAGGAGGCTGTGTCCATGCCGAAAAACAATGCGGAGGCGCGGGTGGCGGAGGTGCGGCAAGATTCGGCTCTCATGGAAAAGCATGAGAGTTTGGAGCGTGACTCAAGACTTGAGAGTCCGAGCTTGCCTCGCTCTCGAAAGTGCCAAAGCCGCCAAGGCCGAGGCCCATAAGGCCCTTCAGAGGTTGAGGATGTGAAGAAAATAGCGGCGGTAAGGCATTTTCATGCAAAGCAAGCATGTTAATGTAAACTACCCGACACTTACCCGAATTCGAGCTCTCTGTGTTTGCAGATCTGCCTCAGAAGGCGTCCGATGCCGCCGATTCTACCGAGCCGGAGGGAGCTCAACGAGAAGGTCTTCGTCTTAGTACGCCGAGACCGCCATCCGGTGCCCCTAGCGACCAGTCAAGCAGTTGGTCGAGCTCCACAAGGTAGCCGAAAGAGGTTATGAAGGGCCTCATAGTCCGGCCGGGCCTGGGGGCCATGCTCGAGCTACTTCGCCTTGCGCGGCGGCTGGTGGATGCGTGCTCTCGGTGGAGGTCATCAAGCGCCCGACCGTATTGAAGGTGCTCGCGGGCTTGCTCGCGCAAAAGTGCACCGGGCAAGCTGGATGCGAGAGGCTTATCATCGACGCGCCGCCAACGGGCAAGGAGTATCGACGCCCGAGATGTACTATAAGACTGTCCGGCGGGTGCTCGCAAGATTGCGGATGAGTGCCCCAGAGATGTAATTATTGAGTAAACTCGCTATGTATTATCCTCGCGCGCTGAAAACTTTGTTCATATGCGCCGAGCAACACTTGTTTAATTTAAAATATTACCTTCAGGCGGCCGCTTATAAATCTGAGAGATGGCAAGTCGTCGGCTTCAGCCCCCATGCCACTAGTGCTGGGTGTTCGATAAACTTGAGCACTCTTGTTCCCATTTTTGGGTCCATCTAGGAGGCGCCAACACAACGTAACAAGGCAAGCGGACTTAAACACTCTCACTTAGCCATAGAATTCTATAATTTTAAATTTCAAGCCCCTAGTATTCGAAGACTGTTCGGGCGCTTATCCACGCCTTTGGCCGACATGATCCGGTTCTTCGTCAAGCTGCATAAGTCTTTAGGGACTCGAAAAGACCTCTCGAACAGCGACCAGTCTCTCGCCTTATCATGCCGCCAGTTTTAGCTTTCCATCGAGGTGCTCGCCAGCTCAACCGGGTGCAATCGCAGTTGGTTCTCCCGTGCCACCTTAGCCGGCTGTAACGGAACGTAAGGTACCAAAACATGGGAGCCGGTCAAACCCAACTATTGACCCAAGACATGATTCGGAGCAGATTCATATAATGCTATAAGTTCAGGGTGCCGCACTTGTGAAAGATTTCGGACTTATCACACCATAATGCGAGGAACATAAGCCCCTGGTGTATTCGGCTGTACCAGAATATACGGGTGCAAGATGTCATTAATGAACATATATTTAAAGTGATGCAATTATAGGCAAAAAATGCTGCATTATTTATCTAAGGAATTCTGTATGAGTGCGGAATGATACAAATAGTGCGGTAAGCAAGGGATTGGACTAATTAAACGTTTCCCCTCCAGGGATGGGCTGAGGACTGGTGTGTATAATCAAATTTAATGCTTGTAATGGAGACCACCTGAGTGTTCGTCGCAGCCTTATTTCCTCCCTGGCTGTTGCATCGTGAGTTCGGCTGGTTCACCCCCGGACAGGGCCTCTGGTGAACGGAGTCCTGTGTATAAAAAGAAGGAAAATAAAAATAAAAAGAGCGACACATTTGGGAGCCCCTGGTGTGGTCGAGCCGCACTGCTCATAGGTTGTGCCCTCCCCTATGCCCATGGTATTCCAGAGCGTAATTATGTATGCGAGGGCTGGTCTTGCAATCATGCGAGGGCTAGGATTGGGGCCGATTGCTACGCTTTGCTCGTAACGTGCTGTGGTCTTGATTGATGTTGCTCCGGCGCGTTTGGCCGTGTCCGTCGCTTAACGGCCGGACTCAAAATTGCCTTAAAAGGCTGCTCAGATTTCGCCATGAGAGCAGCAGATGTTCCTCCATTCGAGGGAGCGCTCCGTGATTGCTGACCGTGATGACTCCACGAGGGCTCGCATATGGAGCTTGAGGTATGCATAATGCAGCACCACATTGAACTTTGCAAACGCGTTCGTCCGAAAGCAGAGCGTGATAGCCGCCATGAACGGAACTATGTCAAGATTAACTCTCGCTTCAGAAATTATCCGGATCCAAGACCACTTCCAGCAGGACCGAGCTCGCATAATTGGCCTCCACACCGGTATGACGCTTTGAAGGTCGTTTTGTAGGTTTAACCTTGAGGGTCTATGCCCATCTTGGCGACCGTATCCCGATAAAGCAGGTTCAGTTACTACCGCCGCCCATCGACTCTCATGAGGTGAAATCCATCGACGATTGGGTCTAAAACCACGCGCGAATCCGCCATGGCGGATATCGGTCGATGGTCTCTTCGATCGAAAGTGATCGGGCAAGAGGACCATGGATTGAACTTCGGGCGATCGACTCCATCGCATATACGCCCCTTAGTGCACGCCTCGCCCTCTTAGGTATATGGGTCGCAGATATCATGTTTACCGTCCGCACTTGTGGGGGAAACCTTCGTCCTCTCATCGCTCGGGCGGCCGGGTCTCTCCTCGCCGTCGCTTATGCAGCCCTTGTCGTTGTTTTCGCAATTAACTTGCATGCTCGCTTAAATACCCAACAATCTCGCTGGTGTGGTTAGCTGGTTTTTCGGGGTGCGGCGTATCCGCAAGAGCGGTCAATATTCGGTCCAGATTGGACGGACCCGGGTGGTTCTTTTGAATGGCTTCTTCCACGACCGGTTTAGAGCCTCGAATCCGCGCTGACCGCCAGATCCTCCTTGTCGCCGCCGTTAACGCGGCGCTTATTTTTGCTTCGACGCGACCGCCATTGTGGTCCTTAGTGTCCAGACTACCAGCATTTTTACTGAGGTTGTTGTTGCGAGCTAGCCAGCTATCCTCTCCCGCACAGAAGTGGGTCATTAATGATGTGAGGGCTGCCATGGATTTTGGCTTTTCCCGTCCTAGGTGCCGGGCTAGCCACTCGTCATGATGTTATGTTTGAAGGCTGCGAGGGCCTCTGCATCCGCATACCGACGATTTGATTTTTCTTTGTTAAGAACCGTGTCTAGAATTGCTCGCCGATTCGTCTCTGCTGCTGAATTATGTGTCTTAGGTCATCGGCGCTCGGTGGTCGCACATATGTGCCCCGAAGTTGTCGAGAATGCGGCTTCCGTGTCCTCCCAACACCCAATTGACTCTGCGGGCAAGCTGTTAAGCCAATGCCGAGCTGGTCCTTTTAGCTTGAGGGGAGATATTTGATGGCGTGGAGATCGCCTCCGGGCCATATGGATATGAAGGAGATAATCTTCGATCCAAACCGCGGGTCTCTTGTGCCATCATAGGATTCAATGTTTACAGTGTTTAAACCCTTCAGGATTTGATGATCCATTACTTCCAAGAAAGCATAGCGGTGTGCGGCGCCTCAGATTGAGCAATATCACGACGTAGCTCAAGGGAGCGTTGTTCGCCAGTTCGGCCCGCCGAGTTGTTGTATCCGCGCGATGGTATTCGCTGCGTGGGTCGGGCGCCCACGTGATCCATAGATGGATCTGGATTGCCTTGCTTTGTCTTCCAATATCTCGCAAGTCCGGCGCTGCTCCTCGTGGCTTCAGACTTTTGGAGCGATGCTGTGGTACGGTCTTGGTGGAGGGCCCGATGCTCTTCGCCGCGACCACGTGGTGGTCGGTCGGCCAGACAGCGCTGGTGATGAAGGTATGTATGGTTCCTCCTCTAATCGGGGAGCAACTTGCGTTTTGGGTAACCTTGGAGGGAGGTTCGAGTTCATACTCTTTGGCCGCGAGGACCTCGTTCCATCTGTCGGCTAGCAGGTCTTGATCAGCTTGAAGCTGCTGCTGCTTTTTCTTTAGGCTTATTGCTATGGCTATTAGCCCGCTTGAAACGCCTTGTTTGACGGATCTCGGCACGATTTAATTGCTGCCGCCGAGGCTTGCTTCGCTCCTGAGGGAGGTATGTAATTATCATCCTCGACCTCTTCGCCCCGCCGCTTCTCGTGAGGGCTTGCTTCGATCCTCCTCGCGCTGAATCTTGCCGGAGGGGATTGTCTTCAGACTTTCGGGTGTTATTATCTCCTCGTGCCGAATCTCCATTCTTGTTGTGGCGGGATTTAGAGCGCGCCACGACGCCGGCGCTGGGCCGCTTTTAGGAATCTGCCTCCGCTGCTTCTTCGCCGTCCCCATCTTTTGGGGTGTCCACCATGTATGTGTCATATGACGAGGTGGTATTCCAAAGGCCTCGTAGGTGCTGGTTCTTGATCGCCTCCGCATCGCCGCCCATACCGCCGATGTCTTTGGAGTCATAGTCTAGCATGTCGCTTAGATCGCCGACAAAGGGCTACAAAGTGGGTGGTGGGTGGGCTTTGAATTTCTTCGCCGTCAGATCCCAACCATCTCGCCATAATCCGCCAGGCTCTCCGGATAGCGAGAGATGCTTTAGCTAATTTAAGATCTCGCCAAAGGGTGAGTGCCGAAGATGTCAGCAGCGGTGAACTCCATGATCGGGCGCCCAATCGGATTCGATTGGCAGGGCGCAGGAGGTTCGAGTCCAGCAGGAGTCCGCACCTCGAGTCACGAAGTTTTATAGGGGCAAGGTCAGTGTTCGCCCATCGCCGCGGATATTGCAGCTCCCGAGGCGTGTCCAGCCACTCGCCCTCGATTTAACGATCGGCTCCAACTATGGGTCGGAGCGGATTCGCAGCGGCCTCCGAGGTACCGTCCGCGGCAGAGTTAGATCATGCCCATCGCGACAAAGGCGGCACGCCACCGCGAATCGGATCCATCAAGATCAAGTCTCCGCGATGTCCGCCGTGAAGTTTAGGTTTCCAAATCGACCGACGGCCAGGGCGAAGCTTCGATCCGCTCCATATGGCCAAGTGAATTAGCCCGCAGATGTGAAGCCGCCGAATATTTAAGATCTGTCCGGGAGAAAAGTCTCACCGGACGCCGCCGTTGTTGATTGAAGAAGCCATCGCTTCTATCGGCAACGCATACGCAGGAACTCTCAATGAAAGCACCAATGTCGGTGTCAAACCGGCGGATCTCGGTAGGGGGTCCCGAACGTGTGTCTAGGCGGATGGTAACAGAGACAAGGGACACGATGTTTTTACCTGTGTTCAGCCCTCTCGATGGAGGTAAAACCCTACTCCCGCTTGATTGATATTGATGATATGGGTAGTACAAGAGTGGATCTACCACGAGATCAAGGAGGCTAAACCCTAGAATCTAGCCTATGGTATGATTGTTGTAATGTTTGTTGTCCTACGGATTCAAAGCCCTCCCGCTTATATAGACACCGGAGAGGGCTAGGGTTACACAGAGTCGGTTACAATGGTAGGAGATCTACATATCCAGATCGCCAAGCTTGCCTTCCACGCTAAGGAAAGTCCCATCCCACACGTGATGTAGTCTTCAATCTTGTATCTTCGTAGTCTTGGAGTCCGACGGACGATGATAGTCCGGCTGTCCGGGCACCCCCTAGTCCAGGACTCCCTCAACCATAATAAATTTGCTCATCAAAACTTGGGGGACAAAAAATATCATCTTTATCAAACATAGCTTCCCCAAGCTTGTAGCTTTGCATATAATTAGCATCACAGGTATTGAAAAAATTCATACTAACAATATTGCAATCATAATCATCCTTCAAAGATTTAGTGCCAAACATTTTAATGCATTCTTCCTCTAGCAACTGAGCACAAATCTCGGAATCCTTTTTTTCACAGAAGACATTTAAAAGATGAAGCATATGAGGCACCCTTAATTCCATTTTTGTAGTTTTCTTTTATAGATTAAACTAGTGATAAACAAGAAACTAAAAGATTCGATTGCAAGATATAAGATATACCTTCAAGCACTAACCTCCCCGGCAACAGCGCCAGAAAAGAGCTTGATATCTACTACGCAACCTTCTTCTTGTAGACGTTATTGGGCCTCCAAGTGCAGAGGTTTGTAGGACAGTAGCAAATTTTCCTCAAGTGGATGGCCTAAGGTTTATCAATCCGTGGGAGGCGTAGGATGAAGATGGTCTCTCTCAAACAACTCGGCAACCAAATAATAAAGAGTCTCTTGTGTCCCCAACACACCCAATACAATGGTAAATTGTATAGGTGCACTAGTTCGGTGAAGAGATGGTGATACAAGTGCAATATGGATGATAGATATAGGTTTTTGTAATCTGAAAATATAAAAACAGCAAGGTAATTAATTATAAAAGTGAGCACAAACGGTATTGCAATGCTTCGAAAAAAGGCCTAGGGCTCATACTTTCACTAGTGCAAGTTCTCTCAACAATAATAACATAATTAGATCATATAACTATCCCTCAACATGCAACAAAGAATCACTCCAAAGTCCCTAATAGCAGAGAACAAACTAAGAGATTATTGTAGGGTACGAAACCACCTCAAAGTTATCCTTTCTGATTGATCTATTCAAGAGTCCGTAGTAAAATAAGGCGAAGCTATTCTTTCCGTTCAATCTATCATAGAGTTCATACTAGAATAACACCTTAAGACACAAATCAACCAAAACCCTAATGTCACCTAGATACTCCAATGTCACCTCAAGTATTCGTGGGTATGATTATACGATATGCATCACACAATCTCATATTCATCTATTCAACCAACACAAAGAACTTCAAAGAGTGCCCCAAAGTTTCTACCGAAGAGTCGAGACGAGAACGTGTGCCAACCCCTATGCATAAGTTCACAAGGTCACTGAACCCGCAAGTTGATCACCAAAATGTACATCAAGTATATCACATGAATATCCCATTGTCACCACAGATAAGCGCATGCAAGACATACATCAAGTGTTCTCAAATCCTTAAAGACTCAATCCGATAAGATAACTTCAAAGGTAAAACTCAATCCATTTCAAGAGAGTAGAGGGGGAGAAACATCATAAGATCCAACTATGATAGAAAAGCTCGCGATACATCAAGATCGTGCCATATCAAGAACATGAGAGAGAGAGAGATCAAACACATAGCTACTGGTACATACCCTCAGCCCCGAGGGTGAACTACTCCCTCCTCGTCATGGAGAGCGTCGGGATGATGAAGATGGCCACCGGTGATGGATCCCCCCTCCGGTAGGGTGCTGGAACAGGGTCCCGATTGGTTTTTGGTGGCTACAGAGGCTTGCGACGGCGGAATTCCCGATCTAGGTTTATTTCTGGAGGTTTCTGTATTTATAGGAATTTTTGGCGTAGGTCTCACGTCAGGGGGTTCTCCGAGCCGTCCACGAGATAAGGGGTCGCGCCCCCCACCCTCATGGGTAGCCCGGGACTCTTCTGGCCCAACTCTTTTACTCTGGGGGCTTCTTTTGGTCCATAAAAAATCATCAAAAATTGGCACGTCAATTGGACTCCGTTTTGTATTCCTTTTCTGTAGAACTCAAAAACAAGGACAAAATAGAAACTCGCACTTGGCTCTAGGTTAATAGGTTAGTCCCAAAAATCATATAAAATAGCATATAAATGCATATAAAACATCCTAGATGGATAATATAATAGCATGGAACAATCAGAAAGTATAGATACGTTGGAGACGTATCACCTGCCGGTTGGTTGTCGATGAACACAACGTCGTTGCTGCTGTCTTCGTATGTACGAGACTGCAATACATATGTATGCATGACTACATGCTCGAGACCCCGCCCGTATGTACGTATGTGCCTGTAGTTTTTGGAGCGCGGTTGTACGTACGTGTACTCCATTTAGCATGGATGTATGTACGACACCTGCCGCTCCTTACTCGGCCATGGTTCATCGTTGCCGAGAGACCGATTGACTGCTATGTACGTGCATGTTTGCGACCAGACAGATAACGCTGCATACGCTCCCACCGCGTGGGTCGCAGCGGTCAGGGGTCATCAACTTTTTTGAACGTAATAAGTAGACACTTCCTTGCGTGCGAAGACGAAGCCGGTGGGTCCTAGCTGTCACGCTGAACATTTTTTCTGCAAAATATGGAGCCCTTCCAGTGGGTCTGAGCTGTCAGGTGGTGGGATCATTATTTTGCGCGTAATAAGGAGGCACTTCCTTGCGTGCTGCCATGGACCCAGCTGTCAGCCTCTCCATGTACAGTCCTCTTCCGATGGATGTCGTTCGTTGACCGCGTTGACAACGCCGTACCAAGAGCACCAAGGTGGTGGCCGACGCCGCGACCAAGGAAGGGAATGACCCAGAGCCGGGGAATATGCGATAGTAGATGCCCACGCGGAGGGGTGTACAAGGGTTGACTGGTTTGGCTGCGGTTTGAGGTTGCCGTTGCCGGAGAATAACAGGGGGTGTGGGTGAGTAGAGGAAAGGCCTAGCCAGAGGGGCGGTGAGGCCTACGCGTAGCACAGCCGTCCACAAGAGGTAGGAGCAGGCGGTCCTCCCCGCGCTAGTTTGGGCGGCTGGTGCAAGAACATCGAATATTGAAGAAGCAACACGGTCGTTCGATTAACATCCAATGTTCACTGCTGCTAGAATATTTTGTTGACTAAGTGACAACGCCTTGCATACGGGTCAACTTAGTAACACTACAAAAAAAGACACATCTATGACATTTTGGGCCGAACAATTTTTTTTTTCTGTCATACATATGACACTTCTATGACGATAATTGTGACAAAGCCCGGTATCATCATAGATGTGGTGGGCTCCTACGTCTATGACAAAAAATCATAACAGAAAATGGGCTTTTCGTCCTGGGCGGGCCGGAGATGCAGCTGCATGATATTCTTTGGGCCATCCATGACGGAAAAAACCATGGTAGAAGTGAGGGCGAGGAAAATTTCGGGGAGTTCCCAATTATGGTGGGAGGTCGGGGGCCGAGCGATGCACGTTCCTCTCGTACACGTACGCACGTGTGTGCGAGGCGTTGGCTCTAACTAAACCCGAGTGAGGCGTTGGGCTCCAACTGAACCCGAGGATTGCACTGCAGGCTATGCTTTACTGAACCCGAGCGATCGATCGATGGTTGTTAACTGAACCCGATCGAGCAATTCTTCTCATCTGCTAATCAAGCCGATCGATTGATGAACAAAGGAGTGTTATGGGGGTTTGGATGAATAATTGGGCGGTGGCGTTGTTCTCGGATGAACAGACCCGTGGTGTGGAGGGATGGATGAACAGTAGACGGTGGAGGGGTGCCCGTGGAGGGGTGGTTGAACAGGACCACATGGTGTGGAGGGCTGGATGAACAGTAGATGGTGGTGGGGTGCCCGTGGAGGGGTGGCTGAACAGTAGCTGGTGGAGTAGCGGGTGGTGGAGGCTGGATGAACAGGAGCCCGTGGAGGCTGGAGGAGGTCGACGGTAGCCCGTGGAGGCTGGAGGAGGTCGATGGTGGAGATGAACAAGATCCCGTGGAGTCCTGCTTGCGGCACGCCACACCCTCCCAATGAACAGACCCCTGCTTTGACCGTAGCGCCCAACACAAGTCCGTTTCATCCGCTTTGTGGTACGCCACACCCTCCCGATCAACAGACCCCTGCTTCGACCGTAGGAGGTCCGCTTCTCCGCTTTGGCGGTATGCCGCATTCTCCCGATCAACAAGACCCCGCTTCGACCGTAGGAGGTCCTGTTTTCTCCGCTTCTGCGACGCCAGCCTCGCTTCCATCGTGTGTTCCGCCCAAGCCTCCCGGCGAACACGACCACATTCCGTTCCGACCCAGCCGGTTGGCTCCCACGCTGCCTGCTGCTTCTCCCGATGAACACGATGCATTCCGTTGCATCCCCATGAATGCGACGCATTCCATTGCCTCCCCATGAACACGACGACGACGTTGTTTCTCTGTTCCGACCCAGCCATGTACACGAGTCCTCGCCGTACGTATGCGCGAGTAGGAGTTCGAGACCCTGCCCGTATGTACGTATGTGGTCGTATTTTCTTTCTTGCACCCTGGCCGCTATGCGTTCGTGTACATGCTACGTGCGCGCCTCTACAACGACCAGTATGTACGTACACGTTCGTGACCCGAATGACAACACTACGTATGCTTCGACCAGGTGGGTCCCTGTAATGCCCCGGATGTAGCTTTCCATATTCGTAACTCCAACTCCTGCCTTTTCCGGAGATGTGATATGTTATTTTCTCCATGGATGGGTTTTTTCTTTTGTTTTGCATTTTGTTCATGTCATGCATTTCATCATCGCATCATTCGCATTGCATCGGCATCGTTTTTCATAAAACTTGCATTCACTCGTAGTTTTCGCTTCTTCCTTGTCCCTGTTGACCCCTCTCAGATCAACCGGACCGCTCTCTTCTCTCTCTTTTCTGAGCCCATCAAAACCGGACTGCTCTCTTCTCTCCTCCGCTCTCATCTTCCAGTGGAGAGGCAAAACTCTTCTCTTATCAAGTTTTGCCTCCCTTCTCAACCGGAGTGCGGTTTGTAATGTTTCTTACCCCTTGTGCCATTCTTTCAATTCCGGAGGCAGTGTGTTGTTGAATTCATCATGTATCCTCTAATCTTGTCAATTTCATGTTCAATTCCTTCCATGTTCAACCGGAGTGCTGCCCGAATTCTTCCCCTCTCATCTTGTTTTAACTGGAGTGGTTTCGAATTCTATCTTGTCCACTAAACTCTTGATTCATGTCTTTGCAACCTTCAAGTTCCCATCATGATCCTTTTTCCTTTTTTTTTCTAACGGATTGTTTGCAATATCGTTCATCTCTGTTGTACTCTTTCTTTTAAATTGCTCAACCTCTCAAGGTTCATGGTTTCACTCGTTTGTCAAAGAAGCAGCTTAGTTTTACCTCTTCTCTTCCTCTTCCGTCTTCCCGCCGGTGCCATCCTAGATCTCTGGACGAGATCCTCTCGTAGTGGTGGAGTGTTGTAACGCCCCGGATGTAGCTTTGTCTCCATGGCGTTAAGATGAGAAGGGAGGCAAAACTCTTCTCTTCTCTCTCTCATCAACCGGCCTGCTTCTCCTCCAGATCTAGCCCAGCCAGCGCCCTCCTCCACCGACTGGGCTGAAGCCCATGGGTGAGCGCCCACATCCCCTCCGCTCTGTTGTGGCCCAGCCAGTTTCGGCCCATGCCTTGTTTTTTTAGCGTCTGCGAATTTAGCTATTATCCAGTGATTTATCTGTTTTACAGAAAAACCCCTAGATTTCATGCATTTAATAACTCTTAAACTGTGCATCGGATTAAAATAATTTATATATGTAAAATGCTTAGAATTTCATCTAGTTTCATAATATGCCACTTTCATCCATGTTTAAAATGTTTAAAATGCTGTTTGTTTAAATTTGATTAAATGCCATGTTAAAATGATTATTTCATAACTATTTAATCGTAACTCCGAATTTAATGTTCCTTATATGTAAATGGGGTGGAAAAATGCCTAGATTAACATGGTACACTTTATTTTCCTGTTTAACAACTCTAAAATATGTTTTAGGGCAGAACAGTAGCAAATTCATAAATTGCATATGAGGTTTTTCCGGAAATGTTGTTTGTTGTTCCGGCCTCATTTAAACTTGCCTAAATAGTTAGTTTACTTTTGTTACACCCCTTGCCATGTTTAACAACGTTTAACATTGTTGTGCACCTAAACGAGAGCGAACTAAATAACTTGGATGTGGTGTTTCATCAATATGCAACTCGTTGCATATTGAGCTCCACTTAACTTGTAGTATTGTGTGTTGCACTTTGCCATGCCATGCCTCATTAAACCGGACATGCATCATACTTGTTTGTGCATCATGCCATGATTATGCTTGTGTGTTTACCATGTTGTTTGCTTCTTTCCGGTTTGCTTCTCTCGTTAGCTTCGGTTTCGTTCCGGAGTTGTGAGGATTCGTTCGACTACGTCCGTTCGTCTTCTTCATGGACACATTCTTCTTCCTAGCGGGATTTCAGGCAAGATGACCGCTACCCTGGATCTCACTACTACCATTGCTATGCTAGTTGCTTCGTTCTATCGCTATGCTGCATACCTATCATTTGCTCTTCAAGCCTCCCAAACTGCCATGAACCTCTAACCTTGACACCATTCCTAGCAAACCATTGATTGGCTATGTTACCGCTTTGCTCAGCCCTCTTATAGCGCTGCTAGTTGGTGAAGTTGAAGATTTCTCCATGGTGGACAGGATTTTGGTTGGGATATCACAATATCTCTTATATTATTAATGCATCTATATACTTGGTAAAGGGTGGAAGACTCGGCCTTATGCCTGGTGTTTTGTTCCACTCTTGCCGCCCTAGTTTCCGTCATACCGGTGTTATGTTCCCGGATTATTGCGTTCCTAATGCGGTCGGGTGATTTATGGGACCCCCCTTACAGTTCGCTTTGAATAAAACTTGTACAGCAAGGCCCAACCTTGGTTTTACCATTTGCCTCACCACCACCTATACCCTTCCCTTGGGTCGGCCAACCCAAGGGTCATCTTTATTTTAGCCTCCCCGGGCCACTGCTTGTCTAAGTGTTGGTCTGAACCGAGCAGCCTGCGGGGCCACCTCGTGGCAACTCGAGGTCTGGTTTTACTCGTAGCTTGACTTATTCGGTGTTGCCCTGAGAACGAGATATGTGCAGCTCCTATCGGGATTGTCGGCGCATCGGGCGGCTTTGCTGGCCTTGTTTTACCATTGTCGAAATGTCTTGTAAACCGGGATTCCGAGACTGATCGGGTCTTCCAGGGAGAAGGTCTATTCCTTCGTTGATCGCGAGAGCTTGTCATGGGCTTGTTGGGACACCCCGCAGGGTATAAACTTTCGAGAGCCGTGCCCGCGTTATGTGGCGATGGGAATTTGTTAATGTCGGTTGTAGATAACTTGACACCAGATCCGAATTAAAACGCATCAACCTCGTGTGTAGCCGTGATGGTCTCTTTCTGCGGAGTCCGGAAGTGAACACGGTTTCGTGTTATGTTTGACGAAGTAGGTGTTCGTGATCACCTCTTGATCATTGCTAGCTTCACGCCCGTTCCTTTGTTTCTCTTCTCGCCTCATTTGCGTATGTTAGCCACCATATCATGCTTAGTCGCTGTCGCAACCTCACCACTTTACCCCTCCTTTCCCATTAAGCTTTGCTAGTCTTGATACCCATGGTAATGGGATTGCCGAGTCCTCGTGGCTCACCGTGATACTTCCAAAACCAGTTTGCAGGTGCCTATGTTATCGAAAGGTGACGCAACCAAGCTCAAGGAGGAGCTCGATGAAGATCTTGCCCTTTGTGTTGTTTCGCACTAGTTGATCAAGAGTGGAGCCCAGCTTGGGGTCGATTGGGGACCTTTGTCGATTTGGGGTTCTTCTTTTATTTTGGTTCCGTAGTCGGACCTTGATTGTATCTCGATGATGTAATGCTTTATTCATGTAATTGTGTGAAGTGGCGATTGTAAGCCAACTATGCATCTCTTTACCTTATGTATTACATGGGTTGTGTGAAGATTACC
The DNA here is from genome assembly GCA_021437245.1 of Aegilops speltoides. Taxonomy (NCBI): domain Eukaryota; kingdom Viridiplantae; phylum Streptophyta; class Magnoliopsida; order Poales; family Poaceae; genus Aegilops; species Aegilops speltoides. The sequence continues at coordinate 461,109,245 of CM038147.1, read as the reverse complement.
TCACTTGCGACATTGCTTTCAATGCGTTATGCCTCTAAGTCGTGCTTCGACACGGGAGATATAGTCAAGATCGAGGGCGTGATACCCCCGATCACACGCACTTCCTTGCTCATGAAGATGTAGTGGTGGATCCCAGAATGTGGGGCTAATTGTTTTGTTTTTTGCCCGACGCACTTCCTTGCGTGCGAAGGTGTAGCTGCTGGGTCCCAGCAGCCAGGGGGGAATCGTTTTTTTCGGACGCACTTCCTTGTGTGCGAAGATGTAGCTGGTGGGTCCCAGCAGTCAAGGGGGTGAATCATTTTTTTTCGGACGCACTTCCTTGCGTGCGAAGATGTAGCTGGTGGGTCCCATCAGTTAGGGGGGCGAATCATTTTTTCGGATGCACTTCCTTGCGTGCGAAGATGTAGCTAGTGGGTCCCAGCAGTCAGGGGGAAATGTTTTTTCGCGAAATATGGCGGCCCGTCCGGTGGGTCCCCGCTGTAAGGTGGAGGAATAATTATTTTGCGCGTAATAAGGAGGCACTTCCTTGCTGCGGTCGTGGACGCAGCTGTCAGCCTCTCCACTTACAGTCCGCGTTTGATGGAAGCCATTCCTTGACCACGTTGACCACGCCGCGCCGAGAGCACCAGGGCGGTCGACGACGGCGAGGCCTAGGAAGGGGACGACGCGGAGCTGGGGAAGACGCGGCAGTGGATGCCCACGCATAGAGGAGTATGAGGGTTCACTCATTTGGCTGCGGTGTGAGGCTGCCGTCGCCGCAGAATAACAGGGGGTGTGGGTGCGTAGAGGGATGGCATGGCCAGCGGTGGGAGTAGTAGGGGCAGTGAGGCCTCCGCGGCATCACAGCCGGCCACGGGCGGCATGAGCAGGCGGCACGACCGGTGCTGCTTTGGGCGGCTAGAGCAAGAAGACCAGAGGTTGAAGAAGCACTACGACAGTTGGATGGACATCATACGATCACTGGAGCTAGAATCGTTCATATATTGACTAAAGTTGACAAAGGCCTTCGTCCCAGTCAACTTAGTAGTCCCACAAGTCAGCCTCCCACCAAGGTGCGTCCCAGCTAGCATGGGGTATTCATTTTTTGTGCGTAATAAGGAGGCACTTCCGGTGGGTCCGAGCTGTCAGCGGGGGGAACATTTTTTTCGCGAAATACGGTGGCCCATCCTATGGGTCCCAGCAGTCAGGGGGAAATGTTTTTTTTGTGAAATACTGGTGGCCCGTCCGGTGGGTCCCTGCTGTCAGGTGGAGGAATAATTATTTTCCGTGTAATAAGGAGGCACTTCCTTGCGGCTGTCGTGGACCCAGCTGCCAGCCTCTCCACGTACAGTACTCTTCTGAGAGAATTCGGTCGTTGACCATATTGACCACGCCGCGCCGAGAGCACCACGGCGGTGGACGACGGGGAGGCCTAGGAAGGGGACGACACGGAGCCAGGGATGACGCGGCAGTGGAAGTCCGCACGGAGAGGAGTATGAGGGTTCACCGGTTCGGCTGTTGTGTGAGGCTGCCGTCGCCGCAGAATAACAGGGGGTGTGCGTGAGTAGAGGGATGCCCTGGCCAGCAGTGGGAGTAGTAGGGGGCGCTGAGGCCTGCGTGGCAGCACAGCCGGCCCCGGGAGGCGGGAGTAGGCAGTCCCGCCGGCGCTTCTTTGGATTGTCATCCAACGGTTACGTCTGCTAGAATCGTTTATTGACATATATAATAACAAAAAAAATCTTGCATACACGTCAACTAAACAGGCCCACAAGTCAGACCACTCCCTCTTTTTTAATAATTTATATATGGCTCATGGCAACTTCTTATGCAATTTATTGCAGTCGTTTTTTTGGTTGGCTAGGGCCAATTTCGCATATTTCTGTGGGTTCCAAACTATTTTTAATACCGAAATGTCGAGCTAGATTTAAAGTACTTTGAAGATATATTTAAATTAGGTTAATGCCCAGTGAAATAGGAATCTGAAAATGTGAAAAAATTCAGAAATTATAAAGTAATTACCAATTTGTCATCTGTTTTTATATTTACAACCCATTTCATATTACTTTCAAGATTTGCAGGCGTCTTGAAAGAGTTGTAGCCCATCAGGGTGTAGAAAAATAAGTAGGCTTGGATTGGGTATTCTTTAGAAAAAATAAACTGGGCTCATTTTCACAAAGAAAAAATAGCTGGGCTGGTCACATGGTGAACATAAAATATAAGCCTGGGCTAGACGGGCCACAACCCATTTCAAACACTGCTCCGACTCAACAATACCAAACAAAAAACTGCTCGAGTAGCTACGTCACAGGTGTCAGCCGATCTTGTGATGTTCTCTTGTCTATTGACTATATACGCTCACAATGTCGTGGGTCCCAGATGTCAGGAAAACACTAGGAGGAAGCATTTTATTTTTCCATGCACTGACGTGGTGGGACCCTACTGTCATGCTATCCATGTACTTCTGCCGATTCCTTTTGTTTGTTGATCATGTTGAAAACGCGAGAGGGCGGTGCCGCGGCGAGCGCGCTAAAGCGCGCGGAGGACGTTGGCGTTAACAATTTAGGAGACGGTGGGGTGGCGATGCGTGTGCTGAGGCGTAGCCAGCCGAGGGAGGCGGAAGAAGGCGGCCTCGCCGGTGCTGGTTTGGTTTTGGTGGCTGGAGGAAGACATGACTGAAGAAACACAACAGACTGTAAAAGCAGTAGGAGTACTTAACAACCTTAACTGAAACCAGCAGGGGCACTTAACAACCAAAGCTGAAAGCAAGATGAGTACTTATACTGAGTTCAACTGCATAAAGCACGCCTAACAAAGGCTGCTTTGCCTATAGTTAACCAAGGGTGAGGCCGCCAAGCCCCAGGACAAGGCCCAGGCGCCACCCCGCGCATCCACAACCTTCTGAAAGCGGCTTCATCTCGCAACGTGGTCAGTAAACAGGATATTCGCTTTAGAGCCATGGAAAAGCATGAACATAATCTTCTGTCCTATTCTCCAAGATGGACAGGCCTTCATTATTTGAGACCACCCATGAAGAAGTATCTTTTCACCTCCAAGGGGAATTGAGTAGGTCGACATAAACATCATGTTGTGACCAAGCGCAAGTCTGACCCTGAAAGGACATGCGGTGCCCCCATGTGTGGTTTTGGTAATTGATGACACTCTCTATGGACTAATGGTTGCATTGAGTTATATTTGAAGGATATGTCCATAGGCTCTTCTTGAAGTCCATGTGTTGGTTTGAAGGAGTTTATGTGTTGACCATGGTGCTATTAAGGAATTATCCAAAGATTGGTTATGTGAGTGTTGTGCTTATTGCAAGCATGTCTTGAAGAAGAAGATTGTGTGATCATTCATGTTTACCTTCAAGACATCATCCAAATGAAGAGATTTGGAAAGATTCAAGGTTGATCAAGACTAAGTCAAGAGTGAATCAAGTTGATCAAATCACAAAGCGTAGAAGATGTACCGAGAGGGATCAAGTGATCCCATGGTATGGTAAGCATTGTCCACTGCACTTTGTGTACTAACCCATGGTCTATGTGAGAGATCTATGTGGGGTTAGGTACGTGTCCATGGGCTTGCGTCAAGAGAAAGATATCATACAACCCATGGGAAGGCTAACACCAAGTGGTGATCGTCATCAAGATTGCCGTGTGCAAGTTCAAGTGGAGCATCACGAAGAGATCAAGTGCTTTAATCTTGCCATCCATTATGGTGTCAATGGACTTGTGAAGATGTGCGGAAGAGTGTCTCACTCATAGTGGACTATGGGGGAGCAATCATCTAGTCTTCATCGAGCCAACGCAATCAAGAAAGGTGGTCCAACTTGAGGGAGTCAAGGTCGTCATCATCTAGCTCAAGTGGACCATGTTCAAGGAAAAGGTTTTCCCTTGATAGGTTTTCTATTTTACCGGTCTCGTGGTGGTAGTTGGGAGACCGGGTTATAGGATCGTTTGCCGTACTATCAAGGGGGGCTCTCAAGTTGGTAGCTTGATCATATCGTTAGTAGAGAGCTCAAACCATTGCATCCTTGCATCATGTTTCTTGGTTATTGTTTTGTTCTCTTTGTGAGTCTTAGATCTTATGGTCATCTTGATGACAAGCTTGAGTTCATCGAAAACAGAGTTCGCATGCGTCTTCTATGATGTTTTCAGTGTTGGAGGTTTTACCGGTCTTATCCGAGGAAGGGTTCTCACAATTTTCTTTTTGGACTTTTCTATTTTGCTTCTTATTGATATTTCTTTCAAGATTGTGTTAGCCCTTATTGCTAGCTTTCCAACAAACTTGGTTTCATCAAATTCGGAGCCCGTTTGCAAAAGTTGTGGCAGTTTTGGTGTTCTGAAAAGGCTGCAACGGTACTACAACGAATTGGAGCAGATGTAATTTTTTACTACCGCTCTAGAGCGGTACTACTGCGGCTCCTACAGCGGTAGTACCGCTCTGGACCAAATAACTCGTCCCAAGTCTTGCGGAGGTAGGCACGGAAGTATTTTTTTTGTACCGCTCGCAAGCAGTAGTACCGCTACCATTTGCGGTAGTACCGTGAGGTCAAGCGGTAGTACCGCTCTGGCGGTTCTACTGGACTTTTGCCTCCTCGATGTTGTTTTTCAAAGGGTACTACCGCCCTAGAGGTAGTACCGCTCCTTGGAGCGGTAGTACCGCTCTGTGCGGGCTATGAGCATAACGGTTGGATTTTTCCCCACCTATAAAAGGGGGTCTTCTACCTCATTGAACCTTATCTCTTTAGGTCGTGTTCTTCCCCCATTGTTGACCTTCTTCGAGCTTGCTAACTCTCAATCCCTCCATGGATTCTTGCTAGTTTTTGAGGGAAAAAAGAGAGGAGATCTAGATCCACATTTCCACCAATCACTTTCTCCCTCTATGTGAGGGGAACCCCTTGGATCTAGATCTTGGAGTTCTTGGTGTTCTCCTTCTTGTTCTTACTCTCGTTCTCCTCCCTAGCATTAGTTGCTTCTGAGGGATTTGGGAGAGAAGGACTTGGGCACTCCATGTGCCCTTGCCATTGCATTTGGTGCATCGGTTTGAGTTTTCCACGGTGATACGTGGAAGTTTCAAGTTGAGAAGCTTATTACTCTTGGGTGCTTGGGCACCCGAGAGCTTGTTCCTCTTGGGTGCCTTGGTGCCCTAGACGGTTGGTGTTGTTCGGAGCTCAATCATTGTGGTGTAAAGCTCCGGGCAAGCGTCGGGGCCTCCAATTAGGTTGTGGAGATCGCCCCGAGCAATTTGACGGGTACCGGTGACCGCCCCCAAGGGTTGCCAAAGTGTACGGGTTCGGTGACCGCCCCCAAGGGTTGCCATTTGTACGGGTTCGGTGACCGCTCTCAAGGGTCCCTTAGTGGAATCACGGCATCTTGCATTGTGCGAGGGCGTGAGGAGATTACGGTGGCCCTAGTGGCTTCTTGGGGAACATTGTGCCTCCACACCGCTCCAAACGGAGATTAGCATCCGCAAGGGTGTGAACTTCGGGATACATCGTCGTCTCCGTTTGCCTCGGTTATCTGTTACCCGAGCCCTTTACTTATGCACTTTACTTTGTGATAGCCATATTGTTTCTTGTCATATATCTTGCTATCACTTAGTTGTTCATCTTGCTTAGCATAAGTTGTTGGTGCACATAGGTGAGCCTAGTTGTTGTAGGTTTTGTTCTTGACAAATTAACCGTTAGGTTTATTCTGCATTTGTTCAAGCCTCTACCGTAATTATTTTAAAACGCATATTCACCCCCCCCTCTAGGCGATATCCACGATCCTTCAATTGGTATCAGAGCCGCGTCTCTCTTTATTGGGATTAACAGCCTAGAGAGTAGAGATGTCGACTAGGGCATTAGGTTTCTCTGACACTTTTAGTTTCAATGGCACAAATTTTGATGTTTGGGTAATTCGCATGCTTAATCTCTTTAGGGTCATGGACCCAAATTTAGAGCGAATTGTAGATATGGGTTTTTCTCCTCCAAAGGATCCCCAAAGATTATCTTTAGAGGATGAGAAAAACTCTTATCTCAATGTTCAAGCTTCTAATGTTCTTTTTGATGCTTTGAGCAATGTAGTTATATTTCAACTCATGCCGCTCCGGGCTCATGAGTTGTGGACAAAGCTTCAAGATAAATATGGTGTGTCCAAGATTTGTAAGGATGATCGTTCTCCCGCCACCTCCGGCCGTGTTGCGTTCTCAACTTGTTCTACTTCACCTACACGTGGTTTGCCACAAGGTAATGACATGGTGAGTAGTGGTGTTCATTGCAATGATGATAGTGGGCTTATTGTTGATAATCCTTCATCACTTTCTTATTGCAATGCTTCATCTTTGGACTTTAGCACTTCGAGCACTCCAAATGTTTCACATGCTTGTGTTGATAGTTCTTGCATATCATGTAGAAATTGCTTGACTAAATCTCATGATGATATGCTTGCTATATCTTGTTGCCATGATAAAAATGCATGTATTTCCTCGAGTTATTGTGCTAACAATGTAGAGGAAACCCAACACTCCATGGAACAAGATGTGGTCTTGAGAGGTGCTTCAAGGGATCCTACATCATCATCTATTGCTTTTTGCCGTATGGCCAAGGCTTCAAAGGTATCTCCCACTCTGAATCCAAATATATCTTGTGATGATATTGATGATGGCAAGAGTGATGATGATGTCGATTATGATGAAGAGAATGATGATGTTGCCTCCTTAAAACTTAAGGGGGAAATGATTTTTAAAGCTCTTCTTAAGAATAAAATTGCTCGTTCCAACTTCATGGAAATCATGTCGATTGCTATTGAGAGCAAGAAATATATTGATGAGTTGGAATCTCGTCTTGAGGAGCATGAGGTCACCATTGATAAAATGGAAGGTCATGAGCGTGATTATGCTAATGAGATTGCGTACCTCTCTCAAGCTCTTCAACTTGAACAAACCACCAAGGAATCTCTTGAGGAGACTTTTGCTCTAGAATTATCTAGACTGAAGGAATCTAATTGAAAGTGCTAGTATCGACTAGAGGGGGGGTGAATAGGCGATTTTTATGAAAGTCTTCAAAGCTTGGAAGTTTCGAAGACAAACAATAGAAACTACCTAATTGATATGCAGCGGAAGATAAACTAACCTAAACAAGCCATAGTCAAGTATGTAATGATATGAAAGTACAGGACTAATAACAGTTAGGCAGTAAGGATCACGATGGAAGATAGTATGAAGCCAATCAACAATAGCAGCCAAACAATGAAGTCAAACAGATAAACAGATAAGCAATGACTTCATGAAGACAAACTTAAGTAAGGTTGGAAGGGATAGAACCAGTTGCTTGTTGAAGACACATGATTTGTTGGACCAGCCCAGCTTGTTTGTGACAACTGTGACGCCTGGTTAGGAAGGCTGAGATTTAACTCCAAGACCGTGTCTTCACCTTATTCCCTTGAGCTAAGGACACCCAGTCCTCGCCCAATCACTCGTAAGTCTTCAAGGAGACTTCCAAACCTTCACAGACTTCATTCACCGCAATCCACAATGACTCTTGGATGCTCGAACGTGATGCCTAACCGGCCGGAGGATTCACAGTCCTCAAGTGTAATAAGTCTTCGGTCACATGACATGTAAAGACTTCAATGATGCCTAACACTCTTTGGCTTTGGGTGTTTGGGCTTTGTCCTCGCAAGGATCTCTCTCTCTCAAATGCTTCGAGGTGGGTTGCTCTCAAACGACAAAAGCCGTGCACTAACTCTGAGCAACCACCAATTTATGGTGTAGGGGGTGGGCTATTTATAGCCACTAGGCAACCCGACCTGATTTGTCCAAAATGACCCTGGGCCACTAAGGAACTGACACGTGTTCCAACGGTCAGATTTCAATCACACGCGGCAACTTTACTTGGGCTACAAGCAAAGCTGACTCATCCAGCTCTGGATGAGATTTTCTCTCATTGTCTTCACTCGAAGACATAGGATTTGGGTTGAGCATCACTTCAGTCACTCTGACTTAGTTCACTTGGATCCCACTTAACAGTACGGTGGTTCCTATGACTCAACAAAGAAGAAAAAGGAAACAACAAAACCACACAGTCTTCGCGCTCCAAAGTCTTCACGCAATGTCTTCTCATGTCATAGTCTTCAATATGAATATCTTCTCATACCACCATTGTCTTCAATGTCTTCATACATTTTTAGGGGTCATCTCCGGTAGGTAAACCGAATAAATGAGGGAAACTACCTGCGTTATCCTGCAATTCTCACAAACCCATTAGTCCCTCAACCAACTTTGTCGTCAATACTCCAAAACCAACTAGGGGTGGCACTAGATGCACTTACAATCTCCCCCTTTTTGGTGATTGATGACAAACTGGTTGAAGTTTTGAACAGGGATAAAGGATGTGAAATTGTAAGGATAGGAATTGTCTTCATAAGTTGCAAGGGCTCTCCCTGAAGATGTGCATATAAGTAATTTGCTTTTGGATTGCAAATGCACATGGCAGGTTGTACTTGTGGAGATCCACTTCAACTTATGAAGCTAATTCATCATGCATGAAATGATATAGCAAGTAATATGACATGCATAATGAAAAATAGACGTCTGCAGAATGATCTAAGTGCGGAAGTTACCATCGCACATGCGGAATTTATCATCGCATCATAGTAAAGCAAATAAGTAGCAGAAGTAGCAGACGACCATCAAGTTTAGGTGTTACAACTCAAAGAACCAAATGTTTCAAAACGCAAGAGTTGTAAGCATGGAGCAAAATATAACGCAACCGCCCATATGAACCCGCTTGAAGACTATCAACTCATACGCTTCTCCCCCTTTTGTCAGTAATGACCAAAAAGGTTTGAAGACATAGAGCATCTACTCGTCATGAGTAGGTGAATCAGCTGGGTCGTTGTCGTTGGTTGGCGGTGCAGAGGAACTTGGTGCAGTGTCGACGCGCGCAGTAGTAGTTCGAGGTGGTGAAGTAGCATCATCTTCATCATCGATCACTCTGGCATTAACTGTTGCCGCGAAAGAGGAATATTTAGAGTCTTCAAGAGATGGAGTTCGACGCACGGTAGCAGTCCTTGGAGGAGTGGAGTCGAACTGAAATCTTCCATTGAAGCCATCATCTTGAAGATCAGCTTCAGCACTGAGCAAGGTTAAACTCTTCCATGATCTTCGGCAAGTTTCATGAGCAACAAAGGCATTTTTGGTGGCAAGGTTTCGAATGCGATTGACATCCACCAAGAGGCTTTGCATTTGGCGCTTGAGCCAGAAATGATGCTTATCCTGCTTCTGATGAAAAGCCACAAGAAGCTCTCGGTCATTGAGAGCACGAGAACGCTTCCGAGGCCTTTTCGCAATGGTGCTTTCAGTGGCTTCAGTTGGCGCTCTGTGAGGCAGACGGGTGTTACCAGCCAGTGGATAGAATCTTGTTGCTGCTTGAACACCTTCAATAGGCTGAGTGAAGCTTTGGTGCTCAATGTTCTGAAGACAAAGCGGCGTCTTGGCAGGGTCAGAGTATACAGCATCAACTGACATATCAACCTCGGGCAGAAATATTATGTGATTGCGAGCAGAGGGCTGATAATTGACAGAGGAGTGTTGCTGGATGAGGTGCATGACCCATGGAGCATAAAACTTCAGACCAAATAGGTCAGAGCCGGAAGCAACAAGTTGCCTTATGAAGAATTCCTGAGTGTTGAAGCTGATGCCATTGAGAATATAGAAGACCAATGTCTTCATAGCTCCTTCAAGCTTGGCCGATGATGAGTGTCCCTTGACTGTCCATAGAGTTCGCCTGATGATATGTGTCGGTGTACTAAAGTAGGGGTACCTTAGTACCCCAAACTTGTGCACGGGCAGTCGCAGCACCCCACGGCAAGGCTTGCCGGGCGCCCGCCAAAGGCCCTCCACCGTCCCTTATTACTGCCATTCAAGAACAAAGTACTAGCCAAGAACACGAAGGCCCCGGCAAGAGGAGCTTGCCGGGAAGGCCAACCAGGGCATCACCAGAAGACTTGCGCGGCGCCCAAGCGCTTCTAAGCAAGCCCAGTGTCGGCAAGCTTGCCGGGCGCAACAAGAGGCCCACGGCAGCACTTGCCGCGCAAGGCTGCCACCCAACTCCAGCGCACCCCGCGGACGCCATCACCGTGCCATCCCAAGGGCACGTGGCGTGGCACTACGCAGCCATACGGAGCGAGGTGGCAAACGGAGTCGACAGAGGCGCCATCGTGGCAACCGGAGGCGACTTAACGGTCACTCCTCCTGAAGATTAGGCGACCGGACGGCATTTAATGCCCTTGTCCCCGCCGCCGCCGAGTTAGGTAGGGCACCACAGCAATCGCTGCACCTACCTGCGATTTTACTTTTCTACCCCTCTTCCCACGCTGCCACCGTGGGTACCCCTTCAGACTATAAAAGGAGGCCCATGCGACGAGAAGGGGTTCGGTCCATTCGACACCCACAAAGACCACTATACGCCAGACGCTCGAGCAAGATCAAATAACAAACACGAAGCAGCAAAGAGGGGTGTTATCTCCCGAGAGCCCCGGTTGGGTAAAGATTGCTCGTCTCCCCACGCGCTGACTCGATCTGCTCTGCGACAATCCCCGCCTTGCTTGCCGAACAGAAAGGGGCCCCAAAGGTTCTATAGGTGCTCGAGGCCGCAGAGACACGCCCGACATCTTTGGCGCGCTGTAGGGAGCGCCGAGATTGTGAGCATCCGATCCGTCTCCACGCTGCTACATCAAGATCATCATCAACATGCCACCGAAGAAGAAGCATTCGGAGGTGGCCGCTCCGTCTACATCAATTCCACCACCACCACCGGAGCAAGCAGGCGGTGAAGTGGACGCCGCGGAGGAGCAGGTGCCGCCGGTGGGTCTCGTGTCGTCACCAGATCCAAGAAAAAGGCCCCGCAAGCGTCGGTGATGGTGCAGACGCCACGCCCTTCCCAAGAGGTGCAGGGTCAACAACGCCCCGGTGCTCCTAGCACCGTGCTCGCGTTGGAGCAAGGCCAAGCTGGTGGGTCGCGGGACGCTCGAGGTCAGCATGCACGCCCGCATGCTGGCGCGAGTGAGGTGCGGTCGCCTGGACGAGGTGTTGCTCCTCCCAATCCAGTTGGGAGTCCGAGCACATCCCGCTCCTTGCGCCGCTCGTCGCCGCCACCACCCAAGACAGCAGAGGAAGCGCTGGCCCGAGCCTAGCTGCTTCTAGATTTTCCTCCGGCGCCACACAAGATCGACGACTGGAGGATGGCCATACACAGCCTCATCGGCCGCTTAACGGCGATAAGCCCCGACGCCGAAGCGCGCCGAGGGTCCCGCAAGACGCCCGGCGCAGGCCGGGCGCCGACAGACTGTTGGGGTGCCGCCCGCGCACTCAGTCACAAAGGCTAAGATCGCTCGCTCACGGACCAACCTTGACGCCGACTCCACCGTGTCGCCGGACCCGCGAACTCGCCGGATCAGCGCCACGCTCTCCAAGAACGACAACACGAAGACGCCGCACTCGTGATCGAAGGCCGGAGAGAAACGCGACGTCAATCGACCAGCGCCGGGCCAATTGTCGACATGCAAGCGCCGGGGAACCAGCGACTTGTCAGACGCTGCAGTTGCCCTGCTCACCCGCTGGCTGCGGCAAGTCCAAAGGGCCCAAAACCAAGAACTTCAAGCCGATGTACCCGAGAAGTACGACGGCAGGATACACCTTCGAGTTCCTCAAGATCTACACCATCGCGTGCAGGCTGCGGAGGGCGCGACGAGAAGATCTCGCCAACTACTTACCGGTACTCAAACCTAACGCCGATCTTGGCTCATGCACTTGCCGGACGGCTCCATCTCCTCATGGGCGGACATGTGCCATTAGTTTGTCGGCGCTTTCACGGGTGGCCACAAGCCTCATGGCCGGAGAGTGACCTCCACTTGCTCGCCCGTATGAGGGGAGCCTCGCGCAAGTATATACAAAGATTCAGCCAGTGCAACGCAACATCCCTGACGCCCACCCCGCCGCGGTTATTAGCGCTGCTCCACCGTAACGGCGTAATCGCAGGATGAGGGAGGAGATGGCGACGATGCAAGATCAGAGATGTCACGAAGCTTTATGCTCGCCGACAAGTGTGCACGGGCTGAGGAGGGAAGGAAAATCCCGAGAGATTGCGGAGCGTATGATCGACACGAGGATGCCGCTCGACAAGGAAGAACCGGAGGCGGAACAATAGGAAGAGGAAAGCTAAGGATGTGCTAGCCGTTGAGCATTCCGGCAACGGAGGCGGCTCCGACAAGGCCAAAACCGACGACTCCGGCGAGGCTGTAACAGCCGCCGACAAGCAGGACGGCTCCGGCAAGCGTTATTGCAAGATTCACCGCACCAAAGGCCATGACCTCCAAACCTGCAAAAAAGTAGAGCAGATGGCGGAGCTGCAAAAAGCTGAGTACGAGCGCCGCGACAAGGAGAGAGCCTAGGGAGGTGGCGGAGGATCCGGCAAGAAGCTTCCCGCCCGGGGAGTGCACCACGGTAAGCCTAAGCCGCGGCAAGGAGACAGGCCTCCCCGCGGCCGCGACAAGGACGAAGATGAAGATGAGGATGAAGAGATGGAGGAAGATGAGACAGATGATCAAGAGTTTCAAAAGGCAACAGATGTGTTGTGCATTGACGGCGGCGCCTCCCTGCACACCTCGCACCGCCAACTCAAACAGTGGGTGCGGGAAGTGAATGCGGCAGAGCCGTCCGTCGAGGCACGCAGCCTCAAGTGGTCCGCACGCCTATCATCTTCGACGCTGAGGACCACCCGATCGCATCATCGTGGTCGGGTGCTTGCCGATGTTGGTCTCACTCAACAATCCGCAACCTCAAGGTCACGAAGATGTTGGTTGACGGCGGAGCCGCCTGAACTTGATTTCTCCGCGAAGATTTCAAAAAGCTCCAGATCCCCGACAATGAGCTCAAGAAACTGGTGCCTTTCAAGGAATAAACCGGAAGGAGCAAGCCCAAGGGAAGATCACATTGCCAAGAACGCTCGGGCAATGAGCTGAACTTCGGGATCGAGAGGGTCACGCTCGATGTGGCTGATATCCCTTGCCCTACAATGGGATACTCGCCGACCAAGACTCGCCAAGTTCATGGCGGCCTCTCACTATGCATACAATGTGCTCAAATGCCTGTCCCGATGAGTGTCATTTCTGTCCAAGGCGACAAGAAAGATGCACTCATCTGCGCCGATAAGATCTACCGGAAGCAACAATGCAGCAGAAGCGCGAGCCGCTTGTCGCTGAAGCTCCCGGGGAAGAAGAAGACCAAGTCCGCAAGGACAGTTTCGTGCTCACTCCGCAATCGATCTCCCCGAGCGCTTGCTGCCGCCGAGGACGTGCCATCGAGCTCCACCGCAAGTGCAAAAGGCGAAAGTAGCTTCACCGTAAACCAAGAAGGTGGTCGCCAGGAGGACGGCACCGGTGGTACCTTCACCATCGGTGCCACGCTTGATCCTAATAGGAAAGTGCGCCGTTGCTTTCACGGCGTAATGTCGGCGTATTTGCATGGCAACCATCCGACATCCCCGGTGTTCCCAGGGAAGTAATCGAGCACCACCTTGCCGTCTGCCCTCACACACGGCCCGTCAAGCAAAGAGTCAGAAAGCAAGCGGTAGAGCGGCAAGAGTTCATAGCAGAGGAGATCAGGAAGTTGGAAGCAGCAGGATTGGTTCGTGGAGTACTCCATCCGACGTGGCTAGCCAATCCAGTGGTCGTGCGCAAGGCGAACGGGAAGTGGAGGCTTTGCATCGACTTCACCGATGTTAATAAAGCTTGTCCCAAGGATCCATTTCCCTTGCCGCGCATTGACCAGATTGTCGACTCCACGACGGGATGCGATCTGCTTTCATTCCTTGATGCATACTCAGGATATCATCAAATCTTCATGGCTGAAGAAGATGAAGAGAAGACCGCATTCATTACTCCATGTGGCACGTACTGCTTCGTATGGATGCCTTTCGGACTAAAGAATGCTGGCTCAACATTTGCGAGAGTAGTCAGTCATGCTTTTGAGCCACAACTGCACAGAAATGTAGAAGCTTACATGGATGACATAGTGGTGAAAAGCAAGGACAAAGAGACTTTGATCCAAGATTTGGACGAGACCTTCACAAATCTGCGCAAGACCAACCTCAAGTTGAATCCCGAGAAGTGCGTGTTCGGAGTCCCCTCCGGCAAGCTTCTCAGATTCTTTGTGTCACAGAGGGGGATTGAAGCCAATCCCGACAAGATCAAGGCCATCGAGCAAATCGAAGCACCGAAGCGAGTCAAAGACGTACGAAGGCTTGCCGGCTGCGTCGCTGCCTCAAGAAAGCTCATTTCCAAGTTCGCTGAACGCGCCGCTTTTTCAAAATCTTGAAAAAGGCGGGTCCAATGAAGTGGACTCCGGAAGCGGAGGCTGCGCTGCAGGACTTGAAGAAATATTTGTCCTCCACTCCAACACTTGTCGCACCTAAACCACAAGAGAAGTTGCTGCTATATCTGGCGGCAACCAATCAAGTGGTTAGTGCTGCGTTAGTGGCAGAGAGAGAGGCAGATGATGAGCCAGCGGCCGCAGCATGTGAGCCCGGCGACAAGCAGGGGGCTTCCCCGACAAGCTCTGGCCCGACAAGCCCTGATCCGGCAAGTTCCGGTTCCGGCAAGGATGGGTCTGCGCAGCCGCCAGAAGGGAAACAGAAGAAGATGGTACAGCGCCCAGTTTACTTTGTCAGTTCCCTTCTACAGGGGGCTAGATCAAGGTACTCCGGTGTGCAGAAGTTGCTTTTCGGCCTCCTCATGGCCTCGAGGAAGCTGCGCCATTACTTTCAAGCACATGAGATCACAGTGGTCACCGCTTTCCGCTGAAGAGGATATTGCGTAATCCGTAGCAACAGCAGGATTGTCTTGTGGGCACTGGAATTGTCAAGCTTTGGCCTCAAGTTTGAAAGTACTTCTACCATTCAGAGTCGGGCATTGGCAGAATTTATAGCAGAATGGACGCCAACGCCCGATGAAGCAACTCCGGAGAAGAGCATCCCCGTCAAGGAAGCAGGCAAAGAATGGATCATGTACTTTGATGGTGCCTTCTCGCTGCAAGGCGCCGGTCTTGGGCGTACTACTTGTCGCACCCATCGGAGAGCACCTCAAGCACGTGATCCAAATGTTTTTCCCAAGGAGCAAGCAACAAACAATACCGCAGAGTATGAGGGCTTGCTTGCCGGACTCAGATAGCGCGTAACTTGGGATCGTAAAGCTTATTGTCGGGGGTGACTCACAGCTCGTCGTCCGCCAAGTTAACAAAGATTATCAAAGTCCGTTGATGGAAGCATATATTGATGAAGTGAGAAAGCTAGAAGAGCATTTTGACGGCTCGCAAATGGAACATGTTCCAAGAGCTCGTAATGACATTGCAGATGGATCGTCAAAGCGCCAGACTCAAGTTACCTGTGGAACCTGTGGATTTTGTGCTCAAGCTGGCTCAACCATTTGTGACAAAGATTAATCGACAAGTCAAGAAAAGGAAGTTGGTTGTCTGGCGACTACTTCCGGAAGAGCTCCCTGCCGCCGCCAAGAAAGTCCCAGAATCAACACGTAAAGCGCCGAGGAGCGGTCTGCTCCGACAAGCCCTGTGGCCTGCTTTCGCTGAAGCGAGACACCCGACAAGCTGTGTCTCGACACGCTTGCCGGAGCACATCATGCTCCGCAGGATCCTGCATCCTTGCCGTGGAAGCGGATGTTCCCACAGCAACATTTGCGCCCCTAATCCTTGTCGCCGAGCCTCGGGCTCCGCATGGGCACAGCAGATCGTCCGTTTCCTGCAAACAGGGGAACTTCCCGAGGAACAAGAAGAAGCGGAGAAAGTAGCCCAGCAATCAAGTATGTACCAGTTAAATCGATGACATACTGCATGTAAGAAGATTCAACGGGTGAAATTGAAGTGCATTTCACGGAAGATGGATGAAGTTGTTGGCGTAAATACATGGAGGCATATGTGGCCACCACATTGGCGCGAGAGCACTTGCCGCAAAGCTTCCAAGCAAGGTTTCTTCCGCCGACAGCCCTCCAAGATGCAACTCGCAAGTAACCAAGTGTGAAGCATGCCGTTCCATTCCGCATGATTCACCAACCATCTCAAGCTCTCCAAACAATCCCTTTGTCCTCGCCATTTTCGGTCCGGGGCTCGACATCTCGGCCCCTTCCCCGAAAGTTATCGGGGCTTTGAGTACTTGTACGCTGTAATCGACAAGTTCACAAAGTGGCTAGAAGTGGAACCAGAAGGAAGGTGACAAAGACAATCAGCGGTCAAGTTCTTTAGGTCGATTGTTTGCCATTTCGATCCCTAACAGATCATTACCGCTAATGGCACACGGTTTACAAGCCACGCCTTCATGCAAGACGCCCAAGATCTTGGCACCAAGATTTGCTTTCGCTCGCTGCTCACCCGAGAAGCAACGGTCAAGCGGAGAGGGCTAACATCGGCGCTGCACGGGCTCAAGACCAGAACTTTCGACAGGTTGCACAAGTGCGAAGAAATTGGATCGAGCAACTGCCACTGGTTCTTTGGTCGATCAGAACGACGCCAAATAGAGCCACTCGCCAGTCACCCTTTGCTCTTGTCTACGGAGCAGAGGCAGTTCTCCCCACGGAACTCAGATAATGGTTTCCACACGAGTGCTCGCTTATGATGAGCTTGAGCAAGAGCGGCTGCGGCAAGATGACGCTACGCTCCTCGAGGAAGATCGCCTTCAGCTGTCAGGCGAGCTGCTCGCTACCAAAGAAGCTTTGCGCCGCTATCATAGCCGCAAGGTTAACGCCGAAGTTTCGAGGAAGGCGACCTTGTTCTTCGGGCGTGTTCAATCCACCAAGAATTCAAACAAGTTGACCTTG
The DNA here is from genome assembly GCA_021437245.1 of Aegilops speltoides. Lineage (NCBI taxonomy): Eukaryota > Viridiplantae > Streptophyta > Magnoliopsida > Poales > Poaceae > Aegilops > Aegilops speltoides. The sequence goes on along the minus strand of CM038147.1, from coordinate 461,092,401 downwards.
AAGTGGGAAGGCCCTTATCGGGTGAAACGAAGTCACTAGGCCCGGCGCTGTTCGCTTTGAGACCGAAGATGGCATTCCGTGAGCAACTCTCGAACATAGAACATCTTCGTAAGTTTTACCCATAAGGCACGGTTGCGGACCTGTTCCGCAACCACTTTTTTTGTACAAGCATTGCGGCTGCCGCGATGTAACCCTTTGTACAAAGCCGGGCGCAGCCTTCGCGCGTAAATAAAGTTCGTGATGCCGCACATCTTGTCAAATTTAATGCATTGTCTTCTTTTTGCATCAGATTCGACACTGCGGCAGCGAACCCCCGTAAGCAATAGCTTAACCTCAAGGTTACATACGATTATTTTTCTTCTTTCTTCTCATAGGCGTAAGATTCCTCCGCCCACGAAGTTCACCGGGGAAAGGGAAGGTAGAAGTATGGAACAAAGCGACGCTCAAAGGAACCTAGCCTTGCCGGACGCCGAAAGACGTAAAAGCTAAGTGGCCAAAGATTGAGCCTAGTCATTTTTAATTTTTAAGTTATATCCCTTGAACGCTCGTGCGTTTTGTATGGAAAACCCATGCGGCGAGGAATCGACTCGTGACCAAGTTGCGCCTTTGCGTTGTTTCGAGCCCGCCAACAATGCGAGTGGACTGCAATCGGTCCCGACAAGATTTCTTGCCGGAAGCAAAGATCGCCACGCATCGCTGATGTTCCAGACTCAGCAAGCGTGTTTCGCACCGCAAGGTTCCTCAACGCGTGAGGGTAAAAAGCATACAAGGGATGCAACAGGATAAAGGGAATAACGCGGCAAGCAGTGCCCAGAATTAAGTTATATTGCAAGAATGACTTAGTATGACACTGACTGAATTATTCTCATAACCAAAACAGCAGCAGCAAAGAGAAGGGTGGCCGTCCACGCGCCCACCGTCGAGCCTCTTGACCTCGTTCACCTTGTCCACGATGGGCGCGACGATGGCCTTAAGATCCTCGAGGTCGGCGCCCTCCGGCAGCTTTTTGGTGGCACGGGAGAGATCGATGCCCGGGTTGCGGAAGAGGATCTTCACCAGCACCTTCTCCGTAACCCGCCACAGATCGCGACGCGATTGCCGGCCAGCTGCTTGGGATCCTCTCCCGGAGCTGCCTGAGAGCTGTCACCACGTCCTTGAAGAAGAGCGTGAGCTTGGCGCTAGGCTGGAGATTCCCCTCGGCGGGGTACCCGAAGCCCGTCAAGTTCAGCTCCGCCAACTCCTCGTCAGTAAGCGCGGCAATGTCGACGAGGCCCTCCGTCCAGAGCTCCACCGTGGCCTTGAAAGTGTTCTAAGCTTCAGCGGCTCTCGTCAGCAGCTCCACCTTGTCCTTGAGCTCTTTCCTCAAGTCGTCCTCCCGCTTCTTGGCGGCGTCCAGCGTCCCCGCCAAGGTGGATAGCTTCAGCTCCAGATCGGCGCTCGAGTCCTTGGCGGTGTCCAGCTCCTTGATCTTCTCGGCGAGCTGGTCCTGCAGATCGCCATAGGCACGCGCATCTTTCTCACGCTCGCTCTGGAGTGCGGCAAGTTCATCGTTCTTCCTTGTCATGTCCGCCTCCAGCCGCGTCACCCTCTCCTCCAAATTTTTCTTGGCGGCCTCGGCAGCTGCGGCCGCGTCCTTTGCCTCTTTGAGCGTCCCGCCAAGCGCTTGCTCTCGTGCCTCGAGCTCCTCTTCATGACTGTCCAAGCTGGCTTTCCTCTCGCCACTCGCCTTCCCGCTGGGACACGCCGGGCGGCGAGCCTTTGCTGCTCCTCGGCTTCGGCTTTCTCCAGGATGAACGCCTCTTTTGCCTCGCCAAGCTGGGCCCTCTCCTCCGCGATGGATCGGAGGGCCTCTTGGTTACGGCTTTGGAGCTCTTGTGCGTGTTTCTCTATGTCGACCCCCGCCTGCGCGACAAGTGCTTCCCGGGACTCAAGCCTCGCTTGCCGGGCGTGGTAGAGTGACACCAGCTTTCGGAGTAGCTGCTCCTCCTCGGACTCGCCGCTGCTGCTCCTTGGCCTGTCAACCACTGACAGCCAGGCGGAGGCAAGTACCTCCCCGTCAAATTCCTCCCCTTCAACCGGCGCCCTGGAGCTCGACGCCCAGGGGAGTTTGATGTACATGCCCTCGCCAGCTTTCAGGTAGGCGCCGGGCTGGGGCTCCTCGGAGCCCAGCACTGCGTCAGTGGCGGAAGGGTCGGCGGTCGCTGCAGCGCCTCGCGCTCCTGCGTCCTCCGGGTCGCCAGGACAGTCGCCGGACCACTCGCCAGCTTCTGTTCCAACGGCCGTGGCGGCCTCTTCGCCGGCAGGATCATCCGCGCCGGCCTCTTCCTCGCCAGCGACGGCATCGCCAGTGTTGCCGTGCCCATCCTCCTCACCGGCGGTCTCGGCCTCCGTCGGGTTCCCGAGGGGAGGATCTAAAGGCAGGGAGAAGGGGGGAGAGTCAAGCAAATACCCAGAGGTAGAAAAAGATAGATCAGCGAGATCCGAGGGAAAATCCCCGACAAGGAGGCTCACCTGCGCTGGGCTCTGTGAACGCGGGCTCCGCCGCCGGGGACCCGCCGGTCTCAGCCCTTGCCGGGGACCCCTTCCTCGCCGGAGACGGCTCCCACATCGGGGAGTCGGCCCTCGGTGGCGTAGTAGAGGCCGACGACACCTCCGCATCGGCCTCCGGATGCTCCTGGTGGGCCTGCTCTTCTCCTGCATATAAAAGAGCCAACCATCAAGATGTTGGCAGAGGAAGAAGCGACCTTGTGCACCCCATGACGAAGGGTGAATCGAGACACTCACACTGGGGGCTGTGCTGGGAACTGCTGCGAGGGGAAGGGGCCGAGTCCGTCAAAGTAGTCTCCGACGCATCCTCCGCCACCTTAGCAGGATCGTCCTCGACCACCGGGACCCTGGCCCTTTTTGCCGCCCTCTCCGCCAAAGTCCTGGGACAGAACAGGAGTTTCGAGAGAAAGACAGATTAGATACAAGACAAACAGTAGCGAAGATCGAAGGAAAAGCGGGTGCAGCACAGGAGAAGCCTTACTCCTCTGCGTCCTCGTCCTCCTCGTCGTCATCAGAGCTCAGTGCGGAGAGGTCAAATTCCGGTGCCCTCCCTGCACGGCGTGACGGGAGGATAGGCTCCCTCTGGCGCCTGCCAAGGGCCGCGGCAGGGTCGGGCGTGGCGGCCTGGGAAGACCCGGCCTCGGTTGCCGGCGCAGTTTGGGACCCTCCCGCGGCCACGGAACTTGCCGCAGCGGAGCGCGTCCCGCGGCGCCGTGGTTGCTGGTCAGGCTGTGCCTCCGCCAGCTCCCCGACTCGGCATAGACGCCTTCTCGGATGGAACTGGGGCTGCTCCGAAGGCTCCGTCGGCGGCAAGTTGCTCAAAAACGGCCGGCCACTCGCACCCTCGGCAGATTGGCTTGCCCCGGCCGCGGCCTCCCCTCCGCCGTCGCCCTCCCCGGCAAGATCTTCATGAGCGGCAAGGCTTGCCGCCTCGGCTACTTCCGCCTCCGCCAGCGTGAAGTCAGACTGCGCATGCAAAGCGGCTGCCGCCGCCGCCTCGGCCCTGCTAGCAATGTACGCCAGCTCTCTGGCAGTAGTGAGGCGGGTGAGGAGCTTCTGCTCGTCAGGTTTAACCGCCGCCTCCGACAGGTCATCAAAGAACTGCTGCACGACCTCAGCGGCGGGCTCTATCCAGTTGGCGCTAACCCGCGGCGAAGTCGCGATTTCGCATCATCGCACGGATGCGATCGCGCTGGGAGTTGTTGCACAAGGGGACGACACCCTGCGGCAACTGGAACCACTCTGGATGGTTGGGGTCGTGTTTGAACGTCTCCTCAAAGATCGCATCCAGCTCCGGGATCTGTGAAGTTGAAATTGAGGCCCGGACGCAGCCTCATGAAATCCGCCGCCATTGAACAGCCAGCGGGCCTCCCCTTGCTCGCAAAGGCGCGCGGGCGGCGGCGAAATCCGCGCCGACCGCCCCTGTTGTGAGCCCGGCGTGCCTGAGCCGGAGGATTCGGGTGGTGGCGATCGTCAGCTTGGCATCATCCGGCGACAGAGCGCCAGTCATTGCGGCGCACCACCCGAGACTTGCGCAGCGTGGTGAACGAAGGCGGATCGGCATCACAGATCCAACACCACTCCGCCCTCCATTCGCCCCATTTGCTGCGAAGCTCACCCGGCAAGTACGCCTCCTTCATGCCCATCCGGGAGGTCCATGCGATTCCGCCAGCCAACGGCTCCCCTTTCTCAGCCCGAGGGGAAAAATAATGGCGGAAAAGAGCGACGCTGGGAAGGATACCAACGAAGTTCTCGCAAAGGTGCGCGAAAACCGCCATTGTTAAAACGGCGTTGGGGGTGAAATCGAGCAGATGGAACCCATAGGTGTTCATAATGTCGCAAAAGAAGTCAGAAAAAGGTGGGCAGAGCCCGCAATAGAAGAACACAGGAAAGAAGTAGTACCCTCTGGGGCACTTCTTCGACGGAAGCCTCCGCAGCAGCGGCGTCTTGCGGATGCGCCCGCGTCTCCGTCGACCAAAAAAGGTAGAACCCCGACCGCAGCGCATCCGGGGTAAGCTCGGGGAAGCACCCGCCTCTTGCGCAGCGGCTCAAGCTCTTGTGCCTCGGTCGATTTCTCGGCCCTCGTGGCCTTCGTGGCCTTCCCAGCCTTTGGAGCCATGGCGTGGGCAGCGGGGGGAGGCAGAAGCGGCGGCGGCGGCGGCAATGGACGGCGGAGCGCTGTTTCCTTTTCTCGATTCGGGAGACGAAGGAGAGCGTCGGAGCTTTCGGAGGAAGGAACCGCAAGTGGCGAAAGTGGGGGAACGGCCCCGTTCCCTCCGCTTATAAACAGGGGATGCGAACGTTACGCATTCTCTGGGATTATGCACCGCCCACGTCTCCCACGATGCTGCAATCGACGCGTGCTGTTGCGGGGGAGCGCGGTGGGCGCGGAGCCCGTTGTTGTGCGGACCAGCCACGCGTGTTCGCAGCCTGCTTTTGGGCCCGCCCAACAACGCTCGGCACCGTGTATGGCCCAGGCCCGGGGGCTCCTGTCGGTGTACTAAAGTAGGGGTACCTTAGTACCCCGAACTTGTGCACGGGCAGTCGCAGCACCCCACGGCAAGGCTTGCCGGGCGCCCGCCAAAGGCCCTCCACCGTCCCTTATTACTGCCATTCAAGAACAAAGTACTAGCCAAGAACACGAAGGCCCCGGCAAGAGGAGCTTGCCGGGAAGGCCAACCAGGGCATCACCAGAAGACTTGCGCGGTGCCCCAAGGCCCGGCATGGCCCGAGCCGCAAGCTTGCGGCGAATAAGAGGCTCTGACAAAGCACTTGCCGCGGCAAGGCTGCCACCCAACTCCAGCGCACCCAGTGACGCGTCATCACCAGGCCATCCCAAGGGCACGTGGCGTGGCACTACGCAGCCATACGGAGCGAGGTGGCAAACGGAGCTGACAGAGGCGCCATCGTGGCAACCGGAGGCGCACTTAACGGTCACTCCTCCTGCACTGTTGGGGCGACCGGACGGGCATTTAATGCCCTTGTCCCCTGCCGTCAGAGTTAGGTAGGGGCACTGTTGTGCACTGTTGCACCTACCTGCGATTTTACTTTTCTACCCCCTCTTCCTACGCTGCCACCTGTGGGTACCCCCTTCAGACTATAAAAGGGAGGCCCATGCGCACGTAGAAGGGGTTCGGTCCATTCGACACCCACAGCACCACTATACGCTCGTACGCTCGAGCAAGATCAAATAACAAACACGAAGCAGCAGTAGGGGTGTTATCTCTCCGGAGAGCCCCGAAGCTGGGTAAAGATTGCCCATCTCCCCGCGCGCGCCCGACCACGATCTGCTCTGCGCACAATCCCCGCTCCCTTGCCGAACCAGAAAGGGGCCCCCAGTGCCCCATAGGTGCTCGAGGCCGCAGAGACATGCCCCGACAATATGATATATGGTACAAGGCAGATACTCAAGGTCTTCAACAAAGAAATGCGTGGGATACTCAGCATCAGACGACAAAGGCTTCATCATGCTCAGCATTTGGCTCATATTGGGTTCTGGCTTATGAAATATGCTCTCCACAGCATTGAGGTGTAGCTGATAGTTAGGCTCATATAGTTCTCCAGGAGTGGCTAGCCTAGTAAGCTCGATGATATCCATAGCTTTGGCTTCATGATGGACATTTCCAGTCATCCACTCGAGAACCCATGTCTTGATGTCTCTGTAGTAGCCGCGAATGTGCAAAGTGGCATAGAATTGAAGCAATAGTTCTTCATTCCAATGTTCCTTGTCTGTCACAAAGTGGAGCAGTCCAGCATCACGAAAGCAGTCAAGTGCTTCTTCTAAGCACGGCAATCCAGCAATATATTCAGTGTCAAGACGCATATGAGGGAAAATGCGCCCTTGATCATATAGCACGCATGAGTAATAGCTTCTCTGTTGATAGCTCCAGAACCGATCTGATGAAATTCTTGGCTTGGAGTAGGGGTTCTTGGCGCTGTCAAAGAAGGTATTGTGGCTCTTGAAGCCATGCATTGAAGGACCCGGGGGAGTTGGCAGTACCTGGAAACCTTGGCAATCTTGGCTTTGGCTTCTAGACCTGAGGCCTATGCTCAACATGATAGTCGAATTGGGGTCCAGAGGCAGAAGGCGGAGGCACCAGAACGGGCCATCGGACAGTGACAAGCTGACCGTGATCGTATGCTTGCTCAATAGTGTGAGGCCTTGGTGGCGGAACAGGAGCAGGAGCAACATCAGAGGAGTCTGGCTGCACAACAGGTGCTTCGGGAGCAGTTGTCATATTTGCTTTAGGTGCAGCCTCCTCATTGGCATCAGGTGCAGCAGTCTTATGAGCTTCAGGTTCAGTGGCCACATTTGCTTTAGGCACAGTGGCCTCATTGGTTTCAGGCACACCGGTTGGTGCAGGCTCCACATTAGCATCATCCATGACTACGTCACTGGCTTCATTGGCATTGGTGGTGGCAGCCTCAACATTGTCAACCTCCTCTTGGCGAACAGGAGGGTCAGGCACAGGCACGTTCAAATCATGAACTGCTTCTTCTTCAATCGCTGGGGGAGTTGGTACACGAACTTCTTCTTCATTTTCTTCGGCTGATGCAGCCGGAATGTCTTCAGCAGCATGTGCTTCAGACATGGAGATGTTCACTGTTGGAGCTGGTTCAGAAAATACTTGCCGTGCCACGGGTGAACGTTGCACTTCTTCTTCAGGAACGCTCGACAGAGGGACTTCAGGCCTTTGTCTGTTGGGGAACGTAGTAATTTCAAAAAATTTCCTACGCACACGCAAAATCATGGTGATGTATAGCAACGAGAGGGGAGAGTGTTGTCTACGCACTCGAGACCCAAGCGAAGCGATCACAACGTAGAGGAAGTAGTCGACGCTCTCCTCGCGATCCGACCGATCCGGCGCCAAGCATTCGGCGCCGAAGTTCTTGACACACGACAGCTCGATGACGCCCTCAGACTCGATCCAGCCGAGTGTCGAGGGAGAGTTCCACAAGACGACGGCGTGGTGACGATCTTGATGTTTCATCGGCGCAGGGCTTCGCCTAAGCTTCGCGACGGTATGACCGAGGTGGAATATGGTGGAGGGGGGCACCGCACACGGCTAAGGAACGATCCGTAGATCAAACTTGTGTGTTCCAAGGTGCCCCCCTGCCCCCGTATATAAAGGAGCCAAGGGGGAGGGGGCCGGCCGGCCAAGCTTGGCGCGCCAAGGGAGTCCTACTCCCTCTGGGAGTAGGATTCCCCCCCCCCAATCCTAGTTGGACTAGGATTCCCGGAGGGGGGGAAAGAGAGAGAGGGGGGCCGGCCCCTTCTCCTAGTCCTAATAGGACTAGGGAAGGGGGAGGCGCCTGCCTAGGGCTGGCCCTTTCTCCTTTCCACTAAGGCCCATCGAGGCCCATTTACCTCCCGGGGTTCCGTAACCTCCTAGACTCAGAAATTCCGTTTTCGCCCGAACCATTCCAACTCCAAACATAGGCTTCCAATATATCAATCTTTATGTCTCGACCATTCCGAGACTCCTCGTCATGTCCGTGATCACATCCGGACTAACTCCTTCGTACATCAAAACTCATAAACTCATAATAACCGCCATCGAAACCTTAAGCGTGCGGACCCTACGGTTCGAGAACAATGTAGACATGACCTAGAACTATTCACGGTCAATAACCAACAGCGGGACCTGGATGCCCATATTGGTTCCTACATATTCTACGAAGATCTTTATCGGTCATACCGCATAACAACATACGTTGTTCCCTTTGTCATCGGTATGTTACTTACCCGAGATTCGATCGTCGGTATCCAATACCTAGTTCAATCTCGTTACCGGCAAGTCTCTTTACTCGTTCCGTAATACATCATCTCGTAACTAACTCATTAGTTACAATGCTTGCAAGGCTTAAGTGATGTGCATTACCGAGAGGGCCAGAGATACCTCTCCGACATTCGGAGTGACAAATCCTAATCTCAAATACGCCAACCCAACATCCGCCTTTGGAGACACCTGTAGTACTCCTTTATAATCACCCGATTACGCTAGACGTTTGGTAGTACCAAAGTGTTCCTCCGTAAACGGAGTTGCATAATCTCATAGTTATAGGAACATGTATAAGTCATGGATAAAAGCAGCAGCAACATACTAAACGATCGGTGCTAAGCTAATGGAATGGGTCATGTCAATCGATCATTCAACTAATGATGTGACCTTGTTAATCAAATAACAACCCTTTGTTCATGGTTAGGAAACATAACCATCTTTGATTAACAAGCTAGTCTAGTAGAGGCATACTAGTGACACTGTTTGTCTATGTATTCACACATGTATTATGTTTCCGGTTAATACAATTCTAGCATGAATAATAAACATTTATCATGATATAAGGAAATAAATAATAACTTTATTATTGCCTCTAGGGCATATTTCCTTCATCTCCCACTTGCACTAGAGTCAATAATCTAGATCACATCACAATGTGATTAACATCGATAGTTCACATCATCATGCGATTAACACATCTATAGTTCACATCGCTATGTGACCAACACCCAAAGGGTTTACTAGATTCAGTAATCTAGTTCACATCGCTATGTGATTAACACCCAAAGAGTACTAAGGTGTGATCATGTTTTGTTTGTGAGAGAGTCTTAGTCAACGGGTCTTTCACATTCAGATCCGTTATGTATTTTGCAATTTTTCTATGTCTACAATGCTCGCATTTAAGCTACTCTAGCTAATTGCTCCCACTTTCAATATGTATCTAGATCGAGACTTAGAGTCATCCGATCGGTGTCAAAACTTGCATCGACGTAACCCTTTACGACAAACCTTTTGTCACTTCCATAATCGAGAAACATATCCTTATTCCACTAAGGATAATTTTGACCCCTGTCCAAAGGATCTACTCCTAGATCACTATTGTACTCCTTGTAAACTCAAAGGCAGGGTATACAATAGATCTGGTACACAAGATGGCATACTTTATAGAAACTATGGCCAAGGCATAGTGAATGACTTTCATTCTCTTTCTATCTTCTCGCTGTGGTCGGGTTTTGAGTCTTACTCAATTTCACACCTTGTAACACGTGCAAGAACTCTTTCTTTGACTGTTTCATTTTGAACTACTTCAAAATTTTGTCAAGGTATGTACTCATTGAAAAACTTATCAAGCATCTTGATCTATCTCTATAGATCTTGATGCTCAATATGTAAGTAGCTTTACCGAGGTCTTTCTTTGAAAAACTCCTTTCAAACACTTCTTTATGCTTTGCGTATAATTCTACATTATTTCCGATCTACAATATGTCATTCACATATACTTATCGAAATGTCAGTAGTGCTCCCACTCACTTTTTAGTAAATACAGCTTCACCGTAAGTCTCAGATAAAACTATATGCTTTGATCAACTCATCAAAGCGTATATTCCAACTCCGAGATGCTTGCACCAGTCCATAGATGGATCGCTGGAGCTTGCACACTTTGTTAGCTCCCTTTGGATCGATAAAACCTTCTAGTTGCATCATATACAACTCTTCCTCCTAAAACCCATTCAGGAATGCAGTTTTTACATCCATTTGCCAAATTTCATAAATTGTGGCAATTGCTAACATGATTCGGACAGACTTAAGCATCGCTACAGCTTGAGAAAATCTCATTGTAGTCAACACCTTGAACTTGTCAAAACCTTTTTGCATAAGTCGAGCTTTGTAGATAGTAACACTACTATCGCGTCCGTCTTCCTCTTGAAGATCCATTTATTTTCTATGGTTTGCCGATCATCGGGCAAATCCATCAAAGTCCATACTTTGTTCTCATCCATGGATCATATCTCAGATTTCATGGCCTCAAACCATTTTATGAATCTGGGCTCATCATCGCTTCCTCATAGTTCGTAGGTTCATCATGTTCTAGTTACATGACTTCCGTAACAGGATTACCGTATTCACACCGGTGCGGATCTTACTCGTTTACCTACGAGATTCGGTAGTAACTTGATCTGAAGTTACATGATCATCATCATTAGCTTCCTCACTAATTGGTGTAGTAGTCACAGGAACAGATTTCTGTGATGAACTACTTTCCAATAAGGGAGAAGGTACAATTACCTCATCAAGTTCTACTTTCCTCCCACTCACTTCTTTCGAGAGAAACTCCTTCTCTAGAAAGGATCCATTTATTAGCAACGAATGTTTTGCCTTCGGATCTGTGATAGAAGGTGTACCCAAAAATTTCCTTTGGGTATTCTACGAAGACGCACTTCTCCGATTTGGGTTCGAGCTTATCAGGATGAAACTTTTTCACATAAGCATCGCAAATCCAAACTTTAAGAAACGACAACTTGGGTTTCTTGCTAAACCACAGTTCATATAGTGTCGTCTCAACGGATTTAGATGGTGCCCAATTTAACGTGAATGCAGCTGTCTCTAATGCATAATCCCAAAACGATATTGGTAAATCGGTAAGAAACATCATAGATTGCACTTTATCCAATAAAGTGCGGTTACGATGTTTGGACACACCATAACATTGTGGTGTTCCATGTGGCGTGAGCTGTGAAACTATTCCACATTGTTTTAATTGAAGACCAAACTCAGAACTCAAATATTCGTCTCCGCGATCGATCGCAGAAACTTTATTTTCTTGTTACGATGATTTTTCCACTTCACTCTGAAATTCTTTGAACCTTTCAACTATTTCAGCACTTATGTTTCATCAAGTAGATATACCCATATCTGCTCAAATCATCTTGTGAAGGTCGAAAATAACGATATTTGCCACGAGCATCAACACTCATTGGATCGCATACATTGGTATGTATTATTTCCAATAAGTCAAGAGCTTGTTCCATTGTTCCGAGAACGGAGTTTTAGTCATCTTGCCCAAAAGGCATGGTTCGCAAGCATCAAGTGATTCATAATCAAGTGATTCCAAAATCCCATCAGATGGAGTTTTTTCATGCGCTTTACACCAATATGACATAAACGGCAAGTGCCACAAATAAGTTGCACTATCATTATTAACTTTGCATCTTTTGGTTTCAATATTATGAATATGTGTATCACTACGATCGAGATCCAATGAACCATTTTCATTGGGTGTGTAACCATATAAGGTTTTATTCATGTAAATGTAACAACAGTTTATTCTCTTACTTAAATGAATAACCGTATTGCAATAAACATGATCAAATCATATTCATGCTCAACGCAAACACCAAATAACATTTATTTAGGTTCAACACTAATCCCGAAAGTATAGGGAGTGTGCGATGATGATCATATCAATCTTGAAACTACTTTCAACACACATCATCACTTCACCCTTAACTAGTTTCGCTTATTACGCAACTCCCGCTTCGAGTTACTACTCTTAGCAACCGAACCAGTACCAAATACCGAGGGGTTGCTATAAACACTAGTAAAGCACACATCAAACACCAGTATATCAAATATACCCTTTTTCACTTTGCCATCCTTCTTATCCACCAAATATTTAGGGCAGTTCCGCTTCCAAAGGACCATTTCCTTTGCAGTGTAAGCACTCGGGCCAGTGCTTTGGTTCAGCTTTGGGCTTCTTCGTGGGAGTGACAACTTGCTTGTCAATCTACTTGAAGTTACCCTTTCTTTCCTTTGCCCTTTTCTTGAAACTAGTGATCTTGTCAACCATCAACACTTGATGCTCTTTCTTGATTTCTACCTTCGTCGATTTCAACATCACGAAGAGCTCGGGAATCATTTTCGTCATCCCTTGCATAATATAGTTCATCACGAAGTTCTACTAACTTGGTGATGGTGACTAGAGAATTCTGTCAATCACTATCTTATCCGAAGATTAACTCCCACTTGATTCAAGCGATTGAAGTACCTGCATAATCTGAGCACATGCTCACTAGTTGAGCGATTCTCCTCCATCTTTTAGCTATAGAACTTGTTGGAGACTTCATATCTCTCAACTCGGTATTTGCTTGAAATATTAACTTCAATTCTCGAACATCTCATATGGTCCATAATGTTCAAAACATCTTTGAAGTCCCGATTCTAAGCTGTTAAGCATGGTGCACTTAAACTATCTAGTAGTCATCATATTGAGCTAGCCAAACGCTCATAACGCTTGCATCCGCTTCCTCGCAATAGGTCCGTCACCTAGCGTGCATTAAGGACATAATTCTTCCGTGCAGCAATGAGGATAAACCTCCGATCACGGATCGAATCCGCATCATTGCTACTAACATTTTTCAACACAATTTTCTAGGAACATATCAAAACAAACATATGAAAGCAACAACGCGAGCTATTGATCTACAACATAATTTGCAAAATACTACCAGACTAAGTTCATGATAAATTTAAGTTCAATTAATCATATTACTTAAGAACTCCCACTTAGACAGACATCTCTAGTCATCTAAGTGATCACGTGATCCAAATCAACTAAACCATAACCGATCATCACGTGAGATGGAGTAGTTTTCAATGGTGAACATCTTATGTTGATCATATCTACTATATGATTCACGCCGACCTTTCGGTCTCCGTGTTCCGAGGCCATATCTGCATATGCTAGGCTCGTCAAGTATAACCCGAGTATTCTGCGTGTGCAAAACTGGCTTGCACCCGTTGTAGATGGACGAGAGCTTATCACACCCGATCATCACGTGGTGTCCGGGCACGATTTAACTTTGGCAACGGTGCATACTCGGGAGAACACTTCTTGATAATTTAGTGAGAGATCATCTTATAATGCTACCGTCAATCAAAGCAAGATAAGATGCATAAAAGATAAACATCACATGCAAATCAATATAAGTGATATGATATGGTCATCATCATCTTGTGCTTCGTGATCTCCATCTCGCAGCACCACCATGATCACCATCGCCACCGCGCGACACCTTGATCTCCATCGTAGCATCGTTGTCGCCTCGCCAATCTTATGCTTCTACGACTATCGCTACCGCTTAGTGATAAAGTAAAGCATTACAGTAGCATTGCATTGCATACAATAAAGCGACAACCATATGGCTCCAGCCATTGCCGATAACTTCGTTACAAAACATGATCATCTCATACAATAAAATATATCATCACGCCTTGACCATATCACATCACAACATGCCCTGCAAAAACAAGTTAGACGTTCTCTACTTTGTTGTTGCAAGTTTTACGTGGCTGCTACGGGCTTAAGCAAGAACCAGTCTCACCTATGCATCAAAACCACAACGATACTTCGTCAAATAGACTCCGTTTTAACCTTCTCAAGGACCGGGCGAGCCACACTCGGTTCAACTAAAGTGAGAGAGACAGCACCCACCAGTCACCTTTAAGCAACGAGTGCTCGAGCGGTGAAACCAGTCTCGCGAAGCGCACGCGTAATGTCGGTCCGGGCCGCTTCATCTCACAATACCGCTGAACCAAAGTATGACATGCTGGTAGGTAGTATGACTTGTATCGCCCACAACTCACTTGTGTTCTACTCGTGCAAAACATCAAACCATAAAAACCTAGGCTCGGATGCCCTTGCTGGGGAACGAGTAATTTCAAAAATTTTCCCACGCACACGCAAAATCATGGTGATGTATAGCAACGAGAGGGGAGAGTGTTGTCTACGCACCCTCGAGACCAAGCGAAGCGATCACAACGTAGAGGAAGTAGTCGACGCTCTCCTCGCGATCCGACCGATCCCGCGCCGTTACTCGGCGCCCGAAGTTCTTGACACACGACAGCTCGATGACGCCCTCAGACTCGATCCAGCCGAGTGTCGAGGAGAGTTCCACAAGACGACGGCGCAGGACGATCTTGATGTTTCACGGCGCAGGGCTTCGCCTAAGCTTCATGACGGTATGACCGAGGTGGAATATGGTGGAGGGGGCACCGCACACGGCTAAGGAACGATCCGTAGATCAAACTTGTGTGTTCCAAGGTGCCCCCGCCCGTGATATAAAGGAGCCAAGGGGAGGGGGGGCCGGCCAAGCTTGGCGCGCCAGGAGTCCTACTCCCTCCGAGTAGGATTCCCCCAATCCTAGTTGGACTAGGATTCCTGAGGGGGGGGAAAGAGAGAGGGGCGGCCCTTCTCCTAGTCCTAATAGGACTAGGGAAGGGGGGCGCGCGCCTGCCTAGGGCTGGCCCCTTTCTCCTTTCCACTAAGGCCCATCGAGGCCCATTTACCTCCCGGGGTTCCGTAACCTCCCTGCACTCCAGAATTTGCCGCCCGAACCATTCCAACTCCAAACATAGGCTTCCAATATATCAATCTTTATGTCTCGACCATTCCGAGACTCGTCATGTCCGTGATCACATCCGGGACTCAACTCCTTCGGTACATCAAAACTCATAAACTCATAATAACCGCCATCGAAACCTTGCGTGCGGACCCTACGGTTCGAGAACAATGTAGACATGACCTAGAACTATTCACGGTCAATAACCAACAGCGGACCTGGATGCCCATATTGGTTCCTACATATTCTACGAAGATCTTTATCGGTCATACCGCATAACAACATACGTTGTTCCTTTGTCATCGGTATGTTACTTACCCGAGATTCGATCGTCGGTATCCAATACCTAGTTCAATCTCGCTATCGCAAGTCTCTTTACTCGCTCCGTAATACATCATCTCGTAACTAACTCATTAGTTACAATGCTTGCAAGGCTTAAGTGATGTGCATTACCGAGAGGGCCCAGAGATACCTCTCCGACATTCGGAGTGACAAATCCTAATCTCAAATACGCCAACCCAACATCCGCCTTTGGAGACACCTGTAGTACTCCTTTATAATCACCCGATTACGTTGTGACGCTTGGTAGTACCCAAAGTGTTCCTCCGTAAACGGAGTTGCATAATCTCATAGTTATAGGAACATGTATAAGTCATGGATAAAAGCAGCAGCAACATACTAAACGATCGTGTGCTAAGCTAATGGAATGGGTCATGTCAATCGATCATTCAACTAATGATGTGACCTTGTTAATCAAATAACAACCCTTTGTTCATGGTTAGGAAACATAACCATCTTTGATTAACAAGCTAGTCTAGTAGAGGCATACTAGTGACACTCTGTTTGTCTATGTATTCACACATGTATTATGTTTCCGGTTAATACAATTCTAGCATGAATAATAAACATTTATCATGATATAAGGAAATAAATAATAACTTTATTATTGCCTCTAGGGCATATTTCCTTCATTGTCCTCTGTGAAGCCTGCGAAGCGCTGGCTTCAAGTTAGGAGATGGACATGGCTGAGCCTGAAAGTCTTCATCCTCTGCTTGCACTGGGGGAGTAGCTTGTTGTTGTTGTTGGGGAGTACTGGGGGAGTCTTGGTGTTGTTGTGGGTGATCAGCCCACGAAGCATCCTGAGCGATTGGCGTCAATGGACGATCAATGCTGATGAGTTTGTTGTTCGTACGAACAGGCAATGATACCACTTGATGTTCAATCTGAGGAAGAACTTCATCATCATTTACATTGTCATCTTGACCAATGTCTTCAGCAGCAGTGTGTTCAGCTGCTGGAATATCTTCAGCTTCATGAGCCCCTGTGGTAGCAGGCTCATGGACAACCATTCTTCTTTCTTGATGAACAGACATAGGGTGAACCATTAAAATGGTTTCAACGACTAAGGGATGTGTAGAAGCAGCCCTAGTCTTCTTGGTCTTGCGCTTCTTCTTGGAGGGAGCGGCATCAGAAGCTTCAGCATTCTTTCTCTTTCTCGCATCAGCCTCGGCAGCCCTTGTCTTCTTCTGCTCTGAAGCAGTTGTGGTGACCTTTGGCTTCGAGCCAGTCATGCTGCTAGGGAAGATAATGCGAGGGGCTTCTTGGCTTGAAGGTTCAGGCTGATCAGCAGGGCGCTTGTTCTTCCTCTTTGCAGCCATCCTGGGATCAATGCCAAGATGACCAAGTGACTTGCGCCTCTCAGCCTCATTGTAGGCAAGCACACACTTATCAGCCAAAAGCTTCATGCGTTCACGAGAGCCCTGAGCTTCTTGGCGTTTCTTCAGAAAAGTTTCTTTAAGCTCATGGAGCATGACCTTGAAGTTGCGGACGTCTTGAACACCCAGATTGTCCACATGCTTCTTGAATTGAGCCTTCTCAAAATCAATCTTGTTTTTGAGCTCAACGATACGCTGAGCGAGAGCTAACTCAGAAGCAATGGCGCCATTGAAGGCGACACTAAGGCCAATGGGGAGCTGTAAATCTTCAAAGCTGACGTTGGGGGTGTCGAACCAATCATCAATGAAATTGTGAATGATGGCCACATCAAACAGAGGCAGGTTGCTGAAGATTTCTGCTTCTTCCTTGCTCTTTATCAGCTGCTCAAGAGCATCATCAGCAAGATCTTCATCACTTGATAGATCAATGGGTTCGTCACGCAGTCACGCAAAATTGCGGCAGGAGTCAAGGCTCTTTGATCTGATGGTCTAACAAGCTGCTTCTTCTTCTCCGTTCTCCTGGAGACACGGGACAGATCTTCAGATTGCAACTGGCTTCAGGAGGTGCAGTGGCCAGTGGCTTCACACGCAAAGTCTTCGGAGGTGCAACTGAGGTTGAAGCCTTAGACTTCCTCTGCTTCTGCAGCTTTGGAGGAGGAGCAGGGGCTTCATCAGAGTCAGCACCATTGTCAGAATGATCTACTCTGGCGCCTTGGACCATGATGTAGGTGATGAGGCCATCAAGATTGGCGTAGGGGCCAATGACATTGGGATTTGCTTCACGGGAGCCGTCAGCACGGGGAGCAGAGGGACCTGGGTTGAAGTCCAAACCCAAGGCCTTCTTATTCTTCTTGGCCGAAGCCACAGCAAACTGATAGTTGCGCTTGAAGAGCGAATCGTCACGACACCAGAGTAGTGAAGTGGGATCTGCGTTCGCAGGCAATGGCCCACGGACCAAGCATGGATAGAAGCCTTGTTCAATGGCTTCAGCTCGGCTCTTGGGTTGAAGGCCTCGATAGAGGATATCGCCCCAAGGTCGCTTGATGGCATACTTCTCTGCATATTCCTTAGTGACAAACTTATACTTGAACCACTCCTCAGCCCAATAGCGTAGAATCCATTGGATTCGCGTCTTTCTCTGATGATAATTCTCCTCCGGATCTGTCTTGTACAGTTCTGCTAAATCATCAGGCAGATCCTTAGATGTACCTTCTCTGCACTGTCTGCCACCCTTCCTTGCTGATTTTTTTGTCGCCATGAACTTTAAGCTGAAAGGCTTCAATATGTTCAAAGGCTTCAGAGATTTGCGCTTGCTGGTCAAGCAGGAACTGGCTTCAGGAGAATTTATATGATGCTGCAAGTATTCTGCAAACGGATGCAGACTATGAGAACCAAGGGATTCTCCCACGGACATGTACCGTGATAAAGATTAGAGATGCGAGGAAGGGAAGAGGTCATATGCATTCTCAGAAGATTTTGAAGATAAATCAGTTGAAGATATTGACCTCATGTTGCGAAGACATTCACTTATATAGGTGAGTTGGTTCCAGATTTGTACCAATCCGTGAATAAGTACAAGTGAGGAATCAAACTAGTCAAGAAATCTAAGTGAATCGACTAAGCAGTATGAGATGCAGACGAAATAGATCTAGCTTTGGATAGACAGAAACTACTTTCGGTAAATAGGATGAATCTTGAAGATCAAAAAGGTGGTAAAAATAGAGTCATAATTACTGCACGAAGAACTGCTAGATGGAGGAAGAGGAGACCGAGCAATTCAGCCCACCGTGCCCTAACTTGGCGACGGAGGACACCTACGGCGACGGCGGAGAGGACGATGTCCGCGGCCGGCGTGAGGACGGCGTCGGAGAAGTCGCGGCAGCTAAGCGCTTCGTTGCCAGTGTTGTCGCGAGCTAGTGGTGGCGCTAGGGTTTTTACGGAGGTGGAGAGGTGGAAGAAGTATTTCTTTACCGCAGGGGGACAGGTATTTATAAGTAGGTGAGAGACACAAGCAAGCATTACGCTGGGTGCTCTGGCGGTTCACATCGAGGGGCACGTGGCAAGCATGCAACACCCTCGTGGTTGTCCCACGCTCCCACGCCCGCCAGGCATGTCGGAGAGTTGTTCCAGCTTCTCCGGATTTCAACAGTAAAGATAAGCCATTAAAAACAGATTTAATGTTTGTCTCTTTGCCTTCTGCTGACTAGGACGCAGAGAAGACATTCGATAGTTTTAACAGAATGCATATGATTTGGACAGATAGATTTTGAGATAGTAAGCATAGAGAGGTTAGGGTCCGATCACATTCACTTAGTTCAAAAGATCCAATCTTGAAGACATAGCTATAAGTGAATGCTGTAGAGGACAGAACACTAGCATATATATATCAGAAAGCAATCAAATCATCATAGTGCAGAATGTCGTGAAGACAAATTGAAACTGAAGACAAACCAAATGCGAAGTCATTGCAATATAATGCCTTGAGGGAAACACTTCAAACAAGAAGAGTTGGTGGTGGCGTTACCCACCGTATAGGAAGTATTGGACCCAGACACGGCGCACAATTATCGTGGCGCTCCGAAGTCAAATCCCATGTTTATATGTTCACACTCAGAGTGTAAATCTTCATTGATTGAAGATATACCTTACTTTGTGTGTTGCACATCTAAGTCATCATCATGCATAAGTGTTAGGATGTGTGCCTGATCACAGGACATTAGAGGATTCTAAGATATTTAGCTCACACCGTAACTTGCAAAACCTTTTCTCATCCAAGGGCTTTGTGAAGGTATCTGCCAGTTGCTCTTCTGTGTTGACGTGAATGATATCAATATCTTTCTTCATAACATGATCTCTGAGAAAGTGATGACGAATTTCAATGTGCTTTGTCTTCGAGTGTTGGACATGATTGTTGGCTATTTTGATGGCACTCTCATTGTCGCAGAAGAGAGGTACTTGTTTCAGGTTGATGCCATAATCCTTGAGAGTTTGCTTCATCCATAGAAGCTGAGCACAACAGGATCCAGCAGCAATGTATTCAGATTCCGCAGTTGAGAGTGATACACGCTCGCTTCTTCAAGACCAACAGACAAGTGATCGACCAAGAAAATGACATGTGCCAGATGTAGACTTGCGATCCACCTTGTCACCAGCATAATCAGCATCCGAGAATCCAACCAAATCGAATCTTGAGCCCTTGGGATACCATAATCCGAGTGTTGGGGTGTAAGCCAAATATCTAAGAATTCGCTTCACAGCTAAGTGATGCGATTCCTTTGGTGCCGCTTAGTATCGAGCACACATGCAAACACTAAGCACAATATCTGGCCTAGATGCACATAAATAAAGCAAAGAACCAATCATGGAGCGGTATACCTTTTGATCGAACTCTTTACCATTGTCGCGGGACCAAGATGGTGTTTGGTCGGCATTGGCGTCGTGTAGCCTTTGCGCCTTCCATTCCAAACTTCCTCAGCAATCTTTGAGGTATTTCTCTTGAGATATGAAGATGCCATTCCTCCGCCGATTTAATTTGAAGACCAAGGAAGAACTTAAGCTCACCCATCATGGACATTTGATATTGCTCTTGCATCATGTACCCAACTCATCACTGCATACTTTCGGTTGGTGCACCAAGATTATGTCATCCACATATATTTGGCACACAAATAATTCACCATCATATGTCTTCGTGAAGAGTGTGGGATCGAGGGATCCGGGTTTGAAGCCTTTGCTCTTCAGGAAGTCTTTGATTGTATCATACCAGGCACGAGGGGCTTTTTTGAGGCCATACAGTGCCATGTTTAGCTTGTACACCATATCAGGATGTTTTGGATCTTCAAAGCCAGGTGGTTGTGCGACATACACTTCTTCTTCAATCTTGCCGTTGAGAAATGCACTCCTTACATCCATTTGATATAGCAAGATATTGTGATGATTAGCGTAGGCTAGCAGTATGCGAATAGCTTCAAGCCTAGCAACTGGAGCAAATGTTTCATCGAAGTCAATTCCTTCAACTTGAGTGTATCCTTGAGCCACAAGACGTGCTTTGTTTCTGACGACTTGACCATGCTCATCTTGCTTGTTTCGATATATCCATTTTGTTCCATAATGTTATGCTTGCGAGGATCAGGTCGCTTGACAAGTTCCCAAACATTGTTCAGCTTGAACTGTTGAAGTTCTTCTTGCATGGCTTGAATCCATTAAGGTTCCATAAAAGCTTCAGCAACTTTCTTGGGTTCTGATATTGACACAAATGAAAAGTGCCCACAGAAGTTTGCTAGCTGTGTTGCTCTTGATCGAGTGAGCGGACCAGGTGCATTGATGCTGTCAATTATCTTCTCTATTTGAACTTCATTTGCAACACGTGGATGAACAGGACGAAGATTTTGCTCTGGCTGACCATTGTCATCATTGGGAGGATTGTCTTTGGACTGAGCATTGTCTTCATGTTGATTTGGTGCAGAGATGATGAGTTCCTCTTCAGGTTGTGCTTCAGAGGGCATGATTTCACCAGTTCCCATCAGCTTGATTGCCTCGTTTGAAGGAGCTTCATCCAGTGTACTTGGCAGGATCTCTCTCTGTGAACCATTGGTTTCATCAAATCTCACATCCACAGTTTCAACGATTATGTAGAGATAAAGGTTGAAGACTCTGTAGGAGTGTGAATCCTTTCCATAGCAAAGCATGAAGCCTTCATGGGCCTTAGGTGCAAATTTTGATTTGTGATGGGGATCCTTTATCTAGCATCTTGCTCCAAATACTCTGAAGTAACTGACGTTTGGCTTCTTGCCAGTAAGCAGCTCATATGATGTTTTGTTCAGAAGCTTATGAATGTATACACAGTTGATGATGTGACATGTTGTATCAATAGCTTCAGGCCAGAACTTTCTTAGTGTCTTGTACTCATCTAACATTGTTCGAGCCATCTCAATGAGGGTTCTATTTTTGCACTCAACAATGCCATTTTGCTGAGGTGTGTACGGAGCAGAGAACTCATGAGTGATTCCCATTGTATCCAGATACAAATCAAGTCCTGTGTTCTTGAATTCAGTGCCATTGTCACTTCTGATGTGCTTGATCTTCACACCATAATTGTTCATTGCTTGATTTGCAAAGCGTCTGAAGACATCTTGCACTTCAGTCTTGTGCAGAATTATATGAATCCATGTGTATCTTGAGTAGTCATCAACAATGACAAAGCCATAGAGACAGGCAATTGTTGTGAGGGTGGAGTAGTGAGTAGGTCCAAATAAGTCCATGTGTAACAACTCGAAGGGTTGAGATGTTGTCATGATTGTCTTCGAGGGGTGCTTTGCCCTTGTCATCTTTCCAGCTTCACAGGCACCACACAGTTGATCCTTCTTAAACTTGACATATTCGATGCCTATGACATGCTTCTTCTTGACGAGTGAGTGTAAGTTCCTCATGCCAGCAGGTCCCAGCCTTCGATGCCAGAGCCAGCATTCTGAAGCTTTTGTGAGAAGACATACGACAAGCTGTGGACCTGCTGAGAAATCTACCATGTACAGATCATCTTTTCGATACCCTTCAAAGACTAGAGATTTGTCAAATTTCATTAGTACAAGGCAACGATATTTGCCAAATATCACAATCATGTTCAAGTCACAAAGCACTGAGACAGACATTAAGTTGAAACCAAGGGATTCAACAAGCATCACTTTATCCATGTGTTGATCCTTTGAGATTGCAACTCTACCTAGACCCAATACTTTGCTTTTCAAGTGTCAGCAAATGTGATGTGACTCTTGTCGGATGGACATAAGGTTACGTCCATGAGAAGACTTCGATCACCAGTCATATAATTTGTGCATCCACTGTCCATAATCCATTCTGAAGCTTTTGGTGATGTACCCTACAGTGCAGTTAGGAGGATAGGCTTCACACAAGTGTTGTGAAGCATATGCATTTGATACATATAGGGACAGTCACAGCTTATATCAAAGTTAGGACATTGACTGATGAGAAATTCATATGTGAAGCATATAGAATGATATTTTAATGTGCGTCCTCAGTGAGTTTTAGGTCCCCAGCAATAGTATCGGACGCCATTGATTGCTGGCTGGAGACCATTTTCTGCAAAAGAGAGTTAGTTCTTCTTTGCCACCCACATTTTCAGTGGGGGCTTAGAAGCAATGAGTCTAAGTGCATCATCTGAGAATTTTGGCATTGAAGCCCTAGCAAATAGCCTTGTAGGAGATGAATGATACTCATATGAATAAGCAGAAAAGTTCTTAGTCCTATGAACATAGCGGTTCGAAGATACACACTCATATTCATAAGTCTGAGTATGATTTCCCTACAAAACATTGGCGTTAGGGTGACTCATGTGAGTCCTGTATCTGTATGAAGCCTTAGGGCCATATGAAGCTATAGGTCTGGGGTTTGTCTTCTTCTTAGGTGGTGTCATGACAACATTCACAGGAAGATTCTCAATGTACCTCTTAGGTACCCGGATCTTCTTCATAGGTGGTCCATTCCTACAGTTAGTACCAATGTACCTGGCAAACACTTCACCATTCTGATTTTTGAACAGCTTATAGTTTGCATCAAAGGATTCATCAATGATAATAGGATTAGCACAAGTAAAGCTGGATAAGGTAGATGGATCTCATCGAAGGTTCCTTTGCAGCAACCCATGTGGTTTTGGGGTACCGCCAGCTTCCAAAGATGAACCATCAACGTTCATTTTCCTTTCAACCCAACACCCTCTTTCCTAGGGTTTCGGTTCAGAATCGCTTTTGAGGACATCGCAGAGAGTCCGATGTCCCTTCAAACTTTTGTACATCCTCGTTTCAAGCAATGTCTTCAACATAGCATTTTCATCGCAACAAAGTGGTATCCTCCGCAGAGGGGTTAGTGACCACATCAAGAGGTGAAGACAATGAAACAAGAGCAGCAGAGAACATTCAAAGAATGATGTAGCGTTATCACGCTCAATGCATCTTAGACATGGTGGTTCAAATCCTTCCTGAGCAGAACTGATTTGTTGGGCGCGAAGTGACTCATTCACCTTTTGAAGATCTTCATGAGCCGCTCTCAATTTCTCAAGCTCTTGTTTCCTTTGAAGATAATCATAGGAGAGCCTTTCGTAAGTAGTTGAGAGTGATTCATGACGACCTTCAAGTTCTTGGTACTTAGCATGAAGACTTTTTATGTCATCAACTAAGGACTGTGATCGTGTCATTTCAGCGTCCAACGGGTCATCGCTTTTGTCTAACAGTTTTTGAGTATGTTCCATAGCCTTTTGTTGTTCAGTTGCAATTTTAGCAAGTGTTTTGTAGCTGGGTTTGGATTCACAACCAGAGTCATCTTCACTTGAGGTTTGAAAGTAAGCATCGCGTGATTTTACCTTGGCACCGCGTGCCATGAAGCAGTAGGTGGGAGTAGGATCGTCTTCATCATTAGCCTCAGTGTTGGAGTGGGAGTCATTGTCTTCAGTGTTGAAGACGGACTTGGCAACATAGGGTGTGGCTAGAGCCAGACTTGCAACGCCAGGGTCAGACTCCTCTCCAGACTCCACCTCCGCCTCCTCCGAAGCAGACTCCTCCTCTGAATCCATTTCCTTGCCAACAAAAGCACGAGCCTTGCCAGATGAGCTCTTCTTGTATGATGAAGACTTGGAAGAAGACTTAGAAGACTTTGAAGATTTCTTCTTCTTCTTGTCATCAGAATGATATTCCTTGCTTTTCTTCTTATTCTTCTCATTGTCCCACTGTGGACACTCAGATATGTAGTGACCAGGTTTCTTGCACTTGTGGCAGGTTCTCTTCTTGTGATCATGTGTGGAAGCTTCATCATTCCATGAGCTAGATCGTGAAGAATATTTGAAGCCTTTCTTCTTTGTGAATTTATGGAACTTCTTCACAAGCATAGCAAGTTCCCTTCCAATGTCTTCAGGATCTTCAGAACTGCAGTCAGATTCTTCTTAAGATGAGGAAACAACTTTTGCCTTCAAGGCACGAGTTCGGCCATAGCTTGGACCATAGATATGTCTTTTCTCAGATAGCTGTAACTCATGTGTGTTGAGCCTCTCAAGTATATCAGGCGGATTGAGAGTCTTGAAGTCAGGACGTTCTTGTATCATGAGGGCAAGGGTGTCAAAGGAGCTGTCAAGTGATCTCAGCAGTGTCTTGACGATTTCATGCTTGGTAATCTCAGTTGCGCCTAGAGCTTGAAGTTCATTTGTGATATCAGTGAGGCGATCAAACGTGAGCTGGACATTCTCATTGTCATTTCTCTTGAAGCGGTTGAAGAGGTTGCGGAGAACACTGATTCTTTGATCTCTCTGGGTTGAAACGCCTTCATTGACCTTGGATAGCTAGTCCGCACTAGCTTCGACGCTTCAGAGCACTCACACGACCATACCGTCCTTTGGTCGATGACCACGATTATGTTCTTCGCAGAGAGTCCAGTTGAATGAACTTCTTGACATCGATGGGGTGACACCTTCACCAGCTTTTGGGAACGCCATTCTTGACGACATACCGAGGTTGACATCAATGGCTTCAAGATGCATGCGCATATTATTCTTCCAGTAGGGATATTCAGTTCCATCGAACACGGGGCAAGCAGTGGAGACCTTGATTATCCCTTCAGTCGACATAGCTGAAATTTCAGGTGGTTAAACCGAATCACACAGAACAAGGGAGTACCTTGCTCTGATACCAATTGAAAGTGCTAGTATCGACTAGAGGGGGGTGAATAGGCGATTTTTATGAAAGTCTTCAAAGCTTGGAAGTTTCGAAGACAAACAACAGAAACAACCTAATTGATATGCAGCGGAAGATAAACTAACCTAAACAAGCCATAGTCAAGTATGTAATGATATGAAAGTACAGGACTAATAACAGTTAGGCAGTAAGGATCACGATGGAAGATAGTATGAAGCCAATCAACAATAGCAGTCAAACAATGAAGTCAAACAGATAAACAGATAAGCAATGACTTCATGAAGACAAACTTAAGTAAGGTTGGAAGGGATAGAACCAGTTGCTTGTTGAAGACACAGGATTTGTTGGACCAGTTCAGATTCTTTGTGACAACCGTGACGCGTCTGTTAGGGAGGCTGAGATTTAACTCCAAGACCATGTCTTCACCTTATTCCCTTGAGCTAAGGACACCAGTCCTCGCCCAATCACTCTACTAAGTCTTCAAGGGAGACTTCCAAACCTTCACAGACTTCGTTCACCGGCAATCCACAATGACTCTTGGATGCTCAGAACGCGACGCCTAACCGGGTGGAGGATTCACAGTCCTCAAGTGTAATAAGTCTTGGTCACATGATGTAAAGACTTGATGATGCCTAACACTCTTTGGCTCGGGTGTTTGGGCTTTGTCTCGCAAGGATCTCTCTCTCAAATGCTTCGAGGTGGGTTGCTCTCAAACGACAAAAGCCGTGCACTAACTCCGAGCAGCCACCAATTTATGGTGTAGGGGTGGGCTATTTATAGCCACTAGGCAACCCGACCTGATTTGTCTAAAATGACCCTGGTCATCGAGGAACCGACACGTGTTCCAACGGTCGATTTCAATCACACGCTGCAACTTTACTTGGGCTACAAGCAAAGCGACTCATCCAGCTCTGGATAAGATTTGCTCTCATTGTCTTCGCTCAAGACATAGGATTTGGATTGAGCATCACTTGACCACTCGACTTAGTTCACCTGGACCCCACTTAACGAAGACGGTGGTTCCTATGACTCAACAAAGAAGAAAAAGGAAACAATGAAACCACACAGTCTTCGCGCTCCAAAGTCTTCACGCAATGTCTTGTCATGTCATAGTCTTCAATATGAATATCTTCTCATACCACCATTGTCTTCAATGTCTTCATACATTTTTAGGGGTCATCTCCGGTAGGTAAACCGAATCAATGAGGGACACTACCAAGTATCCCTGCAATTCTCACAAACGCATTAGTCCCTCAACCAACTTTGTCGTCAATACTCCAAAACTAACTAGGGGTGGCACTAGATGCACATACACTAATGATAGAGCTCTTGAGGTGGCCAATGTTTTTGAAACTAAAAATGCTAAGCTTGAAGTTGCTCATGCTAGACTCCTTGAGGATTTTGAGCAACTCGAAAATGGCTCAAGGGTCATCAAGGTTGAGCTCACCAAACTCACCGAGTCTCATGCTCAACTTGAAGCTTCTTATTTAAAAGAGCTTTCGAAGTTGCCTTCTCCTCTTGTTGTTAATGATGATGCTTGTGCTACTAACTCTATTTCTTGTGAAGCATCCATTTTAAAGGAGAATGTTGAGCTAAGGCCTCAACTTGAGTTGCTATCTAGCAAGTATGGGAAATTGGAAGAAAGTCATGAAAAGCTTTCTAGCTCTCATGATGATC
This sequence comes from Aegilops speltoides, assembly GCA_021437245.1. Taxonomy (NCBI): domain Eukaryota; kingdom Viridiplantae; phylum Streptophyta; class Magnoliopsida; order Poales; family Poaceae; genus Aegilops; species Aegilops speltoides. The sequence goes on along the minus strand of CM038147.1, from coordinate 461,065,588 downwards.
TTATTGTATCCCATAATGTGCTAAAAAATAGCTCATGAGGCTATGATTGCTAAGGTAACATATAGTGAGCCTCACGTGGATATTAGCACTACTTTTAGTCAAAATGCTATATTGCCTTGTGCTAGTCCTCATGATACATCCATGCATAACATTGGTACATCTTGTGATGAATTGCTTTCCTTGCCTTTTTGCTCTCACGATGAAGCTTATACTTCCTCTAGTGCTTGTGTTGACACTAACAATGTAGAGGAAATCAAAGAGCTCAAGGCACAATTCACTTCTTTGAAGAAAGACTTGGAAAAGTGTCATGAAGGGAAGGCTACACTCAACAATATCTTGAGTGTGCAAAAATCCCCCAATGACAAAGGTGGACTTGGATTCAACTCCAATAAGAAGAAGTCCAAGAGAATCAAGATGAAGGGACAAGATCAAGTCAAGAATTCGGCCAAGATTATTTGCTTCAAGTGCAAAATTGAAGGGCATCATGTTAGATCTTGCCCATTGAAGAACAAGGCCATTAGTGACAAGCAACAAGGGAAGAGGCCACAAGTTAAATCTCATGCTCAAATTCAAGTTGAAGAAAGTCCACTTCCCAAGAAGACTCAAGTTAATGCTTCTCTTGTTGAGAAATCAAGTGAGAACAAAGTGAGGAGTAGACGTTGCTACTTATGTCGTGAGAAAGGTCATGTCGCTTATTCATGCACTAATGGTAACTTATCCAACCCAATTATTATTGATGATATATATTCTCTTGGGAAGGATAAGGTTGGCAATGTGTTTGCCAAGTTTGTTGGTACTCAAAGTGGTGTCAAGAAAAAGAACCATTTGGGTATCCAAGCCTATTGGGGACCACCAAGCTCAAACTTGATCAATAGGTGTTGTTGGAGGGCATTGGAGACTTGGCTACATTATGAAGAATTAAGGGGACTTCATCATTCTTATTGTCTCAAGCCAAGTCAATTGGATTATCAAGTTTCTATCTTATATCCAGTGTGCCTCCTTGCGGTAACTTGTACTTAAATTGTTTACATTGAAAGTTACTTGCCCCCTTGCATGTTTTGGTTTTGTTCCTTGCATATGTTTGTATATGTTGTGATTCCAACTTGCTTATCTTGAGCAATCAAGTATGTGTGTGTTGGTTTGCACATCATGTAAGTGTGTGTCGTGCGTTGAGCCTTTATGCTTCTTGTTTGTATCCTAGTTGGCTCGTGTGAGATATTAATGGAACAACCCATTTTGTGGGAGTGATGTTCTTTGTGCACCTCACAATCCTATAAATGTGTGTACATGAGGAATACCATCTAGTATTGATATTACAAGATTATCTAGTCACTAGGTGGTATATCTCTCATGAGAAATTCAAATTCTAAATAGTCCATTAATTATCTCTTGTTTGTTTCTATTATTGCCTCTTGTTAAGTTTTCATTGGTATCACATTATGGGGGAGTAATATGCTAAGTGCATATTACAAGCCTAGAAAATGTGTACATTTGAGATATTGTTACCTAGAATTGATATTGTAAATTATCTTGTTCCTAGGTGGCATGTTAGCTCTACAAGTTGCAATTTGCTTGTGTTTGTTGTGAAGATGATGTTGGATGTCCTTGTTATCTACCACCAGGAATTATTTCCAAATATTTCTTGTCTTTTGGCAATTGGTAGTCACTTATCTGTGGTAGAATTTTTCGATCATCTTTACTTTGGCTTTTGTTTTTATTTGCCTTTTCTCTTGCCAAGGTTTGTGTCAAGTCCCGTTATGTTCCCTACCACTTGTGGATCTTGTTTATTTCTTGTTCTTGTCTAGTGTTTTCTAGATATAGTGAAAGTGGTTATCCCACCTTGTCATTTTGTATTCAAATGCAAATCCTATATAATGCACAACTCGTGGGGAAGCTATCCTATTTTCTTTAGAACACTCTTCTTGTGATCCTTATGAAGTGTGTTTTGGTGGAAGGCAAGCCATTTATTTTTGGTACTTTGTGCCATCATGAAACTTAGTTGAGAGCTTGGTTTGTTTGGAACCATCCTCTCTTTGGGACTTTGACATCTTTAGTTTAGTGTGTATCAATGGATATCTCATTACGTGATGTATCTTTAATGATATCTTCCAAGTGATGATTTCTCCATTTGGTATCCTTTTCACTTGGCATTTCTTTATCTTTTGGTTTCGGGTTTTGAAAGTCTTGAGCATGCATGTTTACTTCATATATTTTATTTGGCATGCTTTCTTTCTTTGACCCAATATATAGGGGAAACTCCACCAAGTCTCAAATTGGACGAGATGTACATGGTATTTATTTTCATATCTATATGCACATATTTATGTGGAGTTTGTCCTATGTATAGGTGTTTCCAACTATGTGGTCTCAATGAGTTTGGGTACCATTTTGTTGGTGTTGTTGTTCTAGGAACAATTGGAGATGCATTGGATACTCAGATCATTCAAAAGGAAGGTGTTGCCACCATGTGCTTATTGGAGTCAAGCTAGGATGATCAATGAACTACTTTCTACCTTCAATTGGTTTCTACTACATCCTTCCAATGCTATCTCGGTAACAAGTATCATCATCTCCTACATGCACACATTTCTTGCATCAACCTTGTTTAGGTTGTATAAGGCATGTATTTTATTCTTTCTTGTGATACTTGTTTCCTTTCTCAAAGCATCTCAACGATGATCTCATGTTGCTAGTTGTGATGAATTTGATGGTTGTGTGGTAGGAATTAATTTATATACAATAAGACCATATCTAGCCATGTGCTGTGCTTCCAAGCAAATATCTTATTGGTATATGTATGACTTCCTTTTGGATATCATGTTCCTTCATGTTGTAACTATGTCGGGTGTACATCCTTCTTTGTAGACATATATCATCATGATTTCGTCTACCTAGAACCTTATACACCTGAGAGAATTTACATCTCTAGATGATATCTTTTCTTTCACATCCACCTTGTCTTTCTTATGTTATTTCCTTGGTGGCTCCGTGAAAGCTTTTGTCTTGAGTGCGGATCTTATATCTTGTTGCACTCTTGTGTGGTGAAGATTTTTTTCCTCGTGCTTGTATTTACGAGGCTTGCCATCTTCTTTGGTATCCCTCGTCTTGATAAGGCTTTCTTTTTTCCTTCTTCACCATGGGTTGTCGCGAGCCTTGTTGTTAACTCACATTCTAGTGAGCTTGTGAACCCATTTGCTTGTTGGATGTGTGTGGGGACGACATGTCATGCACCGTGTATTTCATTTACCCAAGGTCATGTTGATGCTTTATGCTCATCCTTATATTAGTCTTCTCAAGTGCTTTGTCATGGCTGACACACATCATTTTGGTTGAGCCTATTCTTAGTTGCCTCTTTTTCATGCTTGTTCAATATTTTGTCTGTTGCAAGTGCTAGGCTTTGTTTCCTATATGCTCACTTACAATTGTTGTAAGTTTCTATTGATTTGGGGGGAGCTATGATCCTATTTTGTGCACTCTGTATCCAATACAAATATTCTTATTTGTGCACAAATCATGGGGAGCTTCTCTAGTTTCTTTAGAACACTCCTCTTCTCATATCATAATATCTTTTTCATGTGGCTCGTAGGATCATTGGTCTAGTTGGTTCAATTGATATCCTTTGATTGCTTGCTTCAATTGGTATCTTTTGATCGCTTGTGTCTCTCTTTGTTATGTTTTCATGGCATATCTTTCTTTAGCAATCTTTGTGCCTCGATATAGTTTGTGTTCCTCCAAGTATTTACCGTTGGATATGTGTATTGCATTCTACTCTCTTGTGGAGAAATACACAATTTATGGAGGACCCCAATTTATATTGGCCTTCTTAGCTTTGCATCCATTTTGGCAATCGATGCCAATGGGGGATAAGTTTCAGAGAGTTTTGTGGAGAAGTTTAGAGAGTTATCTCCTCTTGCTTTGGTTGCGTTCCTTAGCATGTGCATCTCATACACATGTACTATTGGGTGTTGCATTGCTCGGGAAGCATAATTCCTTAAATAAACTCTCTTGAAAGTGATTGTCATCAATTACCAAAATGGGGGAGATTGAAAGGTGTAGGATCGAAAGTATGTCTAGAGGGGGGGTGATTAGACTACTTGACAATTTAAAAGTTTAGCCTTTTGATTAGGACAAGTTTTTAGCAAGTTCACAATGATGATCAAGTCAAGTATCACCCTACACATGCAATTCTAGAGTAATGGCAGCGGAAAGTAAATTGCACATGTAGTAAATAGAGGTGGAGAAGAGCAAACGCAATTTGGAGACACGGAGATTTTTTCTCGTGGTTCCGATAGGTGGTGCTATCGTCAATCCACGTTGATGGAGACTTCAACCCACGGAGGGTAACTGCGAGAGTCCACGGAGGGCTCCACCCACGAAGGGTCCACGAAGAAGCAACCTTGTCTATGCCATCATGGCATACGCCCACGGAGGACTAGCCTTACTCGGGTAGATCTTCACGAAGTAGGCGATCTCCTTGCCCTTACAAACTTCTTGGTTCAACTCCACATCTTGACGGAGGCTCCCAAGCGACACCTAACCAATCTAGGAGGCACCACCTCCAAAAGGTAATAGATGGTGTTGGTGATGATGAACTCCTTGCTCTTGTGCTTCAAATGATAATCTCCCCAACACTCAACTCTCCTCACTGATTTGGCTGTGGTGGAAGAAAGGATTGAGTGGAAAGCAACTTGGGAAGGCTAGAAATCAAGTTTCATATGGTGGGAGTGGAGCAACTTGATCTCAACACAAGGGTAGGTAGTTTTCTTCTCGAAATGTAAGGTAGGAGTGGTAGTTCTTTCGATGGCTCTCTCCACGAATGAAGAGGAGGTGGAGGGTATTTATAGCCTCCACACAAAATCCAACTGTTACACACATTTGACCAATCTCGGTCGGACCGAAGTTGACAACTCGGTGAGACCGAAAGTTCAAATCTTGTGAGCGTTGGGATTTTCGTGGGACCGAAAATACAATCTCGGTTAGTCCGATTCTTCCAAAGACTAGGGTTTGCCAATCTCGGTGGGACCGACTTTATCATCTCGGTGACACCGATATGATGATGAAGGTTCTGAAGCTTGGCAACACTAGTTTCGTGAGACCGAGTTTGGAATCGGAAAATCCGAAATTTCTAGGGTTTGGGTATATGGTGAGGTGGTTCATCTCGGTGACTGAGTTTATGGAATCGGTGGGACCGAGATTACTTATGAGTATATGTTGGAATGAAATATTGCTGATAGTTTGGGAAATAAATCACTAAGCACTTTGAGCAACCAGATCATTATCATAACCTCATCCCCTTTTAATAGTATTGGCTTTCCTATAGACTCAATGTGATCTTGGATCACTAAACCAAAAATAGAGTCTTGAGCTTTTGCCAATGTTTTCCTTAGCATTTTGAGGGGTCCACATCTTCAGTCATTGCCATACCCATATCACTGAACTTTCTGAAATATTCTCAAGAAACAATTAGTTCAATGATATATATGTTGTTATTAATTACCAAAACCACCCGGGGATTAGTTGCACTTTCAATCTCCCCCTTTTTGGTATTTGATGACAACATATAGATCAAAGCTTCGACAAATGATATAATCAAGAAATAATATCGTCGCTTTGAGAAGTATGTGATAAGCAAGAGCTCCCCCTAAATTTGTGCATTATTTAAGATTTGCGTTTGAATGCAAATGCACAATCGATTAGGATCATGGGTCACTCTTCCATGTCACATACATCTTGGTGGAGCGCACAAAATGATAAGAATGAATAGCATGCACCCAATCACCAAGACATGAGTAAATGATCATACAAGATATGAATAGCATATGATAAGCATTAAGCACACATTAAGGCATAGTATGATCAAGCACTCATCGAAGTAGAGCAAACGTAGTATCAAACACACGAAATGTCTCGAAAATCTCAAAAGTATCTCAAAGAAACCACAAACGAAAGAGCAAAAGCGAGCACTCTCTCTCTCGAAGTCCTATGATCTATACAATTTCTCCCCTTTGGCAACAAGTTACCAAAAGTTCGAAGGTATAGAGCTAAACGTCACTAGGGACTCTTTGGCGGCTCTATGCAGGTTGATGGAGTGGAGATAGCTGCATCTGCAAAGGCTTCGCTGAAGTCTGTGGAGCTGGAGGAGTGGACACCGGAGCTGGAGCTGGAACCGATGGAGCTGTGGGAGGTCTTGATCAAGAGCCTCGGTGTCTGCCACAGGGATAGCAGCTGATCTGGGCTTTGTGGGGACCGGAGCAGCTGCTCATAGTCATCTGGACAAGGTCATCCTGCATCTCCTTCATGAGCTCTTCCTTCTCCCTCTTGGCTTCCTCGATATTCGCCTCAAGCTTGTTGTGAGTGACTTGCACTTCATCCACTTGACATCCGAGCATGGAACTTGTCTTCAACTATCCTCTCAAGACTCTCCTGAGACTGCACTATGCTGGCCAGGCGTAGTTCAATCCTCTGGGTAGCTTCAAGGAGCTGCTCTCCAACGCTCTTGGGTTTATCTGCTGCTGCTGCTGCTTCCTTCTCAGCTTTGGCTTGTTTGGCAGCTTCAGACTTAGCTTGACCTTCAACAGACGTGGGATCATCCTCAGTCATCACAACTTCATTGTCCTCATGTTCAGGCTGCAGTGGCAAGTGGGGTCTATCCAACAAGTAGGTGCCCGTGCCAAACTTGGCATTGATGAGCATCTGAATGTGAGGGGCAAACCCACATGACCTCTTCTGGTCTGCTGCAGTCCTCTTGATAGTCTCAACTATCAGGTTCATCACCTTGAAAGGTGCCTTCTGATCTAGAATATGCAGCATGTTGATAGAATAGCCTCTTATCATGCGATGATCTCCAGACTTGGGCATCAAGGTATGCCTCAGAATCATGTTTGTGGTAGGGAGACCTGCCTGAAGATGATACACTGAACCGAGCTTCCATATCTCTACATCCTTAGCTGGTACCTCATTGTACATGTTCCTCATAGATTCATGGTTTTTCTTGGGAATTCCATAGACATCAACATCATCATCTCTTTGCACTGGAGCATTCAGCAGTGCAGCCCACTCTTCAACAGTTGAAGAGAATCTCTGGCCTTCAGTCATCCATACAATTCTGCCATCTGGATAGAAATGTGCTGTGGCATAGAATTGCATGATCATCTCATCATTCCAAGCCGCATGGGTTTCGACCAACGAAATCTGCAACACCACATGCAAGTGAAGCTCTCATGCACATGTGGAAAGTAGTCTCTGTGCTCTTCACTGTCAATGTATTCCCAGTCAACATATCTAGTGTCAGCAACAATGGGCTTCTTGTCCATAAGCACTGTCTCATAGAAATCTTGTTGCTCTCTGGTGTGGAACCTTGGGTCAACAGCAGTCCTTCTCCTGGTGGCATATGGATCAGCTTGTCTCCATAGCCTGAGACCTTTGTCCTTTCTTTCCTTCATGTTTTCAGCTCGAGGATGAGCATCGTTGTGGACAGGCAGTTTCTGTCTGAGTTTCAGCAATACATGTGCCTCATCTTCTGACTCAGCTGGTGGCACATTGTCCTTCTTCTTCTCTGAAGCAGGAATGTTTCTCACTGTTTTCTTGGGCTTGGCAGCAGGCTTGGCTTGAGCTGCCTTTGCTGGAGCTGATGGCTTAGACTTTGTAGTTGCTCCTGCCCTGATGGCATCTCCCATCAACTTAGGCTTCTGAGGAGGCTGGGGTGCTTCCTCATCAGAATCATCAGAATCTGCTGCTTGATCATGCACAATCCTCTTCCTCTTGGAAGTTTTCTTTATCTTGCTGGAGGTTTCTTCTTCCATGCTCAGCTTCTTAGCAACTGTGGACTTCTTCACTTTGCTGGTGCCTTTCTTGGTTTGTTGCCCTTGATGCTCTTTGGCAACCACTTTCCTCTTAGGCTTAGATGTCATCTCTTCCTCAGCAATAAAGTCAGAATCCTCTTCATCAGAATTTCTCTTCTTCCTGGCCCTGGTGGCAGCTGGAGGCAAACCACTTGGTGTGCTCCTCTCACCATCATCAGAAAAGCTGCTGGCTTCAGGACTAGTGCCTGCCTCTGGAATCTCAGCTACTGGTGATTCAGACCTGTTCTGGCTGTCACTGGCATCTGACATGGCTGACAACCTGTGAATAGATTAGGTATAGGCAGAATAGAAGAGTTATCACAAACTGCAGAGGATTTTGCAAAAAATGAGTTCAAATTTCAGTTTTAGGTTTTCACAGAATGCATTTCGGTCGACCGAGTCTAAAATTCGTGAATCCAAGTGTCTAAACAGAACCATTCACCCCACTTTCGGTTGGACCGAAATGGGTTTCGATCTAGCCGAGAACACTAGGGTTTCACTAAATCCTCATTTCGGTCTTACCGATTTGCACAACTTCGGTTGGACCGAAAAGTGCAAAGGTAATGGCCGAGGCCAAATCGGTCGGTCCGAGAATGTAGAATCGGTCACACCGAGATGTGTTCGCGGAAACCTAACACTAAAACTTTTACTCAATTTCGTTCTAAGAACTAATCTGCTGGATAGGAAGATCTCAAACGTGGCAAGAAGCTAGGCAAACCAATCGTATTGAATCGGAGGTAGAAACACGAGAGGATCAAACTCACCCTAACTTGGTGGAGTTTTCACGGCGCAACGGCGCGGTGAGATTGACCGTTGATGGTGACGGAGACCTGCGGCGAGGGCGCACAGGCGACGACGGAGACGATCCGGAGACCACGGCGACGACAGCAAAGGGTTTGGGGGCGAGACGTTTTGAAGAAATAATCAACGCGCGCTGCCCTCAGGTATATATACCCTTCAGCTGTCGGTGGGACCGAGTTGTAAAACTCGGTGGCACCGAGATGGTTAACTGCAAGCAGTTACACACTTCGGTCACGCCGAAATTTGCAACTCGGTTTCACCGAGGTGAAAACCTAGATCAATCCAAGTGCTTTCGGTCTGTCCGATTTTGAGTGAGTTGGTCTGACCGAAAATACTTAGAAGGTTTTGGAAGTTAAGCTTTTGACGGATCGGTGGCTCCGAGTGCTCCTCACTCGGTATGTCCGAAAAAGACTTGTCCAAAGTTTGTGATATAAGCATGAATAGAGTTTGAGACAAGAAAGCATAGATAGCTAGGGGAGGAACTTAGGCATTCTTGTCCATCCATTTGGTCAAAAAGAAAAAATCCAAAAGACCAAAGCAACAAATGGATGTCCTCGAATGGATAAAATTATGCATCCAACATGCTCACACAATAAGATAGCAAATGAAATATGTGTCAAACATGCACAAACAAAACACTAGCTACTATCACACAATTTGTCGATGACTAGGTCATCTATATATGAGTATATTGACTTAGGAGTCAAATGAGAACATTTGATCATAGGTCATACTCATCGCTTAAGCACAAGTGGGGTTACCACTTTTACATAAAGCATTAATGTGTTCACATCATTTGAAGATGCTTTAGCTCAAATCTTTAGAGCTAAGCTCCCCTTGATGTGAGAACCCTTTAAAGGGTCAAACTAACCTTGGGTTGTCGAGAAGACTTCATGTAGATGTTGAAGATGTGGATGCTCAATGTTGATGAAGATCATCAAGAGTTGGGAGCAATCCTTTGGATTCGGGCACTTTCAATACCTACATGGGTTAGTCCCACAAGGAACAAACAAGGATATCCATGGACATAGATTGAAGTACACAATAGATGATGTCCACGAATGCAATGATTACCTTGTCCCTTGACTTACCAACAAGAGGGTTTGTGACTCCATGAACTAGTGCAAGATGTGGAAGTTGATTGCACAAGTTCTTGCCAAAATGAATGTGAGTGAAGTATGTTGGCGGAGTCACCCTCAAGAACTCTCTAGTTCTTCTTCTTCGGGATCCACATCATCTTGATGGGAATCCTTGGGGTAGTAGTTGAGCTTGACGAAGTAGAACTTGGAGTTTCCTTGGGAACCCACTTGACCATGGCCTTGGGTGCTTCAATAAATGCATCAATCTCCTCTTGAAGCTTGTCCTTGCCTTTTAGCTTGTGGTCTTGTGGTGGAAGGTCATCTTGAGCTTGTTCCACATTGGAAGAAGTAGGATCATACTTCTCCTTTTGAGAAACGAACTTTGGAGTGGGATATTGACCTTCTTCCCATTCAACACCCTCGGCGTTGAACTTTCGCTCAAAACCAATTCCTTGATTCTTCCGGTGCCTTCCTTGCTTGCAAACAATTTCCTCAAAGTTCTTGCTTCCGGCAAGGCTCTTGTAGACACCTTTCTCTATAATCCCTTTCAATAAACTATTTTCTTGCTCAAGTGTAACTTGGCTTGAAACATTGTTAGTGGAATCAAGAGAATTACTAGAATCAATATTGTTGCTTCTAGATGAAGAATTTTTCTTATGCTTGTCATGCTTAGTTTTAATAGGTGGCAAGAAATTAGACAAGAGAAGTCGTTTGGCAAGATATGAAGAACTCTTCTTTCGAAGATCGTCATTGATAGCTTTTAGAAACTCATGTTCTTGCTCTAGATTGAGCTTCTCGAAGCGTAGCTTCTCATGAGATCTTAGGAGCTCTCTATGATCTTCTTGAGTTGTTTCATGAGCTAACTTAAGAGTGTTTAGTTCTTTAGTTAGACGCTCAATCTCCTTCATAGCATTGTCATTCGACTCTTCTCGACTATAAAGACTACTAGCATGTTCATCATTACTAAGCTCACTAGATTTGTCATGTAAAAGCTCATCTTCACCAAGCAAGTCATCCTCATCACTATCAAAGTCAATAAATTCAGGGTGTGATACCTTGGGGCCTTTAGCCATGAAGCATCTTCCAATTCCCTCATTTGGTGAATCAAACAAGTCATAGGAGTTGGAGTTGGAGGATACGAGAGCAAGACCGGCAACACCTTCATCTTGACTGTATTCGAGTTGGAGTGATAGCTTCTTTCGAGTGATTGTCGGAGTCGGAGCCGAGACCCATTCACCAACATGAGCTTGATGTCTTCTTCTTGTGTAGCTCCTTGATGACTTGTCTTTCCTTTCCGAATCCTTGCTTCTCCGAGAGGATCTTCGCTCATAACGATCATCTCTACTCCTTCTCTCTTCCGAGGTGACTCTTCTCTTGAGCTTCTTCTTCTTGGAGATTCTTTCTTCTCTTGTGGGGAGTCGAACACACATTTGAGTAGTGTCCGGGTCTTCCACAATTGTAGCAGTTTCGATCATGACTAGAAGATCTCTTTTCATCATATGATCTAGACTTTGAGCTTCTTTCCTTGCTTCTACTCTTGTAGAATTTGTTGAAGTTCTTCACCATTAGGCTTATCTCTTCATTAGAAACTAGCTTGTCACTTGAGGTTGTGGGAGCTTCAACTGTAGCTTTGTAAGCACCACTTGACTTGTTGTGAAGCTCTTCCTTATCATTAAGTGTCATCTCATGAGCAACAATTCTTCCAATGACTTCGGTAGGCTTGAGATTCTTGTAGTTTGGCATCATTTGGATCAAAGTGCACACGGTGTCATACTTTCCATCCAAAGCTCTGAGAATCTTCTTGATGATGAATCGGTCGGTCATTTCTTCGCTTCCTAAGCCGGCAATCTCATTTGTGATGAGAGCAAGCCTAGAGTACATTTCAGCGACTCCTTCACCTTCCTTCATCTTAAACTTGTCAAGTTGACCTTGAAGAACATCTAGCTTGGATTCCTTCACGGACTCGGTACCTTCGTGCATTTCGACCAAAGTATCCCAAATCTCTTTTGCATTCTCAAGACGGCTGATTTTATTGAACTCCTCGGGACACAAAGCATTGAAGAGAATGTCACAAGCTTGAGCATTGTTTTGCAACATCCACAATTCATCCATTTGTAGCTTCACGATCCGGAACTTTTCCTTCCTCAAGAACTCACCTTGCAAGCCAACACAAATAATGCCCCATGCGGCAGGGTTATGTCCAAGAATATGCATTTTCATTTTATGCTTCCAACTAGCAAAATTTGAACCATCAAAGTAAGGACCTCTACGAAAATTACCCTCACTAGACGCCATACTCTCCTAGGTTGTGAAACCAAGCTTATGGAGTCCAATGCAATGGAAACCAATCCAATGGAGACCAAAGCTCTGATACCACTTGTAGGATCGAAAGTATGTCTAGAGGGGGGGTGATTAGACTACTTGACAATTTAAAAGTTTAGCCTTTTGATTAGGACAAGTTTTTAGCAAGTTCACAATGATGATCAAGTCAAGTATCACCCTACACATGCAATTCTAGAGTAATGGCAGCGGAAAGTAAATTGCACATGTAGTAAATAGAGGTGGAGAAGAGCAAACGCAATTTGGAGACACGGAGATTTTTCTCGTGGTTCCGATAGGTGGTGCTATCGTCAATCCACGTTGATGGAGACTTCAACCCACGGAGGGTAACGGCTGCGAGAGTCCACGGAGGGCTCCACCCACGAAGGGTCCACGAAGAAGCAACCTTGTCTATGCCATCATGGCATACGCCCACGGAGGACTAGCCTTACTCGGGGTAGATCTTCACGAAGTAGGCGATCTCCTTGCCCTTACAAACTTCTTGGTTCAACTCCACATGTTGACGGATGCTCCCAAGCGACACCTAACCAATCTAGGAGGCACCACCCTCCAAAAGGTAATAGATGGTGTTGGTGATGATGAACTCCTTGCTCTTGTGCTTCAAATGATAATCTCCCCAACACTCAACTCTCCTCACTGATTTGGCTGTGGTGGAAGAAAGGATTGAGTGGAAAGCAACTTGGGAAGGCTAGAAATCAAGTTTCATATGGTGGGAGTGGAGCAACTTGATCTCAACACAAGGGTAGGTAGTTTTCTTCTCGAAATGTAAGGTAGGAGTGGTAGTTCTTTTCGATGGCTCTCTCCACGAATGAAGAGGAGGTGGAGGGTATTTATAGCCTCCACACAAAATCCAACTGTTACACACATTTGACCAATCTCGGTCGGACCGAAGTTGACAACTCGGTGAGACCGAAAGTTCAAATCTTGTGAGCGTTGGGATTTTCGTGGGACCGAAAATACAATCTCGGTTAGTCCGATTCTTCCAAAGACTAGGGTTTGCCAATCTCGGTGGGACCGACTTTATCATCTCGGTGACACCGATATGATGATGTAGGTTCTGAAGCTTGGCAACACTAGTTTCGGTGAGACCGAGTTTGGAATCGGAAAATCCGAAATTTCTAGGGTTTGGGTATATGGCTGAGGTGGTTCATCTCGGCGTGACTGAGTTTATGGAATCGGTGGGACCGAGATTACTTATGAGTATATGTTGGAATGAAATATTGCTGATAGTTTGGGAAATAAATCACTAAGCACTTTGAGCAACCAGATCATTATCATAACCTCATCCCCTTTTAATAGTATTGGCTTTCCTATAGACTCAATGTGATCTTGGATCACTAAACCAAAAATAGAGTCTTGAGCTTTTGCCAATGTTTTCCTTAGCATTTTGAGGGGTCCACATCTTCAGTCATTGCCATACCCATATCACTGAACTTTCTGAAATATTCTCAAGAAACAATTAGTTCAATGATATATATGTTGTTATTAATTACCAAAACCACCCGGGGATTAGTTGCACTTTCAAAAGGACATGCGGTGCCCCCATGTGTGGTTTTGGTAATTGATGACACTCTCTATGGACTAAAGGTTGCATTGAGTTATATTTGAAGGATTTGACCATAGGCTCTTCTTGAAGTCCATGTGTTGGTTTCAAGGAGTTTATGTGTTGACCAAGGTGCTATTAAGGAATTATCCAAAGATTGGTTATGTGAGTGTTGTGCTTATTGCAAGCATGTCTTGCAGAAGAATATTGTGTGATCATTCATGTTTACCTTCAAGACATCATCCAAATGAAGAGAGTTGGAAAGATTCAAGGTTGATCAAGACTAAGTCAAGTGTGAATCAAGTTTATCAACTCACAAAGCGTAGAAGATGTACCAAGAGGGATCAAGTGATCCCATGGTATGGTAAGCATTGTCCATTGCACTTTGTGTACTAACCCATGGTCTATGTGAGAGATCTATGTGGGGTTAGGTACGTGTCCATGGGCTTGCGTCAAGAGAAAGATATCATACAACCCATGGAAAGGCTGACATCAAGTGGTGATCGTCATCAAGATTGTCGTGTGCAAGTTCAAGTGGAGCATCACGAAGAGATCAAGTGCTTGAATCTTGCCATCCATTATGGTGTCAATGGACTTGTGAAGATGTGCTGAAGAGTGTCTCACCCATAGTGAACTATGGGGGAGCAATCATCTAGTCTTCATCGAGCCAACACAATCAAGAAAGGTGGTCCAACTTGAGGGAGTCAAGATCGTCATCATCTAGCTCAAGTGGACCATGTGCAAGGCAAAGGTTTGCCCTTGATAGGTTTTCTATTTTACCGGTCTCGTGGTGGTAGTAGGGAGACCGGGTTATAGGATCGTTTGCCATACTATCAAGGGGGCTCTCAAGTTGGTAGCTTGATCGTATCGTTAGTAGAGATCTCAAACCATTGCATCCTTGCATCATGTTTCTTGGTTCTTGTTTGGTTCTCTTGGTGAGTCTTAGATCTTATGGTCATCTTGATGACAAGCTTGAGTTCATCGAAAACGGAGTTCGTATGCGTCTTCTATGATGTTTTCAGTGTTGGAGGTTTTACCGGTCTTATCCGAGGAAGGGTTCTCACAATTTTCTTTTGGGACTTTTCTATTTTGCTTCTTCTTGATATTTCTTTCAAGATGGTTTTAGCCCTTGTCTCTAGCTTTCCAACAAACTTGGTTTCATCAAATTTGGAGTCCGTTTGCAAAAGTTGTGGCAATTTTGGTGTTCTGAAAAGGCTGCAGCGGTACTACCGCGAATTGGAGCGGATGTAATTTTTTACTACCGCTGCAGAGCGGTACTACCGCGGCTCTTACAGCGGTAGTACCGCTCCGGACCAAAAAACTCATCCCAAGTCTTGCGGAGGTAGGAACGGAAGTATTTTTTTGTACCGCTCGCAAGCAGTAGTACCGCTACCAGTTGCGGTAGTACCGTGAGGTCGAGCGGTAGTACCGTGAGGACGAGCGGTAGTACCGCTCCGGCGGTTCTACTGGCCTTTTGCCTCCTCACTGTTGTTTTTCAAAGGGGTACTACCGCCCTAGCGGTAGTACCGCTCCTTGGAGCTGTAGTACCGCTCTGTGCGGGCTGTGAGCATAACGGTTGGATTTTTCCCCACCTATAAAAGGGGGTCTTCTTCCCCATTGAACCTTATCTCTTTAGCTCGTGTTCTTCCCCCATTGTTGACCTTCTTCGAGCTTGCTAACTCTCAATCCCTCCATGGATTCTTGCTAGTTTTTGATGGAAAAGAGAGAGGAGATCTAGATCCACATTTCCACTAATCACTTTCTCCTATATGTGAGGGGAACCCCTTGGATCTAAATCTTGGAGTTCTTGGTGTTCTCCTTCTTGTTTTTCCTCTCATTTTCCTCCCTAGCATTAGTTGCTTCTGCGGGATTTGGGAGAGAAGGACTTTGGCACTCCGTGTGCCCTTGCCATTGCATTTGGGGCATCGGTTTGAGTTCTCCACGGTGATACGTGGAAGTTTCAAGTTGAGAAGCTTATTACTCTTGGGTGCTTGGGCACCCAAGAGCTTGTTCCTCTTGGGTGCCTTGGCGCCCTAGACGGTTGGTGTTATTTGGAGCTCAGTCATTGTGGTGTAAAGCTCCGGGCCAGCGTCGGGGTCTCCAATTAGGTTGTGGAGATCGCCCCGAGCAATTTGACGGGTACCGGTGACCGCCCCCAAGGGTTGCCAAAGTGTACGGGTTCGGTGACCGCCCCCAAGGGTTGCCATTTGTACGGGTTCGGTGACCGCCCTCAAGGGTCCCTTAGTGGAATCACGGCATCTTGCATTGTGCGAGGGCGTGAGGAGATTATGGTGGCCCTAGTGGCTTCTTGGGGAGCATTGTGCCCCCACACCGCTCCAAACGGAGATTAGCATCCGCACGGGTGTGAACTTCGGGATACATCATCGTCTCCGCGTGCCTTGGTTATCTCTTACCCAAGCCCTTTACTTATGCACTTTACTTTGTGATAGCCATATTGTTTCTGGTCATATATCTTGCTATCACTTAGTTGTTTATCTTGCTTAGCATAAGTTGTTGGTGCACATAGGTGAGCCTAGTTGTTGTAGGTTTTGTGCTTGACAAATTAACCGTTAGGTTTATTCCTTATTTGTTCAAGCCTCTACCGTAATTATTTTAAAACACCTATTCACCCTCCCCCTCTAGGCGACATCCACGATCTTTCAGACCGACCATGGTCAGGCATCTGTATAGGAACAATAGAACTCGGCAGTTCCTGTTTCAAGAAGATCACAGCTGTAAAACTGTGTATAAGCAATAGTTTATGAACAACATATATAACAGAAAACAGCTCATACCATAAGTTTCTCGACACAGTTGGACCTGTTCAACGAGTGCAGCAGTGGCACACATATCCCACGTGGCCTTCCACCATTGAAACGCCCCACAAGGACCTCAAGACGATCAATAAAGTGTAGGAACTTGTGGATGTCGATCCAGTCAACTTCAGTGCCATTAGTAACAGCCGAGTTATTACAGAGTAACAAACGAGCAGACTGCTTAACTCTGAAAAAACCTACACGTGCCACCAATTATAAGAAAATATTAGTTAGAAGTAGCATCTTCGTGAGAGATTCGTTGCTACTTCTAAAGTTAAATTGTGATTAGTTAGACAGAATAGGTGGATTAAGAAGTAATCGAGGCAACAAGCAAGAACCAGATACAATTCTAACATGGATGAACAGTTGGAACAACATCGAGGTGGAAGATCACAGTGAAGATGAGACCAGGTTCTGCTATTTCCATCAACATTCGTGCGCCAACTTTCAGTCCTTAACACTTGAGAAAGTTTATCCAAGTTCGGCCATAAAAAAGCAGCGAACTTCTTGGTTCATGAACCCAACTCGGAACTTATATCCATGGCTTGTCTTCACTGTGACCATTAAACTAGTGTATTCAGTTATGGCAAGGCCGAGCATCTTGAGTACATGTGTTCTGGCAGAGCAAATAATACACTGCAGGAAAAATAATATGAGAACACAACATGTTCAAAAAAAACCACCCTCATGGATAGAAAAGAGGATTCTAGGAACATACTGTGCGCATTTCAAAATGTCGTGTTAGGATGAGAAGGAAGAAGTGTGGCGTCTCGTCGAGGGCGCAGAAACCTATAGGGTACTCGCACTTTGGGCACTGCAAATGAAACACACTAGATTCAGTAGGAAGAAAAATGCATCAACGGCGGCGGCTGCCATCCTAGGATTACCTGCGACCAAGGGACTTGGATTTATCGGGGATGGATGAAGAATTCGTACCTGGTTCTCCATGAGAAAACCCTATGCAATCGCCGAGCGGGGGTTTTCTCTGAACAAGCAGACGAGGGAGAAGGGATTCAGGCCCAGTGAAATATTGCCGCTTCGTCCGTCCAGCTTACTGCTAAAGCTGGAAAGGGGGGTTGTGATTTGACGGCTCATTGGGCATTACTGCGGCGCTACGACCGGGGTGTGTCTACCGTGAAGTTGTGAACTCCAATTTGTGCATATGGCACGTGGACCCCATTGCCGGTTGCGCCACATATCAGCGAAAGGAAGTAGAAAGACAGGAGTAACTAGTTACACATAAATATATTTTCTGACAGAGAGATACTCCCTCTGTAAATAAATATACAAATATTTTATATCACAGGCTCACCTTGCCGAGAAATATACTCCCTCTGCAACGCACGAGCATTATGGGGGTTCAGCTTTTTTTGAGGGGTTCAGCTGAGAATATAATACTCAGATAGGCTCACGGTTCTGGACTTTGGGCCACAGGCCGACCCTGCATGTTTGGGGGCCCATGTGTTCTACCTCCGTGCTTTTCATATTGCAAGCGATCGATACGGCACTGGTTTTAGATGCTGTCGCAAGGCGAATACACAAAATTGAATAAAGCACGGCAGCTGTTGGAATGAAATCGAATGACAGTTCCTAACCAGCAATCAGATTATTATTGTCGTACTACTTATACACACAGGACACTTGTTTCACCATGCCAGATTATTACATCCAAATCTCTCGGAGGATAGATCAGTTCGGCAGTTGTGTGCTGCTACTAAAGAATTTCAAAGTTGATTTGGATCAGCTCTCCTTTCCGAGAAAGTTCGATTTTGACATCATCCCCTATCGCAAGATATGATTTACATTTGAACCTTGACCATCCTTTAGCATCAACCATCATGTGACCATCCTTTGTACTTATGATATATTGAGCAGGTTCATTCACACCAAGGCTGCGCATGGTAAGAGAAACTTGGCCGCGGTCACCCGGATTGTTGAACGACTCCCTCGTTGCTCTAGGATTTCTCTGTTTGCAAACAAGAAGACATACCCAAACAGTTAGATCAACACAGTGAATCATGTGAAACAACATGGAAAGAAAAAAGAACGAAGCACTTGGGCGGCCAATGCTTACCAAGAAGGTGACATGTCGGTTTTTGTAAGGACTTTGGTATATGAAGTGTGAACTGCAGCCCAGTCTGTTGTTGGTGCAACTGCACGGGCCGGAGCAGATGCAAGTGCAAGTGTTGGTGCAGGTGCTGAAGCCGCCGCTGCTGCCGGAGATGGTGCTCCTTGTAGAGCTGGTGCCGGTGTCGGAGCAGGTGCCGGTGTCGATGCCCGATCCTCCGGTAGATCAGACTGATCCTCTGATGCGGTCGGTGCCCAATCCTCACCTGGATTAGACTGGGCTGTTGCCGCTGTCAGTGCTAGACAACTGCCAGTGCTTGATCTGTGCGAGACAGTGGCGATCGTGTCTGGTCTACTATGATCAGCTTTCTAACTTGACTAGGATCCATGACCGTGATCCAGTTTTTTTCTTCATTTCTTTTAAATGTGAGAAGGACTAATTGTGGCGTTTTTGTTAAACCAAACTGCAGTTCATCATAGGGATTCAGCTTGTACTCAAACAACAGACTGATCCAATTTTTTCCAGTAATATAAGTGATGGACAATGCCTTCGTTACTGACACGACATAAGAAGTGAAACCTGCAAAAACAGCCATCGTAGAGCAAACCAAACGGTTTATTCTGTGAGGAATGTCACATGGCAAAACCTGCATCGTAAAATTGCAGGAAAAGAAAGAAAACATGACATTAAATCAATAAGATTTAGACAGTAAATCAATAAGACTTACTTGATGTAACAGGAGCGAATCTTTACCAGGAAATCACTATGTTGAAGTACTAAACAGAAGATTGATCGTCCAACTACGCGTGGCATGAAGAGGCCCCACCTACTCCCACAAGCAGGACAGTCCAAAGGTCGTGACAATTTGTATGGACCGAACATCCATGGGACTAGAAATCCTGGTGGGTGCGATAAACCCTGCAATGCATACAGATATTGGAGTGTAACCATAATTGATAAACCGTCCTCACAAAAAATATGATCTGGATACTTCAAAATATATAGACTGAATTGAGTGGACAGACATTAACATAGACCGTTCTCTGGACTGACCACACACCAAAAGCTGCAGTACTAATAAACAATACAGGGTTCACAAACACAAATCAAGTACTGAACAATAGTACTTACTACATACAAGCAAAGTTGCACTAACTAAACTCTGCAGACTATTTCTTGCCACCGACCTACGGGATGAACCCCGCATAACTGACTAGGCCATGGACTTCGTGTGAGATGTATACATGCACCATCACAATCTTGTCAACCTTGGAGAACCTAACAGAGTGGTCTTTCCACTCATAAACATGATGATGAAGACAGGCCGCATCAGATTTGTTGGGAAGCTTTACAAGAACCACACCCTTCGTAATCGAAGGCATAGCCAGGAAATTGTTGTGGTCAAGTACAGCCTCGAGAACACGCCTGACAACAATGCTATTGGAAAACACTAGTTCAGGACACGTGGCGACAAGGAAACAGCAGCTGGATAGTTCAGCAGTAGAACTCATCATTAGGTCTTCCAGTTCACGCGGCATGACTTTGAGAACTTCATCTCCACTGCGGACCTGGTTCTAATTCAAATAGAAACCATATTTTACTACTACCTCCATTCAGAAATATAAGATGATTTTCGATATTATACTCCATATATGACTACATATACGCACAGAAATGAGTGAACAAAGACACTAGAACATGTCTTCAAAGGCATGAGAGCAGAGGGATTACATGCAATCTCCATAACACAAGTTACTGAGGCAAATATACCCTCTTAAAAGGTAGCATTAATGTTCATAAAGTACTCCCTCCATCCCAAAATTCTTGTCTTAGATTTGTCTAGATACGGATGTATCAAGTCATATTTTTGTATTAGATACATCCGTATCTAGACAAATCTAAGACAAGAAATTTGGGACAGAGGGAGTAGTTGAAAGTAATCTATAAGAAATCAGTGTCAACCTCTCGCATGTTTTCGTCAAAAGAGGAATTTAGAACCGTCATTTGGCACACTAAAATCACATGCAAGATCACCCAGAAAGTTTTACTAGTAGTACTAGTACTGCGTGTTAGATGAAAAAACACGATCAAGATCGAGAAAAAGATCGTCAACAAGAGACATTACCTGGACTTGCTTAATGAGGGATCTCGGAGAGGGGGGCTTGGACATGGCGATGGCTTTGAGCTTGTCTGCGGTAGTCTCGACGGGGTGCTTGCGCTTCTTCGTACCATGAGCCTCGACGGTTTTGGCCAGAGCCATAGACATCACATCGGCCGGTGCTCTGGCGTCCATCCAAGAGAGGAAGCTGAGAGAGAAGAGTGAAATGAGGAACGAGATGAGGGAGAAGTGAAGTGAGTGGGGGTTTTCTTCAAGAGAGGAAGCTGAGAGAGAAGAGTGAAATGATGGTTGCTTCGTCCATCCAACTTACTGCTGGAAAGGAGGGGGTTTTGTGATTTGACGGCTCATTGGGCATTACTGCGGCGGTTCGATCAGGGTAGTCTACCGTCACTCTACTACGGAGCAATTTAGTGCATGGCTGGTGGACCCAAGTGCTGGTTGTCCCACATGTTGGCGAAAGTGAGTAATTTAGTGCATGGCTGGAGGAGGATCCACACGGTAGAGCTTGTCCACTGTTTTTCTAAAGAAAAAAATGATTACAACAAGCGTTTCCACTCTTACGACGGAGGAGTGCGAAACACGGCAGCCACTTGAACATACACAGTGCTCCTACTACTAGGCATGTGCAGTGTTTCATACGTCAGTACTACAAAATCTTGTTGCTAGTGTAGTAAGATATGACGATAACAAATGATGTTGTGCGCATGTCAACTACTCCTATATGTAACATAGTACCGCTTTTTATTTGTCCGGTCGAGAATGAGCAGTGAGATCAATGTTAGCAGAACTAGGTCCACAAATAACAGAGAGTACGGTGCTACAAGATACTACGAAACATGAACCATATGAAGCACGAATAGTGTTAGGCAGGGTGTATGAAGGGTGCACGGGATGGGAGCAAAAGTTCCCTTCTCGACCCACTTTTGGGTGTTTGGCAGAGTGCATGAAGGGTGCATGAGTCCACACTAGTAGGTTGACAAAAATACACGAAGAGGAAACAACTATATTGATATGAGAATGCAACCAAACACACCCACACTCTTTGTGCTACAGTGACTGACCTACAATGTCTGAGTTTGATCCAACGGTCATTGAGGGAGTCCTGGATTAGGGGGTGTCCGGATGGCCGGACTATAGCCTTTGGCCGGACTCCTGGACTACGAAGATACAAGATTGAAGACGTCATCCCGTGTCCGGATGGGACTTTCCCAGGCGTGGAAGGCAAGCTTGGCGATACGGATATGTAGATCTCCTACCTGTCACATCCCTAGTTCTGGTATGACCTAGACTAGCTAGTCATGTGTGCATCATGTTTAAATTCCATTTAAATTTGAAATGGGGAATTGTGAAACCCTCAGAATCATATCTAAAATGGCCCAAACAAAAAGTGCTCAAAAAAAAGTCCAAGAAAATGCTCATGTTGCTCTCTGAAAATATTGGGCAGAGATAAAAATCAAACCAATATTTGTAGGAGCTCATAAGTATTTATTTTGGGCATTTGGATTAATCCAGTAATTATTTTGCCTTGGACATATATATGTTATATATATAATATATGTCCAAAAAATTATGCCATTTATTAAGGAGCTCTGGAATAATATAACTATCTTCTACAAAAATTGGCATAAGAAAATAAAATGATTTAGTATTTTTGTTAAATCAAACAAATGTCAGAAAATAGAAAGAAAAAGAAAGGAAGAAACTTACCCGCTTACCTCCTCATGCGGCATGTTCTGTCTTTGGCCCAAGATCAGCAGCTGGCCTGGCCCAATGCCCAAGAAGCCGGCCCAGCCAGCTGGCCGTGCCAGTCATCCCCTTCCTCACGCCAGAGGGCAGGGGAGCCTGTGTTGCTGCTGCCACGCCGTCCGGCTGGGGCCACGTCTCCCCACCACCTCCGCGCAACGCCACGCGCCGCCCCGACTGCTCTCACTCTCCTCCTGCTCTCTCCCTCGCACACCCGAGCGCCATCGCCACCGCCGCTCGCCGTTGCCGCGGCCACCGGCCACCCCTCGCCCTGCCGCTGAGCTCAGAAGAACCGCCGCGACTTCCTCGTCCTCTCCACCGAGCGACGCAACACCGGGTGCCCTGGAATGCAGTCAACATCGCCTTCTTCACCTCCGGTCGCCGGAGATCGTCCCCGCCGCCACGCCGTCGTCCAGCCTTCCCCGAGCTCGCTGATGACGCCATCGAGACCGCTGTGAGCTCCTGCCCCGTTCCCCTCTCTCCGCTTAGCCGCCCGCACGCCGTAGCCCTTCTTCCCACCACGGCCGTAGCTCCTCGCCGCCGTCCATGTCGCCGCTGTCGACCTGGCCACCGCAGCCCGCAACCGAGCACGTCACCGTGCTCCTAGTGCCACGAGGGTGCCGCAGAGCCCCTCGGGTGCCCTCCCCGTGCCCCACAGCCCGCTCCCGCTCGAAGCCCGTACTCCGGCCGCCGCCTCGAGCTCTGCGCCAGCGAGCTCCGGCACCCCCACGGTCTCCCGCGTGTCCCATTGGATGCGCGCGAGCCTGGGCTCCTCGCAGATGGTCTCCGCGGCCCTTTTGGTCGCCGGAGACGCGGTCCCGAGCCCCTCCGCCGTGTTCGGCCTCGCCGGCGGTTAAACGCCGGTGGGGTTTGAACCTTTGACCTCGCCGGCCTGACGGGTGGGCCCCGTCGGCCAGGTGATTAGCTTAGTGCTAATCACCACCTAATCTAACCCCTAACGCTAACAGTGGGTCCCTGCGCCCTAATCTTTTAATTAGATGAGTAAAACCCCCTTGTTTAACACTATGTCACTGACGTGTGGACCCCACACGTCAGGTTTGACCTGGTCAGCCGCAGTTGACCTGCTGACGTCATAGTGACGCAGTGCTGACGCAATTATTTATTTCCTGGATTTAATTTAAATCAGGAATTCCGGGAAATTAGCCAAACTTCAAAACATCATAGAAATTCAACCGTAACTCAGATTGAAATAATTTATATATGAAAAATTATCAAAAAAATGCAATCTTTCCATCTGTACTAGTTTCATGCATGACAAACCAACTTATACCTGCTGTATAAGTGAAAACATGTAAATGGCATTTATAAAGACCTAGCTTGGGGTTGCATTTGAATTCTTGATTCAAATGGACTTCAAGCAAATGAATGCTAGCTGCATTAGCTCAAACAACATCACATATTCATGCCATGTTCATGCATCATATTGTTGCATATGATTGTTTATTGATTGCCGACACCGTTCCTTCTCGATAGGTCCTGCTCTGGAGAGTGTTCCAGAGTACTGTCGAGGAGCAAGTGCCACCTGTTGATCCGCGAGCAAGCAAACCCCCTTGTTCATTCCGATACAATCCTACTCTCTCGCTCCTGCTCTCAGTTATTGCATTAGGACAACAGCGATTCATCTGCTACTTTGTGCTGCGGTAGTTGAACCCATTCCTCTACATGACCTGTCATTGCCACAGTAAATAGTTGAAACCCACTACCATGTGTAGGAGTTGATTGAGCCATGTTGTGTTCCTACCATGCTATGCCCGCTATTGCTTAGAGTTGTGTCAGTCGATTCATTGGGAATGAATTGGAGTGTTATGATATGTTCGATCTTTGAGAGTTAAGTGTGTGAACACGATTTGGTAAAGGTAGCGGTGAGAGGCCATGTAGGAGTACATGGTGGGTTGTCTCCTTGGAACCGTCCTTAAATCTTGAGTTCTATGTATGTTGTCCAATGACTCGATACTACCACACATTGGGCTCTGGGCGCCCAAGCCCTCTCGACTTATTAACCAACTTGATCTCTGCCCGAGAGTCGCAACTAGTTTCGGTGTTTGTAGGTAGTGTTAGTAGTCTACGGTGGCACCCGGCCGGGTGGGCTTGGGACAGACTAGGCACAAGTGGCACGGTGTACCAAGCGAGATCCATCCGTGAGGTGGGCTTGGGAACCCTGTTCACATCGTTTGGGGCCGTGGCGACACCAGGCGGATCTCCTTGCGGATGGAACCGAATAGGCGATAAACCAGGCTAGAGTCTTGTGTGGTTAGTCGGTCGTGGCCGACACCCTCGCCAGGCTTCCGCTTGAAGGTTGCCGAGATACATGACGTGTACATGGCGGTAAGTGGCGAGAGCGTGTGTGAAGTACACCCCTGCAGGCTTAACATGATCTATTCGAATAGCCGGGCCCGCGGTTATGGACTTCTTGGATGCTTACATGGTACATAGACAACTTGAAGTGGATACTCTAAAATGCTCGAGACAAGTGTGAGTGCTATGGATGGCCTTCTCATAGGGAGACGAGGATGATTCCATAGTAGTGTATTGTGTGGTGATTAGTGGACTCGTGTGCGCCATATCACCTCAAAGAAGTTCTGGTAGTCGTAGAATAGGATAGCCACAGAGTCAAAGCTGGCTTGCTGCAACTAAACCCCACATTACCCTCTTGATACAAATGCATGTATGATAGGATCTGATGTAAGTCTTGCTGAGTACCTTTGTACTCATGTTGCTTTATTTATGTTTTTGCAGCGGAGACTTCAATCTTACTAGTGTTCTCGTGGACTTCGACAAGTAGCTTGTACCTCAGCTACGATCTTGATCGGATGTTGTAGTTAGTCAGGCTCTTCAGCCTTTTTCATTTGTAGATGTCTGTACCCAGACATGTAATGCTTCCGCTTGTTGCTTGTTTGCTCTGATTGTTGGGTCATGTGACCCCTGTTTGTAATAAATGCTATGATGGCTCTTTGAGCCTTATCTATATGAGTTGTTGACTTATGCTGTGATGCCATGTTGTACAGCACATACTTGCATGTTATGCGTACGTGTAATGTGTATTGCTATGTGTGGGATCTAACTATCTAGTTGTTTATCCTTAGTAGCCTCTCTTACCGGGAAATGTCTCCTAGTGCTTCCACTGAGCCATGGTAGCGTGCTACTGCTCCGGAACACTTAGGTTGGCCGGCATGTGTCCTTCTTCGTTCCTGTGTCTGTCCCTTCGGGGAAATGTCACGCGATGAATACCGGAGTCCTGTTAGCCCGCTATAGCCCGGTTCACGAGTCTGTTAGCCAGTGCTACAGCACCGATTCACTCGCTGATGACCGACACGTTCGTTGGTGGGTCATGTATGCCTGTCCCTGTAAGTTTGTGCCACTTTGGGTTTACGACTAGCCATGTCAGCCCGGGCTCCTTATCATATGGATGCTAGCGACAGTATCATATACGTGTGCCAAAAGGCGCAAACGGTCCCGGGAAAAGGTAAGGCGACACCCGTGGGGATACCGTGCGTGAGGCTGCAAAGTGATATGAGGTGTTACATGCTAGATCGATGTGACATTGGGTCGGGGTCCTGACACTACCATTGTAACCGACTCTGTGTAACCCTAACCCTCTTTAATGCCTATATAAACCGGAGGGTTTTAGTCCGTAGGACGGACAACAATCATACCATAGGCTAGCTTCTTGGGTATAGCCTCTCTGATCTCGTGGTAGATCTACTCTTGTACTACCCATATCATCAATATCAATCAAGCAGGAGTAGGGTTTTACCTCCATCAAGAGGGCCTGAACCTGGGTAAAAACATCGTGTCCCTTGTCTCCTGTTACCATCCGCCTAGACGCACACTTCGGGACCCCCTACTCGAGATCCGCCGGTTTTGACACCGACATTGGTGCTTTCATTGAGAGTTCCTCTGTGTCGTCATCTTTAGGCCCGATGGCTCCTCTGATCATCAACAACGATGCGGACCAGGGTGAGACTTTTCTCCCCGGACAGATCTTCGTATTCGGCGGCTTTGCACTGCGGGCCAATTCGCTTGGCTATCTGGAGCAGATTGAAAGCTACGCCCCTGGGCATCAGGTCAGATTTGGAAGTTTGAACTGCACGGCTGACGTCCGGGGAGACTTGATCTTTGATGAGTTTGAGCCACAGCCAAGCGTGCCGCACTGTCACGATGGGCATGTCTAGCTCTGCCGCCGAACAGTGCCCTGGAAGCTGCACCAGTGTCCGCTCCGACCCTTAGGTCGGAGC
The DNA here is from genome assembly GCA_021437245.1 of Aegilops speltoides. Classification (NCBI taxonomy): domain Eukaryota; kingdom Viridiplantae; phylum Streptophyta; class Magnoliopsida; order Poales; family Poaceae; genus Aegilops; species Aegilops speltoides. Next base: position 461,038,982 of record CM038147.1, on the reverse strand, counting down.
CGACTGCGTCGATCGAGTACGGGTGGCTGGACACCGCCTCGGAGGCTGCAATCTCTACGGCGATTGAGCCGAACACCCTCCTTGTCCTTTGCAAGGCTCGTAACTCCAACGTGCCCGACTCCTCTCCGGACTCCGAACCTTCCGCGCCCCTGCCAATCGAAGCCGATTGGGCGCCGGTCATGGAATTCACCACAACGGACATCTTTCAGCACTCGCCCTTTGGTGACATCCTGAATTCATTAAAGTCTCTCTCTTTATCAGGAGAGCCCTGGCCGGACTATGGTCAGGAAGGTTGGGATGCGGACGACGAAGAAATTCAAAGCCCACCCACCACCCACTTCATAGCCACTGTCGATGATTTAACCGACATGCTAGACTTCGACTCTAAAGACATCGACGGTATGGACGACGAAGCAGGAGACGACCAAGAACCAGCGCCTACAGGGCACTGGAAGGCCACCTCGTCATACGACATTTACATGGTGGATAGCCCAAAAGATGGGAATGGCGATGGAACAACGGAGGATGACCCCTCCAAGCAACAGCCTAAGCGCCGGCGTCAGCGGCGCCGCTCTAAATCCCGCCACACCAAAAATGGTGATTTCGGCACGGGAGATAATAACACCCCGGACAGTGCCGAAGACAACCCTCTCCAGCAAGATTCAGTGCAGGAGGATGGAGAAGCAAGCCCTCATGAGAGAGAGGCAGGCAGAGAGGTAGAGGGCGATAATTACATGCCTCCCTCGGAAGACGAGGCAAGCCTCGACGATGACGAATTTGTCGTGCCTGAGGATCCCATCGAACAAGAGCATTTCAAACGCAGGCTTATGGCCACGGCATGCAGCCTCAAGAAAAAGCAGTAGCAGCTTAGAGCTGACCAAGATTTGCTAGCCGACAGATGGACTAAAGTCTGGCGGCCGAAGAGTACGAACTCGAACACCCCTCCAAGAGCTACCCAAAACGCAGGCTGCTACCCCGATTAGAAGAGGAAGCACCTAAGCCTACATCACCAACGCATAATACGGCCGACCGGCCACCTCGTGGCCGCGACAGATAGACCTCTCGGCCCTCCACTCAAGCCGCGCAGGCGCCGCTCAAAAAATACCAAAGCGGCGGAAAATCGCCGGACTGCGAGATATATTGGAGGACAAGGCAAGGCAAACAAGATCGATCTACAGATCGCGTGGGCGCCCCACGATACGTGATGATAACTGTCACGCCGGATATTGCAATTCCGGCCGGGCCGAACACAATAGGCAAAGCTCATTTGAGCTGCGTCGTGATATAGCCCAATATAGAGGTGCCGCACACCCACTATGCTTCACAGACAAAGTGATGGAACATCAAATCCCTGAGGGTTTCAAACCCGTGAACATTGAATCATACGATGGCACAACAGATCCTGCGGTCTGGATCGAGGACTATCTCCTTCATATCCACATGAACCGCGGTGATGATCTACACGCCATCAAATACCTCCCACTCAAGCTTAAAGGACCAGCTCGGCATTGGCTTAACAGCTTGCCAACAAAGTCAATCGATTGTTGGGAAGACCTGGAAGCTGCATTCCTCGACAATTTCTAGGGCACTTATGTGCAACTGCCAGACGCCGATGACCTAAGCCACATAATTTAGCAGCCAGAGGAATCGGCCAGACAATTCTGGACATGGTTCCTAACCAAGAAAAATCAAATCGTCGACTGTCCGGATGTAGAGGCCCTTGCAGCCTTCAAACATAACATCCGCGACGAGTGGCTTGCCCGGCACCTAGGACAGGAAAAGCCGAAATCCATGGCAGCCCTCACAACACTCGTGATCCGCTTTTGCACGGGAGAGGACAGCTGGCTAGCTCGTAGTAACAATATGACCAAGAGCCATGGTAATTCGGATACCAAGGACAGCAACGGCAGGTCACCTCGCAACAAGCACAAGCGACGCATTAATGGCGATAATGCTGAAGATACGACAGTCAATGCCGGATTCAGAGGCTCAAAACCCGGTCAGCGGAAAAAGCCATTCAAAAGAAATACTCCGGGCCCGTCCAATTTTGACCGAATACTCGATCGCTCGTGCCAGATACACGGCACCGCCGAAAAACCATCCAATCACACCAACAGGGATTGTTGGGTGTTCAAGCAGGCAGGAAGTTAAATGCCGAAAACAATGACAAGGGGCTGCATAGCGACGACGAGGAGCCCCGGCCGCCGAACAATAGAGTACAGAAGGGCTTCCCCCCACAAGTGCGGACGGTGAACATGATATACGCAACCCACATACACAAAAGGGAGCGAGCGTGCACTAAGGGGCGTATATGCGATGGAGCGATCGCCCCAAAGTTCAATCCGTGGTCCTCTGCCCGATCACTTTTGATCGAAGGACCACCCACTAACATCCGCCACGGCGGATTCATCGCATTGGTTCTAGACCCAATCGTTGTGGATTTCACCTCACTAGAGTCACGATGGGCGCGGCGTAACTGAACCTGCTTTATCGGGATCTGATGCACAAAATGTGCATAGACCCTCAAGATTAAACCCACAAAGACGACCTTTAAAGGCGTCGTGCCAGTGTAGAGGCCAGCTATGCAGGCTCGATTACACTTGAAGTGGTCTTGGATCCCGGATAACCGAAGTGAGGAGTTAATCTTGACATAGTCCCGTTCTGCAGCGGCTATCACGCCTTTGCTCGGACGAACCGCATTGCAAAGTTGATGCGGTGCCGCTTTCGATACCTCAAGCTCAAGATGCGGGCCCTCGAGTCATTACGGTCAGCGGAAACACGAACACTCTCTCCGAACGGAGGAGCATACGGCGGCTCTCGCGGCGGAAGTACCAAGTAGCCTCTCAAGGCAATTCTCGAGTCCGGCTATTAAACGTCCGGTCACCGTCAAGCGCGCCCGGAGTAACCTACAACAAGACCGCCTGGCACATCCCGAGCACGCGTAGCAATGTGGCCCCAACCCCAGCCCTCGCGAAATTGCGAAACCAGTACTACGCGTACATAACTACGCTCTAGAAATACCATGGGCATAGGGGGAGGGGCATGACCACGGCAGGCCCAGAATGCGGCTCAACCGCACCAGGGGCTCCCGATTGTGTCATTCCTTTTTTTTCTTACTTTCAGGACTCCTTTATCAAGAAGCCTTGTCCGGCAGTAGAATCGCCGAACATATGATGCAACAGCCAGGGAAGCAGAAAGCTACGTCGAGTGTCCAGGTGGTCTCTATAACGAGCAGTATACTTGTTTTACATATCATCCTGCAGCTCGCTTGTCACGCCCAATATGCGACCCTATCCAAGAGGAACTCGAAGGTCCCACCAAGGATAGACCCGCATATTGAAATGCTTTTGCAAGGTGGATATCATTACATCAACATTACATAAATAGATGGGGATACATACAAAAGGCATACATTGCCACACGAATACAACATCATCTTACATAAGATCAACATCCGACTACGGATGAAACACAAACAGAAACTCAAATGACATCCGCCCTGCTAGCCCAGGCTGCCGACCTGGAACCTATCCCCTGATCGAAGAAGAAGCAGAAGAAGAACTCCAAAACAAGTGAACATCGCTCTCGCGTCAAGATCATCGCATATCCTATACCTGCAACTGTTGTTGTAGTAATCTGTGAGCCACAAGGACTCAGCAATCCCATTACCATGGGTATCAAGACTAGCAAAGCTTAATGGGTAAGGAAGGGGTAAAGTGGTGAGGTTGCAGCAGCGACTAAGCATGATATGGTGGCTAACATACGCAAATGAGAGCGAGAAGAGAAACAAAGGAACGGTCGTGAAGCTAACAATGATCAAGAGGTGATCCTGAACAACTACTTACGTCAAACATAACACGAAACCGTGTTCACTTCCCGGACTCCCGAAAAGAGACCATCACGGCTACACACGGTTGATGCATTTTAATTCGGATCTGGTGTCAAGTTATCTACAACGGACATTAACGATTCCCATCGCCACATAACGCAGAGCACGGCTCTCGAAAGTTTATAACCCTGCAGGGGTGTCCCAACTTAGCCCATGATAAGCTCTCGCGATCAACGAAGGATATACCTTCTCCCAGGAGGACCCGATTAGTCTCGGAATCCCGGTTTACAAGACATTTCGACAATGGTAAAACAAAACCAGCAAAGCTGCCCGATGCGCCGACAATCCTGATAGGAGCTGCACATATCTCGTTCTCAGGGAAACACCGGATGAGACATCCTACGAGTACAACCAGACCTCGAGTTTCCTCGAGGGGGTCCCGCAGTCTACTCGGTTCGGACCAACACTTAGACAAGCATTGGCCGGGGGGAGCTAAAATAAAGATGACCCTTGGGTTAATTACTCCCAAGGGAAATATAGGTGGTGGTGAGGCAAATGGTAAAACCAAGGTTGGGCCTTGCTGGAGGAGTTTTATTCAAAGCGAACTGTCAGGGGGGTCCCATAAATCGCCCGACCGCGTAAGGAATGCAAAATCCAAGAACATAACACCGGTATGACGGAAACTAGGGCGGCAAGAGTGGAACAAAACACCAGGCATAAGGCCGAGCCTTCCACCCTTTACCAAATATATAGATGCATTAATAATATAAGAGATATTGTGATATCCCATCATAACCCTGTCCACCATGGAGAAAATCTTCAACTTCACCTGCAACTAGCAACGCTATAAGAGAGGCTAAGCAGAGCGGTAACATAGCCAAACAACGGTTTGCTAGGAAGGGTGTCAAAGGTTAGAGGTTCATGGCAATTTGGAAGGCTTGAAGAGCAAATGATAGGTAACGCAGCAAAACGATAGAACGAAGCAACTGGCATAGCAATGATAGTAGTGAGATCTAGGGTAGTGGTCATCTTGCCTGAAATCCCGCAAGGAAGAAGAACGAGTCCATGAAGAAGATGAAGCCACGAAGATGAACCACACGTAGACGAACGCATTCTCACGATCGCAACGAAACGGGAACTATCAAGAAGAAGCACACAACATGGTAAACACACCACACATAGACAAGACATGATGCACAACCAAGCATGATGCATGAGAAAGCTAGCTGAGGCTACTCATGGCAAGAGATGATGCAAACAAGAACAACACATCAAAGCAAGTTTAAATGAGGCCGGAAACAACATATGACAATTCCGGTAAATCCTCATAGGCATATTTCGAAATTGGTCCAGATCTGAATAAACATTAAGTTGAAGTTGTTAAACAGCAAGTTAAAGAGCACCAAAAGAATCTACACGAAATTCTAGTCAAGTTACATATAAAGTTCATTAGATTTGGAGCTATGGCCTAGAAGATATGAGCAAAACAAGTTAAACATGGCATTGATGCAAAATGCACCCAAACATCAAGCAAACACCTCAAAACAAAGATGCAACATGATAATATGGAACTACACTAAGCAAGTTTCATATAGAGCACACTCAAAACGGAGCAACGGTTCAACACATACGCTCTATACAAAGCATAACATCAATCTGTCCAAAACAGCAACTAGGCATATTGCAAGCATCAAAACAATATGCTACAGCACCCCCAACGTAAGAACAAAAGGCATGGGCATGAAGTACTGGTAAAGCATAATAAAACATGAACACTGAGCTATCTCCAGAAATCACTAGAACATGCTCAAAAGGACATGGTAAGATTGCAAATAATAACAGTTTCAGACTTTGCAGAAATAACATCAGGTTGCAATGTTTAGAGCTATCAAACAGCATGCTATAGGAACTTAACATGGCAACCAAAGGCATGGCATGAATCTACTAATAGCATAGAACAAAAGTCCCTTACTGACCATGAGCCAAAAGGGCACAGAAAATATGATGGCAGCCATGTAAACATGGCAAGTTATATGACAGATTCATACATGGCAGGAACAACAATAAGTAGGCATGTTGGTGAGCTTGAACCACTCACCACAGAGCAATACATGGCATGGCAAGGCAACCAACAGTAAGAAGACATGTCTATGAAGCTAAGCATGGCAAGAACAAGTTCATAGGGTGCATGGATCACTAGCAACAACCATGGCAACATTGAACTTAATGTTAACAGGCTGACAACAATATTATTTAGCAACTTTGGAGCAAGATAACAACATGTTACAGCAGGCTAAAAATGCAACCAGGGGCATGAATGGATAGAGAAAGACATGTATAACAAAACATCCTTAGTGAACACCTCCAGAATATGCATAGAATGACTAGTAGCAGCAGGTTTACATAGCAAAAAAATATAACAGAATCAGTCAGGAAAACAGCAACAGCAAGTACCCCACTTAGCAAGCTTGACGCACTCAGCACACAACTCACAAAAATACATGGGTAGCACCAATGGAAAGATGGCATGGCATAGATCAAAACACATGTAGACATCAACCTCATAGGATGCACACATCAAACATGGCAAAAATGACAAATGAGCATGTTATAATAGTTCCAGCAGATTAACATCAACATGCACTCTTCCAACAGCATTTCGGGCATCAAGATGAGCTCAAATGAAAATGATGCAATGGAATGAAATGAAGTACTCGTCGAGGCGAACAATTTGACATATTACACGCATGAAACGGAGCAGTATGCATGGAGTTATGATGCTCTGAACATAAGTACATAATGCAAGAATATCAGGGACTTACTGGATTTCGGGGTCAACCTCGATTCGCACGGAAATCGAAGCAGCGGCGGATCTCGCCAGAACTTCACCGGAGTTGCGGTAGAAGGCGGCCGGAGAGGAAGAAGAGATCGGGAAGCGGGAAGGCGGATCAGCCGTCCCTGGCGGATCTGGCCGGAGGAATTAACGCCATGACTCCGGCGGAGCTTGGGCAGGGGCAGACGACGGGCCTTGCGGCGGCGGTGGCGCTCTGCGGTGGCGTGGCGAGGCGGGAGGCGGCAGCGGAGTGCGAACACGCTGCTGGCGGGGCTCGGCGCCGAGGGCAGCGCCGGCAGGCGGAGCCGGGAGGCCGTGTGGCGGGCAAGCGGCGGCGGCGGCGGGCCGACCGGGCCCCGATGGGCTGCGGCGGCGGATGCCTCGGGCTCGGGTGGGTCGAGATGGGCCTCGAGGGCCGCAGCGAAGTGGGCGCGGGCGTGGGCGGCGTGGCGCGACGCCCCGGCGGAGGCGGCGGGGTGTGGTCGCCCCAGGATTGGTCCGGGCGACGTGGAGGCTAGACATGTCCGCCCGGAGTTGGACGTGTCCGGCGGCGCGAGGGGAGCAGGGCTAGGGTTAGGGGAAATCATCCGCGAATTTGGACAAGTTTTCAAGCGTACAGGGTAACAAATGCGAGTTTACTCAAAAATTACATCTTTGGAGCATTCACCCGCTATAAGACAGGCACCCTTCAGGACGCCCTAATAATACATCTCGGGCTTGCGATACTCCCTGCCCGGCGGCGGAGCGTCCGTCACAAGCTTCTCAGCGTCCATCTAGCCCGAGTGCACTTTAGCACGAGCAAGGGCCCTACGGGCACCTTCGATGTAGACGGAGCGCTTGACGACTTCAATCCATTGACAGGCGTCCACCAGCCGCCTCACCCGCCCGAAGTAGCTCCCAGGCATGGCTTCCTTAGGCCACAGCCAAACTATGAGGCCCTTCATGGCCTGTTCAGCCACCTTATGGAGCTCGACCAGCTGCTTCAGTTGGTCGCTCAAGAAACTTGGGTGTCAGCCTCGACATCTTGAGACCAGAACACCTTCTCCGTCGAGCTCCCCTCCTCGGCCCGGTAGAATGCGGCAGCGTCGAACACACTGCGGGGCAGATCTGCGAATGCTCCTGGAGAGCTCCGGATGCGGGTAAGTAACAAGAAATTCACTTTCACGTGCTTGCTTTGTATGAAGAATGCCTTACCCGCCGCTATCTTCTTCATCACCTCAATTTCTTGAAGGGCTTTTTGGGCTTCGGCCTTAGCGGCTTTGGCGCTCTCAAGAGCCGAGGCGAGCTCGGACTCTCGAGTCCTTGAGTCACGCTCAAACTCGTGTTTTCCACGAGGCACGGGCTCTTGCCGCACCTCCGCCGGCCGCGCCTCCTGTTTCTCTCGCTCGGTGCGCTCCGCAGCCGCATTGCTTTCGGCCTTGGACACCGCTTCCTTCAGGGTCGCCACCTCATTCATGGCCCCTGCAATACTCACGTTATTCCTGTCATTTTTTGCAACCACATCTTTTATATACTTCCATAAGGTATTACTAACCTTCCTTGTCCTCGAGCTACTTCTTGGCAAGGCCGAGCTCGTTCTCGGACCGCTCGAGGCTCTGCTTCAATGCATTGACCTCCGCAGTCAGTGCGGCAGAGGTCATCAGCGCAGCCTGCATTCCCCATATTGACATACTTATGTTAGACTCCTGCGTACATCTTATTAGATCCTCAGTTCAGTTTTTCTTTCCGAACACAAAACTGAGCATCAGGGGCTACTGTCTATGCGATTATATTTTTACATATCTTAAATACATACCTCAAAGCCTGTTAGAACGCTAGCATAGGCTTCAGTCAGCCCGCTCTTGGTGGACTGAACTTTTTGGATCACCACACTCATAACAGTGCGGTGCTCCTCGTCGATGGAGGCGCCGTTAAGCACCTCCGGAAAATTATCCGGTGCCTCCGGTTGGACGGAGGTCACCGGTGTCGTAGTGTCGCCCTTCTTACGAAGGGGCCGCTTGCCGGACTCCGGAACCACTAAAGGTTCCGGTGTGGAGTCCGGCCCAGGGTCGGACATAGAGCCCTTTGGGGTTTGATCCTCCTTTTGCCCAGAGTCTGGGAGGTTGCCTTGCGGCGCCTCCGGGACCTCCTCCTCCTGGTTGGGCCCCTTATGGGACCCCACCTCGGCGTCATCCTCACCGCGAGGAGAGGAGGCGGCCGGAAGTGAAGTGCTATTCACGCCCGATGGAGCCAGGGAGCCGCTCGTTGAAGTGTCGAGCCCGTCCTTGGGCGGGCTGCAGGGTTATATTCGGCGTTAGGAGATTCTGTGCGACAAATGAAAGGCCATGAGTTATTCTAGTATCCGGACACTTACGATTTCGCCAGGGGCTTAGCCCTCGGTGGCCACTCCTCTTCGTTGTCGTCGGCATTGGTGGAATAGTCCGGAGGAAGGGTCCTTCCCTTCTTGGACCCTCCGGCCTCCCAGTTGGGGCGGCCTTCCTTTTCTTCTCTTCCCCCGCTGGGGGAGAGGCCTCTTTTTCCTCCTCGTCGTCTTTGCAGGAGGAGTCTGCCTCGGAGTCATCGGACAATGAGTCCGATAACTCCTGGCGCCGGGAACTCTTTCGGGTTCCCATGGCCTTCTTCTTGTCCTTCTTCTCTGGCACCACGTGAGGTGCCGGAACCAGCAGCCCCATCAATCGAGCGTCCGCTGGGTCTTTTGGCAAGGGAGTCGGACAGTTAACCTGCCGAGATGTCTTTTGCCAGGCCTGTCAAAGGTAGGGGAGTTTACATCCCGCATAGAGTCAAACTATGAAAAACAAGTGTCCTGTAAAAGGTAAAATAGCTTACCTCGCTGGCTTGACGCTGCGAGCTAAATCCGCGATCTTCGGTAGCGAATGCGGGAGCCTCGGCGCCCTTCAACAGCACCTTCCAGGCATCTTTGTACTTACTGTCGAAGAGCCTGCTCAAGGTTTGGTGCTGCGCCGGATCAAACTCCCACAAACCGAAGGCCCGTTGTTGGCACGGGAGGATCCGGCGGATGAGCATGACCTGGACTACGTTGCGAGCTTGAGCTTCTTGCTCACCAGGTTTTCTACGCAGGATTGGAGTCGGTCGGCTCTTCGAATTACCCCATGTTAGGCCCATCTCTTTCCAAGAGGTGAGCCGTGTAGGGAAGCAGATCGAATTGAGGCGGCTGCCCATTTAAGTCACCTTGACTCGGTGATGTAGAACCACCCCGATTGCCACCTCTTTATGGTCTCCACGAAGGAGCCCTCGAGCCATAGGACGTTGGGCATCTTGCCCACCATGGCACCTCCGCACTCCGCTTGGCGGCCGCCCACTACCTTCGGATTGACATTGAAGTTCTTCAGCCATAAGCCGGAGTGGGGCTGGATGCAGAGGAAGGCCTCGCACATGATGATGAACGCCGAGATGTTGACGATGAAATTCGGGGCCAGATCGTGGAAATCCAGGCCGTAGTAGAACATGAGCCCCCAAACAAATGCGTGAAGTGGAAAGCCTAGTCCGCAGAGGAAATGGGTGAGGCACACCACCCTCTCATGGGGCCAGGGGGTGGGGATGAGCTGCCCCTTGTCGGGGAGCCGATGCGCGATGTCGCTGGACATGTATCCGGCCTTCCGCAGCCTCTTGATGTGCCCCTCCGTGACGGAGGAGGCCATCCACTTGCCTCCCGTCCTAGACATGGCTGGGGAAGGTTGAGGCGAGATGTGCGTACTTGGGCGCTGGAGCTCGAGTGCGCGGAAATGGATAAGCAAAGGAGGAAGAAGGCGTAGGTAAAAAGGTGGATCCTTATCCCCTTATATGGACGGATGAAGCTATCGTCCCCACCATCTGGTAAAACTTGCTTATCTCCCAAGCGCCAGTAATCAATGGCGCGGTTGGGTTACCCACGCCCGTATTGATGAGAATCCTGGAATAAGGGGACACGATCTCTGCTTTGACAAGACGTGCCAAGGAAACCGCCTCGCTAAACGCGTTGAGGTAGGACAGTAAAAATGATTCGAATAAAGGCTTGGCCGTGGTGTGATATCACGTCTCGAAATACTTCAGCAGATTGAATTTGTGTAAATATTATTCTCTCTACGGTGGTATGTGGAACTTATTTTGCAGAGCCGGACACTATCCTTGTGTTCAAAATCTTCTATGAAGTTTTCGGAGGAGGAACCCGCCTTGCAATGCCGAAGACAAAATGCGCGCCGGACTTGTCATCATTGAAGCCTGGTTCAGGGGCTACTAAGGGAGTCCTGGATTAGGGGGTGTCCGGATGGCCGGACTATAGCCTTTGGTCGGACTCCTGGACTATGAAGATACAAGATTGAAGACTTCATCCAGTGTCCGGATGGGACTTTCCTTGGCGTGGAAGGCAAGCTTGGCGATACGGATATGTAGATCTCCTACCATTGTAACCGACTCTATGTAACCCTAACCCTCTTTGGTGCCTATATAAACCGGAGGGTTTTAGTCCGTAGGATGGAGAACAATCATACCATAGGCTAGCTTCTAGGGTTTAGCCTCTCTGATCTCGTGGTAGATCTACTCTTGTACTACCCATATCATCAATATCAATCAAGCAGGAGTAGGGTTTTACCTCCATCGAGAGGGCCCGAACCTGGGTAAAAACATCGTGTCCCTTGTCTCCTGTTACCATCCGCCTAGACGCACAGTTCGGGACCCCCTACCCGAGATCCGCTGGTTTTGACACCGACAGTCATGTTGCGCCGAGACATGGACATGCCCATGCATAGGGCGCCTAAACACCACTGAAGTCCCTCTGCTTCTCGAGGCGCACGACATTGGTGATGCAGGGTGCAACCGCCCCACAGAGCCCGCTCCCGATCGACGGAAGCCAGCTCGTCAAAGACGGCGTCCAATGGCACGAATGGATTCTGGTGACGGAGCCCTGAAAGGATTCGCCTGGCAACGGCGACAGCAGCCCGCAACCCCTCGTTGTCCAGATCAGCCCCCACCATCGCGCGGAGACGGCTTAGCTCCTCGGAGATATAGGTGAAGAAGGAGACCAAGTCAGGAAGCTGCAGCTCATTGAAGTCGACCGGGTGGTGGAACGGGTTTAGCCCGACGGCCAGCATCGTCGCGCTGGCACTACAGTAGGCATCACGCAGCCGCAACACGTGTGTGGCAACTTATATCACCAAGTGGTTGAGACGATCCTGTACCTCGTCACGATCGGCCCACTTGCGCTCCAGCCGGCTCCCCTGACGACCTATCGTATCTCCCGCTTTCTGCAGCAACGCCGCCGACGCCTTGAGCATCTTTGTGGTGGACGCCTACCGCATTTGAAGCTCCTTGAACTCCCGCACATAACGGAGGAGCATGGCACTCCTCTCCTCCTTGAGCTGACGGAGATCCACATCCTTGCCTGAGCTCTGCATCCTTGGCATGGAGCTCCTGTGTCAGGCGCCTCACCTCGGACTCCATGATCTGCTGCGCTGCCATAGCACCAGGTAGAAGCAATGGGGAGAGGAAGCAAAGGGGGTGAAATGGCTTAAAGGCAATGCAATTTATGGGAAGGCAGAGGGAGCAGGGAATCTTTCGGTTTTCACCACGGTAAAACATCAGTCGACGACTTCTCACATTAGGGAGCAGTGGGTTTTTACAGGCGGAGTCATCATGACTAATTGCTGCCGCGCCTGCTCCCGTCAATCAAAAAATTAAAAATCCTGCCACTCCTGCTCCTGTCAATCAAAAAATGAAAAATCCTGCCGCACCCAAACACCAGAGCAACGCCGCGGTGAATATTTAAATTTACCTACAGGCAAGTAGATAAAAAAAGGGGTGAAAAACAAATGTGGCGGCGGCCTAGCTAGTCGGTCGAACTAGCCCAACTAGCTAGCCACCGTGCTTCACTGATGTACTCGGCGGGAAAGGTGGTCTTTCGTGATTTGACGACTCATTTACTTGCTTCGGCGCTACGACCGAGGAGGACCCAGAAAACGCGCGGTAGGGCATCCCCCGTCAGGAAAAATATATGCGTGCACCACCCGGGAGGACCCCGAAACCGCGCGTTAGGGTGCGCCACGTCTCGGCACGGAGGAAAAATGTTCTTGTAAAAATATACTGTATCAGACATAGTACCTATGGTTCAACCTTGGGACCCAGCCAGTCGGTCGAAAACATCCCGCTAGCCACACAGTTTCATCATGCAAACGTGGCACGAAGGATAGATGTGGTTAGCTCCGTCTCGACCACCCACAACGTCTCTTGTTCTATGCAATTCTTCTATTTTCCAAGCTTTTTTTTAGTTGTAATAACACCACGGCAAGCTAGCGCCTCTCTTCGTGTGTGCCCGTGCAAAGGTTAGACGATGGAGAGAAGAGAGATTGAAATCACAAACCTGGGACCCACCAGTAAGTGAGACAACGGTCATGCATGTGTTGACGAGGCACTCCCTCTAGTCTACTCAACGCAACCACTGTATAAAATCAAGTTATGCGGCAAAGCCAACAACCGTTCGTTTTTTCAAGCTATCAACTTACGCTTTGTAGTTCATGTTGCCAGTTAGAATCTCGTCTTTCAGATTTTTAGTTTTAGGTCCAAATTTGATTAATGACAAGTAGGACCCCGTGTGTTGTTCCAATATTTCAGTGTAGGATGGTTTTTTTGAACAAACTCTTTCCGCGGTTAGACAAATAACGGCACGAGTTACACGTATTTTTCAAGTTTACGAACAAAAATGACAGCGGCATAGAATATCACATCCACCCCGCAGCTTAGATACTATGGTGATACGAGTTTTTACACCGTTGGAAGTGAGATCCAATGGCTTGGGAGTAGTCTTTGTAATTATGCACAATTTCCAAACTCTCCAAAGGTTTTTTTGCAAATAAAACATTCAGGCCTCGTGTGTGCCGCTACATCTTCGATCCAACGGCTCCCCGGTGCTCATATTAGGTGCTCCCCGTAGCTTAATTACCCACTACGGTGATATGAGCATCTAGGTCGTATGATTAGTGATCAGATGGCACATGCGTAGTACTTATACTTTCTGAGCATTTCCCAAACTCTATCAGCCGTATATTGCAAAAACATTCCAACCTCCTACTGTGGGCCGTTAGATCTCAGTGAACTCGTATCACCATAGAATCTACGGTGCGGGAGCACCTCATACTCTCCCGTGCGAGAAAACATAAGGTGCTATCGCAGCTTGGATGCTACTGTGATACGAGCTTGGAGGTCGTTTGATCTGAGATCCAATGGCATCTGAGTAGTCTTTGTGCTTGTAAGCAGTGGCCGAACTCTTTTGGTGCTTTTCTGCAAAAAAAAAATCGAACCACCGAGGAGGTGTTGTGTCACAAATCCAACGCCTCCGAAGAGCTTGTATCACCAAAGCATCTAAGGTTTGGTAGCACATGATATTCTTACATACAGGAGAATATGATGTCCTCCTTCATCTTAGATGCTACGGTGATACGAGCTTCGAGGTCATTGGATATGGGATCAAAGGGCATACAAGTAGTTTTTGTACAAATTGTGTGCAATTCTCAAACTCATCAAGGTTTCCTGCAAAAATATTAAGACACATCATGTAAGTTGCTATATCTCAGATCTACAAGCTCCAAGCAACTCGTATCGGCATATAGCATCTAAGGTATGGGGGAACATGATATTCTCCCGGGGAGGAGGGGTGGGGGGTGCACAACTAATCGATGGTTGGGAGGGTGGGGACAAATATAATCTAAACAACCCTAAACAGAGCTCCACAATTTTATCTAAGGTCGAGGGGTTGACCCCGACAATCATAACTCCTTTGAACACAACATTTGCATGTCTTTGTAGTACTAGACTTAATATTCATGTTTCAGTTCCATGTTCATTTTAAATATTGAGCTGGGGACCATGGATGTCTTACATTTACTCCTTCATTCCTAAATATTAGTCTTTTAGAGGCTTCAAATGGGTAGCACATACGGATGTATATAGACATATTTTAGAGTCTAGATTCACTCATTTTGCTCCGTATGTAGTCACTTGTTGAACTCTCTAAAAGACTAATATTTAGGAATAGAAGGAGTATTTTTGAATTCGTGTCATACATGCATGGTTTGGAAAAATAGATGCACTACACTTATTGAATTGTTGTTGTGTTCGTGCGTGTGTGTGTGTCTCTCTCTCTCTGTGTGTGTGGTCATATGCTTGATACATACAAAGTTTTCTCACCTCCATATTGTTCATCTTTTAAATTTGAATTTGCATTGGAAAACTTACTAGGGATACCATGAAATGTGAAATCCACATTGAGATCACTATATCACAAACTCACTCTAATTCAACAACTCGTCATAAATCAATTACCATGTTGAGATTAGTATTTGCAAGGAAAATACGGGTATTGTAATACACATAGATTCGTTCGCAATTTAAAAGGTTCCTTTCGTATTCTCGAATGGTAGGACCCAACGGCGTACCAGCTAGACCTTGGCTCGTGTTGATCCTAAAAAAACGGGCTTGTGTCCTTCGGTGGCGTGCATGGTACGCACATTAGGCAACCCCAACCAGTCGAGCCTCAGTGTTTCAAGTAAAAATATCTAGCGGCCAGAATTCCAGCCCTAGGAAATTCCCCTCATGTCCCCGGTCCATAATGACTCCGATGAACAACGGAGGGATGCTTTAGTATCTAGACAATGTTACCTACCGTGCCGAGCACAGTTCAATTCCCTCAGTCGCCGCTCGTCAAGGTCACCCGTCAACTACATTGCCTAGTACTACTACTACTACACCAGGATGAGCACAGAATTGAGCCCGTTTGTTCGTGCCTAGTACTTGAGTTAATATATTAGGCAATGCACTGATACGGAGGGATTATCCTTTTACTCTGCATATATAACTTGTCTGACGTCTAACTGCAAAATGTTTGACCAAATCCTTTCTTAAGAAATACAACAGGACAGATGTACAGCTTGAAAATTTATTGCATGATGTAGGTTATGATATTGTTTCGAATCCTGGATCTTAAATTTCAGAAAATCCAAAAGTGAGCATAAATTCTTGAAACTAAGCACGGTCACGTGATATGGCACAAATATTACTTCGTAAGATTTTTCTTCAATTTGAGACAAGCTGCTTATGACAAGTTGCACAAATGAAGAGCCAAGGTATTTTCGAACAAAGACCTGTCACGTTAAGGCGGACGCTTTCACTATTGAAACCGTGGGCATTTACGTGCCGCCACGAGTCTCGCTTCTCATCGGCAGGTGTCGTCCGAGCAAGCGTGTGAGTCAACGGGAGGTGTGCCAGCAGACCGCTGCGCCGGCTATCAGGGAGGCGTGTGAGCAGACCGCTGTGCAGGCTCACCGAGAGGCGAGCCCTTTGACCAGGCTCCGCCGCCCACCGTCGTCCCAACTGCTCCCACTTTTAATGTAAATCGGCGCCGCGATTTAAAATCAACCTGCGCAACCGGTATCGCTACAATCCTCTCTCTTCCTCTCCGATTCTCCCGTCGTCTACCTCCAACTAGCTCGACCTAAGCGTCGCCATGCCGCATCACGACGGTCGCCCTTAGTGTTCGATTTCTGAGAAGACACCCGGTGAGTCTCAAGAACATAAGGCGCTTTGGGACGAGCTTGAACTGGCCTTGCAGGAAGACATCGCGCCTGTCCCCACTCCCGTTCCGGCTCCCGTCGCTCCGACTGCGCCAGCGCCCATCCCCGTGGCTATGATGGGCTGGGAGCCGCACATTGTCGCCGAGCTTGATCCCACAGGGTTCCACGAGGTCCCCGCCGACTTTCACGCGCTCGTGCACCTGCCAGCGCATGCGCCTGTGCGTGCACCGACGCGCACGCCCGTGCCGGTGCCCGTGCACCTACCAACGCATGCTTGCGCTGTGCGTGCAGCGTCTTGGCGCTTTGTGCGGTGCCGTGCACACGAATGTCTCGCCACGCTATTTGGCGCTTTGTCCCAGCGGGTGCAGTGCCCCCTCAGCGGCATGGATGGCCGCCGTCGACCGCTTCCTTGCACCAACGCCAGTCGCCTCCTCCCACCAGTTGACTCGCTCCGAAGTCTAGAACATTTTGGCCTTCCTTGAAGCTAGGACAACGTCCAGGAGTACGCCAACAACGATGCAAGATGTCGCCGTCGCCATCGGTCAGTGGCCCGACGACACACAGAGCACGGCAGAGGAGCCGCTTCCCACCGCGAGACGCACCCGCCGCCGCCGCGTAATCTAAATTTGCCATGAAGAACGTTCGGATTGCCATGCTTAAAATCCAAACGTTTATCATTTTCATTTATTTTATATCGATAGTCGTATAATTTAAAGTCGGAGTCAGACTGAACGAAATGTATGGTTTGATCGATTGAATGTTCTGCTAGAGCCGTATCAAATTAAATATAAAACTTCATCAAGCCACATGTATTCCTTGTCATCCAACGACCTAGACTGCTTCAATGTCGAGCGCTCAACACGTTTAGCGTGCAGTTAATTTCATGCCAAAAATAGTGCTAATCACATGACAACACGCATATAATATCTTAATAGCTAATATCCGCATGCACTTAATATACTTCCAAATTAGCGTGCATTACATTACCTGTGACTAGTGCTGCTAATACGTGAAACTGGTGCCGTGACTTGTGAGCAGCGTCCGAGATATGGTCAGCGGCAACATCACCCATGAGTTCTTCCTGTTTGCCGTCGTCCTAAGCATAAAGGGAGGAGAGACACAGAGCACACATGGAACTCACTAGTAAGTGAAGGCGAATAGTACTAAAAATAATATTACATGTTATCCATTAATTAGGCTGTGGTACTATAAAAACATTTTGTGAACAAAGGGGATACAACAAACATTGCTATTCTACGTATGTTGCCTATTGACGTGCGGCTTGAAGGCCCTGTCGCATGTTCGATCCTCGTCCTTTATTTTTAATTTGTATATGGGTCCAAATTTGTTTCATGACATGTGGGCCCCTCGGTGTGTAGTTTGTAGCACTTTAATTTGTGGGTCGAAATTTGTCCCATTCCAAGTGGACTATCGGTGTGTAGTTTTGTAGCTTATTTATAATAATTAAAGAGAACAACATAGTTTTTTCAATAATACCATGGTGCAACGTTGAAGGCGAGAAAGGGCGTGCGAGAAGCGATGACCGAGCAGAGGAAATCAACTAGGGGAGTTGCGTGGGTTGCAGCGGTTTTGGAGTAGTTGTGGGCGAATGCTACGAAAATATAAGCTAAACCGACGGAATAAATGCCTACACAAATTAATCCAAGGTTGGAGTGCCCTCGCAATGTAAATAGCTCCGGCTTTGCGAGGATGGAGAGGTAGTAGCTTCAACGCGTGGAAGATACGGTGTGAAAGCGAGGTCAATCGAGAGACATATAGATAGAGACAAAGTGAGTGTGGTCCGACATTCATTGAACAAATATATATGCTCTGGAGAGATATTTTCCGATTGAGCTTTTGGCAAGGGTGAGGGCTGTAACATAGAGCTTGAGAGATGATCCAGTCACAGACGTGTAGATATATTTTGTGCGTGGGAGGAAGCAAGGTCAACCGATCACATAGGGTCGCCGTGCGATCGAAAGAGTGAGACGGGTTGGAGAGAGTGACCTAGATAGACGATGTGCGTGAGAGAGTATACAATGTGAATAGGTCGAATTGGGCTCAAACATGGTGATATATTGTTTTTGTCCGAGAAAGAACGAGGTCAATCGAGACATACAGAGAGAGAGAGAGAGAGAGAGAGAGAGAGAGATTGAGTGAGCCTGGCCTACCATGAGGTCGAAAGAGTGGCGGCGGCTTGGATGGACTGACCTAGATAGACAATCTGCGTGAGAGAGTATAGAGTGTGTCGATCGAGGCCCGAATAGGGAGATATATCATTTGTGTGTGAAAGAAATGAGCTTAAACGAGACTCAGATAAAGAGAGCGAGATTGAGTGAGTGGGCTCGCCGTGCGGAAGAAAGAGTGAGACAGTCTCGAGGGAGTGACCTAGATATACAACGTGTGTGCGTGCGCATGAGAGGTTGGGGGGGATAGATAGGCAATGCATGTATTTAGCACGAGAGGGTGAGAGGGAGAGGGGGAGAGAGAGAGAGCTCGGCATGAGGTGCAATGGCGGGTGTGTGAGGTAAATACATTTGGTAACAGAGTGGAAAAAGGGGTTGTGTAGTTGAGAGACTTAGAGATCGAAACATGGAGAGAAAGAATGAACGTGTGTTGGAAACCGATAGCTTCCTAAGGTGGTTAGGAGAGGAAGATTGACCGGTACAGGAAGTATGTAGCGTTTGTGGGGGGGTGCTAAAAACAACATTTGAATGTACATCATACGAGACTTAATATCGATGTTTCAATTCAGTGTACATTGTAAGGTTTGAACCGAGGACCAGGCATATGGGTAATTATTTCGAATTCGTGCCATACTAAGTTTCGAAAAGTTGACATTGACTCAATTTGTTGTGCTATTTTGTAGGTCGCATGTTTGAATCCATCCAAAAAATTTCTCACTACCATGGTGTTCATCATATACATATGAATTTGTCTTAAAAAAGTAGCGTGGATACAGTGAAATGTGAAATCCACGTTAGAATTGGAGATCGCTACATGACACACACTCTAATTCAAATAACTAACTCGTGACACACACTCTAATTCAAATAACTAATTATGTGACACACACTCTTATCCACGTTAGCGTGGGTACCGTTTCGATTTTTTTCAAATAACTCCTCATTAATTAATTTATAGTACTCCCTCTGTTCACTTTTATAAGACCTTGAAGACATTTCAGACAATGTGCAAAATAGTCCATTTTAAGTTGTGTGAAACGACTTACAAAAGTGAACGGATGGAGTATCTCATTTCGAATGACTAATTATTGCAAGGAAAACACGTGCATGGTAATACATACAAATTCGTTTGCAAATGAAAGAAGATTCGTTTGCATTCTCAAATGTAGGTGCACCAGGCAGACCAGGGTCGTGTCGGGGTGGACACTGCTTTGGTGCCTTAAAGGCAACTGCCTTTGGGTCACTGACATGTGGGCCAGCCACCTATTGGGCCCACATGTCATGGACACAAAGGCAGGTGCCTTAAGGCCCCGAAGCATAGTCCTGTCGGGGTGGTCGCGTGTGTCGGGGTGGTCGCGTGTGTTCGGCGGACGTGTAGCACCCAGCCACCCAACCCCCCCCCCCCTCCCCGCAAAAAAAGGACAACAACAATATAAGTTCGCGCTTCCACGTTTTGGATTGAAATAGCTGGCAGCCCCAATTCCAGCCCTACAAAATCTCTCTTCTCCACCTTCCCCTTCCACGCCCAGATTGCTCAAATCCCTAATTCACCGCCAACCCTCGAATCACCCCTCGTCTCGTCTCTTTCCCACCGTTCCCCACCTCTGTGTCGGACGACGACGACGAAGACGACGGTCGCGCTTCACCACCGCACCGGAGCTACCTCATCTGCACCGTCGTCCACCACACCGGGTGGTCCACCGACAACGTCGGCCGCCGCAACCGACGTGCCTCACAGACACTGAGTTCCACCGCATCAGGTGCGCTTCATCGACGCCGTCTCCCAGCTCACTGGGGCTACTTCACCGAGCACATCATCACACCTCCGCCCCCCGAGGCCGTTGGGGCTTCACCAACGGTCTCGTCCACCGCATCATAGCGCTCCGCTGCCACTCAAGATCTGCATCCGTGTGCGGCCAGCCAATGCCAGCGCATCACCCTCAACTGCTTTGAAGTGACCCGCACTCTAGCTAGGCGAGCATGCCCAAACGCCGTCCTGAACTAGGTATCCACACATCACTCCCTTGTGCACTGTTCCGACGATGTTTGGATATCCTTTCACTGCTCCCTTAGCTTACACGCCTATGCAACTCTGACTTTAACTCTTATTTCTTCTGGAGATATCATCTAAAACAAGCAAATCCATTTTTTAGCGAAGCATGACGGCGCTATGGGATCTGGTACACATCCTGCACACCCATATAACCTTGTAAGTATCTGTCCTCCGGTACAACATCGAGGTCGATTCCTCTTATTTGATCAACCAGTCGCCATGTCAAAAATGCAGAGGGGGATGCAAGGAGCACAAGGCCTGCACATCCAAGCAAGTGGTAACATGGACTTGTACATGGAACATCCCAAGCGCAAGCGAGCTGCGATGAGCACTGCATAACGAGCTAGCGTAAGTCCACGCATTTCATTTAATTAAATCTTGGCATTCGTGTATGATTTGTGTGCAATGGCTGATCCACGAATTCAAGTTACCAGGGGTGAACATTTAACTTAAATAATACGAAGCACTTGCACTCCGGAAATCAACATAACTTGAGAAATGTGAAGCTACATGCACTTTGAAAACCAGCTAATGATCCAAAGTAGTTCAGATTATAAATACTAAATGATGCAAGCACCAAAAAACACAAAATGCAACATGGCGTACAAGGACTACAAACATGGTCTGTACCTGCTTGAATTATTCGTTCTCTGGCTGAAAATATCGAAGTGTAATTGCACGTATAACCAGTGCGCAAACTGCATATCAATATATCTATCATGCACAAGTATGCCAATAGTTTCAAACAACAGTTGGAAAAGTATTTATGCTATGTTGTCATGATACGGGGACTTTCTAGTAGATGGCCTCGACGTTTCCTCAAGCTATGAAAATGCACTATAATTTCCTTGTCATCAGTTCCTGCAAATCTCTGTCTCTCTCAACATAGTAGATCATCATTAGACACTAAATCCTTCAATGAGCTTGCAAAATGCTTGCATTAGATCCCTCATTAGACACTATATGTTCATCACCAGGAGCATGTAAAATGTTTGCATCAAATCCTTCATTAGCAGTCTGTTCATTAGACACTTCAGGCTCAAGAACAACATGAGCTTGTATGTTTGCACCGGCAATTTGATTAGATACATCAGATTCAGTCAGTTCAGTATTGATTGGGGGAGTTATAAATAAGTAGAAATTAGTTTCATTTTCTCATAGATTCCCTACATACAAGCAGTTTTACAACACCGTCATGTTTAACTATTGGCCAGAAATTGAAGAGTTGAATTAGATATAATCAGGGATGTGATGTACCTGCTCGTTGCGCATGCTACTCTTGCAAGCTGCGACTGTGCGTGCGCATAAGCTTCGATGCCATGCCGTCTTTGCCGTCATTGCCTCCCACCTGAGCTACACCGTGGTTGGATCTTCATATTCCTGTCCTTCCGTTAAGCTTGAAGCCGCGACCGCCCTCAATGAGGGCGCGAGGAAATCTTGTGTCGGTCATCGTCGGCGGCTAGGTTAGGAGCGAACCAAACTGGAGGCTGGAGCGAATGAACTGTGATTTTTCCTGCTGTCGATCGATATAGGAGGCGCTCGTTTGGGCCGCGAGCCTGCTATAGGGCCTGCCTTGCACTTATGTTATTGGCCCATCCAAATTGAAACATTTTTCTTCATTTTTTACATTGCCTGCTCGTGCGTTGGGACGAACAAAACTAGCGTGGGCCAACCTAGACGACTCAAACTAGGTGCACACTTTCCAGCCACCCGAGGTGGCCGCCCGTACCAGCCCCTATGGTGGCGTCGCCCCTTTTTGCGTGTATGATTGGATAGTGAAAAATATTCCAGTGGCGCTTTTGATTTACCCACAGAATGGTTGAATTGCTTGCTTCTATGAACTGAGTTCGCCAATAATGTGAAGGATGCCAGTCTTTTCATCCTATTATAAATTGCTTAGATCTCGATATACCAAAAGTAATCGCATGAAATATCTGATAAAAGCCGATTGTGATGTGTTTGGCTACAACTAGTCTGACTACACGTCCTCATATAACATATCAAGGACGCACAATCTTACCAGATTAACCATTCGACTTACCCATGCAGTGTGGGAAGAAAGAAGTATTGGGACTGCATATCAAGGAATTGATGCCGTGGACTCCTTCGTACAACCTTGTAAGCGAAAAAGAAGTTGCAGTGTGCCTGTACAAAGAACTAGCGTAAGTTCAGTTACCTGCTTCTCGGAATTTCAGTTAGCCACTTATTGCAAAAAATTTCAATTACGTTGCTTGGCTTAATTTAGTTTGCTACTGATTACATAATGGCATAGCCTGTTAATCATATTGTAGACTACGCCTATCTATGTGTTTAATACTTACTGTTAAGAATTACATGCTTGCCTTAACTTAAATATCTACTTGTTTGTTTAAGCGCTTTCTTCTTTGCTGCAATGGGTTACAATGATGTTAATAACTACTTTTCAGCATCAATTGAAACTCCTTAATTCCTTGTTTGTTTAAGCGGTTTGCTGTTATAACTCCCAATTGAGATGTTTTGCTAACTTCAACTTTTACGAATCAATCGAACTTTAATGGCAAAACAGGTTAGCCCAAGATCAAAAGCGAGGTCCCCATGGATGTTGCATCATCCAACAGCGATGGCCTTGCCCAATCATGCATTATGAATTGCCAGCTAGCGATGCTCTAGAGGCTAAACTAGTGGTAGAAAGATATTACATACGCACTTAGAGATGAAGTTGACATGTTGAGGAAGCAAACAACACAATCACAAGCAGTACTCAAGAC
This sequence comes from Aegilops speltoides, assembly GCA_021437245.1. Lineage (NCBI taxonomy): Eukaryota > Viridiplantae > Streptophyta > Magnoliopsida > Poales > Poaceae > Aegilops > Aegilops speltoides. The sequence goes on along the minus strand of CM038147.1, from coordinate 461,015,777 downwards.
AACCATTAAATATTTGGTGGATTTCAAAACGAAGCAAGCTGAGACTGACTAGATTGTTAAGGTCCTGAAGGAAAAAAGGAAATTAAATTCCTACTTGGTAAATCATAGTGAAATGTTCTTTCCATAGTTGAATAACCTTTGTGTTGTATGTTCATGTAATCAATCAAACCATTGGTTTTAGAGATCATGTAATAATTTTTTTTTTGTTTTTTGGTTTGTAATTTTATTTGAGCACAAGTCTGTATTAATCGATAAGACTCGGAGACATTTCATTTGGATTGCTGTGCGAGACCTACAAATATGCCAATCGGGCTGAATGTGCATTCAGCAATAGTAGTAGTATAGATGGACCATAAGTGGCACGCATCGGAAAGGGCCAAGATCTGGCTAAAAAGGATCTTTGTTGTAGCCAAAAAAGTACAGTGGCCTGGCTTATGTATGTTAGTTGATATTATTGATCTATATACTCTATAAGTGTTAATATGTCTGTTAGTTCTGTACATTCTTGGTTGATTGACTCGGTATTTGAATCTTGATGCATCGCTTGTGTACTGATGACCCACAAGTGTAGGGGATCTATCGTAGTCCTTTCGATAAGTAAGAGTGTCGAACCCAACAAGGAGCAGAAGGAAATGATAAGCGGTTTTCAGTAAGGTTTTCTCTGCAAGCACTGAAATTGTAGGTGATAGATAGTTTTGTGATAAGATAAATAGTAACGAGCAACAAGTAAATAAAGTAAGTAAAGTGCAGCAAGGTGGCCCAATACTTTACGTAGCAAAGGATAAGCCTGGACAAATTCTAATAATGATAAAGGAGCTCCCGAGGACACATTGGGAATTATCGTCAAGCTAGTTTTCATCATGTTCATATGATTCGCATTTGGTACTTTGATAATTTGATATGTGGGTGGACCGGTACTTGGGTACTGCCCTAACTTGGACAAGCATCCCACTTATGATTAACCCCTATTGCAAGCATCTGCAACTACAATAAGAAGTATTAAGGTAAACCTAACCACAATATTAAACATATGGATCCATATCAGCCCCTAACGAAGCAACGCATAAACTAGGGTTTAAGCTCCTGTCACTCTAGCAACCCATCATCTACTTATTACTTCCCCATGCCTTCCTCTAGGCCCAAATAATGGTGAAGTGTCATGTAGTCGACGTTCACATAACACCACTAGAGGAAAAGACAACATACATCTCATCAAAATATCGAACGAATACCAAATTCACATGACTACTAATAGCAAGACTTCACCCATGTCCTCAGGAACAAACATAACTACTCACAAAGCATATTCATGTTCATAATCAGAGGAGTAATAATATGCATAAAGGATCTGAACATATGATCTTCCACCAAGTAAACCAATTAGCATCAACTAGAAGGAGTAATCAACACTACTAGCAACCCACAGGTACCAATTTCTGGTTTTGATACAAGATTGGATACAAGAGATGAACTAGGGTTTTGAGAGGAGATGGTGCTGGTGAAGATGTTGATGGAGATTAACCCCCTCCTGATGAGAGGATCGTTGGTGATGACGTTGGTGATGATTTCCCGCTCCTGGAGGGAAGTGTCCCAGATAGAACATGTAACGCCCTCGATGCGGCTATATCTCCCACGTGTCGAAGCACGACTTAGAGGCATAACCGCATTGAAAGCAATGTCGCAAGTGAGGTAATCTTCACACAACCCATGTAATAAATAAGGGGAAAGAGATACATAGTTGGCTTACAATCGCCACTTCACACAACTACATGAATAAAGCATTACATCATCCAGATACAATCAAGGTCCGACTACGAAACCAAAATAAAAGAAGAACCCCAAAAGTGACAAAAGTCCCCAATCGACCCCAACTGGGCTCCACTACTGATCAACTAGAACGAAACAACACAAAAGGGCAAGATCTTCATCGAGCTCCTCCTTGAGCTTGGTTGCGTCATCTGCTCGGTAACATAGGCACCTGCAAACTGGTTTTGGAAGTATCTGGTGAGCCACGAGGACTCGACAATCCCATTACCATGGGTATCAAGACTAGCAAAGCTTAATGGGAAAGGAAGGGGTAAAGTGGTGAGGTTGCGGCGACTAAGCAAGTATGGTGGCTAACCAGCGCAAAGAAGAAGCGAGAAGAGAACAAAGCGGAGCGATCGTCAACTAGCAATGATCAAGAGGTGATCACGAACACCTACTTCGTCAAACATAACACGAAACCGTGTTCACTTCCGGAATCCGCCGAGAAGAGACCATCACGGCTACACACTCGGTTGATGCGTTTTAATTCGGATCAAGTGTCAAGTTGTCTACAACGGACATTACCAAATTCCCATCGCCACATAACCGCAGGCACGGCTCTCGAAAGTTTATACCTGCGGGGTGTCCCAACAGCCCATGACAAGCTCTCGCGATCATCGAAGAATAGACCTTCACCGGAAGACCCGATCAGTCTCGGAATCCGGTACATCAAGACATTTCGACAATGGTAAAACAAGACCAGCAAAGCCGCCCGATCGCCGACAATCCCGATAGGAGCTGCACATATCTCGTTCTCGGCAACACCGGATGAGACATCCTCGAGTAAAACCGGACCTCGAGTTGCCCGAGGGGCCCGCGATCTACTCGGTTCGAACCAGCACTTAGACAAGCACTAGCCGGGGGCTAAAATAAAGATGACCCTCGAGAGCGACTCCCAAGGGAAAAGATAGGTGGTGGTGAGGCAAATGGTAAAAGTCAATGTTGGGCCTTCTTTGGACAAGTTTTATTCAAAGCGAACTATCAAGGGGTCCCATAAATCACCCGACCAGCGTAAGGACGCAAAATCCGGGAACATAACACGGTATGGCGGAAACTAGAGGCGGCAAGAGTGGAACAAAACACCAGGCATAAGGCCGAGCCTTCCACCCTTTACCAAATATATAGATGCATTAATAATATAAGAGATATTGTGATATCCCAACAAAACCCTGTCCACCATGGAGAAATCTTCAACTTCACCTGCAACTAGCAACGCTATAAGAGGGGCTGAGCAAGAGCAGTAACATAGCCAAACAACGGTTTGCATAGGAAAGGTGTCAAAGGTTAGAGGTTCATGGCAATATGGGATGGCTGGACAAACAGGTAATAGGTAGCGCAGCATAGCGAAAGAACGAGGCAACTAGCATAGCAATGATAGTAGTGAGATCCAGGGTAGCGGTCATCTTTCCTGAAATCCCGCAAGGAAGAAGAACGAGTCCATGAAGAAGACGAACGGACGAAGTCGAACGGATCCTCACAACTCCGGAACGAAACCGAAGCTAACGAGAGAAGCAAACCGGAAAGAAACAAACAACATGGTAAACACACAAGCATAAACATGTCATGATGCACAAACAACTATGATGCATGTCCGGTTTAATAAGGCATGGCATGGCAAAGTGCAACAAATAATACTACAAGTTAAGTGGAGCTCAATATGCAACGAGTTGCATATTGACGGAACACCACATGCAATTATTTAGTTTGATCTTGTTATGTACCCAACAATATTAAATGTTGATTAACATAGCAAGGGGTGAAGCACAACAAAACTACCTAGCTAGGCAAGTTTAAATGAGGCCGGAAACAACGAACAACAAATCCGGAAAATCCTCATATGCAAATTATGAATTTGGTACTGTTCTGCCCTAAACCATATTTTAAAGTTGTTAAACAGGAAAATAAAGTAGACCACGTTAATCTAGGCATTTTCCACCCCATTTACATATAAAGAACATTTAATTCGAGCTACGGTTATTTAGTTATGAATTAAATCATTTTAACATGGCATTTAAGCAAATTTAAACAAACATCATTTTAATCATTTCAAACATGGATGAAAATGGCATATTATGAAACTAGATGAAATTCTAAGCATTTTACATATAAAGTTTGTTTTAATCCGATGCACCGATTAATTAGTTATTATATGCATGATGCTTAGGGGTTTTACGCAAAGCAGTAATTATTTGGATAATGTGAAAATCATGACGGAAAAAAAAACATGCTCTGGGCTGAATCTGAGGTGAACTGGGCTGGACAGAGAGGAGGGGCGCTGGGTGTAGCTCACCAGTGGGCTTGCCCGATTGGAGGGAGGCTGCAGGAGGGGGCGGTGGCGGAGCTGGGCTGGGGCTGGAAGCCACGAAAGGCTGGGGTTCGTCCTCCTCCTCGTGCGACCGCCTGACGAGCACGAGGGGAGGCGGCCATGGCAGCGGCGGGCGGCGCGCCAGCAAGGAGGTAGAGGCGAGGCCGATGGGGGCTGGATCCGAGCGGATCGGGCCGGGGAGCTCGTTCAGCGGCACGGCGAGGCGGACGGCGAGCTCCATGGGTGGAGAGGCTCTCAATGGCGGCGCGGCTGCAGCAAACAGGGAAGCGAGGGGAGGTTAGAGGCGGCGAGGAAGGTAGGAGAAGGATGGAGCGGGGCGGCGCGACTGGCCGGGTCGCCGTGGCGAGCAAGCGACGGCGGCGGGATCGGGAGGCTGGGCGGCGCAGTTGGGCAGCGATGCTCTGCGAAGCAGCGGCGGCGTTTCGGGCCGCTCCGACCTGGCGGGCATGTGGCTCAGCGGACCTCGCGGTGGAGGAGGCGAGGTGGGAGGCCTTGAGCGATGGCGTGGCGGCGGTTGGTTGGGAGCAGCGGCGAGGCGGCGTGTCGGCTCTGATTGGCGGGTGATCGTCCGCGGACGTGTCGGCTGAGCGGCGCGTCCGGCCTTGAGGGGAAATTGGGGTTTGAAATCATCAAGGATTTGGAATGGGGGGTGTATATATAGGCATAGAGGAGCTAGGAGAGTCCAAATGAGGGCGGTTTTCGCCCGCGATCGTGATCGAGCGACCGAGAGCATGGAGGGAGTTAGATGGGTTTTGGGCCACTTGGAAGGGTGTTGGGCTGCAACTCAAAGAGGGCTTTACGGTTACCGGTTAACCGTTGGAGTATCAAACGACCTCCAAATGGCACGAAACTTGACAGCGGTCTACGGTGCTATACCAAGGCAGCTTGGCAAACCTCGGCCATTCGAGAAAGTTTAATACCCGCTACGAAGAGAGTCAAGAAGGGGCGCCGGATGACATAGGGCGCCGGATTGCAAAAGCGGACAACGGGAAAAGGCTCGAAAGCATGAGATGAACATGTATGCCAATCGATGCACATGATGACATGATAAAATGCAAATGATGACATGGCAAATGCAACACGCAAGCAAATGACATGGCAACGCGAAGGCGAATAAGCGACGGACACTGGCGCGAGCGAATGCAGGCGTTACAATACTCCACCACTACGAGAGGATCTCGTCCCGAGATCTAGGATGGCACCGGAGGGAAAACGGAAGAGAAAGAGAAGAGGTAAAACTAAGTTGCTTCTTTGACCAACGAGTGAAACCATGAACCTTGAGAGGTTGAGCAATTTAAAAGAAAGAGTACAACAGAGATGAACGAGATTGCAAACAATCCGGTAGAAAAGAGGAACAAGGAGTATTACAAGAACTTGAAGGTTGCAAAGACATGAATCAAGAGTTTAATGGACAAGATAGAATTTAAAACCACTGCGGTTAAAACAAGATGGGAGAGGAAGAAATTCGGGCAGCACTCCGGTTGAAAGAAGAAGGAAAACTTGATGAGATGAAAAGATATTGAAGAGATGATACAACACTCCGGTTAAATGGATAAGCCAGAAAAACACGACCCTCACAACTTGAGATGATGAGTGAAGAGAGCAACATCACAATGCCTCCGTAAGAAAGAATAGAAGATAGATCATTGGAATAACAGAATGGAGAAGAAAAAGACAACTTCTGCCACAAATGAGCTTGGAAAGCATCCTTGCAAATAAGGATTGAACGGAGTTGTTGGAAAAATCAATCAACGAAAAGAATAAGCTTGTGGCGGGCTTATGAAAACATCTCTAAATTATGAGGTGAGCTTCTGCCACCAACGGAAACAAATGATTGGATTGATATCAACAAGGAGACAAGAAACTTATTTCACCGGGAGGACAAATGAAGAACTTGGGTCATTTATAAGCACCATAAATAGCAACAATCCTTAGGGAAAGCTTTAGGTGAAATATAACCCAAGATAACTCCAATGAAGAGACTGATGGATTTAAAATACCTCATTCTTGACAACATATGAATCATGAAACAAGGAGGAAATTGTCAAGAGTGACATATCACCATATGAAAAGATAAGGTAGAAAGAATTGCACTTCGGATGCAAGATGAAGAATGCTTGTACTCCTCAAAACAAAACATGTGTTGGGCACAAGGTTTATTTTAGAGTATAGCTTGGCGGGTCATAACTTCAAGAGAAATCTTGAAGAACAATTCGAGAATGAAAGGAATCCTTGACGAACCACCATGTAGAAACTCCGGTATAAAAAGGATGGTGGAAAGAAGGAGAAGTTGAAAACACAAGGTGTACCTTGCAATGATTTAGATGGAGCTTCATAACGAGATAGTTGAGAGAGCTTGGAACTCCGAAAAGAAAGATGAAGCCTCTCGAACCGAGAATGTGATATGATGACCAACTCCGGAAAGAAAGATGAATCACTTGTAATCAAGAATTTATTCATCATGAATAAGCTCCGGAAGAAAAAGAATTGAATCACCTCGAGGAAATAAGAATAAGATTTATTGTATGCTTATCCTTCATCAGATTAAATTGATGACAAGCAATGGATTTGGCATACTACTTATTCTCGAAGAAAGGATTAAGATAGAAATGGCGCAAGCTTGAGAAGGTCTTGATGGAACCACCGGTGGGATTGAAAAGAACGAATGAATTGATATGATAACGAAAGAGGTGAAATCTTGAACGAACCACCGTAAGAATTGAAAATGAAAGTAGCAAAGGCACAACTCACCGGGAAGACTTGGAAAACGAATGAAGATATTTGAGGGGATTTAGATACATGAGAACGAAGAGATCATGAACTGATTAGAGGGTATTTGAGCGATGCACCGGAAGAATATAGAGAAGGCGAGCAAAAGGCTGAGAATGAATAACCGAAATGATGGCCTTCGTAGGAATAAAATGGAAAGAACTCACGAAATGCTCGGATGGGTGAAAAGAATTCCCACAATCGAAAACAGTTATGAGAGGATGGCATCAAACTAGAACCATGAATCTTGAAGAGAATATAGCAAGATTAAAGAGAAACTCTTCTTGATCTTCAAATGATGAGAATGACAACGAGAAACAACACCAAGAACTATTGAGGCACACCGGAAGAATCAAAAGCGAAGAGGTTGAGCCAACTATGAAAAGAATTTGAAAGATCTTGGAGAAAAGCATTTGACTGATGATAACTCATTCTTACGTCAAACTTGGAAAGCATTTAAGAATAACTCCGGAATAATTAGAAGAGTCAGGTAAGATCCTGGGAAAAGACCTGTGGGTTAGGGCCCACTCAAAAGAACACCGTTGAAAAGATTTAAAAGAGATGTTGCACCGGTTGAATAAAATGGCTTGAATGAGATAACAACCTCGAAATAGCTTGAACGGGTTAAGAATGGAAACACAAATCTTCGAGATATCTTGAGCACTCCGGAATAACAAATAGCGAGAAGTAGAATGATAATGAGGTGCGCCGGTATGAGAAGACATTGAAATGAGGAAAAAGGTATGATCAACAAAACTTGACTTGAATCCACCGGAGAAGAGAAAGGAAAGAGGAATCCACCGGAGTAAAACAAAGGCAACTTGGGATGAACGAAACAAACACCGTTGAGAAAACTTAGAATTGATCTTGCGGATGGGGAGAATGATGGGATCATCTTGAAGAGAAGCGCACCGATTGGAAAAGAATTAACATGACAACCTCAATGATAAAAAAGGATTAGTATTCACATAGCAATATGAGAACACCGTTTAGGAAAAGGTATGGATTCAACATTTGACTTCGAAGCAACTCGAATACCACAAATAAAAAAAACAAAGGATTTGGCTTGCAGAATAAGCCGGAAACAAACATATGATAGAGATTTACCCAATCCCATATCATGCATCTGTCGGAAAGATATTCTAGGAGCTACTTGAATTCCCACCTATAAAACTCCCGAAACTTTCTGGTTATGCAATCTGGTGTTGGGGATACAGGGGAGCAATATATCTCACCCAAACTAACAATCCCTACATCCATTGTATCCATCCGTCAACACATAACCAAGAAACCTTGAAATCGTCTACCTCAACCTTGAAAAGCATCCGTTATCTGAGTCATGGCAATACTCCGTACTCAGCTCGATCTTTGGGTTAGCGGGTTATCTCACCAACAACTGCATAAAAGAGATTTTCGATGTCGGCGTACTAAACTCGGGTATTCCAGAACTGCAGCGATAAATTATGGCGACAACACCTCGGAGCTCAACTCCCGGGACACCTCCAAAAAAAAACCCTGTGACGGGGAGGCACCAAGACAATGTTGTCATCATAAAACCATCGAACGATTCTAAGATACCAGCGTGATCCTAAAAAAATTTAGTGAAATTTGAGAGAGAAGAGTCAAAACTCTCGTCGGGATACCTCACCGAGGCGGCGAAGGGGTGAGGAGTAAAAAAATTCCTAACTCTCCGATATATATAATCCTAAATGACTCAAAACATTTTTCTAGGCACAACTCGGCCGCTAACAACGATCAGCGGTGGGGCTCCTAAAGTCGGGAAGGCTCGATTACCAACATAGCGCCCTCGATGCGGCTATATCTCCCGATGTCGAAGCACGACTTAGAAACATAACCGCATTGAAAGCAATGTCGCAAGTGAGGTAATCTTCACACAACCCATGTAATAAATAAGGGGAAAGAGATACATAGTTGGCTTACAATCGCCACTTCACACAATTACATGAATAAAGCATTACATCATCCAGATACAATCAAGGTCCGACTACGGAACCAAAATAAAAGAAGAACCCCAAAAGCGACAAAAGTCCCCGATCGACCCCAAGCTGGGCTCCACTCTTGATCAACTAGAGCGAAACAACACAAAGGGCAAGATCTTCATCGAGCTCCTCCTTGAGCTTAGTTGCGTTATCGCTTTCGATAACATAGGCACCTGCAAACTGGTTTTGGAAGTATCTGGTGAGCCACGAGGACTCAGCAATCCCATTACCATGGGTATCAAGACTAGCAAAGCTTAATGGGAAAGGAAGGGGTAAAGTGGTGAGCTTGCAGCAGCGACTAAGCAAGTATGGTGGCTAACCAACGCAAAGAAGAGCGAGAAGAGAACAAGCGGAACGGTCGTCAACTAGCAATGATCAAGAGGTGATCCTGATACCTACTTACGTCAAACATAACACAGAAACCGTGTTCACTTCCCGGACTCCGCCGAGAAGAGACCATCACGGCTACACACTCGGTTGATGCGTTTTAATTCGGATCAAGTGTCAAGTTGTCTACAACCGGACATTAACAAATTCCCATCGCCACATAACCGCTGGCACGGCTCTCGAAAGTTTATACCTGCAGGGTGTCCCAACAGCCCATGACAAGCTCTCGCGATCATCGAAGAATAGACCTTCACCCGGAAGACCCGATCAGTCTCGGAATCCGGTACATCAAGACATTTTGACAATGGTAAAACAAGACCAGCAAAGCCGCCCGATCGCCGACAATCCCAATAGGAGCTGCACATATCTCGTTCTCGAGGGCAACACCGGATGAGACATCCCACGAGTAAAACCAGACCTCGAGTTGCCCGAGGGGCCCCCGATCTACTCGGTTCGAACCAGCACTTAGACAAGCACTTGGCCGGGGGCTAAAATAAAGATGACCCTCGAGAAGCGACTCCCAAGGGAAAAGATAGGTGGTGGTGAGGCAAATGGTAAAAGTCAATGTTGGGCCTTCTTTGGACAAGTTTTATTCAAAGCGAACTGTCAAGGGGTCCCATAAATCACCCGACCAGCGTAAGGGACGCAAAATCGGGAACATAACACGGTATGGCGGAAACTAGAGGCGGCAGAGTGGAACAAAACACCGGGCATAAGGTCGAGCCTTCCACCCTTTACCAAATATATAGATGCATTAATAATATAAGAGATATTGTGATATCCCAACAAAACCACATCCACCATGGAGAAATCTTCAACTTCACGCAACTAGCAGCGCTATAAGAGGGGCTGAGCAAGAGCGATAACATAGCCAAACAACGGTTTGCATAGGAAAGGTGTCAAAGGTTAGAGGTTCATGGCAATATGGGATGGCTGCACAAGCAGTAATAGGTAGCGCAGCATAGCGAAAAAAGCGAGGCAACTAGCATAGCAATGATAGTAGTGAGATCCGGGGTAGCGGTCATCTTGCACGAAATCCCGCAAGGAAGAAGAACGAGTCCATGAAGAAGACGAGCAGACGAAGTCGAGCGGATCCTCACAACTCCGAACGAAACCGAAGCTAACAAGAGAAGCAAACCGGAAAGAAACAAACAACATGGTAAACACACAAGCATAAACATGTCATGATGCACAAACAACTATGATGCATGTCCGGTTTAATAAGGCATGGCATGGCAAAGTGCAACAAATAATACTACAAGTTAAGTGGAGCTCAATATGCAACGAGTTGCATATTGACGGAACACCACATGCAATCATTTAGTTTGATCTCGTTATGTACCCAACAATATTAAATGTTGATTAACATAGCAAGGGGTGAAGCACAACAAAACTACCTAGCTAGGCAAGTTTAAATGAGGCGGAAACAACGAACAACAAATCGGAAAATCCTCATATGCAAATTATGAATTTGGTACTGTTCTGCCTAAACCATATTTTAAAGTTTTAAACAGGAAAATAAAGTGGACCACGTTAATCTAGGCATTTTCCACCCCATTTACATATAAAGAACATTTAATTCGAGCTACGGTTATTTAGTTATGAATTAAATCATTTTAACATGGCATTTAAGCAAATTTAAACAAACATCATTTTAATCATTTCAAACATGGATGAAAATGGCATATTATGAAACTATATGAAATTCTAAGCATTTTACATATAAAGTTTGTTTTAATCCGATGCACCGTTAATTAGTTATTATATGCATGATGCTTAGGGGGTTTTCTGCAAAACAGTAATTCGCTGGATAATGTGAAAATCGCAGACAGGAAAAAAAACATGCTCTGGGCTGAATCTGAGGTGAACTGGGCTGGACAGAGAGGAGGGGCGCTGGGTGTAGCTCACCCAGTGGGCTTGCCCGGTGGAGGGAGGCTGCGAGGAGGGCGGTGGCGGCCGGGCTGGCCTGCCTGAAGCCTGAAGGCGCTGGGGTTAAATCCTCCTCCTCGTCGACCGCATGAGCACATAGAGGCGGCCATGGCAGCGGGCGGCGGCGGCGCTGCAAGGAGGTAGAGGCGAGGCCGATGGGGGCTGGATCCGAAGCGGATCGGGCCCGGGAGCTCGTTCGCGGCGGCGAGGCGGACGGCGAGCTCCATGGTGGAGAGGCTCTCAATGGCGGCTGGCTGCAACAAAGCGGGAGGCGAGGGGAGGTTAGGGGCGGCGAGGAAGGTAGGAGAAGGATGGAGCAGGGCGGCGCGACTGGCCGGGTCGCCGGGCGGCGAGCAAAGCGAACAGTGGCGAGGATCGGGAGGCCGGGCGGCGCGGCTCGGCTGGCGTGCTCTTCTGCGAGCTCGGCGGCGGCTCGGGCCTGCTCCGACCTGGCGGGCATGCGGGCTGGCTCAGCGGACCTCGCGGTGGAGGAAGCGAGTGGGGGCGCGGTCGATGGCGTGGCGGCGGTTGGCGAGGAGGCGGCGGAGGCGGCGTGTCGGCTCTGATTGGCGGTGACGTAGCGTCCGGCGGGCGTGTCCGCGCGTGGCGGACGCGTCGCGTGCGCGGAGAAATTAGGGTTTCGGGGGAAATCATCCGGGATTTGGAATGGGGGGGTGTATATATAGGCATAGAGGGAGCTAGGAGAGTCCAAATGAGGAGCGGTTTTCGGCCACGCGATCGTGATCGAACGACCGAGAGCATGGGGGGGAGTTAGATGGGTTTTGGGCCACTTGGAAGGGGTGTTGGGCTGCAACTCAAAGAGGGCTTTACGGTTACCCGGTTAACCGTTGGAGTATCAAACAACCTCCAAATGGCACGAAACTTGACAGGCGGTCTACCGGTGCTATACCAAGGCCGCTTGGCAAACCTCGGGCCATTTCGAGAAAGTTTAATACCTGCACACGAAGAGAGTCAAGAAGGGGACGACGGATGACATAGGAGCGCCGGATTGCAAAACGGACAACAGGGAAAAGGCTCGGAAGCATGAGATGAACATGTATGCCAATGCGATGCACATGATGACATGATAAAATGCAAATGATGACATGGAAAATGCAACACGCAAGCAAATGACATGGCAACGAAGGCGAATAACTGACGGACACCTGGCGCAACGAATCTGGGGCGTTACAGAACAGCTCCGCCAGAGCCCTAGATTGATTCCGCCAAGGTTCCGCCTCATGGCGGCGGAGTTTCGTCCCGTAAGCTTGCCCACGATTTTTTTCAGGGTAAAAGTGATGATATAGCAGAAGATGGACGTCGGAGGCCCACCAGGGGGCCCAAAAGATAGGGGCGCACCCCCTGTCTCCTGGACAGGGTGTGGGTCCCCTGGCCTATTTCTATCGTTTAGAAATTCTTATTAAATCCAAAAAGTTGTTTCGTGGAGTATCAGGACTTTTGGAGCTGTGTAGAGTAGGTTTCCAACATTTGATTCTTTTCCAGCCAGAATTCCATCTGCCGGCATTCCCCCTCTTCATGGTAAACCTTGTAAAATAAGAGAGAATAGCCATAAGTATTGAGATATAATGTGTAATAACATCCCATAATGCAATAAATATGGATATAAAAGCATGATGCAAAATGGACGTATCATGTACATATCTAAATGGGAGTACACATTATGCTGTGTGTGACCTTTGAGTTGGACATGAAGTGTTCCAAATATTCGAATTCATCTTAAACTGGATTCTAGTTTCTGAATTTGAGTATCGGCATTTGTAAACCATATTCATATATAACAGTGGAATACATCTTTGTCGTCCTTTTGAAGATATATAAAAACACATAGAATGATTTATAAAGATTCATATAGGAATACAAAATGGATTCGAATTTAGTTGCTAGGGTAAACGTGGATGCTTATTGTCCCAAAATTCGAAAGAAGCAGCAAAATGTCCATTCCCACGTCGGTTGCCCGAAGCCAAGTGTTTGGGAGATGGAAATTATTGTCTACCCATTACACGGACAATCCATCGGCCCGATTTCCGCTCCTCTAAATAGGGGTAGGTTAGTAACTTCAATTAGACGTGACACGACCGCCTCTGAGCCCATTCCGACACGGTGCGCGTCAAACATGGGCGGCAAAACTCATTTGATTCAAGCTCGTCCGAAAGACCTCTGTTTCACCCTCCATTCCCCATTCATACACGATGGGCGGCAAAACAAACTCGACTCGACCGAAATCGATGTAGGCAAATATTTTCAATAGGGGCAGGTTTGTAACTTCACTCAGACGTGACACAACCGCCCTACCTGTCAGCCCCGTTCATACACCGTGGGTGCCAATCATGGGCACCAACCACCCTCTCCTCGCCCGAAATCGCTCTGGCAAATATTGGCGAGATGCGAGATTACCGTCTTATCCCCAACCGACAAGACATCAAATTTTAAACGGGGGCTAAGTTCGTAACTTTCCCATATTTCAGACAGGCGCGTCCCAAAAACATGGTTCCCCGTACCTCTCCCTCCATTTTTGCCATTCATACACTGTCCGCGCTAGAACACCCCATCCCCACACCAGCCTCCGTCCGCTACCCCATCCATCGCCGCCATCCTCCACCACATCCATCGCCACCGTCATCCACCATGCCGGAGCGCCTACCAAGACCGTGTCGTCCACAGCTAGAGATGGACGTTTCTCATCCACAGCGATGGACCAATAGCCTTGCATCGCGTCCTCTCGCTTCATCGGCGTCGTCGTCCTCTTTGCCGGGGCCGCTCACACGACCTTCTCTTCCACCGCAACGAGACTTATCCCCCGATGCACCCGTCTACCGTCACAGATCTACTTCAACACCACCGACAGCCATCGCACCCCCGATGCCTACACGATGCCACAAGAGAGGTGGTACTTCATATCTCCTCAACTTTTTGATCTCAACCAGAAAATAGATCTTAACTTGGTTACTCTACCTTCTTTTTAGCTCTTAGAATTTAGTTCTTAGTTCGAAGAAAATAATGGATGCTAAATATCATTTCTCCGATTTGCAGCTTCAAATCTGCCATGGCACAGCCATAATACGGTTTAATTGATCATGCTTAGGGTTTAATTGATCATGTTGGTTCCGTGGTGGTTTCTTTAATAGAAATCGGAGGGGAAACCCTCTTTTGCTAAAAAGAATATGCTTAGAGTTTCCCTCTTTTATGATCACTATACGATCAGAATACGTGCTTCGTGTCATAGTAACACTGCTCCACCCATCAAGCTAAACAAGCTTAATAGTTCAAATACGAATTTGATATTATTAAAATAGAGTTGTTTAATTGGTCAGCTAAATGTTCCTAAATTAGTATCAAAAATGCATGTTTGCCCTCGGGTGTGTATCTCTACAGGGTGCCCACAGTGGGCCGGCCCACCCTGGGATTTTGGGTCGTCCCAGGCCCCGATTCCCCTCTGTTCTGCTGCGCGCTTCCGATCTCTACTCGCCCCCAGCCGCCTGCCTCGCCGGCGACTTGCCGTCCCCGGACGGCATGACTCTAGGAGGAGACGCCGGACTAACAGGAGGCCAGGAGCCGCTCGCTCAATAGCATCACCGCTGCCCGGGTGCGGCGCCGTGCCTACCTTCCCAGACCGTTCAGGGCTCAGGCGTGCAGCACCCACCAAGCCAACAGGATTTATCCTGAGATACGTCCTCAACACTCAAGCAGCCACTCCTCATCACCCATTTTCTAATTGATTCATTACTCATTAGGCAGGACTGTCATTAGGGTTTGTTGTGTGCTCAATGCTACCTACATTTAATGATTCAGATGTATTTCAGTAATCTTTAGTACCTCTAAAGTTCACAGGGTTTTCAAAATTCCGGCCCTCCGAATAGAAACTACTCATTTTGGATTGTTGGTCGTAGTGACATTGACCCAGATTACTACCGCAAGCCAGGTTTGTCAACAATTTTACTTGTCTTTCTTACTCATTCGATATAATAAGTGCTAGACAAACTTCTTCATTCAGATTTTGAATGGTCTCTTACTGCAGTTACAATTCTGCATACTTGTCCTAGTAAGCTCACAAGTAAATGATTGATTCACTACATCTATGCCTGCCTTGTCATATTTGTTGTCAATATTCTTTTAGGGTGGACCACCTTGTTTCTAAATACTGGAACCATAGACATGGATGAATAGTATGTCTCTATGTGATCTCTTCCATCATGTGTGGGTAACGAACACTGCATTGTATAGAAAGAAAGTGTCATTTCTAGCCTTTACATAGGTTTCGATCTTTTACATGGAATACAATCTGCCTACTTGCTTTGTGTCGCACTACCAACACTCCACCCTTGAAGCTAAACATTACGCCACTCATAATTGCTTAGTTTATTTGTTCAAATACGGATTTCATATGATTCTAATGTTCCTACTTCAGTTTTGAAATGTGTGTCTGCCTATTATAGAGACATATGGGGTTTGTATTTCTGTGTGTGGTCTGGTCAGCATGGTTGGGGAGGTGAACTTTGCATATGCAGGGGTTTATAGGGAGACACTCTCCAAGTTGAATCCACAATGCATTCCATAGATAATCTGACTACTTTTTATGTTTTCATGAATCTCAGATTCTGAACAACATCGTAATGACTATGAGCTTGCGCGCATGAAAAGAATAAAGAAGAACAATGCCATGGCTGTCAAACTTGGCATTAAGGGACTGAAATCAAGTCTGGATGCAATGCAATGCAAACGCTCTCCACCTACAGATTCATGCTCAGAATATGATCCTAACAGTGATTTTGAGCTAGAGGGAGACCTAAGTCAATGTAGCTCCCTAGAGGAGGAGTCAGAGGAAGATGCCCTATCTTATTCACCCATCAAGGTACTTGCTCTAACTTTCCAAGGTTACATTGCTCGCACATATCTTACAACTGATGCTTTGCATTGCTTCTACTTTGTTGAGCTGCCATTAGCTTAGTTTACACATCGTGTATGTGAATACGCCCTACCTATCCATTTTCAGTACATATTCCATCTGTCATCATAACATATTTATCCATTCAAATGATGTTCTTGTGTATCAGACGTTCAAAAGGAAGAGGGCGATTGCTGATCGTGGAGGAGCACAAGCAAAGTATTTGGAAAAGGTAGTGGCACCTGATAAATCAAATAACCCATTAGGTGTAGTTGCAATATCACCTGACCCACAAAATACCCCAACTGTCGTGGAATTGTCACGGCAGATGTCCTTAGTGTGAGGACTTAGTCGTGAGGCCAACGCATCTATGTGGTAGCTTGAGAGGGGTTGTGCGGAATCGAGAGACGCAACATAAGACAAGGATTTAGACAGCTTCGGGCCCCGGGAAACATCATCCGATAATAACCCTACATGTTGTTTGTGGCTAAGTCTCATTATGATCATGAGGGAGTCGCCGATAAGCCGGTTTTTTGTGTCTAGCCCTAGAGATTGTTTCTTCTTGCTTGTTCCTCTTTGGGGAGCCCTACCCCTCCTTATATAAGTTGAAGGGGCGGCTTACATGTAGAGTCCTAGTAGGATTAGAACTAACTTATTCTCTATTACAAGTCGGATACAAGTACGGGTCTTGCTTCCTTGTAAAGGAAATATTCATCATGCCTTCCGTCTTAAGCCGGCCCACAATAACATGAGCCGGCCTACTGGGCCTTGGGCCTTTGTCATCCGTCTGATTGCATGGGCCATCATTAAGTCGCCAGGCGCGTGAGTCGTCACACCAGTGAACCGCCAGACCCGTAAGTCGCCAATCCTCCGGCGGGTTATGATGAAGCGCCAAGTCTGGCCGGGTCATACTTCCGGCCGGGTCATACCGCGGGGTATATCCCCGACATTAGCCCCCAGTTTAATTTGGATTTATCCATGTTAAATTGATCCTGTAAAATAAATACAAGAACAAACTTGATAGGTTGTTCTTCGGGTTAAATATTTTCCCGAACCAGCACCAGGTCATCTTTAAGTCATAGTCATTTCCTCCTGGATACATACTCAAGATCTTATAGCAAATCTCTTTTAACAGATATGTCCAAACCTTGCCAATGCAAAAAATCCAGGCATTTCTTCTAAAAAAATCCGGGTCAATAGGCCAGCTTCATAACCAATTTGCTGACATTGGCTTTTGTAGAGAAATATTATAAGAAATAATCCATTTGAGTCGGCCTTCAGTGCTCTGACTTGACGAAAATATTGGTCTTTATCGGCGTTCTGGGAACGGGGGTACCCAGATTTGCCTGCCTGCGGCCTGCGGCGTGGCTCAAGGAGTGGCCCAGTACGGCCCATCTTCATCAATACATGCTCAAGACCCTCGTGAGGGGCCAAGCCTCGCGGGGCAGACGACTGGAGGCTTCCTCAGGCACGGCCTTGTCAGGCTGGCTCACGAGGAAGCGGAGAGATCAAGGCGGGGTACCTCACGAGGTGCCCGTGATGCAAGCCATGACGACCAAGGCACAAGCGGGCGCTAGGCGGGCGTCGGCCCGCGCAGAGCCCTTGTTTCCCCTTTCGTGCAAAGGGGGCAAGCGTAGGCGAGAGTATCAAGCAAAGGCAACCATTTCGGTGCAACAAGACCAAGACCAGCAGGACGGCAGAACGGAGGTCATCGTGGAGCCCAACCAGCGTCATCGTCAGGATCTTTTGGCAGGCGCGGACCAACTTTAGTCAGGATAAGTGTACTAGATGTTCCCCTTCAAAATGGCCAATTGTTGGCGCCCTTCCCGCTCAATATTTGGGGAGAGGCCTGGGGCCTTCGCCTATAAATAGGACTAGCCACCCACAGGGTAGAGGCATCTAGAGAGACATGGGATCTTGATCGGCATTGAGCTAGAGATCAACCATAGAGAGAGAGAGAGAGGCGACTGAACTCCCCTATCAGTTCATCGCACCAGCCAAGAACAGACCCTCGCGAGCTGTTCTTCCCTTGTACTATTCCTCATCAGCCCCAGAGGCAATCCACACACCACAAACTGAAGTAGGGTATTAGACCACAATGGTGGCCTGAACCAGGATAAATCTTGTGTCCCTTGTGTTGTTCTTTGAGTAGTTTAGATCCTTGCGAGGCGGTGAAACATGGGTAGGCTGGGGGTGTGATCTCTGCACGCACCCCAGTGTTCGAAACTCAAGGGTCTGCCGGAACCCGAAATCCGACATTTGGCGCGCCAGGTAGGGGTGTGCCAGAATCTGCCTTCCGTTGCCTCATGTTTTCACTGCCCGTCCCGTCCATGTCAAACGCACGTCGCGCCCGCGCTGAGCGTCGGGCCGCTCTCGCCGCTTGCATCACCTAGATGGCCCTCGTCGGTGGGCACCCCCGTCGTTCCCTGTCGCCTGCCGTCAACACCGTCACCGACCCGGCGGGGAACGAACAGCAGGCGTCGTCCCTGCATCCGTCAATGCGGCGAGAAGGCCGCACCGCCACTCCGTCGCTGACTCCGGCCGACTCCTCGTCTCACGCCCGTCGCGCTCCTGCGGACGCGCACGCCGCACTGCTCCTGGCGCGGGAGCTCCTGCACTACCGTCCCATCGACGACCTCTACGACGAGTGGCTGGCCCGCATCACCGAGCTCGTCAGCGCCGCTGGGTGCTCCCCTGCACCATCCCTCTCGTTGCACCGCGCACCGCCCTGCATGGGCGACGAAGCTCCGGGGGTGCCTCAGCCGCCTCCACCTCAAGAAGGCGCCTTGGCTCCAAGGCGCATGGCCCCTGGGCGAAACCCACTCCATCCGGCGCCAGCACAGCAAGAGAAGAGCTGCCAAGAGATTCCTCGTCCCCAAGAAGCCGCCCGTGTGTTCCCCGCACCAGCTCGGCACGAGCGCGTGCCCGCTCCGGCGCATCAAGACCCCGCGCTGCACCTGGCTACAGCGCACAGAGACCCGCAAGATCAAGCTCTTTGTCACCAAAGGGCCCCCGCGGCCACTGCAGGCTGCCATGCCTTCTCCGCCGAGCAGCGCAGCGTGGCCTGACCGGGCAAGTTCAAGCCAGACCTGCCCTCGTGCTACGATGGCACGGCTGACCTTGCTGAGTTTCTCTAGCTCTACGAGCTGGGCATCGAACCTACCAATGGAGATGAGAAGGTCATGGCGAACTGGTTCCCCATGGCGCTCAAGGACGGCGCCCGCACCTAGCTCTGAACACGGCTCTGCACGGTATCCTCTGGGGCGAGATCGCACCCGATTCATCGCCAACTTCCAAGGCACCGCGATCGGCCCCGACCATGAGCGACTTGCGCGCCGCATCAAGCGGCAGCGGGGAGAGGCGAGGAGTCTGGATTAGGGGTGTCCGGATAGCGGACTATATCCTTTGGCGGACTCTGGACTATGAAGATACAAGATTGAAGACTTCGTCCCGTGTCTGGATGGGACTTTCCTTGGCGTGGAAGGCAAGCTTGGCGATACGGACATGTAGATCTCCTACCATTGTAACCGACTCTGTGTAACCCTAACCCTCTTCGGTGCCTATATAAACCGGAGGGTTTTAGTCCGTAGGACGAACAACAATCATACCATAGGCTAGCTTCGAGGGTTTAGCCTCTCTGATCTCATGGTAGATCTACTCTCGTACTACCCATATCATCAATATCAATCAAGCAGGAGTAGGGTTTTACATCCATCGAGAGGGCCCGAACCTGGGTAAAAACATCGTGTCCCTTGTCTCCTATTACCATCCGCCTAGACGCACACTTCGGGACCCCCTACCCGAGATCCGCCGGTTTTGACACCGACATTGGTGCTTTCATTGAGAGTTCCTCTTTGTCGTCATCTTTAGGCCCGACGGCTCCTACGATCATCAACATCGATGCGGTACAGGGTGAGACTTTTCTCCTCGGACAGATCTTCATATACGGCGGCTTTGCATTGTGGGCCAATTCGCTTGGCCATCTGGAGCAGATTGAAAGCTACGCCCCTGGCCACCAGGTCAGATTTGGAAGTTTGAACTATACGGCTGACGTCTGCGAAGACTTGATCTTGACGGGTTCGAGCCACAGCCAAGCGCACCGCCTTTGCCACGATGGGCATGATCTAGCTCTGCGCGAATAGTGCCACGAGGCCGCACCAGTATCCGCTCTGACCCTTAGCTAGGAGCCGACTGCGCCGATCGAGGACGGGTGGCTGGACACCGCCTCGGGGGCTGCGATCTCTACGGCGATTGAGCCGAACACCATCCCTATCCTTTGCAAGGCTCGTAACTCCAAGGTGCCGGACTCCTCTCCAGACTCCGAACCTTCCGCGCCCCTGCCAATCGAATCAGATTGGGCGCCGGTCATGGAATTCACCGCCGCGGACATCTTTCAGCACTCGCCCTTTGGCGACATCCTGAATTCACTAAAGTCTCTCTCTTTATTAGGAGAGCCCTGGCCGGACTATGGTCAGGAAGGTTGGGATGCGGACAACAAAGAAATTCAAAGCCCACCCACCACCCACTTCATAGCCAGTGTCGATGATTTAGCCGACATGCTCGACTTTGACTCCGAAGACATTGACGGTATGGACAACGATGCAGAAGACGACCAAGAAACAGCGCCTAAAGGGCACTAGAAGGCCACCTCATCATAGAACATTTACATGGTGGACATCCCAAAAGATGGGAATGGCGATGGAACAATGGAGGACGGCCCCTCCAGGCAACAGCCTAAGCGCCGGCGTCAGCGGCACCGCTCTAAATCCCGCCACAGCAAAAATGGTGATTCCGGCACGGGAGATAATAACACCCCGGACAGTGCCGAAGACAACCCCCTCCAGCAAGATTCAGTGCAGCAGGATGGAGAAGCCAGCCCTCATGAGAGAGCGGCAGGCAGAGAGGTAGAGGACGATAATTACATGCCTCCCTCCGAAGACGAGACAAGCCTCGACGACGAAGAATTTGTCGTGCCTGAGGATCCCGTCGAACAAGAGCGTTTCAAACGCAGGCTTATGGCCATGGCAAGCAGCCTCAAGAAAAAGCAGCAGCAGCTTAGAGCTGACCAAGATTTGCTAGCCGACAAATGGACTGAAGTCCTGGCGGCCGAAGAGTTCGAACTCGAACGCCCCTCCAAGAGCTACCCAAAACGCAGGCTGCTACCCCGACTAGAAGAGGAAGCACCTAAGCCTACATCACCAGAGCATAATACGGCCGACCGACCACATCATGGCCGCGACAGAGAGGCCTATCAGCCCTCCACTCAAGCCGCACGCCGGCGCCGCTCAAAAAATACCAAGGCGCGGGAAAATGCGCCAGACCTGCGAGATATATTGGAGGACAAGGCAAGGCAAACAAGATCAATCTACGGATCGCATGGGCGCCCCACGATACGAAATGATAACCGTCACGCCGGATACGGCAATTCCGGCCGGGCCGAACACAATAGACAAAGCACATTTGAGCTATGTCGTGATATAGCCCATTACAGAGGCGCCGCACACCCACTATGCTTCACAGACGAAGTGATGGATCATCAAATCCCGGAGGGTTTCAAACCCGTGAACATTGAATCATACGATGGCACAACAGATCCTGCGGTCTGGATCGAGGACTATCTCCTTCATATCCACATGGCCCGCAGTGATGATCTACATGCCATCAAATACCTCCCACTCAAGCTTAAAGGACCAGCTTGGCATTGGCTTAACAGCTTGCCAGCAGAGTCAATCGGTTGTTGGGAAGACCTAGAAGCCGCATTCCTCGACAATTTCCAGGGCACTTATGTGCGACCGCCAGACGCCGATGACCTAAGCCACATAATTTAGCAACCAGAGGAATCGGCCAGACAATTCTGGACACGGTTCCTAACCAAGAAAAATCAAATCATCGACTGTCCGGATGCAGAGGCCCTTGTAGCCTTCAAACATAACATCCGCGATGAGTGGCTTGCCCGCCACCTAGGACAGGAAAAGCCGAAATCCATGGAAGCCCTCACAACACTCATGACCCGCTTTTGCACGGGAGAGGACAGCTAGCTAGCTCGTAGTAACAATATGACCAAGAGCCCTGGTAATTCAGATACCAAGGACAAAGAACGGCGGTCGCGTCACAACAAGCACAAGCGCCGCATTAATGGCGATAATCTTTGAAGATACAGCAGTCAATGCCGGATTCAGAGGCTCAAAACCCGGTCAACGGAAAAAGCCATTCAAAAGAAATACTCCGGGCCCGTCCAATTTGGACTGAATACTCGATCGCTCGTGCCAGATACACGGCACCCCCGAAAAACCAGCCAATCACACCAACAGGGATTGTTGGTGTTCAAGCAGGCAGGCAAGTTAAATGTCGAAAACAATGACAAGGGGCTGCATAGCGATGACAAGGAGCCCCGGCGGCCGAACAATAGAGGACAGAAGGGCTTCCCCCCACAAGTGCGGACGGTGAACATGATATACGCAACCCACATACCCAAAAGGGAGCGGAAGCGTGCACTAAGGGACGTATATGCGGTGGAGCCAGTCGCCCCAAAGTTCAATCCGTGGTCCTCCTGTCCGATCACTTTTGATCGAAGGGACCACCCCACTAGCATCCTCCATGGCGGATTCGCCGCATTGGTTCTAGACCCAATCGTCGACGGATTTCACCTCACTAGAGTCTGATGGACGGCGGCGGCAACCTGAACTTGCTTTATCGGGATACTGAGGCGCAAAATGGGCATAGACCCTCAAGGATTAAACCCACAAAGACAACCTTTAAAGGCGTCATACCGGTGTAGAGGCCAAGTCATGCAGGCTCGATTACACTTGAAGTGGTCTT
Organism: Aegilops speltoides; assembly: GCA_021437245.1. NCBI lineage: Eukaryota > Viridiplantae > Streptophyta > Magnoliopsida > Poales > Poaceae > Aegilops > Aegilops speltoides. The sequence goes on along the minus strand of CM038147.1, from coordinate 460,992,838 downwards.
GGATCCCGGATAACTTCGAAGCAAGGAGTTAATCTTTGACATAGTCCCGTTCTGTAGCGGCTATCATCCACTGCTCGGACGAACCGCATTTGCAAAGTTCAAGCGGTGCCGCACTCACGCATACCTCAAGCTCAAGATGCCGGGCCCTCGAGGAGTCATTACGGTCAGCGGAAACACCAAAGCGCTCTCTCGAGCGGAGGAGCATCTGGCGCTCTCGCGGCGGAAGTACAAAGCAGCCTCTCAAGGCAATTCTCGAGTCCGGCTATTAAGCGTCTGGACACCGTCTGCCGCGCGGAGTAACCTACAACAAGACCGCTGCACGCCCCGAAACGCAGCAGAGCAATGCGGCTAACCCCAGCCCTCGCAAATTGCGAAACCAGTACTACGCATACATAATTACGCTCTGGAAATACCATGGGCATAGGGGGAGGGGCACGACCACGGCAGGCCCAGAATGCGGCTCAACCGCACCAGGGGCTCCCGATTGTGTCATTCTTTTTTTTCTTACTTTCAGGACTCCTTTCTCAAGAAGCCCTGTCCGGCAGTAGAATCACCGAACACACGATGCAATAGCCAGGGAAGTAGAAAGCTACGTCGAGTATCCAGGTGGTCTCTATAACGAGCAGTATACTTGTTTTACATATCATCCCGTAGCTCGCTCCTGGAGGGGGACATGTCAAATAGTCCCGTCCCTTGCTTATCGCACTATTTGTATCGTTCTGCTTTTACCGTAGCTTTTTTAATAAACAATGCACAACTTTTTCCTATTATTGCATTCCTTTTTCTTATCTATATATGTTCACTTATGACATGTCGCATCTGTATGCTTTGGTACGACCGAATACACCAGGGGCTTAAGTACCCCAAAATATGGTGTGATCAGTCCGAACACTTTCACAAGTGCGGCACCCCGAACTTATAGCATTATATGCATCGGCTCCGAATCATGTCTTGGGTCAATAGTTGGGTTTGCCCGGCTCCCATGTTTTGGTACCTTACGTTCCGTTATATCGGCTAAGGTAGCGCTGGGAGAACCACTGCGATTGTGCCCCGGTTGAACTGCGTTGAGCACCTTAGTGGAGAAAGCTAAAACTGACCGACATGATAGGGCGAGAGCCGGTCGCTGTTCGAGAGGTTTTTCGAGTCCCTAAAGACTTATGCCGCTTAGAGCGAGGAGTCGGCTTTGTCCGGCCTAGGCGTGGATAGCGCCCCGAACTCGGTCTTCTGAATACTAGGGCTTCGCCGAAATATAAAATTATAGAATTCTATGGCTAAGTGAGAGTGTTCAAGCATTATAGTCTGGTTGCCTCGTTCGTTGCGTTGAGCGCCTCCCTCGAAGGACCCAAGAATGGGAAAAAGAGCGCTCAAGTTTATCCCGAACACCCCAGCACTCGCGGCATGGGGGCAGAAGCCGACAACTCGCCATCTCTCAAATTTAATAAATGGTCGCACAGAAGGTAATATTTTAAATTCACAAGCGTTGCTTAGAGCATATGGACAAGTTTTCAAGCGTACAAGATAACAAATGTGAGTATACGCAAAAATTACATATTTGGAGCATTCACCCGCTATAATGCAGGCACCCTTCAGACATACGATAATACATCTCGAGCGTGCGATACTCCCTGCCGGCGGTGGAGTGTCGTCACAAGCTTCTCGGCGTCCATCTTGCCCAGTGCACTTTAGCACGGGCAAGGGCCCTATGGGCACCTTCGATGCAAGCGGAGCTTGGCGACTTCAATCCATGGACGGCGTCCACCAGCCGCCTCACCAGCCCAAGTAGCTCCCGAGCATGGCTTCCTTAGGCCACAACCGAACTATGAGGCCCTTCATGGCCTGTTCGGCCACCTTATGGAGCTCGACCAGCTACTTCATTTGGTCGCTCAAAGGGCACCGGTGTCAGCCTCGGCATACGATGCAGAACACCTTCTCCGTTGAGCTCCCCTCCTCGACCCGGTAGAATGTGGCAGCATCAGACACACTGCAGGGCAGATCTGCGAATGCTCCTGGAGAGCTCCGGATTTGGGTAAGTAACAAGTAATTTACTTTCACGTGCTTGCTTTGCATGAAAAATGCCTTACCCACCGCTATCTTTTTCATCGCCTCAATTTCCTGAAGGGCTTTTTGGGCTTCGGCCTTAGCGGCTTTGGCGCTCTCAAGAGCCGAGGCGAGCTTGGACTCTCGTGTCCTTGAGTCACGCTCCAAACTCTCATGTTTTTCCACGAGAGCCTGGAGCTCTTGCCGCACCTCCGCCACCCGCGCCTCCTGTTTCTCTCGCTCGGTGCGCTCTGCGGCTACATTGTTTTCGGCCTTAGACACCGCTTCCTTCAGGGTTGCCACCTCGTTCGTGGCCCCTACAATACTCACGTTATTCTTGTCATTTTTTGCAACCACATATTTTATATACTTCCATAAGGTATTACTTGCCTTCCTTGTCCTCGAGCTGCTTCTTGGCAAGGCCGAGCTCGTTCTCGGACCGCTCGAGGCTCTGCTTCAATGCATTAACCTCCGTAGTCAGTGCGGCAAAGGTCAGCAGCGCAGCCTGCATTCCCCATATTGACATACTTATGATACACTCCTGCATACATCTTTTTAGATCCTCAGTTTGGCTTTTCTTTCCGAACACCAAACTGAGCATCAGGGGCTACTGTCTATGCGGTAATATTTTTACATATCTTAAATACATACCTCAAAGCTTGTTAGAAGGCTAGCACTGAGCTTGATCAGCCCGCTCTTGGCGGGTGAACTTCACGGATCACCACACTCATAAGCAAAGGCGGTGCTCCTCGTCGATGGAGGCGTTGTTGCGCCTCCCCAAGAATTATCCCGTGCCTCCGGTTGGGCGGAGGTCACGGTGTCGCGATCTCGCCCTTCTTCTGAAGGGGCGCTGCCGGACACGTAACGTCTGAAGGTTCGGTCGGAGTCGGCCCAGGCGGACTTAGAGCCCTTTGAGGTTTGATCCCCTTTGCCCGTGGTCCGGGAGGTTGCCTTGCGGCGCCTCCGGGACCTCCTCCTCCTGGCTGGGCCCCTTTTGGGACCCCACCTCGGCGTCATCCTCAGCGCGAGGAAAGGAGACGGCCGGAAGTGTAGTGCTATTCACGTCCGACGAATCCAGGGAGCCGCTCGTTGAAGCGTCGAGCTCGTCCTTGGGCGGGCTGTAGGGTTATATTCGGCGTTAGGAGATACCGTGCGGCAAATGAAACGCCATGAGTTATTTTGGTATCCGGACACTTACGATTTCGCCGGGGGCTTAGCCCTTGGTGGCCACTCCTCTCCGTTGTCGTCGGCGTTGGTGGAGTAGTCTGGAGGAAGGGTCCTTCCCTTTTTGGACCCTCTAGCCTCCCTAGTTGGGGCAGCCTTCCTTTTCTTCTCTTCCCCCGCTGCGGGAGAGGCCTCTTTTTCCTCCTCCTCGTCTTCGCGGGAGGAGTCCGCCTCGAAGTCATCGGACGATGAGTCCGACAACACTTGGCGCCGGGAACTCCTTTGAGTTCCCGTGGCCTTCTTCTTGGCCTTCTTCTCCGGCACCACGTATGGCGCCGGAACTAGAAGCCCCAGTAATTGGGCATCCGCTGGGTCTTCTGGCGAGGGAGCTGGACAGTTAACCTGCCCGGACGTCTTTTGCCAAGCATGTCAAAGGTAAGGGAGTTTAGATCCCGCATAGAGTCAAACTATGAAAAACAAGTGTCCTGTAAAAGGTAAAATAACTTACCTCGCTGGCTTGACGCTGCGAGCTAAATCCGCGATCTTCGGTAGCGGATGCGGGAGCCTCGGCGCCCTTGAACAGCACCTTCCAGGCATTTTCGCACATAGTGTCGAAGAGCCTACTCAAGGTTTGGTGCTGCGCCGGATCAAACTCCCACAAACCAAAGGCCCGTTGTTGGCACGGGAGGATCCGGCGGATGAGCATGACCTGGTGTCGGAGTAATTGGCGACGGGTATCCCGAAGACGGCAAGACAATTATTCAAGACATCGGGGCTAGCAAAGCCCCTCAGTCCGACTACCCGGCTACTCCTGCCGGCTCCCGTCCGAGCGCCTCGCCCGGCATGGTCCGATTGCGCTAACCGATCATTTGCCGACTACGTTAACTAGCCGGTTGCATCGCAGCCTAACCCGACACCGACAAGACCCGACGTGGCGGTCATATCATGGACAAGGCGGCCGTGCCGCGGCGTCATCTCTGATGTACCGTGTCCCTGAGTGCGATTTATAAAGTACCCGGGGGACAAGCATATTTATGCACCATGCCTAGGCCATGCCATTGCATAGCTTGGTTTGTAAGCTACCCAAGGTAACTTACAACCAACGCTACCACCACCTAGCTTAGGAAATAAGCTAGCCATGCCTATAAAGGCACACATCCATTCATCCAGGGGATGGATCCCCATGGACTCACACTCACACACACCCACGGCCAAGTGCCATTCGGCCACTAGAGCTTGCATGCTCATCCGGCCACCCGCATATATACAAGATGAGATGCACTTGGCACTGATCTCAGATACAGCTCCAGGAGCACTTTGTATTGCCCGATGTACATCCCAGATAGATACACTCAGACATGCAGCAGTAGGAGTATTATCTCTCCGGAGAGCTCCGGTGGGTAAACCACCGCGTGCTACTCGTGATACCCGATCCCGGTCCTATCGCCGTTAGATCTTTACTCACACGAAGCCACCTTGTGGCATATGTAAATCTTGCACCCCCCGAGAATACCACGACATTTGGCGCCCACCGTGAGAAGCGATGCTATGGTACCGCTGCTTCTTTGGTTTAGAGTGGTCGGGTGGGACCATCTTAGTCATCTCTCGCGACCTCGCGCCGCCTCTTGATAGCGCTCGGGGCTCGACCGACCCGCCAGAGTGACCGTCGGCGGGACGGGCGTCCTCGTCGTCGGCCTCGCCGCCTTCGTCGTCACCACCGACGCCGGCTGTCCGTCCGCGCGCGTGCTGCGCGCGGGGCCAAGCGTCGGTCAGCCGTGGCCATCTACGCGCCGCTCGCGTCTGCTCTCCTCCGCGTTGCGCCTTGCTCCGGCTGAAACATGCATTCGCTCCTCCTATGCAAGCTAGCTAGATATGAGTCAAACAATGGTCAAACCATTAGCCACGCCATAGCCAAACCATTTCCCGTACACGTCCCAAATAATGGCTATACTCTTCTCAGATGCTGGTCGGATACGACCAGTACATCACCCAGACTACCCCACGAGCACGGTTTGCTGCTAAACTGAACATATTGCTGCCTCGCCTGGCGCTACGGTGCTGGCCGGCTGTGTGGCCGCGGCGCTGACCAGCTGCGACCATGGCCTGGTCACGCGTGTGTGGCTACGGTCAGCGTCGGGCCACCTGACCTCGCAGGAGCTCCGCCCTCGCACCCATGGCGCGCGGCTTCCCCCGCCCCAGCAGGCTCCATCTGCACGCACCTCCGCGCGGGCCGCTACTCCGCCCAGCTCCCTCGCGTGCCTCGACGGCTTTGACGTCGCGCCGCCCGGCTGCTCTGCCGCCCGTCGCGGGCTTCCCCGCGCCCGTCGTAGGACGGCCTCACCTCCTTCGACCTCCGGGTTGCCCGCACCGCGCCGGCTGCCCGTCGCCCGCGCCGTGCCGGCCGCGGCCCCCTCCCGGCCTCCCGCGCCGACTGCCGGGTCATGGTGCTTCGGCCGGCTGCTCTCCGTGCCTGGCCGCCTCCGCGTGCCTGTGCCTGCGGCCGCTCCCCCCGTGTGAGGCCCCGCTCGAGCTCGCCCCTCCCGCGCGACCACTGGTCGGGTCCCGTGCTGGCCTCCGCCTCACGCCCGCCGCGTCCGGCTGCTCTACCTCGACCGCCGGCGTGCCTGCTGGCCACGGTCGGCTCCGGCCCCTCCGACTCACCACCCGGCCACCTGCCGCCCGCACCGGCTCCCCTCGCTCGCCGGCTCCGCCTCCTCCAACCCGCGCCCGGCTCCTGCCGCCTGCCATCTCCACCCCAGGCCGGACGACTGGCCCCGCCGCTTGCCGGCTCCGCCGCCTGCCGGTTTCGCCCTCTCCAGGCCGGCTCCCCCAGTGCCGAGTCCTCCCCGCCTTGCCGCCTCGCCGCCTCCCGCTGGCCGCGTCCAACTCCGCCCGAGGCCGCCTGCGCCTCCGCGCGCCGTGCCGACTCCCCCGACGCGCCTCTGGCCGGTCGGGTCGCGCGCCTCCGTTGCTGGCTCCCGGGTTGGGCGCCGTGTCCGGCTGTGCCACACGCGCCCCTGCCGGTGCCGGGTCCCGCCCCAGCCGCCTGTTGAGGCCGGCGTCTGAAGAAAAGAAGCAGGGGCAGGCTTCAAAAAAAGGAGAGAAAAGAGGAGGCCGACTGCCAGCTGAAAAAGTCAAAGGTCGGATGCTTGAAGCCGGCTGGAGTGTGTCCGACTGCACACAGCCGACTGGAAAAAAAGAGCATCGCGTCCGGCTGAGAAAGTGGCCAGGTGCTGAGAAAAAAGAAACGTGCTCGTCCGGCTACCAGCAGACGGCGGACGAAGAGAAAAGAGAAGAAGGCAAAGTAGTTCGGAGATCCGGCCTTTCGCCGATCGGTCCGAATCTCGAGAGCTACACCAATGGATCTTGTTGACGCTTCGCCAAGAGAAGACAAAGTAGTTCTTGGGAGATCCGGCCGATCGCTCAATGATCGGTCCAAATCTCGTGGTTACACCAGCTGGTAGTCTTGTTGCGCCTTCACAAGATTGCGAACAATGAAGAATTTTGTCCATTTGCCGTATTGAGAAGAAGAGAAGAAAGAAGAAGCAGTATTGGTAGTTACCTCGTCGCTGGCGGTCGAGCTCGACCGTGGGACTCTTCGAGCACCGGGGCTCGAAGGCTACCAATGGTCGTAAGACGACTCATAGCGCCGAGTCAGCGCGGCTGCCTTTTGACGGCCGTGACTACGAAAATCAATGTGAGCTCCTCGCGCATATTTTTGCACTGCGAAGACGGATAACCTCGGCGATGCTCGGGGCCTATCTCCGCATTTTATTACGGTTGCACTACTATTCACCCCGGCGCCACCGAGTTGGCCGAGGTGGCCGCAACTTTGAGACGTTAGTTCCGCGGACGGCTTAATGGCGTGCGGTACCAAAGGCCACCTCGATCCTGCAGACGCAGAGCGGCTGTCCGACCGCAAGAGTGAACGCCGGAGGCCACCCACGCGAAAAACATCAGGAAGAAAGCGCGAGGCGACCGACCGTTTCCTTATGAGTATGCTCGGTTAAATCTGCTCCCAGTTCGAGTATCAGTACACTCCACTTGGCCCACTTCACCACAGATCACAGAGCGGTGTCCAGATGAGCGAGAGCACGAGCCAAAAAGTGGAGGGAACATGAAAAAGATTGAAGGGGGCTCGAACGAAACCGAGTCGGCACCCTCCGCATAAAACTTGCAATGCTAAAAGCAATCATTTGATATATCTGCGTGGACTAACTTTGTCTTTTTTATGATCATTTCCATGAATACTCGCCAAAAAACCTCCGCCCAACTTTGCCAAGTTGCCCGGAGGCTTGGGGGCTACTGTCGGAGTAATTGGCGACGGTACTCAAGACGGCAAGAAAATTATTCAAGACATCGGGCTAGCAAAGCCCTCGGTCCGACCGCCCGGCTACTCTGCGGCTCCCGTCCGATCGCTGCCGTTGCCGGTGCCATTGCCGATCAAGGCCAACCAATCGGTGCCGATCAAGGCTTAACTAGCCGGTCAGCCGATCGCAGCCCGACCCGACACCGACAAGACCCCGACGTGACGGCTATACCGCGGACAAGACGGCCGTACCGCCACGTCATCTATAGTGTACCGTGTCCCCTGGGTACTGATTTATAAAGTACCCTAGGGGACAAGCATGACATGCACCATGCCTAGGCCATGCTATTGCATAGCTTGGTTTGTAAGCTACCCAAGGTAGCTTACAACCAACGCTACCACCACCTAGCTTAGAAAATAAGCTAGCCATGCCTATAAAGGCACACATCCATCCATCCAGGGGATGGATCTCCATGGACTCACACTCACACACACCCACGGCCAAGTGCCATTCGGCCACTAGAGCTTGCATGCTCATCCGGCCACCCGCATATATACGAGATCAAATGCACTTGGCAGCGATCTGAATCTGACTCGAGAGCACTTTGTCGCTCGATGTACATCCCAGATAGATACACTCAGACATGCAGCAGTAGGAGTATTATCTCTCCGGAGAGCTCCGAAGCTGGGTAAACCACCGCGTTCTACTCGCATACCCGCTCCCGGTCCTATCAGCAGCAGTCTTACCCTCACACGAAGCCACCTTGTGGCATATGTCGTCTTGCACCCCCCCGCCCCCGTGAGAATACCACGACACCTGGACTACGTTGACGAGCTTGAGCTTCTTGCTCACCAGATTTTTGACGCAGGATTGGAGTCCGGTCAGCTCTTCCGAATTACCCCATGTTAGGCCCGTCTCTTTCCAAGAGGTGAGCCGTGTAGGGAAGCCAGATCGGAATTCGGAGGCCGCTGCCCATTTAGGGTCACGCGGCTCGGTGATGTAGAACCACCCCGATTGCCACCCCTTTATGGTCTCCACGAAGGAGCCCTCGAGCCATAGGACGTTGGGCATCTTGCCCACCATGGCACCTCCGCACTCCGCTTGGCGGCCGCCCACTACCTTCGGCTTGACATTGAAGGTCTTCAGCCATAAGCCCAAGTGGGGCTGGATGTAGAGGAAGTCCTCGCACACGACGATGAACGCCGAGACGTTGAGGATGAAATTCAGGACCAGATCATGGAAATCTAGGCCGTAGTAGAACATGAGCCCCCGGACAAATGGGTGAAGTGGAAAACCTAGTCTGCGGAGGAAATGGGTGAGGAACACCACCCTCTCATGGGGCCCGGGGGTGGGGATGAGCTGCCCCTTGTCGGGAAGCCGATGCGCGATGTCGCTGGACAAGTATCCGGCCTTCCGCAGCCTCTTGATGTGCCCCTCCATGACGGAGGACGCCATCCACTTGCCTCCCGCTCCAGACATGGCTGGGCAAGGTTGAGGCGAGATGTGTGGACTTGGGCACTGAAGCTCAAGTGCGCGGAAATGGATACGCAAAGAAGGTAGAAGGCGTAGACAAAAAGGTGGATCCTTATCCCCTTATATGGATGGACTAAGATATGCGTCCCCACCGGCCTGGTACAACTCGCTTATCTCCCAAGCGCCGTAATCAATGGCGCGGTTAGGTTACCCACGCCCGTATTGATGAGAATCTCGGAATAAGGGGACACGATCTCTGCTTTGACAAGACGTGCCAAGGAAACCGCCTCGCTAAACGTGCTGAGGTGGGACGGTAAAAACGATTCGAATAAAGGCTTGGCCGTGGTGTGATGTCACGCCACGAAATACGTCAGCAGATTGAATTTGTGTAAATATTATTCTCTCTATGGTGGTATGTGGAATTTATTTTGCAGAGCCGGACACTATCCTTGTGTTCAAAATCTTCTATGAAGTATTCGGAGGAGGAACCCGCCTTGCAATGCCGAAGACAATATGCTATTTGGACTAAATCGTCATTGAAGCTGGTTCGAGGGCTACCGAGGAGTCTGGATTAGGGGTATCCGGATGGCGGACTATAGCCTTTGGCGGACTCTGGACTATGAAGATACAAGATTGAAGACTTCGTCCCGTGTCCGGATGGGACTTTCCTTGGCGCGGAAGGCAAGCTTGGCGATCCGGATATGTAGATCTACTACCATTGTAACCGACTCTGTGTAACCCTAACCCTCTTCGGTGCCTATATAAACCGGAGGGTTTTAGTCCGTAGGACGAACAACAATCATACCATAGGCTAGCTTCTAGGGTTTAGCCTCTCTGATCTCGTGGTAGATCTACTCTTATAGTACCCATATCATCAATATCAATCAAGCAGGAGTAGGGTTTTACCTCCATTGAGAGGGCCCGAACCTGGGTAAAAACATCGCGTCCATTGTCTCCTGTTACCATCCGCCTAGACGCACAGTTTGGGACCCCCTACCGAGATCCGTTGGTTTTGAAACCGACAGAGACCCTGCAGAAATTCATCCAACGCTTCAACAGCGCTCGCCTTAAGATCCCCAAGGTGTCTGAGGAGGCCATCATCTCAGCCTTCTCCGACGGCGTGCGTGACGTCAAGATGAAGGAAGAGCTCGCGATCCATGAAGACTTGTGCACCTCCCTGGAGCTGTTCAATCCGGCGACCAAGTGCGCAAGGGCCGAGGAAGGGCGCCTATCCCTCCTTGAGCTGCCAGCTGCTGACCCAGAAGAGAAGAAGCCCAAGACCAAGGATGTGAAGTGCAAGGGGGCTGCCGTGCTTGCAGCAGAGCTAGACACCAAGCAAGGCAGGGATCAGCCTGAGTCATCCAAGGGAAGCCGGTACTACGTGTACCACGACCTCCACACCCACAACACCAACGAATGCTAAGAGCTCAGAGCCGTGCGAGACGTGCGTGCCAGCCGACGCCCCGAGCGCAGCGATAGGTGCTATGGCCAAGGAGGAGGAATAAGTGGAGGACGATGCGGCCCTCACCAAGGGTGGCGTGACCGACCTCGCAAGGACCGCTGGCAGGACCAGCCTCATGAGGGAGGTTGGAGGGACCCACCTCGCGAGGGGGGTTGGAGAGATCAGCCTCACGAGGATCGCCCACAAGGCAATGCGGGCCTCCCTCCTCTGCCACCACAACCAAGGAATAATGAAGACCATCACCCGATTTAGGGGCTGGAGGCTTCAGAGGAGCAAGAATCGCTTGCATCTTGGGCGGCGACAAGCCCCAGCCTCTCGGCAAGATCTTCAAGCGGTTGCCCATGAAGTGAATGCAGTCCTCCCCAAGCTTGAGGCCACACGCCCTCTCAAGTGGTCGTCGTGCGCTATCACGTTCAGCTCAACGGATCAGCTCAAGTGCGTGGCCACAGCAGGAGTCCTCCCGATGCTTTGTTCCCCAATCATCAGCAATGTACAAGTCACCAGGACCCTCATCGATAGCGGAGCAGGGCTCAATGTCCTATCCATTGAAATGTTCAACAATCTCCAAGTACCATATAATCAGCTGCAGCCAACCAAGCCCTTCCCAGGAGTCACCGATGGTTCCACGGTTCCGATAGGGCAGGTCCGCCTTCCTGTTACCTTCGGGAACCGCAACAACTACCGCACGGAGCTCATCGACTTCGACATCGCTCACATCCGCCTGCTGTACAATGCCATCCACGGGTACCCAGCCCTGGCCAAGTTCATGGCCGTGACCCATCACGGCTACAATGTCCTCAAGATGCCAGGAAGCGGCGGAGTCATCACTGTGCCTTGTGAAGAGAGAGCGGCGTGTGATCCCCGAACGTGCCTTTCAAGCCGTGATCAATTGAAGACCCAGATCACAGAACGGAGGCCTCCCAAGGCTGCTCCTAAGAAGAAGAAGACATCACTGGTCCGACCTCGGGAGGCAGGCCCTCGTGGTCGCGCCCGTTCAGGGGCACCTCCTTCGTCGCATAGGAAGGCGCGCCTGACCCTCCTCGAAAGCAGGGCTCGGGGCTCTTTACGGAGGGCCATCGACTTTGCTAAGATTACGAGGGAGGCGCTCGGGCACCACTTGGAGGCGTGCTTCAGCGCACGTTTCCCTCAGGAGGAAGCAAGGCAAGGAAGGCCAAACCCTCAGGAATTCATCAACAAGATCATTCAGGAGTTGCAAGAGTCAAGAGTCATGAGTGGAAACCGCCGCTTGCCCGCCGTAGCTCCCCATCGAGGCGAGGATGGTGGGCTGCGGGTCTGCATTGACATACCAGGACTCAACCGAGCCGCCTCTCAGGAGCGCCTCTGGCCCTCACGCGTGGGGCGCTACGAAGGCCTGCCCCACAGCTATGTTTGCATGCCTTACGGCCTGCCGAACGCGGCTGCGGCACATCAGCTCCTCATGAGGAGCATCTTGGAGGCTCAGGCGGTCAGGCATTCCGCAGTCCTGGTGGAGATGGACATGGTCCGCAACGGGCCGCCAGCGCCCCCGGAGCCTCCCGAGGCCCCTGGGCCTGGGGGCTCATGAAGATCGTCTCCCGCAGCGCATGCCGTTTGCTACTTCAGCATCCCTTCATCTTCAGCATCATCCGGTGACATCCTTCGAGTTTCATTTTCAGCTGGGAGCGCCCCCCCCCCCAGGGCTGCATCATTCCTAGGTCGCGTGGGTCCGTCCGTGCGGCGTGTATCCCCTTTAGTTCATGTTTTCAGCTTACTTTATCGGGGGCGCCCCTCGGGCTGCATTATCCCCAATCTACCCGGGCCAGACCCGGTGGCATGTATCCCTCTCGCGTTTATTCGGGTCACGCGTTTGACCCATCATGATCGTTGTTTGATGCTTGCCTATGGCACCCTTCTTTCTTCATGTCGGCTGCTTGCATGTTAAAGGGGGGGTACCTGAGCATCACGACTCATGGGCTCTTACTGGCTCTCCAGCCCTCACCCTCTGGCCTTGTCCACGGCATCGCGACCTCGTATACCAGCGACGGCTGAGCCCCGCTCGAGGGCCGGGACCCGAGGACGTAGAGCACCGACATCTAAGAAAATTTGCAGGCACACATCACAAGTAAAGGCCCAGAGCCAGGCGCAACCCTCCTTGAGGTAGGGCCCCGTGAGTCCCGCGCTGGCTCACGGGTGCCTAGATATACATCACCAGGCCCTACCATGCCAGCCACGTGTCAAGGCAGGGCTGTATACGCCCCGGGGGCTCCTCCCGGAGGGGAGCCCCCTCCCACGCACCAGTGGAAGCACCATGCTCCGTGTTGTCTGACGACACTGCCGAGGAGCGGCTATGCCCGTACACATACGGAAGTGCTATGCTCCGTGCTGGTGATAAACAACTGAGGGTGGCCCCCAGCTGCATCAACCTCAGGGAGCCCAGAGCTTAGTGTCCGGCCTCATCGTAACACCTCCCCTCGGGAGTGCCGCGCGAGGGGGCTGGGCACGGGGGCTGCGCCCGGGTCACGCCCAGGCGCACGCCACCCAGCCAGGCCCCTCGAGCCTGGTTCATCGCACGCCTCTCCCCGAGCGGAGCCAAGGTACGAAGGCCGTTTGAATGTCAAGGGGGACTCCTGAGCATCGCGACTCTGGAGCCTAACTGGTCATGTAGCCCCTCACCCCTTAGTTCCATAAGGCTAACGGCGGTTGAGGTATGCGCGGGGCCGGGCTCTGCCGACGTAGAACGGTAATCTCACCCATACATCTCACCTCCCTACTTGCCGTTAGGTGCCAAGGGGACTCGAGCATCGCGACTCAGGAGCCTAACTTGTCACGTAGCCCCTCACTCCTTGGTCTCGTCGTGGTTTCCGGTCGGGGCTAACGGCGGCTGAGGTATGCGCGGGGCCGGGCTCTACCGACGTAGAACACAAGCAAGTAGGAAGGAAAAACGCAAATCTCAAGAAATTCAGAAGCAAATATTACAGTCCATAGAGTACTTTGACAACACCAAACACAAAGTTTAAATGCCTCCACGAGGCAGAATGCATGTTGCAGGAATTAAAAGCAGGACGGGAGCCGCAAAGGGATCACTTTTTGGCGGCGCCATCGCTGGTGATGGAGCTGCGCTGGGCGACTTCGCCTCGTGGAGTCTCAAGACCGGCAGCGCGCTCGCCCGTGTCAAGGTCTTTGAACGGAACCGTCACAGAGCTTCACACGACCGCACGGCCTCAGCAGCGACGGTGGTGAGCTCGCCGCTCACAAGCTCCAGCAGACTATCGAGGTCAACGCTGGGATCGCGGAGGTAGACGTGGGTGAAGACGCGCGTCAACGCTGCAGAGGAAAGGGCGCACGCCTCAGCTTTAGCCGTGGGGCCAAGGCCGAGGGTGACATCTTCAAGGGCGCGGACCAGGAAGGGAAGCAGCTTGGCGGGGCCCTCCTCAGCGCCGGCCAGCGGGCTTTCTAGGACGCTGTCATAAAGCGACTTCAGCAGGGTGCGACCCTTCCTCGGCCGTGGAAGGCTAAGCGGTCCTCGGCCAGACCAGCGCCTTGCCCGCCGGCTCGATCCTCTTCGCCTCCAACGCTTTGCTCCAACAGATCCAGTGGCCTTGGTGTTCGTCAAGCCCGGCATCCCGGTCCTTGGCGGCAGCCTCGCGAGCCTTCATGTCTTCCTCCTTCTCCTGGCGGACACGGGCCTCCTTGGCAAGCTGGTCGCGCAGGCCTTGAAGCTCGCTCTCTAGCACCTTGCAGCGGCCCTGGACATCCACAACCTCACCCATAGCAGCGTCATGAGCGGCCTTCGCCTCAAGGACGGTCTGCTTCTCCTTGTCGCATGTTGTCACGGCCTGAGCCAGCGCCGCTTGGGCTGAAGCATCAGAGCGGACCCAACCAGAGACCAGCTCCAGGCGCCCGGCCACCAAGCGAGGGTCGGCGCCTAGAAGATCCTTCCACAGCCGGTCCAGCTCAGCAGCAGCACGATCCAGGATAGTAGGAGGAGCCGGAGAGACTGCGGTTGGCGGAGTAGGAGGCGAAGACGGCAGCGTGATCATAGCACCAGGGGTCAGGACCTTCTGCGCCCCAATGACTGCGGCAGCGGTGTCAAGCACAGACGCCTCGGGAGTCGCTTGGGCCATGGGGGCTGAGCTCGCTCCAGCTAGCCCCGCCAGGCCTCGTGAGGATGACCGGGCAGGAGAGGCCCGCGTCTTGTCGCCCCCTTCTCCCGCGGGTGGGGGTGCTACCTCGGACGAAGCCTCAAGAGCCCCCTTCAGCTTCTTCGCCACACGCACCGGCCTAGCCAAGGAATATGGACGTCAAGCTTAAACAACAAAGCAGGAAGCAAAACGAGAATTGAGCACTTACTCGTCATCGCTCGCGGGCTCAAGCATCCTCCGGCCAAACTTGAAGCCCGAGAGCCGGATGCTGGGGTCAACTTCAAGAGGTTCGGGAGCAGGAGGCGTGTTTGCGGATCGCCTCGGAGTCGGAGCGGACCCGCAGGGAACCAACTTCGTCCTGTCCTTCTTCGGGATCAGGGGCGGACTCTCGCCACCCCGCTCGTCGCCGTCCTCGTCGTCATCAGGCATGAGGCGAAGAGTGCAGGACCTACGCCGAGGAAGGGGCATTCTCGATTCCCCATCGGTCGCCTCCGAATCGGGCTCCTCGTCCTCGTCCCCTTCTTCCTCCTCCTCTCCGCTGGAGTCGCTAGAGGATACATTCACCATCGCCTGGGCCGCTGGGGCCTCAGGAACCTCCGCGGGCATGGGCCCACCCTCGTCGAAGGCAGACATGGAGCTCACCACCTGCTCCCAATCATCCCGAAGGAACAAGGGCATGGGAGCACCCTCCAACCTCGCCACGTTTCCGCCAACCAAGGATTGGAGGACCGTGGCCAGATCCTCGTCGGCCAAAGCTTCGGGGTTCGGGCGAAGGGCGGCATCGGCCCTCCCAAGCTTCCACAGCGGGAACGGGTGTGCCGGAGCAAGGCCACCCATGCTCCAGAACTCCTCAGAGCGACGCCCGGCCGGTTCGCCCGTTGCCATGTTGTCCGCCACAGTCCGCGCCCATCTTTCAAAGACTGGCCTCGACGGATCGGACGAGCTCGCGGGACCAATCATCACGACTTGGGCTGCCCTGGGCAGAATCAGCGGGAGGGTGCGCCAAAGATCCACCATGACCCACTTGCTCCTGAAGCCCTTAATTCTCTTCCCGGGTTTCGAGATGGCGTTAGAGCTGTCGTGCGTGATAAAGCTCGCGCACGCGGTGATGGGGCCATGGGAGACCTGGAGGTAGAAGTAATGGCAAAACAAGGCCACCGAAGGCCTCACCCCGACATGATCCTCGCAGTAATAGCCGAAAATCGCCAGGAGAAGGACAGAGTTGGGATGAAGGTGCAGAGCTTGCAGATTGTAATGCTCAAGGAGAGAGAGGAAGAACTCGGAGGGGGCACCAGACCGGCGGTGATGGCACTCATGAAGAGCGGGTAGAAGGTGCTCCCTCTGCCCTCAGGAAGGGCGGTGCCGGCCTTGAGCGCGGCCGCCCCGTCGTGGCCTTGCGTCGCCATCATCTGGCGCGTCCGGGCAAGATTCTTCTCCAACACATTCAGAGGATCCAAGGCGGGCGAGTACCATGCTCCGGTTGGGGTCTGGCGAGGCGCCATGCCTTGCTAGGATGAAGAGTTGGAGTGGATCTGGGGATTTCGGAAGCAAGAAGGACAGGAGCAAGAAAGGAGATCTGGGCACTGGAGGAGAAGGCAAAGAAGGTAAGCTTGGACAGGTACCGCTCCCTTATCAGCTTGTTCAATTGCCAAGGCGTCATGGGGAATCCAGGGCGCCCACGCCCAATCAACCGCCACGTGGCGCCCAAGGCCGCAGGCTATTGGGGCCCGTGGCGCTTCACACTTGCCTCTTCGCTTCTCTGCTAAGCCAAGTCCAGCGTGCGTTTTGGGCTCGTGGGCTATCACATGCGTTCGGGAACGGGGTACCAGACTTGCTCGCTGCGCCTCTGTGGCGTGGTTTCAAGGAGTGGCCCAAGACGCCCATCTTCATCAATACATGCTCAAGACCTCGCGAGGGGCCAGATTGCTGGGCGGACGATAGGAGGCTTCCTCAGGCACGGCCTCGTCAGGCTAGCTCATGAGGAGGCGGAGAGATCAAGGCGGGGTACCTCACGAGGTGCCCGTGATGCAAGCCATGATGACCAAGGCGCAGGCAGGCGCCAGGCGAGCGCCGGCCCGCGCAGAGTCATTGTTTCCCCTTTGGTGCAAAGGGGGCAAGCACAGGCGAGAGTATCAAGCAAAGGCAACCATTTCGGTGCAACAAGACCAAGACCAGCAGGACGGTAGAGTGGAGGTCATCGTGGAGCCCAAGCCAGCGTCATCGTCAGGATCTTTTGGCAGGCGCGGACCTACTTTAGTCAGGATAAAGTGTACTAGATGTTCCCCTTCAAAATGGCCAATTGTTGGCGCCCTTCCCGCTCAATATTTGGGGAGAGGCCCGGGGCCTTCGCCTATAAATAGGACTAGCCACCCACAGGGTAGAGGCATCTAGAGATAGATGGGATCTTGATCGGCATCGAGATAGAGATCAACCAGAGAGAGAGAGAGGCGAGTGAACTCCACTATCAGTTTGTCGCACCAGCCAAGAACAGACCCTCGCGAGGCTGTTCTTCCCTTGTACTGTTCCTCATCAGCCCCAAAGGCAATCCACACACCACAAACTAGAGTAGGGTACACACCACAATGGTGGCCTGAACCAGTATAAATCTTGTGTCCCTTGTGTTGTTGTTTGAGTAGTTTAGATCCTTGCGAGGCGGTGAAACATGGGTAGGCTGGGGGTGTGATCTCCGCGCGCACCCTAGTGTTCGAACCTCAAGGGTCTGCCGGAACCAGAAATCCGACAGTCTTGAAATATTCAACTGATATTCAGTCGGCTTAAAGATGTAGATCTTGCCGACTTATGATTGCCAAAATTGCCGGGTTATAAATAAATGATGTCACATCATGATTGTTGCAGACACCGGGTTAATCTGGTCTACTCCATACTGAGAATTTGAAGATTTTTTCTCCCTTATATGCATATCACCTATAGCCCCCAAGTGTCGGGATGTCATGCTTGCAGCAATCTGGGACTTGTAATTGCCTTATGCTCATGAAAACTTCAACCAGTGTAGCCCCCAAGGGCCGGCTCATTATGAAATAATGAGCAGGGACTTTGTAGATATAACCATGTAAACTTGAACAACAATGTGTAGCCCCAAGGGCCGGCTTAGTAAGATAATACTGAGCTGGGACTTTGTATATAATTCTTGATAATAACATCATATAATATAATATCCACCATGGGGCTTGAACCCACGTCCACAAGGTTACAAGCTTTGTACTCTACCAACTGAATAGTGGACCGTTCAATATAATGGATTAATGCTTGTGTACCTTGAATTTTTGACAGGAGCAATTCGTAGCCCCCAAGGGCCGGCTCATTACAATGGGATGAGTCGGGTCTTCAATAAGTTGATCAAAAAATGACTTTGCATTAGCCCCCAAGTACCATGGTGCATGCTGGCAGTGACATGGGACTTGCATATTCGATGTAATCTCAATTTGAACAATGTAGCCCCCAAGGGCCGGGTTGTAAGCCTGCAGCGACTCGGGACTATTCCTTTCATTGTAGAATAAATCATATCCATTGATAAAATAATAGCCATTGTGCCAAAGCGACTTTGCATACCTCATCTGTTGATAAGTAAATCCAGAGATTAAATACTCAGCGGCTCTTGGCCGATGACGACTTAATGTGCCTTCATTATAAGCCGCAATTTCTGTAATCCTGCGGCTTATAGCCTTTGAGAAAATCCAGAATGGATAACCCTTTTGGAGCATCAATTTCGATGATGATCTTGAACTTAAGCATTTATATAAGTCATAGTTCTGCAAATCCTGCACAGAGTTTAAACCACATATGCCCTGGTGACTTAACGTCAAAAGCCAGGGTGGGTAACCATCCAAATGTAGTCTTATCCTGCACACGAGTAGATCACAAGAACCCTTGGTGGTTTACCATAGGGTGGGTCATAATATCTTACATATGACCACTGATGTGTAAAAAAGGAGTCACAGATAAGCCTGTTATGAATCATAACTTTGAAACATAACTATAATATCATACATGTGATATTGAATTTGCACTGCCGGCTTATGTGACCTGCACAGTAAGGGTGATAACCCAATCTTTAGAAGCTACGACTTCCAAAAGTTTGATGATTGTCATATGCTGGCGACTTATCGTTCAAAGCCATGCCGGGTTAAATTTAAACCACACTTATACTTATATCTGAACCAAAAAAGTCTCAAGATAAAAATCAAAGAGCGTGTTCAAAATATTTAAGCCAATCAAGAAGAAAATCAAGGCTTCTGATTCGAATACGATCAGTAAACCGTTCCAAAGGGGTTAAGCTAGGATTCGAATACGATCATGTAGCCCCCAGTGGCTTTGGCGTTGCGCCGATCAAAAGGGTACTGACAGCTATGTTCTCTTTGGTTCGAATACGACCTATGTTTGAACAGGAAGCCCCCGGATGATCTTGAGAGTTTTTTAACGACGTTGATTCGAATACGATCAACGTTGGACCCAAAGGGGTTAAGCTATGATTCAAATATGATCAAGAAGCCCCCTAGTGGGTTTGGCATTGTGCCGATCAAGAGGGTACCGACAGCTATGTTCTCTTTGGTTCGAATACGACCTATGTTTGAACAGGAAGCCCCCAAGTGACCATATAAGTTTTGGCATTGCACCGATCAAGAGGGTACTAACAGCTATGCTCGATGAGCAGGAAGCCCCCAAGTGACCATAATAAGATAAGTCGTAATGCAAGATACCCATGTTTGAACCACGCATCATGGCAACAAGCTCTTTTTGGCACCCTTTAATCTTTCTAAGAACTCGAACTTGCGAGAGATTAACTCTTTTTGAACCGTAACTTTAAACCAGATTTGAAAGCTTCAAACTTTGTGAGAGACAAATTTACCTTGAGCCGGATTTTGAACCGGATTGGAGAGCCGGGAAAGGCATGGATGCCAAAGCTTGACTTGGCTGACCTCGCTCTTGGATATCCGAGCCTGAAGGAGGACGGTACTGTATTTGATGATCATGATTCCACCGCCTGTGTCAAAGTCGTACGTCCCTTGGCTACCCTTATTGGGAATGATACTGATCTTACCAAGTATTCACCGAGCTATGATAGCGAGAACTGGAGAATTCCAGTCATTCCATATGACCAAGTCATCCTAATCCCTCCAAGGCGTAAGCATACTTTTGCCCCTGAAGTGGACCTGGCCGGTTTAATAGATGATGAGGCTGAGTTTGAAGCTTTGAGTGGCATTGACTGGGCCTCGTCAACCTTCTAGGACAAAGCAACCGACGGAGAGGCGGAGAAGGATAACCTGGAGTCTTCGAGCCCGCCGAAGGAATGAACCGCCAGGCGTTTTATAACTTTGCAAAAACAATGCTTCATTTATTCAGACTCGGGAAGTCTTGTAATAGGGTAGTAAAAACTTCTCAATGTTTGTCATGGCATGCCTTTGCGCATGTTCCTAGCGCTTAATACTTTCATAAGCCGCCATCACTATATGTTTCTGGCTTATGTTGATCGTTTATTTCCTTGATGTTTAACTTGCTTTGCCTTATCCTGCGATCCCTTTGGTAATCTTCCCTGCTCATATGATGCTTTACCTGGCACTTAAGAATCCTGGGGTAATCAATATTAAACTGGAAGAAAAATCCATCTCATAATGTTATCAAGGTCTCAAGATAATCAAAATAATTTATCCTTTTGTTGCATGGTGAACAATATTTACAGGCTTCTGATTCAAATACGATCAGTAAACCGTTCCAAAGGGGTTAAGCTAAGATTCGGATACGATCATATAGCCCCCAGTGGCTGTGGCAATGCCGATCAAGTGGGTATCGACATCTATGTTCTCTTTGGTTCGAATACGACCTATGTTTGAACAGGAAGCACCCAAGTGACCATAAGAATTGTTTAATGACGCTGATTCGAATACGATCCACGCCGTAATCCAAAGGGTTAAGCTATGATTCAAATATGACCAAGAGCCCCCAAGTGGGTTTGGCAATATGCCGATCAAGTGGGTATCGACAGCTATGTTCTCTTTGGTTCAATACGACCTATGTTTGAACAGAAGCCCCAAGTGACCATGGCTAGATTCAGATATGATCATAAGCCGCACCAAAGGAGAGCGATTCAAATGTGATCTCGCTCCTGCTGGTTGTCTCCACCACCGACATGTAAGACACATAAACCTTTGAGTGTAAAAAGGATGAGGTCCCGCTTTATTTCTTTATATAATATATACATTGTCAAAAATATATACATCATGAGAGCCGGTGGCTTAAGTATAGTAAGGCCGGAGATGAGCAATATTCCACGGCCAGCGGGTCTCCTCCTCCGACTTATGTGAGTCTTTGTGCTCTCGAACATCAATGAGGTAGTATGATCCGTGTGTAAATTCTGTCGACCACAAAGGGTCCTTCCCAAGGTGGGGATAGCTTGTGCATGTCAGACTGATCCTGGATGAGCCGGAGCACCAAATCGCCTTCCTGAAAGGTTCTGCTCCTAACCCGGCGGCTGTGATAGCGGCACAGGTCTTGTTGATAAATCGCTGAGCGGGCTATTGCCAAGTCTCGCTCCTCATCCAACAAATCAAGGGCATCCTGACGAGCTTTTTCGTTGTCAGCCTCAACATAAGCCGCCACGCGGGGTGAATCATGTCGGATGTCACTTGGCAGACCGCCCGCACCATACACCATAAAGAAAGGCGTGTAGCCTGTAGATCTGTTAGGCGTAGTGTTAATGCTCCATAACACAGAAGGTAACTCCTCTACCCAACAACCCGGAGTCCGCTGTAAGGGGACCAAGAGCCGGGGTTTGATACCCTTCAAGATCTCTTGATTAGCTCTTTCTGCTTGACCATTGGATTGAGGATGAGCAACAGCCGAAACATCAAGCCGGATATGCTCTCGTTGACAGAACTCTTCCATGGCACCCTTGGAGAGATTAGTGCCATTATCAGTTATAATGCTGTGTGGGAAACCAAAATGAAAGGTCACCTTTTTCATGAATTGAACCGCCATGGCTGCATCACACTTACTGACTGGCTCTGCCTCAACCCACTTTGTAAACTTATCCACTGCCACCAGGAGATGTGTCTTTTTATCCTTAGACCTCTTGAAAGGTCCAACCATGTCAAGCCCCCAGACTGCAAACGGCCAAGTGATTGGGATCATCCTCAACTCTTGAGCCGGCACATGAGCTCATCGTGAAAACTTTTGACAACCATCACATTTATCGACTGATCTTCCGTGACGCGATGAGCCGTTAGCCAGTAGAAACCATGATGGAAAGCTTTGGCTACAAGAGATTTTGACCCGGCATGATGGCCACAATCCCCTTCATGGATCTCACGGAGTATTTCTTGGCCTTCTGCAGGTGACACATAACGTTGAAACGCCCCAGTGACGCTGAGATGATGTAACTCGCCGTTAACAATCGTCATAGATTTGGAGCGCCTGACGATTTGTCTTGACAAGGTCTTGTCCTCAGGTAATTCTCCTTGGGTCATATAAGCCAAATATCGCACTGTCCAATCCGGGATAACATGAAGAGCTGCCACCAGCTGTGCCTCCAGGTCTGGCACCGCTAGTTCTTCCTCGGTAAGCACCTTGACAGAAGGGTTATGTAGAATATCGAGAAAGGTGTTAGGTGGCACCGGCTTACGTTGAGATCCCAACCGGCTTAAAGCATCAGCCGCCCCATTCTTCCTTCGATCAATGTGCTCCACTTGATAACCCTTGAAGTGACCAGCCACAGCATCTACTTCACGACGATAAGCCACCATAAGGGGATCCTTGGAATCCCACTTGCCTAACACCTGTTGAGCCACGAGATCTGAGTCGCCCAAGCACCTTACCCGGCTTAAGTTCATCTCCTTGGCCATCCGGAGACCATGGAGTAAGGCCTCGTATTCAGCCGCATTGTTAGTACACGGAAACATAAGCCGGAGTACATAACAAAATTTTTCACCTCGAGGGAAAGTTAAAACAACTCCAGCCCCCGATCCTTCTAGCTGCCTGGACCCGTCAAAGTGAATAGTCCAATATGTGTTATCTGGCTTCTCCTCAGGTGCCTGTAACTCTATCCAATCATTGATAAAGTCCGCCAAAGCTTGAGAATTAATAGCAGTACGTGGCATGTACTTCCAATCATGAGGCCCAAGCTCGATGGCCCACTTGGCGACTCGTCCTGTGGCCTCCCTATTCTGGATGATATCTCCCAAAGGGGCGGAACTTACCACAGTTATAGGATGACTTTCAAAGTACTGCTTCAATTTCCGTTGGCCATAAACACTCAGAAACGAAGCCGCCAATGTGGATACCTTTGTTTAGACTCAATGAGCACCTCACTGATGTAGTAAACCGGCCGTTGAACCGGATGCTCCTTGCCAGCTTCCTTACGCCCCACCACGATGGCAACACTGATGGCTCGTGAATTGGCAGCCACGTATAATAGCAACGGCTCTTTATCCATGGGAGCCGCAAGAACCGGTGGTTCAGACAACTGTCTCTTCAAGTCTTCAAAGGCAGCATCAGCGGCATCACTCCAGACAAAAGTGTTTGTTTTCCTCATCATCTGATATAGCGGTAGGGCCTTCTCACCTAACCGGCTTATGAACCGGCTTAATCTTCTCCAGATTAGCCAGAGAGGTAATTGCTTTAATCTTCTTCGGATTAGCTTCAATGCCTCTGTTTGATACCAGAAAACCCAAAAGCTTGCCTGCAGGTACACCAAATACACACTTGGCCGGGTTAAGAATCATTTTATAAACCCGGAGATTATCAAAGGTTTCTTTCAAGTCGGATATTAAGGTTTCCTTCTCTCTGGACTTCACCATGATGTCATCTACATAAGCATGAACATTACGCCGATTTGATCGCAGAGACAGCTTCGCACACATCGCCGATAAGTTGCTCGAGCACTCTTGAGTCCAAACGCATAGATACATAATGTAAGTCCCCAAACGGAGTGATGAAAGTCGTCTTCTCCTGGTCCTTAATCGCCATTTTGATCTCGATGATAACCGAGTAAGCATCCAAAAGCTCAAGCGCCACAACCCGCCAGAGCATCAATGAACGCCAGTGCCGTTTTTTTAAGCACAAGCACGGGTTAGCCAACCACTCCGTGAAAAACTTCAATAATGAACCCAGCCGCTAAGAGCCGGCAACTTCCTCTCCAATAGCTTTCCGCCTCTTCGTTAAAACGTCAAGAAATCGCTCGATTGGCTTATACTTCGGATCAATATTGAGAGTGTGCTCACGAGTTCCTCGGTACACCCGCATGTCGAAGGTTTCCATGCAAAGATGTCCCGGTTCTCACGGATGAACTCGATGAGCGCGCTTTCCTATTTAGGATCCAAATTGCTGCTGATGCTGAATTGCTTAGAAAAGTCACCTGAGGTAAAGTCAACAAGCTTCGTCTTGGCAGCCGATTTGAACTTCAATGCCAGGTCATGCTCTGTAGTTGGTTTCTTCAGGGAGGTCATATCCGCTGGGTCAACATTATCTTGATAAAATTTGAGCTCTTCCGCTGCACAGCAGATCAAAGATAAGCGCGCCGCTTCTTCACATTCCAACGCTACTCATGCGACTTCCATGCACAGTGATGGTGCCCTTGTGACCCAGCATTTTTAGCTGCAAATAAACGTAACACGGTCGTGCCATGAACTTAGCATAAGCCGGCCGCCCAAATAGAGCATGATACGGGCTCCTGATTTTGACCACCTCAAACGTCAGTTTTTCAGCCCTGGAGTCATATTCATCTCCAAAGGCCACCTCCAGCTCAATCTTGCCAACTAGGTAAGCCGACTTACTAGGAACCACTCCATGGAAAACAGCGTTGGATGTCCTCAAATTCTTATCAGTTAACCCCATGCGTCGAAAGCTCTCATAATAGAGGATATTGATGCTACTACCTCCGTCCATGAGTACCTTAGTGAATTTATATCCACCAACCTAAGGCGCTACCACCAAGGCCAACTGGCCTGGATTATCGACCCGTGGAGGGTGATCTTCTCTGCTCCATACAATGGGCTGTTCTGTCCACCTCAAGTAACGAGGAACTGTCGGCTCAACAGAATTCACAGCCCTCTTATGAACCTTCTAGTCGCGTTTGCATAAGCTAGTGGTAAACACGTGGTACTGCCTACTATTCAACTGCTTCGGATTGCTTTGATAACCCGACCATCGCTGCTGCCGCTCTCCTTGCCCGGATCTTTGCTGATTATAGCCGCTTTGACGCCCCCGAAAGCGTAACTCGAGCCTCCACCCGGCCATGAAAACGCCACCGAGCCGCCGCACTCCATTATTGCCATCAAAGGTGTTGGAATTTTAAACGCTCGTGATCGCGCAATCTTTCCACAGGTGTGTGGCGGCCGCCTCGGTGCCGTGTCTCGGTAGGGCTCATTGAGTAGCTGCTCAAGAGATGGGCCCGACCGCCGGATCGAGGCGGCTTACCCTTACGCTCGATCGTTACTTTTGCGATTGGCATTGGCCACAAACTCCGGGTTACCATCCGCCTTCCGCTTATTGCCTCCTTGATGCATCGGGTTATGCTGCTGACCCTTTCCATTGTTGTTCTTCTTTCCCTTCCCGGTCTTTCCCTCATCAGACGCGGGATCCTTGGTACTATCAGAATTGGCATATTTGACTAAAGCCACCATCAGCGTACCCATATCATTGCAATCACGCTTAAGGCGCCCCAACTTCTGCCTCAGCGGCTCAAAACGGCAATTCTTCTCCAACATGAGGATCAGAGAGGCAGATCCATCTTGTCGATGAATGTATTATCTCCTTGACCCAACAGCATCCAATGAGTCGAGATTCACCTTCCTCCTGTTTACAATTTGTCAAGTCCACAATTGACATAGACTTCTTACAAGTGTCTTTGAAGTTCTGGATGAAACGGGCTTTCAGTTCTACCCATGAACCAATGGAATTGGGTGGCAAACCCTTCAACCAGGACCGGGCTGTTCCATCTAACATCATGGTGAAGTACTTAGCCATCGCCGCGTCGCTGACTTCCAATAACTCCGTAGCCATCTCATAACTTTCGATCCAAGCTCCGGCTACAAGTCGGCCGTGTAATTCATCACCTTTCGAGGTCCCTTGAAGTCCTTGGGCAACCGCACATTACGCAAAGCCGGTACCAGACAAGGAACACCGCCGGTTCTAGTGGCTACTCCCGTTTCAACGGAAGTCGTTGGATACTTTGGGAAATCTTGATGTGCCCTCTGTTGAGCCGCTAGCTGAGCCGCCCGCTCGTTCTCCTGACGTACTCGGTCTTGCACCGGATTATAGCCACCGGGCTGGTTACGGTGTTGGGCGTTGCTTGACAAAGCTTCAGACTCCATGTGCCTGCTGTAAATCGGGCTCCGGTTCTGACGAGGCGGCGCTAACCAAGGCGGAGGAGTTCAATGAATCCTGTCTCGGCTGTAAGAATAGGTCTCTTGCTGAGCTAAGGCCGTCTGGAGAAGTTCTTTGACCCTCCGGGTCTCCACTGCTGTCGGGTCATCACCGTCCATGGAAGAGCCGCCAAATGCGCTGAAGCCGCGATTAAGTTCTCCATGGGGTTGGAAAAGTGACCCGGTGGTATCGACACATAACGCGGAGGTGCCATGCTCACATGAGGAGGTGTCATCTCCCGAGGCTGAGCCGGCCCTCCTGTTCCGGTTGTCATAAACAGACTGGTCTCTGGCGGGTTACTTGGGCCGGCTCCGGGTGTAGCAAAAAGAACCCGAGGGTCGTAATTCGGGGGTAAACGGGACTGGGTTTTCTGATGTCTCCTCATCATCACCTCATTGAACGTGTTTAAGCTCATCGTGAGCTGGTAAGCTTCTGACTGTAGCCGCTGCACCCGGGCATCTAGAGCCGGCCGCTCTGTGGCTAATCTAGTGTCCTCAGCTACCAAGGCCTCCTTGCCTGAGCTATTTCCTCACGCACCCGTGCCACCTCCGCGTCATGCTCATCTTTATCCGTGGGAATAACCGTTGCGGTTAATAGGGTTGTAAGCTTGTCCATGAGATCTATCAGCACCTGAGCCGGCGGGTGCACGGGGCCACCTGCCCCGGCTGCTCCTATCCTGGACGTTATTGCTGCAGCAGCTGTAGAGTTTGAGCCGGGCTGAGTCCCAGCCATAAAGACTCTCGCCCATCTTGGCGGCTCACAGGCCCGGAATATCGGTGCCATCGAACGCCCCGAGCACGCCGCCTTGCACTTGGTACAGCTAATCTGTTGAGCGGCGACGAATCACCGCTCGAGAGGACGGCCGCCTCACCACCATCTCCAGATCCTTCAGAGAGTTCCTCTCCGTGGATGCAGCCCACGAAGGCACGCTTCATAACAGGCTGAATTCGGGTCTTCCTCGCACGCTGAGCCGTCTTGACGAGGTCGGTGCAGTTGTCCGGCTTAGGGCCCGGCTCACCGATCCAGCCGATGAAAACATGGATTCCGCCAAAGGGGACCCTGCACCAGACTCAATTGAGCCAAGCGTCGGGACCCCAGCCTTCGTCATTGATGTAGATCTTGCCGCGACGACTCTTGGTCATCCAGCCCACTACGTATCCCTTGAGCCCTTCGAAGTTGCCCTTCAAGAACTCAAATCCATCGTGCGCTGGCCCCATGGTGGGCGCCAACTGTCGTGGAATTGTCACGGCAGATGTCCTTAGTGTGAGGACTTAGTCACGAGGCCAACGCATCTATGTGGTAGCTTGAGAGGGGTTGTGCGGAATCGAGAGATGCAACATAAGACAAGGATTTAGACAGCTTCGGGCCCCGGGAAACATCATCCGATAATAACCCTACATGCTGTTTGTGGCTAGGTCTCATTATGATCATGAGAGAGTCGCCGATAAGCCGGTTTTTTGTGTCTAGCCCTAGAGATTGTTTCTTCTTGCTTGTTCCTCTTTGGGGAGCCCTGCCCCTCCTTATATAAGTTGAAGGGGCGGCTTACATGTAGAGTCCTAGTAGGATTAGAACTAACTTATTCTCTATTACAAGTCGGATACAAGTACAGGTCTTGCTTCCTTGTAAAGGAAATATTCCTCATGCCTTCCGTCTTAAGCCGGCCCACAATAACATGAGCCGGCCTACTGGGCCTTGGGCATTTGTCATCCGTTTGAGTGCATGGGCCATCATTAAGTCGCCAGGCGCGTGAGTCGTCACACCAGTGAACCGCCAGACCCGTAAATCGCCAATCCTCCGGCGGGTTATGATGAAGCGCCAAGTCTGGCCGAGTCATACTTCCGGCCGGGTCATACCGCGGGGTATATCCCCGACACCAACTCTAACAGACTCTAGCCCTACTATACTGGTCATTTCTGATGCCCCAACTCAGCAGACCCCAACTGCAGCAAACAGTATGATTATGCCAGTTGACATAGCACTAGCTGTACGACACAAAACCCCCATTCCAGCAAAGAGTACACCAAATCCAGTTGCCAAATCCCTTTTCAAACTAGAGAGAGCCCCAATTGCAGCAAATAGGACCCCTGTTCCATTTCTTCCCAGTTTAGAAGACGAACCTTATGTTGTTGTCAAGAACTTTGTGCGCATCTTTCCTTCATGGAAAGATTATACCGCAGACATAGAACAATTTCCAGTCTTCCTCCGCAACTTACGCGTAAGTAATGTACTAATGTTATTCATGGTCATTACTGCATATGTTTCACGACGTAAGACACAAGATTTCATTCTTTTAAATAGGCAAGGAGCAAACTGGATTGTGATGACGAGCAAGGGTTGGTTGCGCTTTTCAAGCACTCATTGATGAAGTATCGTTCCTACCTGAGGCAAGCGCACTTCGATTGCAAGCCTCTGAATGAAATTTTTGTAAAGTCTCCGGTGCTACATTTATCCGATGGTGACTGGAATGATCTTGTTACACATTGGTCTCGGCTACAACGTAAGGTACTGTCTATGATATCACATCACAATTTGAACTACATTTCTGCATTTGCCTTAATGTCTCACTTGTACTAAAAATCGTTAGCGTAAGAACATTCGTTCTCAAGGGACCACGTAATCTCGCAACTATATCGCATAATCGCATTGCTCTTGTGAGTACCTCTTGCCCTATATGACCATACTTACTTTCATAGATGTTTGATTATGTAGCATCACTGCACATGTTAGCCTTGTAATCGTCCATTTGGTGGACATTATAAGATCCGTATGGACTCTTACATAAATTTAGAATCAACCCAATGCTTTTGAAGAGATTTAGCTCTGCAGTCCTCTTATAAGGACTGAACATGGTCTATCACTGTACTTACATTAACAACTACTCTCTCCGTCCCATAATATAAGAACGTTTTGTATAGTACACCAGTGTTCAAAAAACTCTTATATTATGGGAAGAGGGATTGATTCATTTTGTAGCATTCTGCATCTTATCTCCCTCGCCCACCATTTACTAAAGAAGATCAGATCTATATTAATCTTACCAACAAGTAGAATACACAGACAATGCCAGTGCAGAAGTGTAGCCCATTGCTCTTATCAGTACATTTTGTCCTATAACACTTGTACTTCCAGGGATTGGTAGTTGATTATGTAGCATCAATCTGCATCTTATCTTCATTATCCTCTATCCCTTCCAGTATTATCATATCTATAATTACTCTCTACAAAATGTAGAGTACATGCAATGCTTATGAAGAAGATTCTGTGATGAAATTCTTGAGTTATCCTTCCCTTGACATGGAGAAGGGCATTACAAAGCCGGTGTTAACTGTTAATGTAAGTCAGTTCTTCTAAAGCCTTTATCCTCAGCTGCTGTTTAATTTGCTCATACTCCCTATCGTTTACTACTGTTTAGTTTGTTGTTTCTACCAAAATGCATGTTCGTAAGAACCGTAAGTTCTAAGTTTTACTTGTAAAACCAAATTCCTTATTCATACCATGCACATTACTTAATACTCCCTATATGTATGCTTGTTTTTGTGGATCTATAATCCAGTATGTGGTGAAGCAGCCCACGTTTGCACCTTGTCATCTCCGATTTTATCTTACTGATGTGGCTGATGATATGAACAACATGCCATGCACATTATCCAAAATAGATACAATGATTTTCTTTGCCCTTCATCTATGCTTGTTATGTTGACATGGTAATCCAGTAGTGTGGTGAAGCTCCCCGCATTATGAACAATGCCAAATTATGCTATTGATATTTTGAACTTACTCTTTATTTTCTAATTTGAAATTGGATAGAATTGACAGAACAGTTAGCATCTTTGTTTATACATGTGCAAAACATGTCATCTCTCTGCTTTGTTTCAGGGTGATATGCAAAACATGTGCACAAGTCTGCTGAAGGCTGTGAGACGAACCCAACATATATTGCAGCAAAGAAGGCAAAACATCTTGAAGGTAGCGAGACAACCCCAAAGTCTTGTCTTGATGTAGTGTTCAAGTTACTTGAGACTAACAGTCAAACAAGCTCACAGAATTCGTTGTCTGAATCAGTTCGACTTCTTTAGTCCCAAGTTCTAGCAGAAAGGCATTTTGCAACTCAACTTTGACTTGAAGTCCTATCTTTAAGAAAGATTGCGGAGAACACCAATGAGAACCTCATTGCTAAACAGCTACACCTGGAAGCTATGACCGACATGCTAGGCCGGTCTCACAGCCTTGCTCAGCAGCTTGCGCAGTAGTTCCCCCGCAAGGATAACCTTTCTTGAACTGTCTTGGAAGTGGTCTCGGTTCAGTATTATTTTGTTACGCTGCAATGGTGCCCAGTTTTTGTAATCTGCTTCTTCGTTGCGCTTTATGATCACTGGTGGCGAACTTCGATGCCCAGTAGATGTAATATACCTTAAATCCTTTATTGTATAGTGTAGGTTTATTCTTAGTTACTATGCCATAATTTCTTTATTGTATAGAGTAGGTTTGTTCTTAATTCCTACTAGTTACTGCCATCAATCGCTATCTAAAAAAACAAGATGTAGTCGACCGGACCAAAACATTCGACTCTAACGAGCCAGGTTTTTAGCAGGCCACAATTGGGCCGGCCTGCGTCTTTCCTGGGCCCGAATGATTGGGGCCTTCACACATTGCGCCAGGCCCAAACTTACGCCGGCCTATATTTTAGTTGGGCCTTTTGTCGACCCACCGCTTAGTTTGGCCCAGGTAGCGTTGGGCCATTAACAGGCTGAATATTGTACTGGCCTATTACGGCCGAGATGAAACCACGGGCCTTTAGCAGGCCAAAATGCATGTTGGGCCTCAATTTTCACTAGTCGTCGATGGGCCTTCAGCAGGCCGAAATGTAGACCGGGCCATTTTGGGCCCAGTTAGCTCACAGGCCGTTACCAGGCCGAAACATATCTCGGGCCTTAGTTGGCCCACTGATATCATGGGCCTTTAAGAGCCCGAAAGCTTAGTATAGGCATCAACGGGCCGAATTACGCGACAGGCCTTTAACAGGCCCAAAGTCACATTGGGCTTAACTATTGCCACCTTTAGCATGGGCCGTTAGTGGGACCGATGTCCCGTCGGACCATATATGGCCCATGGGCAGCACGGGCCATTCCCAGGCCGAAAGTCACACCGGGCTAAAATGGGCCCATGTCTACATCAGGCCTCTAACAGGCCGAAAGTCACTGGGTTGTAGTTGGGCCCAAATATTCGCCAACAATTAACGGACCAGATCGCCGCCACAAATGGGCCCAAATATTGGGCTAACAATTAACGGGCAGATCTCGCTTCGTCAGAATGGGCCCAAATATTGGGCGAACAATTAATGTGCCAGATCCGCTTCGGCCGTAAATGGGCCTTTATTAAGCAGGTCGTTATTGGCTGGCCCACTAGTACCGATTAAGTTCTACGGCCTTTGATCGGGCCGCCTTTTAACCTATATGGGCCTCTGTTGGGCCCAGCCACGTGTCGACGTATCATAGGCATGTCTCCTCCAATGGACGAGCGACATCTGGCCACTGACGAGCTGACACGTGTTCCCTTCGGCTGATCAGAATTTTACACATGGAAATTTCCCATTGGTCAGGGCTGTTAACGGGTTATCAGATCCAAAATCCAACCCGATAGCTTAACGGCATTCCGTTATGGTGGGTGCCACGTGTCGGTCACCCTTGACGAAAGCACTTCTATGACGCGCGATTTATCGTCATGGAAGTGGACACTTCCGTGATGATAATTTGGGTAATGTCATGGAACACTTCTACGACAGCACAGGTATGACTATCTTGATTCTGTCATAAAATCATCATGGATGTACATGCATGACAAAAAACGCGACCTACTGTGACAAACACGTATCATCACAGAGGTGTATTTTTTTGTAGTGTAAGCCCACGGGTCAACCTCCAAATCCGGTGAGTCCCAGTTGTCATGGGGAGTAATCGGTTTTTTCTGCGTAATAAGGAGGTAATTCCTTCCTTACAAAGATATAGATGGTGGGCTGCAGATGTCAGGGGGGAATCATATTTTTCGCGTAATAAGGAGGTCGTTGCTTGAGTGCGGCCATGGACCATGGGGTCCCTACTGTAAGCCTCTCCACGTACATCCATATTTCGATGGTTATCGTTTGTTGACCACATTGAGAATGCCGCTCCTAGAGCACCAACGCAGTGGACAACGACGAGGCCTAGGAATGGGATGCCCGGAGCTGGCAAAGACACAACAGTGGATGCCCATGCTGAGGGGAGTATGACGGTTGAATGGTTCGGCTGTCGTCACCAGAGAATAATAGGAGGTCTCCTTTTTTATCAAAGAAGGGCTTCCCCCTTCTGATTTTCATTACTGAAAACCATCAGTAGCCAAAGTAATCTCCCTAGAACAGGAACTAGAAATGAAAAAACTACTAAAAACGATAAGACACAGAGCACACCATCCATACATGAGTCTTACAGACTGCCACTCCCAGCAACATGGGATTACAAACTCCAAAAGCATCCCAAAAGAGTAGAAGAACTACTAAAGAAACACAACAAAGCTCAGGATCAACAACTTCAGCAGGTGGCAGAGGTTTTCTTCCCCTCTAGTCTCGCCACATTGATTCTCCACCCCTATGACACCGTATTGTTGGGGAACATACTAATTTCAAAAAAATCCTACGCACATGCAAGATCATGGTGATGCATAGCAATGAGAGGGGAGAGTGTTGTCCACGTACCCTCGTCCGGAAGTGGAAGCGTTAGCACAACGTGGTTGATGTAGTCATACATCTTCACGATCCGACCGATCAAGTACCAAACGTACGGCACCTATGAGTTCATCACACGTTCAGCTCAATGACGTCCCACGAACTCCGATCCAGCAGAGCTTTGCGGGAGAGTTCCGTCAACACGATTGCATGATGACGGTGTTGATGATGCTACCGATGCAGGGCTTCGCCTAAGCACCACTATGATATTACCGAGGTGGAATATGGTGGAGAGGGGCACCGCACACGGCTAAGAGATCAATGATCAATTGTTGTGTCTAGACGTGCCCCCTTGCCCCGTATATAAAGGAGGAGAGGAGGGAAGGGGCCGGCCCTCTCTATGGCACGCCCTGGGGAGTCCTACTCCCACCGGGAGTAGGATTCCGCCCTTTCCATGTAGTAGGAGTAGGAGTCATGGTAAGGGAAGAGAGGAGAGAATGAAGGAGGGGACGCAGCCCCTCCCCTTAGTCCAATTCCGACTAGGCCTTGGGGGGGCGCAACCTCCCCTCTCTCTTTCCCCTAAAGCCCAATAAGGCCCATTATACTCCCCGACGAATTCCCGTAACTCTCCGGTACTCCGATAAATACCTGAATCACTCGGAACCTTTCCGATGTCCGAATATAGTCGTCCAATATATCGATCTTTACATCTCGACCATTTCGAGACTCCTCGTCATGTCCCCGATCTCATCCGGGACTGATGTCTACTACACAACCTGTTTCTTGTAGACGTTGTTGGGCCTGCAAGTGCATAGGTTTGTAGGACAGTAGCAAATTTCCCTCAAGTGGATGACCTAAGGTTTATCAATCCATGGGAGGCGTAGGATGAAGATGGTCTCTCTCAAGCAACCCTGCAACATAATAACAAAGAGTCTCTTGTGTCCCCAACACACCCAATACAATGGTAAATTGTATAGGTGCACTAGTTCGGCGAAGAGATGGTGATACAAGTGCAATATGGATGGTAGATATAGGTTTTTGTAATCTGAAATAATAAAAACAGCAAGGTAACTAATGATAAAAGTGAGCGTAAACGGTATTGCAATGATAGGAAACAAGGCATAGGGTTCATACTTTCACTAGTGCAAGTTCTCTAATAACATAGATAGATCATATAACAATCCCTCAACATGCAACAAAGAGTCACTCCAAAGCCACTAATAGCGGAGAACAAACGAAGAGATTATGGTAGGGTACGAAACCACCTCAAAGTTATTCTTTCGGATCAATCTATTCAAGAGTTCGTACTAGAATAACACCTTAAGACACAAATCAACCAAAACCCTAATGTCACCTAGATACTCCATTGTAACCTCAAGTATCAATGGGCATGATTTATACAATATGCATCACACAATCTCAGATTCATCCAACCAACACAAAGTACTTCAAAGAGTGCCCCAAAGTTTCTACCGGAGAGTCAAGATGAAAACGTGTGCCAACCCCTATGCATAGATTCATGGGCGGAACCCGCAAGTTGGTCACCATAACATACATCAAGTGGCAGTGAAATCCCATTGTCACCACAGATAAGCACGGAAAGACATACATCAAGTGTTCTCAAATCCTTAAAGACTCAATTCGATAAGATAACTTCAAAGGGAAAACTCAATTCATCACAAGAGAGTAGAGGGAGAGAAACATCATAAGATCCAACTATAATAGCAAAGCTCGCGATACATCAAGATCGTGCCATAGAGAGAACACAAGAGAGAGAGAGAGAGATCAAACACATAGCTACTGGTACATACCCTCAGCCCCGAGGGTGAACTACTCCCTCCTTGTCATGGATAGCGTCGGGATGATGAAGATGGCCACCGGTGATAGATTCCCCCTCCGGCAGGGTGCCGGAACGGGCTCCCGAGAGGTTTTTGGTGGCTATAGAGGCTTGCGGCGGCAGAACTGCCGATCTATCTTTTTTTCGATGTTTTCAGGGTATATAGGAATATATAGGCGAAAGAAGTCGGTCGGGGGAGCCTCGAGGGGCCCACGAGAGGGTAGGGCGCGCCCAGGGGGTGGGCGTGCCCCCCTGTCTCATGGCTTCCTCGATGCTTCCTTTACTTCAGCTCCAAGTCTCCTGGATCATAATGTTTCCAAAAATCACGCTGCCGAAGGTTTCATTCCGTTTGGACTCCGTTTGATATTTCTTTTCTTCGAAATACTGAAACAGGCAATAAAACAGCAATATGGGTTGGGCCTCCGGTTAGTAGGTTAGTCCCAAAAATGATATAAATGTGTAAAATAAAGCCCATAAACATCCAAAAGGGGTAATATAATAGCATGGAACAATAAAAAATTATAGATACGTTGGAGACGTATCAAGCATCCCCAAGCTTAATTCCTGCTCGTCCTTGAGTAGGTAAATGATAAAAACAGAATTTTTGATGTGGAATGCTACCTAGCATAATTCTAAATGTAGTTTTCTTTATTGTGGCATGAATGTTCTGATCCAAATGATTCAAAATAAAAGATCATATTGACATAAGAAATAGTGATACTTCAAGCATACTAATCAAAGTAATCATGTCTTCTCAAAATAACATGGCCAAAGAAAGTTATCCCGACAAAATCATATAGTCTCGCTGTTGCTCCATCTTCATCACACAAATTATTTAATCATGCACAACCCCGATGACAAGCCAATCAATTGTTTCATACTTTAATAATCTCAAACTTTTTCAACTTTCACGCAATACATGAGCGTGAGCCATGGATATAGCACTATATGTGCAATAGAATGGTGGTTGTGGAGAAGACAAAAAGGAGAAGATAGTCTCACATCAACTAGGCGTATCAACGGGCTATGGAGATGCCCATTAATAGATATCAATGTGAGTGAGTAGGGATTTCCATGCAACGGATGCACTAGAGCTATAAATATATGAAAGCTCAACAAAATAAACTAAGTGGGTGTGCATCCAACTTGCTTGCTCGCGAAGACCTAGGGCATTTGAGGAAGCCCCATCATTGGAATATACAAGCCAAGTTCTATAATGAAAAATTCCCACTTAGTATATGCAAATGAAAACATAGGAGACTCTCTATCATGAAGATCTTGGTGCTACTTTGAAGCACAAGCGTGGAAAAATAGATAGTAGCATTGTCCCTTCTCTCTGTTTCTCTCATTTTATTTTTTTTCTCTTTTCTTTTTCCTTTTTTTTCTTTAGCCTTTATTTTTTTTCTTTTTGGCCTTTCTCCCCCCTTTTTTTGTAAAGTCTGAAGTCTCATCCCGACTTGTGGGGGAATCATAGTCTCCATCATCCTTTCCTCACTGGAACAATGCTCTAATAATGAAGATCATCACACTTTTATGGATTTAGAACTCAAAAATTACAACTCAAAGCTAGAACAAGATATGACTCTATATGAATGCCTCCGGCGGTGTACCGGGATATGCAATGAATCAAGAGTGACATGTATGAAAATTATGAAAGTGGTCTTTCCACAAATACGATGTCAACTACATGATCATGCAAAAAGCAATATGACAAAAGTAATGTGTGTCATATGAACGGAACGGTGGAAAGTTGCATGGAAATATATCTCGGAATGGCTATGGAAATGCCATAATAGGTAGGTTGGTGTCTGTTTTGAGGAAGGTATATGGTGGGTGTAAGGTACCGGCGAAAGTTGCGCGGCACAAGAGAGGCTAGCAATGGTGGAAGGGTGAGGGTGCGTATAATACATGGACTCAACATTAGTCAAAAGAACTCATATACTTATTGCAAAAATCTATAAGTCATCAAAAACAAAGTATTATGCGCATGCTCCTAGGGGGATAGATTGGTAGGAAAAAACCATCGCTTGTCCCCGACTGCCACTCATAAGGAAGACAATCAATAAATAAAATTGTGCTCCAACTTCATCACAAAGCAGTTCACCATACGTGCATGCTACGGGAATCACAAACCTCAACACAATAATTTTTCATAATCACCTCAACTAGCATGACTTTAATATCACTGCCTCCATATCTCAAAACAATTATCAAGTATCAAA
Organism: Aegilops speltoides; assembly: GCA_021437245.1. Taxonomy (NCBI): domain Eukaryota; kingdom Viridiplantae; phylum Streptophyta; class Magnoliopsida; order Poales; family Poaceae; genus Aegilops; species Aegilops speltoides. The sequence goes on along the minus strand of CM038147.1, from coordinate 460,956,139 downwards.
TTGATCATAGCATCCAATTCACTTTCTATGATAGTTTTTATTATACCCAACTTGGATGCTCATCATTCTAGGACCAATTTTATAACCATAGCAACTACCATGCTGTTCTAAAAGACTCTCAAAATAATATAAGTGAATCATGAGATACTAGCAATTTCTTCAAAATTATAACCACCGTCGTGCTCTAAAAGATATAAGTGATGCACTAGAACAAATGGCAAACTACTCCGAAGATATAAGTGAAGATCAATGAGTTGTCGAATAATTATGCAACTATGTGAAGACTCTCTAACATTAAAGAATTTCAGATCTTGGTATTGTATTCAAACAGCAACATAAAACAAAATAAAATGACATTGCAAGGATAGCACAACTCATGTGAAGAAGCAAAAACTTAGGCTCAACCGATACTAACCGATAGTTGTTGAAGAAGAAAGGTGGGATGCCTAACGGGGCATCCCCAAGCTTAGATGCTTGAGACTTCTTGAAATATTATCTTGGGGTGCCTTGGGCATCCCCAAGCTTGAGATTTTGTGTCTCCTTAATTCCTCTTATATCATGGTTACTCTTTTTATCAAAAGCTTCATCCACACCAAACTCAACAAGAACTCGTGAGATAGGTTAGTATAAACCAATGCAAAACCTTATCATTTTCTACTGTAACAAATCACTAAAATTATTATTAAACATTGCATACTAAATGCCTCTGCATATTTAATACTCCTATCCTCAAATAGAATCATTAAACAAGCAAACATATGCAAACAATGCAACCATAACAACAATCTGCCAAAACAGTATAGTTTGTAAAGAATGCAAGATTCATCATACTTCCCTAACTCCAAAAATTATGAGAAAAAAACTACGCTGTATAAGATTTATCAGATCTAAATATGCAAAAAGTTTCAACATTATATCATTCTCTGAATTTTCTAGGGAATTTTTGCAACAGCGGTAAATTTTCTGTTTTCAAACAGCAACATGTATACTAGCAAAATAAGCATGGCAAAGGCTATCCTTGACATTTTTATTGAAACTAAAGATGCAAAACATTATTATAAATAACAGTAAGCAAATACTAACAAAATAAAATGACGCTCCAAGCAAAACACATATCATGTGGTGAATAAAAATATAGCTCCAGGTAAAGTTACCGATGAACGAAGACGAAAGAGGGGATGCCTTCCGGGGCATCCCCAAGCTTTGGCTCTTGGTTGTCCTTGAATATTACCTTGGGGTGCCTTGGGCATCCCCAAGCTTAGGCTCTTGCCCCTCCTTATTCCATAGTCCATCGAATCTTTACCCAAAACATGAAAACTCCACAACACAAAACTCAACAGAAAACTCGTAAGCTCCGTTAGTATAAGAAAATAAAACCACCACTTAGGTACTGTAATGAACTCATTTAAATTCATATTGATGTAATATCTACTGTATTAACTTATCTATGGTTCATACCACTTAATACTAGCCATAGATGCATCAAAATAAGCAAACAACACATAGAAAAAAGAAACTGTCAAAAACAGAACAGTCTGTAGTAATCTGTATCAAACGTATACTTTTGGAACTCCAAAAATCCTAAAAATTAGGAAGACCTAAGAAATTGGTGTACCAATCCAGAGCAAAAATAATCAGATCAAAATCACGTTTCTGTGAATTAACAAAACTAATTTACTGGATGGAAAAGTTTCTGATTCTCAGCAGGATCAACACAACTATCACAGTAAGCTATCCTAAAGGTCTTACTTGGCACTTTATTGAAATAAAAGCTATAAAACATGATTACTACAGTAGAATAATCATGTGGACACACAAAAATAGTAAGGATAAATATTGGGTTGTCTCCCAACAAGCGCTTTTCTTTAATGCCTTTCTAGCTAGGCAAGATGATGACAATGATGCTCACATAAAAGATAAGAATTGAAACATAACTGGAGCATCATGAAGCATATGACTAGCACATTTAAGCCTAACCCACTTCCTATGCATAGGGATTTTGTGAGCAAACAATTTATGGGAACAATAGTCAACTAGCATAGGAAGGCAAAACAATCATAACTTCAAAACCTTAACCACATAGAGAGGAAACTTGATATTATTGCAATTCCTAGAAGCATATGTTCCTCCCTCATAATAATTTTCAGTAGCATCATGAATGAATTCAACAATATAACCAGCACCTAAAGCATTCTTTTCATGATCTACAAGCACAGAAAATTTACTAATCTCCACATAAGCAAATTTCTTCTCATGAATAGTAGTGGGAGCAAACTCAACAAAATAATTATCATGTGAGGCATATCAAATTGAAAACTAAAATCATGATGACAAGTTTCATGGTTATCATTATTCCTAATAGCATACAAGTCATCACAATAATCATCATAGATAGCAACTTTGATCTCATAATCAATTGGAACCTCTTCCGAAATAGTGGAATCATCACTAAATAAAGTTGACACTCTTCCAAATCCACTTTCATATTCATCACAATAAGATTCAACATCCTCCAAAATAGTGGGATCACTACTTCCTAAAGTTGACACTCTTCCAAACCCACTTTCATCAATATAATCATCATAAATAGGAGGCATGCTTTCATCATAATAAATATTCTCATCAAAACTTGGGGGACTAAACATATCATCTTCATCAAACATAGCATCCCCAAGCTTGTGGCTTTGCATATCATTAGCATCATGTGTATTCAAAGAATTCATACTAACAACATTGCAATCATGCTCATCATACAAAGATTTAGTACCAAGCGTTTTAATGCATTCTTCTTCTAGCACTTGAGCACAATTTTCCTTTCCATCATACTCACGAAAGATATTAAAAAGATGAAGCGTATGAGACAAACTTAACTCCATTTTTTGTAGTTTTCTTTTATAAACTAAACTACTGATAAAACAAGAAACAAAAAGATTCGATAGCAAGATCTAAAGATATACCTTCAAGCACTCACCTCCCCGGCAACGGCGCCAGAAAAGAGCTTAGTTGACGGGGTGTGAGTGTCGCTTACCTAGCCTCCCCAAGCAATGCTTTAAAAGAGCTTGATGTCTACTACACAACCTTCTTCTTGTAGACGTTGTTGGGCCTGCAAGTGCACAGGTTTGTAGGACAGTAGCAAATTTCCCTCAACTGGATGACCTAAGGTTTATCAATCTGTGGGAGGCGTAGGATGAAGATGGTCTCTCTCAAGCAACCCTGCAACCAAATAACAAAGAGTATCTTGTGTCCCCGACACACCCAATACAATGGTAAATTGTATAGGTGTACTAGTTCAGCGAAGAGATGGTGATACAAGTGCAATATGGATGGTAGATATAGGTTTTTGTAATCTGAAATAATAAAAAACAAAAAGGTAACTAATGATAAAAGTGAGCGTCAACGGTATTGCAATGATAGGAAACAAGGCATAGGGTTCATACTTTCACTAGTGCAAGTTCTCTCAAAAATAATAACATAGATAGATCATATAACAATCCCTCAACATGCAACAAAGAGCCACTCCAAAGCCACTAATAGCGGAGAACAAACGAAGAGATTATGGTAGGGTACAAAACCACCTCAAAGTTATTCTTTCGGATCAATCTATTCAAGAGTTCGTATTAGAATAACACCTTAAGACACAAATCAACCAAAACCCTAATGTCACCTAGATACTCCATTGTCACCTCAAGTATCCGTGGGCATGATTATACGATATGCATCACACAATCTCAGATTCATCCAACCAACACAAAGTACTTCAAAGAGTGCCCCAAAGTTTCTACCGGAAAGTCAAGAGGAAAACGAGTGCCAACCCCTATGCATCGGTTCATGGGCGGAACCCGCAAGTTGGTCACCAAAACATACATCAAGTGGCACGTGAAATCCCATTGTCACCAAGCACGGCAAGACATACATCAAGTGTTCTCAAATCCTTAAAGACTCAATCCGATAAGATAACTTCAAAGGGAAAACTCAATTCATCACAAGAGAGTAGAGGGGGAGTGAGGGAGTCCTGGACTAGGGGGTGTCTAGACAGCCGGACTATCAATATCCGCCGGACTCCAAGACTACGAAGATAGAAGATTGAAGACTCCGGCTCGTGTCCGGATGGTACTTTCCTTGGCGTGGAAGGCAAGCTTGGCAATACGGATATGTAGATCTCCTACCATTGTAACCGACTCTGTGTAACCCTAGCCTCCTCCGGTGTCTATATAAACCGGAGGGCTTTAGTCAGAGGACAACATACATCTCAACAATCATACCATAGGCTAGCTTCTAGGTTTAGCCTCCTTGATCTCGTGGTAGATCCACTCTTGTACTACCCATATCATCAATATTAATCAAGCGGGACGAGGGTTTTACCTCCATCGAGAGGGCCCGAACTCGGGTAAAACATCGTGTCCTCGCCTCCGTTACCATCCGCCTAGACGCACAGTTCGGACCCCTACCCGAGATCCGCCGGTTTTGACACCGACATTGGTGCTTTCATTGAGAGTTCCTCTGTGTCGTCACCGATAGGCTTGATGGCATCTTCAATCAACAACGCTGTCCAGGGCGAGACTTTTCTCCCCGGACGGATCTTCGTATCCGGCGGCTTCGCACTGCAGACCAATTCACTTGGCCATCTGGAGCAGATCGCAAGCTACGCCCCTGGCCGTCAGGTCAGATTTGGAAGCTTAAACTTCACGGCCGATGTCCGCAGAGACCTGATCTTTTTCGGACTCGAGCCACGGCCGAGCGCGCCGCACTGTGACGATGGGCACGATCTAGCTCTGCCGCCGAACAGTGCCTTGGTGGCCGCACACGGATCAGCTTCGGCCATTAGCCCGGAGCCGATCGCCCAGATCGAGGGCCGGTGGAAAGACGCCGCCCTGGGGGCTTCAACATCCATGGCGATGGAGCCGAACACCAATTTTGTCCCCCGCAAAACTCGTGATTCCGAGGCACCGGACTCGCCGGACCAACCTCCCGCGCCCTACCAATCGATCCGGATTGGGCGCCGTTATGGAACTCACCGCCATGACATCTTCCAACACTCGCTTTTGGCGATATCCTGAATTCACTAAAGCATCTCTCGCTATCAGAGAGTCTGGCGGACTATGGCGGGACGGTTGGGGTACTGACGACGAAGAAATTCAGAGCCCACCCACCACCCACTTTGTAGCCACTGCCGAGGATTTAAACGACATGTTAGACTTCGACCGACGACATCGACGCCATGGACGCATTTATTACGGAGATTTATCAGAGCCAGCGCCATGTGGCACTGGAAGACCACCTCGTCATACGACATATACATGGTGGACACCCCAAAAGATGGGGATGGCGAAGAAGCGGCGGAGGCAAACTCCTTAAAGAAACAGCCCAAGCGCCAAGCGCCGTGGCGCCGCTCTAAATCCCGCCACAAGAAGAATAGAGATTCCGCACAGAGATAACAACACCCCAGAGAGTGCCAAAGACAATCCCTCCAAAGAAGACTCAGGTAGCAGAGGATGCAGAAGCAAGCCCTCACGAGAGGGCGGCAGACGAAGAGGTTGAGGATCATAACTATATGCCTCCTCCAAGACGAAGCAAGCCTCAATGACGATTTAACTCGCTGTGCCCGAGGACCCCGTCGAACAAGAGCTCTTTAAGCGCAGCTCATCGCCACAAGAAGGAGCTCAAGAAGGAAAAGCGAAGCTCAAAACAAAGGAAGACACGCCGAATAAGATGGAGCAAAGTACTCAAAACCGTAGATAAATACGGCAATGGCCACCAATCGAAGAGCTACCCGAAGCGTAAGCTGCTACCAGAATTCGACGAGGAGGCCATAGAGCCCCCACCGTCAAATGGCCCAGCCAGGTCCATCTATGGACCCAAAAAGAAGGCCCCAAGAAGAAAAGTAACACGTCAAGCATCCGATGATAGCAGCACATACAAATACAGGGGCGCCGCACACCCACTATGTTTCACCGATGAGGCGATGGACCATGAATTCCCAGAAGGGTTTAAACCCATGAACATAGAGGCCTACGATGGAACAACAGACTCGAGATGCGGATAGAAGATTATATATGCATATACACATGGCCAGAGGAGACGATCTCCACGCCATAAAATACCTACCCCTCAAGCTCAAAGGGCCAGCCCGTCATTGGCTCAAAAGCCTCCCGGAAAACACTGTTGGAAGTTGGGAAGAGCTCGAGGGCGCGTTTAGAGAGAATTTTCAAGGGACTTATGTCCGTCCTCCGGATGCAGATGATCTAAGTCATATAACTCAACAGCCCGGAGAGTCAGCGCGGAAATTCTAGAACAGGTTTCTTACCAAAAAGAACCAAATAGTCGATCGTCCGGACGCCAAGCCTTAGCAGCTTTCAAGCACAATGTCCAAGACGAATGGTTTCGCAGCACCTCGGTCAAGAGAAACCGAGGACAATGTCCGCACTAACAAGCCTCATGACCCGCTTCTGTGCGGGAGAGGATAGCTGGCTAGCAAGAAGTAGCACCAGCGACCCAAGTACATCCGAGATAAGAGATGGAAACGGAAAATCATGGCGCAGAAAAGAACAAATACGGAATAAAGAGAAAAGCCCAAAGAGCACGGCAGTCAACGCCGGATTCAAAAGCTCGCGGCCCAATAAGAAAACACAGCCTCTTAAGGATGACAATGACGAATTGTCCAACTTAAACAAAATTTTGGGTCGGATATGTCAAATCCACAAGACTACCCTAAGGCTCGCAAATCACACCCACAGGATTGTTGGGTTTTAAACAGTCCGCCGATTAAATGTCGAACACAAGGGCTCGACGCGTCAGCTTAAGAAGATAAACCCCGCCAGTAGGCACCGGAAAACAAAAGACTTTCCCACAAGGGGTCAAAGCAGTAAACTCACTTCATGTGATAACACGGAAAAATAGTGCGGCACTTTCTAAAAAGAGCTTCGCACGGTCCAACCCAGCAGACCATAGAGATTGGATATCAAAACCAATCACTTTCGACCACCTGGACTATTCCAGAAGCGTTCGAAACGCGGGACGGACTCCCCTGATATTGAATCCCATAATAGACGGATTACAATTCACTAACGTCCTAATGGACGGAGGCAGTGACTTAAACCTGCTATATTCAAACACAATCCGTAGGATGGGGATAGACCCTACCAAAATTCGACACAGCCGCACTTCCTTCAAAGGAGTGACGCCAGGCCCTTACGCCAAGTGCACAGGCTCTATATTACTAGAAGTCGTGTTCGGATCGCCGAACAATTTTCGACGCGAAAAATTAATTTTTCATATCGTCCCATTTGAAAGTGAATATCAAGCACTCTTGGGACGAAAGGCTTTTGTCCGCTTCAACGCCATACCGCATTACGTGTCTCTTACACTCAAGATGCCCGGTCCACATGGCGCAATTTCAGTGCGAGGGTCACTTAAGGACCCCGGACTCGAATAGACGAATCCGGCCTCAGCAGGCTAGGGGCTCCCTAGCCGCATACCCCTTCACAGGGGGCTACGCACACAAACAATCGCGGTTTCGTATAAACCTTGCTTTAATTATTTATATTTCTTATTTTACATATTTTTCGCACGAATTGTTTCTAAAACTAAACGTTCCTCTCTTTCTACAGATGAACAGTGTGCATACCCGCCCAGATAACGGCGCAACGGAGACACAGCGCAGACGTGCGAGAGGGACCCGCTGCAAGGATTCTTTTTAGATTAAGACCCTGCGTAGACCTTTTTTACTGTCTCTTGTTGTTATTCTCCCTTGGTTTTTCCTAATAGCCAAAGCGGAGCCTGATGCTTTGGCATCGGCCGCGTCAGAAGACCATGCCCGTACCCGGACACTAGGGGCCTAGGGCATCGTTCTGCCCATTACTATAAAGACCGAACACCATAGGGAGTGTTCGGCGTCTCGAGTTAGGCATTATATGCATCAGCTCCGAATCATGTCTTTGGTCAAATGTTGGGTTTGCCCGGCTCCTGTGTTTTGCTGCCTTACGCTCAGATCATCGGCTAACGCGGCACCGGAGAACTCTGCGATTGTGCCCGGTTCGGGGGCGAGCACCTCAAGAGAGAAAGCCAAACTCGATCGTCATGATATATCGAGAGTCTGGTCAACCACTCGATCGACTACAGGAATGTTTAGAATTCCCCGCTTTGACGAAGGATCGTTTCCCGGTCAGGCACATACGCACCCCGAATACGGAGACGTGCGGTGCCACAAGGGGCTATATCGTAGCCCCACCCTCGAGCTCCACTGGCTAAGTGAAAGTGATAAAACATTATAGTCCGGATTGCCTCGTTCGCTACGCTACCACCTCCTTATAACAGGACCGAGACGTTGGATTAAGTGTGAAAACGCGCTATTTTTGCGAACACCCCAGCACCTTGTGCTCGGGGGCTGAAGCCGAAGACTGCCATCTTTCAAGTTATACACAAGTATACGAACGTCAGACAGAGAAGTTTTACTACTTGGACGCACAAGTATAAAAAGCAGTTATAACATAATCATAGATTTACAAGCTAATGCGTTCATTTGAACGTTACATTCTTCGAGCACTGCGACTCTATTATACGAGCGCCGCGCACGACTTCTCCAAAGTAGTGCTCGGCAGGGAGCCGGCTTTCATCCGGACCCTGGGCGGCAACAGCGGTGGCATCCATCTCCGGACAATGCGCCTTCACACGGGCAAGAGCCATCCGCGCGCCCTCGATGCAGGCCGACCGCTTCATGTCCTTTATATGCGGCACCGCCCCAAGGAACTGCTGCAGTAAGCCGAAGTAGCTCGTCGCCTTGGACCTCCCTGGCCAGACATGGGCCATGATGTTAGACATGGCAAGACCAGACAATCTGTTTAGTTCGGCCCACTCGGCCAACCGGTCCGTCAACGGAAGGGAGCGATCCGGATTGTGGAATTGAGACCAATATAGCTCTTCCGTCTCGTGATCCCCCTGGCTCCGAAAGTGCTTAACGGCATCAGCCGCACTTGCAGCTAAATCCATATACGGATCCTCCGGACTCCATAGCCGCTCAAATTGAGCATACTTTGCATCCATAAACCGGCGACGCAGCAGAATAGGCTTGCCAGCCACGATCTCTCCGGCCTGGCGCAGTTCCTCCTTCATAGCCCGCATTGCAGAGCGGGCATCCTTGGCTTCGGCGGTGGCCTTCTTCAGTCTTCCCGCCCGATAAGCGCCTTTTCAAGAGCCTCATTACGGTCGGTAGCATCCTTTAATTTCATGGCCAATTGCCACCTCCGCCCGCTTAGGCAAAGGCGCAGCCTTTTCGCTTTAACTCTTCGCCGCCGCCGAGGCAGCGCGTCACTCCTTCGGGCTTGCTCCTTAGCTCGAGCAAGTTCGGCCCGAAGACTCTCCACAGCAGCAGCACCGTCTGTACAACAGCATACAATTTATCAGAGGAGGGCTTCAACCCCCTTAAATAAAGCAACTGCGGAGAATTTATTTACCTTGCGACTCGTCAAGTCGCTGGTTGACAACCACGATATCAGCATCCGCCACGTCAAGTTGCCGACTTAATTCGGCAAACTCATTAGTCCGGCTGGCCCTCGGACTATCCGCGACCTGTATAGGGACGGAAGTATTCATTACTTGAGATTTCAAGATTTTGATCCTCGGCACGCTGTCGTCTCCGACAACCTACCGAGTCTCAAGGGCTACTATCTATACATGCCACATTTTTATGTGCAAAACCGTTAAAAGACAAAAGGATGCGTCATTTTTGCATACCTCAAAACCCGCCAGCAAACTCATGGCGGCATTATGCAATCCGCTCTCCGCGGACGAAATCCTTCCAATCACCATACGCATTAACGCACGGTGATCTTCTGAAATGGATGCCCTCTCAAGCAGATTCTTCAGTTCTGCCGACCAGACACTAGTAGGTGCCGAACTCTCTGGCCCCTCCGGACTCGGGGATACCCTCCGCGATGACACTTCGGGTTCGCCTGCCTCATCTGGCGGCGCCATGGATGGAGGCGATCACTCTCCATCATCTCCTAAGAAGGTCCTCAAGATGAACTCATCTCGAGAAGGCTGCGAACCAACTGCAATATAAATATTTCGTTAGCTCTGAAGCACAAATGAAGGTATTTCCTTACTAATTAAACTCCCTCTTTCATACTCATGGCTCGTTGGAGGGCCGATCCTTTGGTGATGATTGTGCGTCCGGATTCTCTCCGGGCGCCGGACCCCCCGGGGAATATCTCTTCCCGCGCTTAGGGGCTTTGGCCTCCGGATCTTAAGCGGTCCTCTTCTCCCCTCAAGGGAGGGTTCTTGATTCCCCTCTTCTGTCACCCCTTTGGGCTAAATATTAGCTCCCTATTTTCCCTTCGCCCCTTCGTGGGGGCAACCTCCAACATTCGACCAGACGGGCTCCAGGCGGTCTCGGGAGGGGGCCGACACCTTATCAGCCTTGATCGCGCCACCCATTCCTGTAAAGAACAAAGGGTCGATGCGAACTCTAGAAAGGCACGTAAACAGTAATGTCCGGACTCGAGCTACTTATTCGAGTATCCGAGCGATCGCGCTTAGGCCTGCATCTCGGCTAAATCCGACACGCCACCTGCGGTCCGAAGAACAACTTGTACATCTCCACGGGTGTCGCACCCATGAAGTGTTGGAGAATCCGAGGTCCTCCGGTCGAATTCCCATAGACGGAGAGGACGGCGCTTGCAGGCGTAAGACGCTGATTAGCATAACCTGCATCACCTTGATCAGGTCGATCTCCTCGCTTGGAGATCTCGAATCCGCCCCGCAATGAGGGCACGTCTTCTGGACGGCCCCATTTGAGCCTTGGTTGACCCACGACATCGGTTGGCGTGGAGGTCCCGGCGGAATGAGGGCGGCGGCTTTGCTCGCCGCCGTGGGAGCGGTGATGTAGAACCACTCCTGCTGCCACAGTCCGGGTTCCTCTTGAAGGAACCCTCGTGCCACGGGCATCGACCTTCTTGCTTATGGTCGCCCGCCAAGACTGCTTGATGCCCCCGACCATCTTCGGCTCCACTTGAAGGTCTTCACCATAGGCGAAGTGGGGATGACGCGGAGGAAGGCTTCGTAGACGATAATGAATGCGGAGATATGGAGGATAGACTCCAGAGCCAAGTCGTGAAAGTCCAGCCCGTAGTAGAACAGGAGCCCTCTCACGAAGGGATCCGTCGGGAATCCTAAACCCCGGTGGAGGTGGGATACGAAAACGACGTATTCACCAGGCTCAAGGGCTGGCACAGCCTGCCCTTGGGCAGGCAACCTGTGCGAAACCTCGTAGGCCAGGTACTTGGCCTCACGCAACTTCAATATGTCCTCCTCTGTGACGGAGGAGGGCATCCACCGGCCCTGGAGGTCAGAGCCGGACATGATTGAGGATCCGAAGCGCTCGAATCTGAGGCTCTGGGTGTTGGAACTGGGAGCAGGGAAAAGATTCGATGCGAGATTGAAGAACAAGATGAGCCTTGGTCCTCTTATAAAGGGGAAGAAATACCAAGGGCCGTCTCCGTGACCGTTTGAGATTCCCCTTCGATGGAGGAGGCGTGGCGACGGGAACGGTTGGGTTACCCACGCACGTATTGATGAGGATCCCGGAATAAGGGGAACACGATCTCTGCTTCGACAAGACGTGCCAAGGAAACCGCTTCGCTAAACGTGCTGAGGTGGTATACTAAAAAATGATTCAAACAAAGGCTTGGTTGCGGTGTGATGACACGCCGCATAATACGTCAGCAGATTGAGCTAAGTGTACATTTTATTCTCTCTACGGTGGAATGTGGAATTTATTTTGCAGAGCCGGACACTATCCTGGTGTTCCTAATCTTCTCCGGATTATTCAAGGGAGGAACCCGCCTTGCAATGCCGAACATTATGTGCGCCGGACTTATCGTCATTGAAGACTGGTTCAGGGCTACCGAGGAGTCTGGACTAGGGTGTCCGGACAGCCGGACTATCAATATCCGCCGGACTCCAAGACTACGAAGATAGAAGATTGAAGACTCGGCTCGTGTCCGGATGGTACTTTCCTTGGCGTGGAAGGCAAGCTTCGCAATACGGATATGTAGATCTCCTACCATTGTAACCGACTGTGTAACCCTAGCCTCCTCCGTGTCTATATAAACCGGAGGGCTTTAGTCCGTAGGACAACATACATCTCAACAATCATACCATAGGCTAGCTTCTAGGGTTTAGCCTCCTTGATCTCGTGGTAGATCCACTCTTGTACTACCCATATCATCAATATTAATCAAGCAGGACGTAGGGTTTTACCTCCATCGAGAGGGCCCGAACCTGGGTAAAAACATCGTGTCCCTCGTCTCCTGTTACCATCCGCCTAGACGCACAGTTCGGGACCCCCTACCCGAGATCCGCCGGTTTTGACACCGACAGGGAGAAACATCATAAGATCCAACTATAATAGCAAAGCTCGCGATACATCAAGATCGTGCCATAGAGAGAACACGAGAGAGAGAGAGAGAGAGAGAGAGAGAGAGAGAGATCAAACACATAACTAATGGTACATACCCTCAGCCCCGAGGGTGAACTACTCCCTCCTCGTCATGGATAGCGCCGGGATGATGAAGATGGCCACCGGTGATGGATTCCTCCCAGGTGCCGAACGGCTCCCGAGAGGTTCTTGGTGGCTACAGAGGCTTGCGGCGGCGGAACTCCCGATCTATCTCTTTTTTGATGTTTTTAGGGTATATAGGAATATATAGGCGGAAGAAGTTGCTCGGGGGAGCCTCGAGGGGCCCACGAGAGGGTAGGGTGCGCAGGGGGGTGGGTTCCCCCCCTGTCTCGTGGCTTCCTCGATGCTTCCTTTACTTCAACTCCAAGTCTCCTGGATCATAATCTTTCCAAAAATCACGCTACCAAAGGTTTCATTCCGTTTGGACTCCGTTTGATATTTCTTTTCTTCGAAATACTGAAACAGGCAATAAAACAGCAATATGGGTTGGGCCTCCGGTTAGTAGGTTAGTCCCAAAAATGATATAAATGTGTAAAATAAAGCCCATAAACATCCAAAAAGGGGTAATATAATAGCATGGAACAATCAAAAATTATAGATGCGTTGGAGACGTATCAGGGACTCCAAACTACCTTCGGTACATCAAAACACATATCTCATAATATAAATCGTCACCGAGCATTAAGCGTGCGGACCCTACGGGTTCGAGAACTATGTAGACATGACCGAGACACATCTCCGTTCAATAACCAATAGCGGAACCTGGATGCTCATATTGGCTCCTACATATTCTACGAAGATCTTTATCGGTCAAACCGCATAACAACATACATTGTTCCTTTTGTCATCGGTATGTTACTTGCCGGAGATTTGATCATCGGTATCTCAATACCTAGTTCAATCTTGTTACCGGCAAGTCTCTTTACTCATTATGTAATGCATCATCCCACAACTAACTCATTAGTCACATTGCTTGCAAGGCTTATAGTGATGTGCATTACCGAGAGGGCCCAGAGATACCTCTCCGACAATCGGAGTGAAAAATCCTAATCTCGAAATACGCCAACTCAACAAGTACCTTCGGAGACACTTGTAGAGCACCTTTATAATCACCCAGTTATGTTGTGACATTTGGTAGCACACAAAGTGTTCCTCCGGTAAACGGGAGTTGCATAATCTCATAGTCATAGGAACATGTATAAGTCATGAAGAAAGCAATAGCAACATAATAAACGATCAAGTGTTAAGCTAACGGAATGGGTCAAGTCAATCACATCATTCTCCAATGATGTGATCCCGTTAATCAAATGACAACTCATGTCTATGGCTAGGAAACTTAACCATCTTTGATTCAACGAGCTAGTTAAGTAGAGGCATACTAGTGACACTTTGTTTGTCTATGTATTCACACATGTACTAAGTTTCCGGTTAATACAATTCTAGCATGAATAATAAACATTTGTCATGAAATAAGGAAATAAATAATAACTTTATTATTGCCTCTAGGGCATATTTCCTTCAGTCTCCCACTTGCACTAGAGTCAATAATCTAGTTCACTTCATCATGTGATTTAACACCAATATTCATATTTGTATATGATTAACACCCATAGTTCACATCGTCATGTGACCAACACCCAAAGAGTTTACTAGAGTCAATAATCTAGCTTGCATCGCTATGTGATTAACACCCAAAGAGTACTAGGTATGATCATGTTTTACTTGTGAGAGAAGTTTAGTCAACGGGTCAGTCACATTCAGAGCCGTATGTATTTTGCAAATATTCTATGTCTACAATGCTCTGCACGGAGCTACTCTAGCTAATTGCTCCCACTTTCAAAATGTATCCAGATTGAGACTTAGAGTCATCTGGATCGGTGTAAAAGCTTGCATCGACGTAACTCTTTACGACGAACTCTTTATCACCTCCATAATCGAGAAACATTCCTTAGTCCTCACTAAGGATATTCTTGACCACTGTCCAGTGATCTACTCTTAGATCAAAATTGTACTCCCTTGCCAAACTCAGAGCAAGGTATACAATAGGTCTGGTACGTAGCATAGCATACTTTATAGAACCTATGTCTGAGGCATAGGGAATGACTTATCATTCTCTTTCTATTTTCTGCCATAGTCGGGTTTTGAGTCTTACTCAACTTCACACCTTGCAACACAGGCAAGAACTCTTTCTTTGATTGTTCCATTTTGAACTACTTCAAAATCTTGTCAAGGTATGTACTCATTCAAAATCTTATCAAGCGTCTTGATCTATCTCAATAGATCTTGATACTCAATATGTAAGTAGCTTTACTGAGGTCTTTCTTTTGAAGAACTCTTATTCAAGTATCCTTTTATGCTATCCAGAATTTATATATCATTTCCAATCAACAATATGTCATCTACATATAGTATTAGAAATGCTACAGAGCTCCCACTCACTTTCTTGTAAATACAGGCTTCTCCAAAAGTCTGTATAAAACCATATGCTTTGATCAACTCATCAAAGCGTATATTCCAACTCCGAGATGCTTGCACCAGTCCATAGATGGATCGCTGGAGCTTGCAGATTTTGTTAGCACCTTTAGGATTGACAAAACCTTCTGGTTGCATCATATACAACTCTTCTTTAATAAATCCATTAAGGAATGCAGTTTTGACATCCATTTGCCAGATTTCATAAAATGTGGCAATTGCTAACATGATTCGGACAGACTTAAGCATCGATACGAGTGAGAAAATCTCATCGTATTCAACACCTTGAACTTGTCGGAATTTTTTTTGCGACAAGTCGAGCTTTGTAGATAGTAACACTACTATCAGCGTTTGTCTTCCTCTTGAAGATTCATTTATTTTCTATGGCTTGCCGATCATCGAGCAAGTCCACAAAAGTCCACACTTTGTTCTCATACATGGATCCTATCTCAGATTTCATGGCCTTCAAGCCATTTCGCGGAATCTGGGCTCATCATCGCTTCCTCATAGTTCGTAGGTTCATCATGGTCTAGTAACATGACTTCGGAATAGGATTACCGTACCACTCTGGTGCGGATCTTAATCTGGAAGATCTACAAAGTTCGGTAGTAACTTGATCTGAAGCTTCGTGATCGTCATCATTAGCTTCCTCACTAATTGGTGTAGGAATCACTAGAACTGATTTCTGTGATAAACTACTTTCCAATTCGGGAGAAGGTACAATTACCTTATCAAGCTCTACTTTCCTCCCACCCACTTCTTTCGAGAGAAACTCCTTCTCTTGAAAGGATCCTTCTTAGCCTTCGGATCTGTGATAGAAGGTGTACCCAACAGTTTCCTTTGGGTATTCTATTAAGACACACTTCTCCGATTTGGGTTCGAGCTTATCAGGTTGAAACTTTTTCACATAAGCATCGTAGCCCCAAACTTTAAGAAACGACAACTTTCGTTTCTTGCCAAACCACAGTTCATAAGGCGTTGTCTCAACGAATTTTGATGGTGCCTTATTTAAAGTGAATGCAGTTGTCTCTTATGCATAACCCCAAAACAATAGTGGTAAATCGGTAAGATACATCATAGATCACACCATATCCAATGAAGTGCGGTTACGACGTTTGGACACACCATTACGCTATGGTGTTCCATGTGGCGTGAGCTGTGAAACCATTCCACATTGTTTTAAATGAAGGCCAAACTCATAACTCAAATATTCTCCTCTACGATCAGATTGTAGAAACTTTATTTTCTTGTTACGATGATTCTCCACTTCACTCTGAAATTCTTTGAACTTTTCAAATGTTTCAGACTTGTGCTCCATTAAGTAGATATACTCATATCTGCTCAAATCATCTGTGAAGGTCAGAAAATAACGATACCCATCACGAGCATCAACACTCATTGGACCGCATACATCGGCATGTATTATTTCCAACAAGTCAGTAGCTCGTACCATTGTTCCGGAGAACGGATTTTTAGTCATCTTGCCCAAAAGGCACGGTTCGCAAGCATCAAATGATTCATAACCAAGTGATTCCAAAAATCCATCTTTATGGAGTTTTGCTACGTCTCGAGCTTGTGTTGGTTTTCCCCGAAGAGGAGAGGATGATGCAGCACAGTAGCGTAAGTATTTCCCTCAGTTTTTGAGAACCAAGGTGTCAATCTAGTAGGAGGTCACGCGTAAGTCCCTCATACTTGCACAAAACGATAGCTACTCGCAACCAATGCGATTAGGGGTTGTCAATCCCTTCATGGTCACTTACGAGAGTGAGATCTGATAGAGATAATATTTTTGGTATTTTTGGTATAAAGATGCAAAGTAAAAAGTAAAAGCAAAGCAAATAAATAAAGTGATGGAGATTGATATGATGAGAATAGACCCGGGGGCCATAGTTTCACTAGTGGCTTCTCTCAAGAGCATAAGTATTCTACGGTGGGTGAACAAATTACTGTTGAGCAATTGATAGAATTGAGCATAGTTATGAGGTTATCTAGGTATGATCATGTATATAGGCATCACGTCCGTGACAAGTAGATCGAAACGATTCTGCATCTACTACTATTACTCCACTTATCGACCGCTATCCAGCATGCATCTAGAGTGTTAAGTTAAAAACAGAGTAACGCCTTAAGCAAGATGACATGATGTAGAGGAATAAATTCATGCAATATGATAAAAAAACCATCTTGTTATCCTCGATGGCAACAATACAATACGTGCCTTGCAACTCTTTCTGTCACTGAGTAAGGACACCGCAAGATTGAACCCAAAGCCATGCACTTCTCCCATTGCAAGAACTACCAATCTAGTTGGCCAAACCAAAAGGATAATTCGAAGAGACTTGCAAAGATAACTCAATCATACATAAAAGAATTCAGAAAAGATTCAAATATTATTCATAGATAAGCTGGATCATAAACCCACAATTCATCGGTCTCAACAAACACACCGCAAAAAGAAGATTACATCGAATAGATCTCCACGAGAGAGGGGAGAACATTGTATTGAGATCCAAAAGAGAGAAGAAGCCATCTAACTACTAGCTATGGACCCAAGGTCTGAAGTAAACTACTCACACTTCATCGAAGGGGCTATGGTGATGATGTAGAAGCCCTCCGTGGTGGATGCCCCCCGTGGAGCTCCTAACAGGCCCCAAGATGGGATCTCATGGATGTAAGGTTGCGGCGGTGGAATTAGGTTTTGGCTCCTGTTCGATTGTTCGGGATACATAGGTATATATAGGAGGAAGGAGTACGTCGGTGGAGCCCGAGGGGCCCACGAGGTAGGGGCGCGCCTGGGCACGCCATCCACCTCGTGACCTCCTCGGAGACTTCTTGAGTAGGGTCCAAGTCTCCGGATCACGCTCGTTGGAAAATCACGATCCCGAAGGTTTCATTCCGCTTGGACTCCGCTTGATATTCTGCTTTCTTCAAATATTGAAAAAGGCAAAAGATAACAATTCGGGCCGGGCCTCCGTTAATAGGTTAGTCCCAAAAGTAATATAAAAGTGAAAAATAAATCCCAATATAGTCCAAAACAGTAGATAATGTAGCATGGAGCAATCAAAAATTATAGATACGTTGGAGACGTATCAGGCGTCCCCAAGCTTAATTCATGCTCGTCCTCGAGTAGGTAAATGATAAAAAAGAATATTTGATGCGGAGTGATACTTTGGCATAATTTTCAATGTAAATCTTCTTAATCATGGTATGAATATTCAGATCCGAAAGATTCAAGACAAAAGTCCATATTGACATAAAAATAATAATACTTCAAGCATACTAACAAAGCAATTATGTCTTCTCAAAATAACATGGCCAAAGAAAGTTATCCCTACAAAATCATATAGTCTGGCTATGCTCCATCTTCCCCACACAAAGTATTTAAATCATGCACAACCCCGATGACAAGCCAAGCAATTGTTTCATACTTTAACATTTTCAAAACTTTTTCAATCTTCACGCAATACATGAGAGTGAGCCATGGATATAGCACTATATGTGGAATAGAACAGTGGTTGTGGAGAAGACAAAAAGAGGGAAGATAGTCTCACATCAACTAGGCATATCAACGGGCTATGGAGATGCACATCAATAGATATCAATTTGAGTGAGTAGGGATTGCCATGCAACGGATGCACTAGAGATCTAAGTATATGAAAGCTCAACAGAAGAGACTAAGTGGGTGTGCATCCAACTCGCTTGCTCACAAAGACCTAGGGCATTTTCAGGAAGCCCATCATTGGAATATACAAGCCAAGTTCTATAATGAAAAATTCCCACTAGTAAATGAAAGTGATGAAATGAGAGACTCTCTATCATGAAGATCATGGTGCTACTTTGAAGCACAAGTGTGGTAAAAGGATAGTAGCATTGTCCCTTCTCTCTTTTTCTCTCATTTTTTTTATTTGGGCCTTTTCTCTTTTTTTATGGCCTTTTTTTTCGTCCGGAGTCTCATCCCGACTTGTGGGGGAATCGTAGACTCCATCATCCTTTCCTCACTTGGGACAATGCTCTAATAATGATGATCATCACACTTTTATTTTTCTTACAACTCAACAATTACAACTCGATACTTAGAACAAAATATGACTCTATATGAATGCGTCTGGCGGTGTACCGGGATATGCAATGAAACATGAGTGACATGTATGGAAGAATTATGAAAGGTTGCTTTTGCCACAAATACGATGTCAACTACATGATCATGCTAGCAATATGACAATGATGGAGCGTGTCATAATAAACGGAACGGTGGAAAGTTGCATGGCAATATATCTCGGAATGGCTATGGAAATGCCATGATAGGTAGGTATGGTGGCTGTTTTGAGGAAGGTTTATGGTAGGTGTATAATACCGGCTAAAGGTGCGTGGTATTAGAGAGGCTAGCAATGGTGGAAGGATGGGAAAAAGTGCGTATAATCCATGGACTCAACATTAGTCATAAAGAACTCATATACATATTGCAAAAATCTAGAAGTTATCAAAGCAAAGTATTACGCGCATGCTCCTAGAGGGATAGATTGGTAGGAAAATACCATCGCTCGTCCCCGACCGCCACTCATAAGGAAGACAATCAATAAATAAATCATGCTCCGAAGTTCATCACATAACGGTTCACCATACGCATGCTACGGAATCACAAACTTCAACGCAAGTATTCTTTAAATTCACAACTACTCAACTAGCATGACTCTAATATTATCACCTTCATATCTCAAAACAATTATCAAGTATCAAACTTATCTTAGTATTCAATGCACTCAAAAGAAAGTTTCACATATCTTGAATACCTAGTATATTATCATTAAGCAAATTACCATGCTATTAACAACTCTCAAATAATCTAAGTGAAGCATGAGAGATCAAGTTTCTTTAAAACAAATCCACCACCGTGCTCTAAAAGATCTAAGTGAAGCACTAGAGCAAAAATTATCACGCTCAAAATATATAAGTGAAGCACTATGAGCAAACTATCAAGCTCAAAAGATATAAGTGAAGCACATAGAGTATTCTAGCAAATTTCAATTCATGTATGGCTCTCTCAAAAGGTGTGTACAGCAAGGATGATTGTGGTAAACTAACAAGCAAAGACGCAAATAATACAAGATGCTCCAAGCAAAACACATATCATGTTGATGAATAAAATATAGCTCCAAGTAAATTACCGATGGAAGTGGATTTAAAGAGGGATGCCTTCCGGGGCATCACCAAACTTTGACTTTTTGGTGTCCTTGGATTATATTGGGGGTGCCATGGGCTTCCCCAAGCTTAGGCTCTTTCCACTCCTTGTTCCATAATCCATCAAAAGTATTCACCCAAAACTTGAAAACTTCACAACACAAAACTCAACAGAAATCTCGTGAGCTCCGTTAGAGAAAGAAAACAAAAGACTACTTCAAGGTACTGTAATGAACTCATTCTTTATTTATATTGGTGTTAAACCTACTGTATTCCAACTTCTCTATGGTTTATAAACTATTTTACTAGCCATAGATTCATCAAAATAAGCAAACAACACACGAAAAACAGAATCTGTCAAAAACGGAACAGTCTGTAGTAATCTGTAACTAACGCAAACTTCCGGAACTCTAAAAATTCTACCAAAATATGAAGTCCTGGTAAATTTGTTTATTTATCAGAAGCAAAAATAATCAACGCAAAAGCACGTTCCTGTAATTTGTCATAACTCAATTCGTGCGCGCAAAGTTTCTGTTTTTCAGCAGAATCAAATCAACTATCATCGTAGGTTATCCTATAGGTCCTACTTGGCACAAACACTAATTAAAACAAAAAACCACATCCAAACAGAAGGTATATGGATTATTTATTCCTAAACAGAAGAAAAAACAAAAAACCACAAAATAAAATTGGGTTGCCTCCCAACAAGCGCTATCGTTTAACGCCCCTAGCTAGGCATAAAAGCAAGGATAGATCTAGGTATTGCCATCTTTGGTAGGCAATCCATAAGTGGCTCTCATGATAGATTCATATGGTAATTTTATTTTCTTTCTACGGAAGTGTTCCATACCCTTCTTTAAGGGAAATTGGAATCTAATATTCCCTTCCTTCATATCAATAATTGCACCAATCGTTCTAAGGAAAGGTCTACCAAGAATAATAGGACATGAAGGATTGCAATCTATATCAAGAACGATAAAATCTACGGGCACGTAATTACTATTTGCAATAATAAGAAAATCATTAATTATTCACATAGGTTTTTTAATAGTGGAATCCGCAAGATGCAAGTTTAGAAAGCAATCATCAAAATCACGGAAATCTAGCAAATCACATGAAGTTTTGGGAATAGTGGAGACACTAGCACCCAAATCACACAAAGCATGAAACTCAAAATCTTTAATGTTAATTTTAATAGTAGGTTCCCACTCATCATAGAGTTTTCTAGGGATAGAAACTTTCAACTCAAGTTTTTCTTCATAAGATTGCATCAAGGCATCAACAATGTGTTCGGTAAAGGCTTTATTTTGACTATAAGCATGAGGAGAATCTAGCACGGATTACAACAAGGAAATACAACCAATCAAAGAGCAATTTTCATAATTAAATTCCTTGAGATCCAAAATAGTGGGTTTAGCAACATCACGGTTTTTATTTATTTCAATCCCACTTTCATCAATTTCATCATTAAGATCTAGAAACTCCAAATTCTTAGAACGCCTTCTAGGTAAAGGAAGATAATCTTCAGATTCATCAAGATTCATATTACAAAACAAATATTTGATAGGGGACACATCAATAACTTTTAGACCTTCATCTTGATTTTCATAGGAATTAGAAGAACACGCTTTAATAAAGGCATTTTTGGAAGCACGCATCCTAGCGGTTCTTTCTTTGCACTCATCAATGGAAATTCTCATGGCTTTGAGAGACTCATTGATATCATGCTTAGGAGGAATAGATCTAAGCTTTAAAGAATCAATCTCGAGAGAAATTCTATCAACGTTCCTAGCCAAATCATCAACTTTAAGCAATTTCTCTTCAAGCAAAGCATTGAAATTCCTTTGTGAATTCATAAACTCTTTAATACTACTCTCAAATTCAGAGGGCATCTTATTAAAATTTCCATAAGAGTTGTTGTAGGAATTTCCATAATTATTAGAAGGATTACTAGGATAAGGCCTAGGATTAAAATTCCCTCTATACGCGTTGTTACCAAAACTATTCCTACCAATAAAATTCACATCCATAGATTCATTATTATTCTCAAGAAAAGTAGATAAAGGCATATTATTGGGATCAGAATAAACACTCTTAGCAAATAAATTCCTAAGTTCATCCATCTTTTATCTCAAAACATTGATTTCTTCTATAGAATGCACCTTTTTATTAGTAGATCTTTTAGTATGCCATTGAGAATAATTAACCATGATATTATCTAGGAGTTTAGTAGCATCTCCTAAAGTGATTTCCATAAAAGTGCCTCCCTCGGCCGAATCTAAAAGATTTCTACAAGTAAAATTCAATCCAGCATAAAAAATTTGTATAATCATCCACAGGTTCAAACCATGAATAGGACAATTACGTAGCATTAATTTCATTCTCTCCCAAGCTTGTGCAACATGTTCATGATCAAGTTGCTTGAAATTCATAATATCGTTCCTAAGAGAGATAATCTTAGCGGGAGGAA
This sequence comes from Aegilops speltoides, assembly GCA_021437245.1. Classification (NCBI taxonomy): domain Eukaryota; kingdom Viridiplantae; phylum Streptophyta; class Magnoliopsida; order Poales; family Poaceae; genus Aegilops; species Aegilops speltoides. The sequence goes on along the minus strand of CM038147.1, from coordinate 460,933,565 downwards.
AATACTTAGAGATAAAAGCATCTTTGCACTTATTCCAAGAATCAATACTATTTTTAGGCAAAGATGAAAACCACGCTTTAGCACGATCTCTAAGCGAAAAAGGAAATAGCTTCAATTTAACGACATCGTTATCGACATCTTTTTTCTTTTGCATATCACATAAATCAACGAAGCTATTCAGATGAGTAGTGGCATCTTCACTAGGAAGGTCGGCGAATTGATCTTTCATAACAAGATTCAACAAAGCAGTATTGATTTCACAAGATTCAGTATTGGCAAGAGGAGCAATCGGAGTGCTAAGGAAATCATTATTATTGGTATTGGTGAAGTCACACAATTTGGTGGCATCTTGAGCCATCACGACAAGCAAGCAAACTAACACAAAACAAAACAAAAGGCAAACGGGAAAGAGAGGAGGAGATTGGGAAAGAGAGGGCAAATAAAATGGCAAGGGTGAAGTGGGGGAGAGGAAAACGAGAGGCAAATGGCAAATAATGTAATGCGAGAGATAGGGATTGTCATGGGTACTTGGTATGTTGACTTTTGTGTAAACCTCCCCGGCAATGGCGCCAGAAATCCTTCTCGCTACGTCTCGAGCTTGCGTTGGTTTTCCCCGAAGAGGAGAGGATGATGTAGCACAGTAGCATAAGTATTTCCCTTAGTTTTGAGAACCAAGGTATCAATCCAAGAGGAGGTCACACGCAAGTCCCTCGTACGCACAAAACGATATCTACTCGCAACCAATGCGATTAGGGGTTGTCAATCCTTCACGGTCACTTACTTAGAGTGAGATCGATAGAGATAATATTTTTTGGTATTTTTGGTATAAAGATGCAAAGTAAAAAGTAAAAGCAAAGCAAATAAATAAAGTGATGGAGATTGATATGATGAGAATAGACCCGGGGGCCATAGGTTTCACTAGTGGCTTCTCTCAAGAGCATAAGTATTCTACGGTGGGTGAACAAATTACTGTTGAGCAATTGATAGAATTGAGCATAGTTATGAGGTTATCTAGGTATGATCATGTATATAGGCATCACGTCCGTGACAAGTAGATCGAAACGATTCTGCATCTACTACTATTACTCCACTCATCGACCGCTATCCAGCATGCATCTAGAGTGTTAAGTTAAAAACAGAGTAACGCCTTAAGCAAGATGACCTGATGTAGAGGAATAAATTCATGCAATATGATAAAAAAACATCTTGTTATCCTCGATGGCAACAATACAATACGTGCCTTGCAACTCTTTCTGTCACTGAGTAAGGACACCGCAAGATTGAACCCAAAGCCATGCACTTCTCCCATTGCAAGAACTACCAATCTAGTTGGCCAAACCAAATGGATAATTCGAAGAGACTTGCAAAGATAACTCAATCATACATAAAAGAATTCAGAAAAGATTCAAATATTATCCATAGATAAGTTGGATCATAAACCCACAATTCATCGGTCTCAACAAACACACCGCAAAAAGAAGATTACATCGAATAGATCTCCACGAGAGAGGGGGAGAACATTGTATTGAGATCCAAAAAGAGAGAAGAAGCCATCTAACTACTAGCTATGGACCCGAAGGTCTGAAGTAAACTACTCACACTTCATCGAAGGGGCTATGGTGATGATGTAGAAGCCCTCCGTGGTGGATGCCCCCCCGTGAGCTCCTAACAGGCCCCAAGATGGGATCTCATGGATCTGAGAAGGTTGCGGTGGAATTAGGTTTTTGGCTCCTGTTCTGATTGTTCGGGGATACATAGGTATATATAGGAGGAAGGAGTGTGTCGGTGGAGCTCCGAGGGGCCCACGAGGTAGGGGGTGCGCCCAGGGGGCGCGCCCTCCACCCTCGTGACCTCCTCGGAGACTTCTTGAAGTAGGGTCCAAGTCTCCTGGATCACGTTCGGTTGGAAAATCACGATCCCGAAGGTTTCATTCCGTTTGGACTCCGTTTGATATTCTGTTTCTTCGAAATACTGAAAAAGGCAAAAGATAACAATTCTGGGTCGGGCCTCCGGTTAATAGGTTAGTCCCAAAAGTAATATAAAAGTGAAAAATAAATCCCAATATAGTCCAAAACAGTAGATAAAGTAGCATGGAGCAATCAAAAATTATAGATACGTTGGAGACGTATCAGGCGTCCCCAAGCTTAATTCATGCTCGTCCTCGAGTAGGTAAATGATAAAAAAGAATATTTGATGCGGAGTGATACTTTGGCATAATTTTCAATGTAAATCTTCTTAATCATGGTATGAATATTCAGATCCGAAAGATTCAAGACAAAAGTCCATATTGACATAAAAATAATAATACTTCAAGCATACTAACAAAGCAATTATGTCTTCTCAAAATAACATGGCCAAAGAAAGTTATCCCTACAAAATCATATAGTCTGGCTATGCTCCATCTTCCCACACAAAGTATTTAAATCATGCACAACCCGATGACAAGCCAAGCAATTGTTTCATACTTTAACATTTTCAAAACTTTTTCAATCTTCACGCAATACATGAGAGTGAGCCATGGATATAGCACTATATGTGGAATAGAACAGTGGTTGTGGAGAAGACAAAAAGAGGGAAGATAGTCTCACATCAACTAGGCATATCAACGGGCTATGGAGATGCACATCAATAGATATCAATTTGAGTGAGTAGGGATTGCCATGCAACGGATGCACTAGAGATCTAAGTATATGAAAGCTCAACAGAAGAGACTAAGTGGGTGTGCATCCAACTCGCTTGCTCACAAAGACCTAGGGCATTTTCAGGAAGCCCATCATTGGAATATACAAGCCAAGTTCTATAATGAAAAATTCCCACTAGTATATGAAAGTGACGAAATGAGAGACTCTCTATCATGAAGATCATGGTGCTACTTTGAAGCACAAGTGTGGTAAAAGGATAGTAGCATTGTCCCTTCTCTCTTTATCTCTCATTTTTTATTTGGGCCTTTTCTTTTTTTTTTATGGCCTGTTTTTTTCGTCCGAGTCTCATCCCGACTTGTGGGGGAATCATAGACTCCATCCTTTCCTCACTTAGGACAATGCTCTAGTAATGATGCTCATCACACTTTTATTTTTCTTACAACTCAACAATTACAATTTGATACTTAGAACAAAATATGACTCTATATGAATGCGTCTGGCGGTGTACCGGGATATGCAATGAAACATGAGTGACATGTATGGAAGAATTATGAAAGGTTGCTTTTGCCACAAATACGATGTCAACTACATGATCATGCTAGCAATATGACAATGATGGAGCGTGTCATAATAAACGGAACGGTGGAAAGTTGCATGGCAATATATCTCGGAATGGCTATGGAAATGCCATGATAGGTAGGTATGGTGGCTGTTTTGAGGAAGGTTTATGGTAGGTGTATGATACCGGCTAAAGGTGCGTGGTATTAGAGAGGCTAGCAATGGTGGAAGGATGGGAAAAAGTGCGTATAATCCATGGACTCAACATTAGTCATAAAGAACTCATATACATATTGCAAAAATCTAGAAGTTATCAAAGCAAAGTATTACGCGCATGCTCCTAGAGGGATAGATTGGTAGGAAAATACCATCGCTCGTCCCCGACCGCCACTCATAAGGAAGACAATCAATAAATAAATCATGCTCCGAGTTCATCACATAACGGTTCACCATACGTGCATGCTACGGGAATCACAAACTTCAACGCAAGTATTCTTTAAATTCACAACTACTCAACTAGCATGACTCTAATATTATCACCTTCATATCTCAAAACAATTATCAAGTATCAAACTTATCTTAGTATTCAACGCACTCAAAAGAAAGTTTCACATATCTTGAATACCTAGTATATTATCATTAAGCAAATTACCATGCTATTAACAACTCTCAAATAATCTAAGTGAAGCATGAGAGATCAAGTTTCTTTAAAACAAATCCACCACCGTGCTCTAAAAGATCTAAGTGAAGCACTAGAGCAAAAATTATCACGCTCAAAAGATATAAGTGAAGCACTATGAGCAAACTATCAAGCTCAAAAGATATAAGTGAAGCACATAGAGTATTCTAGCAAATTTCAATTCATGTATGGCTCTCTCAAAAGGTGTGTACAGCAAGGATGATTGTGGTAAACTAACAAGCAAAGACGCAAATAATACAAGATGCTCCAAGCAAAACACATATCATGTTGATGAATAAAAATATAGCTCCAAGTAAATTACCGATGGAAGTGGACCAAAGAGGGGATGCCTTCCGGGGCATCACCAAACTTTGACTTTTTGGTGTCCTTGGATTATATTGGGGGTGCCATGGGCTTCCCCAAGCTTAGGCTCTTGCCACTCCTTGTTCCATAATCCATCAAAAGTATTCACCCAAAACTTGAAAACTTCACAACACAAAACTCAACAGAAATCTCGTGAGCTCCGTTAGAGAAAGAAAACAAAAGACTACTTCAAGGTACTGTAATGAACTCATTCTTTATTTATATTGGTGTTAAACCTACTGTATTCCAACTTCTCTATGGTTTATAAACTATTTTACTAGCCATAGATTCATCAAAATAAGCAAACAACACACGAAAAACAGAATCTGTCAAAAACGGAACAGTCTGTAGTAATCTGTAACTAACGCAAACTTCCGGAACTCTAAAAATTCTACCAAAATATGAAGTCCTGGTAAATTTGTTTATTTATCAGAAGCAAAAATAATCAACGCAAAAGCACGTTCCTGTAATTTGTCATAACTCAATTCGTGCGTGCAAAGTTTCTGTTTTTCAGCAGAATCAAATCAACTATCATCGTAGGTTATCCTATAGGTCCTACTTGGCACAAACACTAATTAAAACAAAAAACCACATCCAAACAGAAGGTATATGGATTATTTATTCCTAAACAGAAGAAAAAACAAAAAAACACAAAATAAAATTGGGTTGCCTCCCAACAAGCGCTATCGTTTAACGCCCCTAGCTAGGCATAAAAGCAAGGATAGATCTAGGTATTGCCATCTTTGGTAGGCAATCCATAAGTGGCTCTCATGATAGATTCATATGGTAATTTTATTTTCTTTCTACGGAAGTGTTCCATACCCTTCTTTAAGGAAATTGAATCTAATATTCCTTCCTTCATATCAATAATTGCACCAATCGTTCTAAGGAAAGGTCTACCAAGAATAATAGGACATGAAGGATTGCAATCTATATCAAGAACGATAAAATCTACGGGCACGTAATTACTATTTGCAATAATAAGAAAATCATTAATTATTCACATAGGTTTTTTAATAGTGGAATCCGCAAGATGCAAGTTTAGAAAGCAATCATCAAAATCACGGAAATCTAGCAAATCACATGAAGTTTTGGGAATAGTGGAGACACTAGCACCCAAATCACACAAAGCATGAAACTCAAAATCTTTAATGTTAATTTTAATAGTAGGTTCCCACTCATCATAGAGTTTTCTAGGGATAGAAACTTTCAACTCAAGTTTTTCTTCATAAGATTGCATCAAGGCATCAACAATGTGTTCGGTAAAGGCTTTATTTTGACTATAAGCATGAGGAGAATCTAGCACGGATTACAACAAGGAAATACAACCAATCAAAGAGAAATTTTCATAATTAAATTCCTTGAGATCCAAAATAGTGGGTTTAGCAACATCACGGTTTTTATTTATTTCAATCCCACTTTCATCAATTTCATCATTAAGATCTAGAAACTCCAAATTCTTAGAACGCCTTCTAGGTAAAGGAAGATAATCTTCAGATTCATCAAGATTCATATTACAAAACAAATATTTGATAGGGGACACATCAATAACTTTTAGACCTTCATCTTGATTTTCATAGGAATTAGAAGAACACGCTTTAATAAAGGCATTTTTGGAAGCACGCATCCTAGCGGTTCTTTCTTTGCACTCATCAATGGAAATTCTCATGGCTTTGAGAGACTCATTGATATCATGCTTAGGAGGAATAGATCTAAGCTTTAAAGAATCAATCTCGAGAGAAATTCTATCAACGTTCCTAGCCAAATCATCAACTTTAAGCAATTTCTCTTCAAGCAAAGCATTGAAATTCCTTTGTGAATTCATAAACTCTTTAATACTACTCTCAAATTCAGAGGGCATCTTATTAAAATTTCCATAAGAGTTGTTGTAGGAATTTCCATAATTATTAGAAGGATTACTAGGATAAGGCCTAGGATTAAAATTCCCTCTATACGCGTTGTTACCAAAACTATTCCTACCAATAAAATTCACATCCATAGATTCATTATTATTCTCAAGAAAAGTAGATAAAGGCATATTATTGGGATCAGAATAAACACTCTTAGCAAATAAATTCCTAAGTTCATCCATCTTTTCACTCAAAACATTGATTTCTTCTATAGAATGCACCTTTTTATTAGTAGATCTTTTAGTATGCCATTGAGAATAATTAACCATGATATTATCTAGGAGTTTAGTAGCATCTCCTAAAGTGATTTCCATAAAAGTGCCTCCCTCGGCCGAATCTAAAAGATTTCTACAAGTAAAATTCAATCCAGCATAAAAAAATTGTATAATCATCCACAGGTTCAAACCATGAATAGGACAATTACGTAGCATTAATTTCATTCTCTCCCAAGCTTGTGCAACATGTTCATGATCAAGTTGCTTGAAATTCATAATATCGTTCCTAAGAGAGATAATCTTAGCGGGAGGAAAATACTTAGAGATAAAAGCATCTTTGCACTTATTCCAAGAATCAATACTATTTTTAGGCAAAGATGAAAACCACGCTTTAGCACGATCTCTAAGCAAAAAAGGAAATAGCTTCAATTTAACGACATCGTTATCGACATCTTTTTTCTTTTGCATATCACATAAATCAACGGTTATTCAGATGAGTAGCGGCATCTTCACTAGGAAGGTCATGAATTGATCTTTCATAACAAGATTCAACAAAGCAGTATTGATTTCACAAGATTCAGTATTGGCAAGAGGAGCAATCGGAGTGCTAAGGAAATCATTATTATTGGTATTGGTGAAGTCACACAATTTGGTGGCATCTTGAGCCATCACAACAAGCAAGCAAACTAACACACAACAAAACAAAAGGCAAACGGGAAAGAGAGGAGGAGATTGGGAAAGAGAGGGCAAATAAAATGGCAAGGGTGAAGTGGGGGAGAGGAAAACGAGAGGCAAATGGCAAATAATGTAATGCGAGAGATAGGGATTGTCATGGGTACTTGGTATGTTGACTTTTGCGTAAACCTCCCCGGCAATGGCGCCAGAAATCCTTCTCGCTACGTCTCGAGCTTGCGTTGGTTTTCCCCGAAGAGGAGAGGATGATGTAGCACAGTAGCGTAAGTATTTCCCTTAGTTTTTGAGAACCAAGGTATCAATCCAGTAGGAGGTCACGCGCAAGTCCCTCGTACCTGCACAAAACGATATCTACTCGCAACCAATGCGATTAGGGGTTGTCAATCCCTTCACGGTCACTTACGAGAGTGAGATCTGATAGAGATAATATTTTTTGGTATTTTTGGTATAAAGATGCAAAGTAAAAAGTAAAAGCAAAGCAAATAAATAAAGTGATGGAGATTGATATGATGAGAATAGACCCGGGGGCCATAGGTTTCACTAGTGGCTTCTCTCAAGAGCATAAGTATTCTACGGTGAGTGAACAAATTACTGTTGAGCAATTGATAGAATTGAGCATAGTTATGAGGTTATCTAGGTATGATCATGTATATAGGCATCACGTCCGTGACAAGTAGATCGAAACGATTCTGCATCTACTACTATTACTCCACTCATCGACCGCTATCCAGCATGCATCTAGAGTATTAAGTTAAAAACAGAGTAACGCCTTAAGCAAGATGACATGATGTAGAGGAATAAATTCATGCAATATGATAAAAAAAACCATCTTGTTATCCTCGATGGCAACAATACAATACGTGCCTTGCAACTCTTTCTGTCACTGAGTAAGGACACCGCAAGATTGAACCCAAAGCCATGCACTTCTCCCATTGCAAGAACTACCAATCTAGTTGGCCAAACCAAAAGGATAATTCGAAGAGACTTGCAAAGATATCTCAATCATACATAAAAGAATTCAGAAAAGATTCAAATATTATTCATAGATAAGCTGGATCATAAACCCACAATTCATCGGTCTCAACAAACACACCGCAAAAAGAAGATTACATCGAATAGATCTCCACGAGAGAGGGGAGAACATTGTATTGAGATCCAAAAGAGAGAAGAATCCATCTAGCTACTAGCTATGGACCCAAGGTCTCAAGTAAACTACTCACACTTCATCGGAGGGGCTATGGTGATGATGTAGAAGCCCTCCGTGGTGGATGCCCTCCCGGAGCTCCTAACAGGCCCCAAGATGGGATCTCGTGGATCTGAAGGTTGCGGCGGTGGAATTAGGTTTTGGCTCCTGTTCGATTGTTCGGGATACGAGGTATATATAGGAGGAAGGAGGCGTCGGTGGAGCTCCGAGGGGCCCACGAGGTAGGGGTGCGCCAGGCGCGCCTCCACCTCGTGACCTCCTGAGACTTCTTGAGTAGGGTCCAAGTCTCCGGATCACGCTCGTTGGAAAATCACGATCCCAAGGTTTCATTCCGTTTGGACTCCGTTTGATATGTTGTTTCTTCGAAATACTGAAAAAGGCAAAAAACAGCAATTCTGGGCTGGGCCTCCGGTTAATAGGTTAGTCCCAAAAGTAATATAAAAGTGAAAAATAAAGCCCAATATAGTCCAAAATAGTAGATAAAGTAGCATGGAGCAATCAAAAATTATAGATACGTTGGAGACGTATCAAGTTTCTTCACACGCTTTACACCGATATGACCCAAACGGCAGTGCCACAAACAATTTGCACTATCTTTATTAACTTTGCATCTTTTGGCATCAATATTATGAATTTGTGTATCACTACGATCGAGATCCAACAAAACTATTTTCATTGGGTGTATGACCATTGAAGGTTTTATTCATGTAAACAGAACAACAATTATTCTCTGACTTTAAATGAATAACCGTATTGCAATACACATGATCAAATCATATTCATGCTCAACGCAAACGCCAAATAACATTTATTTAGGTTTAACACTAATCTCGAAAGTATAGGGAGTGTGCGATGATGATCATATCAATCTTGGAACCACTTCCAACACACATCGTCACTTCACCCTCAACTAGTCTCTGTTTATTTTGTAACTCCTGTTTCGAGTTACTAATTTTTAGCAATGGAACAAGTATCAAATACCCAGGGGCTACTATAAACACTAGTAAGTTACACATCAATAACCTGTATATCAAATATACCCTTGTTCACTTTGCCATCCTTCTTATCCACCAAATATTCAGGGCGTTTCCGCTTCCAGTGACCATTTCCTTTGCAGTAGGAACACTCAGTTTCAGGCTTTAGTCTAGCTTTGGGCTTATTCATGGAAGTGACAACTTGCTTGCCATTCTACATGAAGTTCCCTTTCTATCCCTTTGCCCTTTTCTTGAAACTAGTGGTCTTGTTAATCATCAACACTTGATGCTCTTTCTTGATTTCTACCTTCAACGATTTCATCATCATGAAAAGCTCGGGAATCATTTTTGTCATCCCTTGCATACTATAGTTCATCACGAAGTTCTTCTAACTTGGTCATGGTGACTAGAGAACTCTGCCAATCACAATTTTATCTGGAAGATTAACTCCCACTTGATTCAAGCAATTGTAGTACCCAGACAATCTGAGCACATGCTCACTGCTTGAGCTATTCTCCTCCATCTTTTAGCTATAGAACTTGTTGGAGACTTCATATCTCTCAACTCGGGTATTTGCTAGAAATATTAACTTCAACTCCTGGAATATCTCATATGGTCCATGACGTTCAAAACGTCTTTGAAGTCCCGACTCTAAGCCGTTAAGTGATAACCCACAAGATCGCAACAGCTTTCGAGGGTAAAGTATTCACCCCAAATTTATTGATTCGACACAAGGGGAGCCAAAGAATATTCTTGAGTATTAGCAGTTGAATTGTCAATTCAACCACACTGGATAACTTAGTATCTGCAGCAAAGTATTTAGTAGCAAAAGTGGTATGATAATAAAGGTAACGGTAGTAAAAGTAAAGATAATTGTTTTGGGGTTTTTGTAGTAGTTGTAACAGTAGCAACGGAAAAGTAAATAAGCGAAGAACAATATGTGAAAAGCTCGTAGGCAATGGATTAGTGATGGATAATTATGCCGGATGCGATTCCTCATGTAATAGCTATAACATTGGGTGACACAGAACTAGCTCTAGTTCATCAATGTAATGTAGGCATGTATTCCGTAAATAGTCATACGTGCTTATGGAAAAGAACTTGCATGACATCTTTTGTCCTACCCTCCCGTGGCAGTGGGGTCCTAGCGGAAACTAAGGGATATTAAGGCCTCCTTTTAGTAGAGAACCGGAACAAAGCATTAGCACATCGTTAATACATGAACTCCTCAAACTACGGTCATCACCGAGAAGTATCCCGATTATTGTCACTTCGGGGTTGTCGGATCATAACACATAATAGGTGACTATAGACTTGCAAGACAGGATCAAGAACACACATATATTCATGAAAACATAATAGGTTCAGATCTGAAATCATGGCACTTGGGCCCTAGTGACAAGCATTAAGCATAGCAAAGTCATAGCAACATCAATCTCAGAACATAGTGGATTCTAGGGATCAAACCCTAACAAAACTAACTTGATTACATGGTAAATCTCATCCAACCCATCATTGTCCAGCAAGCCTACGATGGAATTACTCACGCACGGTGGTGAGCATCATGAAATTGGTGATGGGGGATGGTTGATGATGACGACGGTGACGAATCCCCCTCTCCGGAGCCCCGAACAGACTCCAGATCAGCCCTCCCGAGAGAGATTAGGGCTTGGCGGCGGCTCCGTGTCATAAAACGCGATGAAACTTTCTCTCTGATTTTCTTCTCCCTGAACGTGAATATATGGAGTTGGAGTTCAGGTCGGTGGAGGTCCAGGGGGCTCACGAGATAGGGGGCGAGCCTATAGGGGGGAGGCGCCCCCTGTCTCGTGGACAGGGTGTGGGCCCCCTGGTGTATTTCTTTCCCCCAGAAATTCTTATTAATTCCAAAAAGTGCCTCCGTCGATTTCCAGGACATTCCAAGAACTTTTCTTTTCTATACATAAAACAACATCATGGCAGTTCTGCTGAAAACAGCGTTAGTCCGGGTTAGTTTCATTCAAATCATGCAAATTAGAGTCCAAAACAAGGGCAAAAGTGTTTGGAAAAGTAGATACGTTGGAGACGTCTCAACTCCCCCAAGCTTAAACCTTTGCTTGTCCTCAAGCAATTCAGTTGATAAACTGAAAGTGATAAAGAAAAACTTTTACAAACTCTATTTGCTCTTGTTGTTGTAAACATGAAAAGCCAGCATTCAAGTTTCAGCAAATATTATGAACTAACCATACTCACAATAACACTTAGGTCTCACAATTACTCATATCAATAGCATAATCAGCTAGCGAGCCATAATAATAAAACTCGGATGACAACACTTTCTCAAAATAATCATAACATGATATAACAAAATGGTATCTCGCTAGCCCTTTCTGAGACCGCAAAAAATAAATGCATAGCACCTTTAAAGATCAAGGACTGACTAAACATTGTAATTCATGGTAAAAGAGATCCAATCAAGTCATACCCAATATAAACCAATAGTAATGAATGCAAATGACGATTGTGCTCTCAGTGGGTGCTTTTAATAAGAAGGGTGATGACTCAACATAAAAGTAAATAGATAGGCCCTTCGCAGAGGGAAGGAGGGATTTGTAGAGGTGCCAGAGCTCGATTTTAAAATAGAGATTGAATAACATTTTGAGCGGCATACTTTTGCTGTCAATGCAACAACTATGAGATGGCTTTATCTTCCATACTACATGCATTATAGGCAGTTCCCAAACAGAATGGTAAAGGTTTATACTCCCCCAACCACCAACAAGCATCAATCCATGGCTTGCTCGAAACAACGAGTGCCTCCAACTAACAACAGCCCTGGGGGAGTTTTGTTTAATTATTTTGATTTGCTTTGATCTTTTTGGATCATGGGACTGGGCATCCCGGTTACCGGCCCTTTCTCGTGAATGAGGAGCGGAGTCCACTCCTCTTGAGAATAACCCACCTAGCATGGAAGATATAGGCAGCCCTAGTCGAAACATGAGCTGCTCGAGCATACAAAACATAATTTCATTTGAAGGTTTGGAGTTTGGCACATGCAAATTTACTTGGAACGGCAGGTAAATACCGTATATAGGAAGGTATAGTGGACACATATGGAACAACTTTGGGGTTTAAGGAGTTTGGATGCACAAGCAGTATTCCCGCTTACTACAGGTGAAGGCTAGCAAAAGACTGGGAAGCAACCAACTGAGAGAGCGACAACAGTCATAAACATGCATTAAAATTAATTTACACCGAGTACAAGCATGAGTAGGATATAATCTACCATGAACATAAATATCATGAAGGCTATGTTGATTTGATTCAACTACATGCATGAACATGTGCCAAGTCGAGTCACTCAATTCATTCAAAGGAGGATACCATCCCATCATACCACATCATAATCATTCTAATAGCATGTTGGCACGCAAGGTAAATCATTATAACTCATAGCTAATCAAGCATGGCACAAGCAACTATAATCTCTAAATGTCATTGCAAATATGTTTACCTCATAATAAGCTGAATCAGAAACGATGAACTCATCATATTTACAAAAACAAGAAAGGTCGAGTTCATACCAGCTTTTCTCATCTCAATAAGTCCATTATATATCGTCATTATTGCCTTTCACTTGCACGACCGAACGATGTGTATAATAATAAGAGTGCACATGCATTGGACTAAGCTGGAATCTACAAGCATTCAACTCAAGAGAGAAGACAAGTAATATGGGCTCTAAGTTAAATAAACAATCATGCACATAAGAGCCACTAAGCATTTTCAATATGGTCTTCTCGACCCCCAAAGAAAAGAAAAAAATAAAACTATTTACACGAGAAAGCTCCCAACAAGTAAGAATAAGAAGAAGAAATATTTTTGGGTTTTCACTTTAATTCTACTACAAGCATAAAAATTAAACTAACTAATTTTTTTGGTTTTCTTAAAGTTTATCAAACACACAAGAAGAAAACTAGAAAAAGAAATTTAAACTAACATGGATAATACAATGAAAGAGTATGAGCACCGACGACTAGTGTGTGAACATGAATGCAAAGTCAGTGAGAAATACATACTCCCCCAAGCTTAGGCTTTTGGCCTAAGTTGGTCTAATACCAAGGACCGCCTGGCTGATATCCATAAGTGAAACTGGGGTCGTATTGAGATGCAGCGGAAACCGCCTCCTGAGCTGCAGCGTGTTGGCGAGCTGCCTCCGCTCCCCTCTCGTGTTCAGCTGCTTCCTCCCTGGTGACAACCTATCTTCCTTTTGCCTGATAATCAAAAAGGTAGGGAGCAGGAAGAGTAACATGGATGACGTTGCGTCTATCATAGATTAGTCGATAATGGAGGAATTGTTCATTCCTCGCAAGAAATTGATGATTGAACATAGCTTCTTTATCCAAATAAACAGGAGGTAAAATCATATCCCCCTCTTGTGGGGCTATATTAAGATAATTAGCCACACGGGTTGCATAAATTCCTCCAAATAAATTTCCTTTTCTACTATTATTCTGCAACCTACGTGCAACTATTGCCCCCAAGTTATAACCTTTATAACCTAACACAGCACTCTTGAGGACACACAGATCAGGGACACACATGTGACATGCTTCATCCTTACCATTAATGCATCTACCAACAAAGAGAGCAAAATAATGTATAGCGGGAAAATGAATGCTCCCAATAGTAGCTTGTGCTATGTCCCTAGATTCTCCCACAGTAATACTAGCAAGAAAATCTCTAAATTCAGATTTGTGAGGATCATTAATATTACCCCACTGCGGGAGTTTGCAAGCAGTTGTAAAATCCTCTAAATCCATGGTATAAGATGTATCATAAATATCAAATATGACACTAGGAGAATTACGCGCACAATTATATTTAAACCTCCGCACAAAAGAATCAGTCAACTGATAGTACTGCGGACACTTATCTTGTAAGAAGTCCTCCATTTCGGCATTACGCTTTATACGCGTCAAATTCCTCCTTGAAGCCTGCTTCGACCATAAAATCATCGGATGGCCACTCACAAGCTCGTACATCCGCGTCCCTCGGCAATTCAACATCTTGCTCACGTATAGCAATTCTAGGTCCTTTCTTCACCAAGGAACCACCTTGGTACATTCGTCTAAGCATAATTCTTTTTCTAAATAATTTCTGAAATTTTAGTAACTTCAAAATAAAAGTGAATAAAACTAAACAAGATTGATAGCAACTACTCCTACAAGTGCCTAGAGCCTATATCATGCATTGGAATTGCTTGGTACCTCAAAAATTTAACATGCAAGCTCAAGAACATGGTCACCTATGCAGCAAAAATTTGCAACGAATAAAGCACTAGAACAAAAACTAATTGGACCAATGGAGGAGTCACATACCAAGCAACAATCTCCAAAGCAGTTTTGTAAATGTAGCTTTGAGCAAGGAGATCGAAAATCGCAGCAAAATGAGCTAGAACTTGTGCTTGAGCTGGATGGGGATTTTTTTGGGTAGAAGAAGAAGTGTGTGAGTGCTGGCATAAGTGGAGGGGGCCCACCAGGGGCCCACGAGACAGGGGGCGCCCTATAGGGGGGGCACGCCCTCCACTCTCGTGGCCTGGTACTTGCCTCTCCTGCAGTGTTTTCAGTGCCTAAAATCCTCAAATATTCCATAAAAATCATACTAAATTTGCAGGGCATTTGGAGCACTTTTATTTTTGGACTATTTTTTTATGCACGGATAATTCAGAAAACAGACAGATAATACTATTTTTGCTTTATTTAATCTAAATAACAGAAAGTAAAAAGAGGGTACAGAAGGTTGTGCCTTCTAGTTTCATCCATCTCGTGATCATCAAAATGAATCCACTAACAAGGTTGATCAAGTCTTGTTAACAAACTCATTCCGAATAACACGGAACCGGAGAAATTTCGAATAACACTAAGTTACCTCAATGGGGATATGAAAATCCCCAACAATAAGAATATCATACTTTTTCTTGATAGTAGGGAGAGGAAATTCAAAACCTC
Organism: Aegilops speltoides; assembly: GCA_021437245.1. Lineage (NCBI taxonomy): Eukaryota > Viridiplantae > Streptophyta > Magnoliopsida > Poales > Poaceae > Aegilops > Aegilops speltoides. Next base: position 460,918,340 of record CM038147.1, on the reverse strand, counting down.
CAATAATGATAGTTGGAACTTTTCCAATAGAATTGATGCTATGAACTTGAGATTGTTTCCTCGGAAAGTGTACCGTATGCTCATTACCATTAACATGAAAAGTGACATTGCCTTTGTTGCAATCAATAACAGCCCTTGCAGTATTAAGAAAAGGTCTACCAAGAATAATAGACATACTATCGTCCTTGAGAATATCAAGAATAACAAAGTCCGTTAAGATAGTGACATTTGCAACCACAACAGGCACATCCTCACAAATGCCGACAGGTATAGCAGTTGATTTATCAGCCATTTGCAAAGATATTTTAGTAGGTGTCAACTTATTCAATTCAAGTCTACGATATAAAGAGAGAGGCATAACACTAACACCAGCTCCAAGATCACATAAAGCAGTTCTAACATAATTTCTTTTAATGGAGCATGGTATAGTTGGTACACCCGGATCTCCAAGTTTCTTTGGTATTCCACCTTTAAAAGTGTAATTAGCAAGCATGGTGGAAATTCCAGCTTCCGGTATCTTTCTTTTATTTGTGATGATATCCTTCATATACTTAGCATAAGGATTTACTTTGAGCATATCAGTTAAATGCATACGTAAGAAAATAGGTCTAATCATTACAGCAAAGCACTCAAAATCCTCATCATCCTTTGACTTGGATGGTTTAGGAGGAAAGGGCATGGGTTTCTGAACCCATGGTTCTCTTTCTCTACTGTGCTTCCTACCAACAAAATCTCTCTTATCATAACGTTGATTCTTTGATTGTGGGTTATCAAGATCAACAGCAGGTTCAACCTCTACATCATTGTTTTTGCTAGGTTGAGCATCAACATGAACATTATCATTAACATTATCACCAGGTTCATGTTCATCACCTGATTGTGTTTTAGCATCAGAGATAGAAATATCATTGGGATTCTCAGGTGTGTCTACAGTAGGTTCACTAGAAGCATGCAAAGTTCTATCATTTTTCTTTTTCTTCTTTTTAGAAGAACTAGGTGCCTCTAAATTATTTCTCTGAGAATCTTGCTCGATTCTCTTAGGGTGGCCTTCAGGATACAAAGGTTCCTGAGTCATTCTACCAGTTCTAGTAGCCACTCTAACAGCAAAGTCATTTTTATTATTTAATTCATCAAGCAAATCATTCTGAGCTTTAAGTACTTGCTCACCTTGGGTAGCAACCATGGAAGCATATTTGCTAACGAGTTTGAGTTCATCTTTAACTCTAACCATATTATCGCTCACGCGTCCTATCTCGAAAGCATTATTCTTTAACTCTCCACCAACATAAGCATTAAAACTTTCTTGTCTAGCCATAAATTCATCAAATTCATCTAAGCACGGGCTATGAAATTTAGTAGAGGGGATTTCAACTTTATCATATCTATAGAGAGAATTTACCTTTACTACCTGTGTCGGGTTATCAAGACAATATGGTTCTTCAACAGGCGGTGTATTAAGACCATGTATTTCTTCAATAGGAGGTAAATTCTTAACATCTTCAGCTTTAATACCTTTTTCTTTCATTGATTTCTTTGCCTCTTGCATATCTTCAGGATCGAGAAATAAAACACCTCTCTTCTTGAGTGGGTTACTGAATAGGCTCGTGGAGTTGGCTCAATTGGTTCAGGAATTGCCTCAAGAATTGGCTCAGGAAGAGTCCAATTATTTTCATTAGTCAACATATTATTCAATAATATTTCAGCTTCGTCGACTGTTCTTTCCCTGAAACACAACCAGCGCAACTATCCAAGTAGTGCTTGGAAGCATCGGTTAGCCCATTATAAAAGATATCAAGTATTTCAATTTTCTTGAGAGGATGATCAGGCAAAGCATTAAGTAACCGGAGAAGCTTCCCCCAAGCTTGTGGGAGACTCTCTTCTTTGATTTGCACAAAATTATATATTTCTCGCATGGCAGCTTGTTTCTTATGAGCAGGGAAATATTTAGCAGAGAAGTAATAAATCATATCCTGGGGACTACGCACACAACCAGGAGCAAGAGAATTATACCAAGTCTTAGCATCACCCTTTAATGAGAAAGGAAATATCTAAGGATATAATAATAGCGAGACTTCTCATCATTAGTAAACAGGGTAGCTATATCATTCAACTTGGTAAGATGTGCCACAACAGTTTTAGATTCAAGGCCATAAAAAGGATCAGATTCAACTAAAGTAATAATCTCAGGATCAACGGAGACTTCGTAATCCTTATCAGTAACACAAATAGGTGAAGTAGCAAAAGCAGGGTCAGGTTTCATTCTAGCATTAAGAGACTGCTGCTTCCATTTAGCTAATAATTTCTTAAGATCATATCTATCATTGCAAGCAAAGATAGCTCTAGCAGCTTCTTCATTCATAACATAACCCTCAGGAACAACAGGCAATACATAATCATTGGGAGAACCTTCATCATCACTATCATCAATAATAGCATCTTCAATAATTTCATTCCCCCTAACTCTAGCAAGTTGTTCATCAAGAAATTCACCTAATGGCAAAGTAGTATCATGCACAGAAGTAGTTTCATCATGCATAGCAGAAGTGGCATCATCAATAACTTGCAACATATCAGAATTCATAGCAGTAGCAGGAGTCACAAGATTACTAATAACAGAAGGAGAATCTAGTGCAAAGCCAGATGGCAGTTCCTTACCTCCCCTCGTAGTTGAGGGATAGATCGTAGTTCTGTCGTCTTTCAAGTTCTTCATAGTGATCAACAGATATAAATCCCAAGTGACTCATAGAATAGAGCTATGCTGCCCGGCAACAGCCCAGAAATTAGTCTTGATAACCCACAAGTGTAGGGGATTGCAACAGCTGTCAAGGGTAAAGTATTCAAGCCAAATTTATTGATTTGACACAAGGGGAGCCAAAGAATATTCTTGAGTATTAGCAGTTGAGCTGTCAATTCAACCACACCTGGATAACTTAGTATCCGCAGCAAAGTATTTGGTAGCAAAAGTGGTATGATAATAAAGGTAATGGTAGTAAAAGTAAAGATAATTGTTTTGGGTTTTTGTAGTAGTTGTACCAGTAGCAACGGAAAAATAAATAAGCAAAGAACAATATGTGAAAAGCTCGTAGGCAATGGATCAGTGATGGATAATTATGCCGGATGCAATTCCTCATGTAATAGATATAACATAGGGTGACACAGAACTAGCTCTAGTTCATCAATGTAATGTAGGCATGTATTCCGTAAATAGTCATACGTGCTTATGGAAAAGAACTTGCATGACATCTTTTGTCCTACCCTCCCGTGGCAGCGGGTCCTAGCGAAACTAAGGGATATTAAGGCCTCCTTTTAATAGAGAACCGAACAAAGCATTAGCACATAGTGAATACATGAACTCCTCAAACTACGGTCATCACCGAGAAGTATCCCGATTATTGTCACTTCGGGGTTGTTGGATCATAACACATAATAGGTGACTATAGACTTGCAAGATAGGATCAAGAACACACATATATTCATGAAAACATAATAGGTTCAGATCTGAAATCATGGCACTCGGGCCCTAGTGACAAGCATTATGCATAGCAAAGTCATAGCAACATCAATCTTAGAACATAGTGGATACTAGGGATCAAACCCTAACAAAACTAACTTGATTACATGGTAAATCTCATCCAACCCATCACCGTCCAGCAAGCCTACGATGGAATTACTCATGCACGGCGGTGAGCATCATGAAATTGGTGATGGAGGATGGTTGATGATGACAACAGCGACGAATCCCCCTCTCCGGAGCCCCGAACGTACTCCAGATCAGCCCTCCCGAGAGAGATTAGGGTTGGCGGCGGCTCCGTGTCGTAAAACATGATGAAACTTTCTCTCTGATTTTTTTCTCCCCGAACGTGAATATATGGAGTTGGAGTTGAGGTCGGTGGAGGTCCAAGGGCCCATGAGATAGGGGGACACGCCCTATAGGGGGGGCCTGTCTCGTGGACAGGGTGTGGGGCCCCTAGTGTATTTCCTTCGCCCAGAAATTCTTATTAATTCCAAAAAGTGCCTCCGTGGATTTTCAGGACATTCCGAGAACTTTTCTTTTCTACACATAAAACAACATCATGGCAGTTCTGCTGAAAACAGCGTTAGTCCGGGTTAGTTTCATTCAAATCATGCAAATTAGAGTCCAAAACAAGGGCAAAACTGTTTGCAAAAGTAGATACGTTGGAGACGTATCATTAAGCATGGTGCACTAAACTATCAAGTAGTCATCATATTGAGCTAGCCAAACGTTCATAACATCTGCATCTACTCCTGCAATTGGTCTGTCACCTAGCGGTGCATCAAGGACATAATTCTTCTATGCAACAATGAGGATAAACCTCAGATCACGGACCCAGTCCGTATCATTGCTACTATCATCTTTCAACTTAGTTTTCTCTAGGAACACATATAAAACATAGGGAAGCAACAATGCGAGCTATTGATCTACAACATTATTTGCAAAATACTATCAGGACTAAGTTCATGATAAATTAAAGTTCAATTAATCATATTACTTAAGAAGTCCCACTTAGATAGACATCCCTCTAATCATCTAAGTGATCATGTGATCCAAATCAACTAAACCATGTCTGATCATCACGTGAGATGGAGTAGTTTTCAATGGTGAACATCATTATGTTGATCATATCTACTATATGATTCACGCTCGACCTTTCGATCTCCAGTGTTCCTAGGCGATATCTGCATATGCTAGGCTCGTCAAGTTTAACCTGAGTATTCTGCATGTGCAAAACTGTCTTACGCCCATTGTATTTGAACGTAGAGCTTATCACACCCGATCATCACGTGGTGTCTCGGCACGAAGAACTTTCGCAATGGTGCATACTCAGAGAGAACACTTATACCTTGAAATTTAGTGAGAGATCATCTTATAAAGCTACCGCCGAACTAAGCAAAATAAGATGTATAAAAGATAAACATCACATGCAATCAAAATATGTGGCATGATATGGCCATCATCATCTTGTGCCTTTGATCTCCATCTCCAAAGCATCGTCATGATCTCCATCGTCACCGGCATGACACCATGATCCCCATCATCTTGATCTATATCAATGTGTCGTCACATGGTCGTCTCGCCAACTATTCCTCTTGCAACTATTGCTATCGCATAGCGATAAAGTAAAGCAATTATTTGGCGCTTGCATCTTATGCAATAAAGAGACAACCATAAGGCTTTTGCCAGTTGCCGATAACTTCAACAAAACATGATCATCTCATACAACAACTTATATCTCGTCACGTCTTGACCATATCACATCACAACATGCCCTGCAAAAACAAGTTAGACGTCCTCTACTTTGTTGTTGCAAGTTTTGCGTGGCTGCTACGGGCTAAGCAAGAACCGTTCTTACCTACGCTTCAAAACCACAACGATATTTCATCAAGTTAGTGTTGTTTTAACCTTCTCAAGGACCGGGCGTAGCCACACTCGGTTCAACTAAAGTTGGATAAACTGACACCCGCCAGCCACCTATGTGCAAAGCACGTCCGTAGAACCAGTCTCGCGTAAGCGTACGCGTAATGTCGGTCCGGGCCGCTTCATCCAACAATACCGCCGAACCAAAGTATAACATGCTGGTAAGCAGTATGACTTGTATCGCCCACAACTCACTTGTGTTCTACTCGTGCATATAATATCTACGCATAAAACCAGGCTCGAATGCCACTGTTGGGGAACGTAGTAATTTCAAAAAAAATTCCTTAGCACATGCAAGATCATGGTGATGCATAGCAACTAGAGGGGAGAGTGTTGTCCACGTACCCTCGTAGACCGAAAGCGGAAGCGTTAGCACAACGCGGTTGATGTAGTCATACTTCTTCATGATCCGACCGATCAAGTATTGAACGTAGGGCACCTCCGAGTCCAGCACACGTTTAGCTCAATGACGTCCCATGAACTCCGATCCAGCAGAGCTTTGCGGGAGAGTTCCGTCAGCATGACGGTGTGATGACGGTGTTGATGATGCTACCGACGCAGGGCTTCGCCTAAGCACCGCTACGGTATTACCGAGGTGGAATATGGTGGAGGGGGCACCGCACACGGCTAAGAGATCAATGATCAATTGTTGTGTCTAGAGGTGCCCCCTTGCCCCCGTATGTAAAGGAGGAGAGGAGGGAAGGGGCCGGCCCTCTCTATGGCGCGCCCTGGGGAGTCCTACTCCCACCGGGAGTAGGATTCCCCCCTTTCCATGTAGTAGGAGTAGGAGTCAAGGTAAGGGAAGAGAGGAGAGGAGAGAAGGAAGGAGGGGCACAGCCCCTCCCCTTAGTCCAATTCGTACTAGGCCTTAGGGGGGCGCGCAGCCTCCCCTCTCTCTTTCCCCTAAAGCCCAATAAGGCCCATATACTCCCCGGCGAATTCCTGTAACTCTTCGGTACTCCGATAAATACCCGAATCACTCGAAACCTTTCCGATGTCCGAATATAGTCGTCCAATATATCAATCTTTACGTCTCCACCATTTTGAGACTCCTCGTCATGTCCCCGATCTCATCCGGGACTCCGAACTACCTTCAGTACATCAAAACACATAACTCATAATATAAATCGTCGCCGAACGTTAAGCGTGCGGACCCTACGGGTTCGAGAACTATGTGGACATGACCGAGACACATCTCCGGTTAATAACCAATAGCGGAACCTGGATGCTCATATTGGCTCCTACATATTATACAAAGATCTTTATCGGTCAAACCGCATAACAACATACGTTGTTCCTTTTGTCATCGGTATGTTACTTGCCCGAGATTCGATCGTCGGTATCTCAATACCTAGTTCAATCTCGTTACCGGCAAGTCTCTTTACTCATTATGTAATGCATCATCCCGCAACTAACTCATTAGTCACATTGCTTGCAAGGCTTATAGTGATGTGCATTACAGAGAGGGCCCAGAGATACATCTCCGACAATCAGAGTGACAAATCCTAATCTTGAAATGCGCCAACTCAACAAGTACCTTCGGAGACACCTATAGAGCACCTTTATAATCACCCAATTACATTGTGATGTTTGGTAGCACACAAAGTGTTCCTCCGGTAAACGGGAGTTGCATAATCTCATAGTCATAGGAACATGTATAAGTCATGAAGAAAGCAATAGCAACATACTAAACGATCAAGTGCTAAGCTAACGGAATGGGTCAAGTCAATCACATCATTCTCCAATGATGTGATCCCATTAATCAAATGACAACTCATGTCTATGGCTAGGAAACTTGACCATCTTTGATTCAGCGAGCTAGTCAAGTAGAGGCATACTAGTGACACTTTGTTTGTCTATGTATTCACACATGTACTAAGTTCCGGTTAATACAATTCTAGCATGAATAATAAACATTTATCATGAAATAAAGAAATAAATAATAACTTTATTATTGCCTCTAGGGCATATTTCCTTCACGTATATACCTCACTTGCTACTCGCTCTAGAAGCCTTGCTCCCAGCTCCAGCACCATTTTTTGTGGCTCCTTTGTCTGCAAGATAGACCAATCAACCAAACAATGACTCATTAGTTTGATTAAGAGAAAGGATCATTTATTCTTTTATTTTCAAAAATAATCCCATTTCTACTTTTCCAAATAGCCCAAACAAGGCAGTTACCCCAACCATAACTAGTTTTCTGTCATCCCTGTTAAACCTGTTCAGCCATCCTCCAAAACATTCTATAATATTCAGGGGGGTAGTTTAAACCCCTCCAACACATTTTTCTGGACCCCATAACAAAGATGCTACTGAACAATTGAAAAAAGGTAATCAACTGATTCCTCTTTTCCACAGAACACACACACACTTTTTCCCCTTTCCATCCTTTGTTAGCAATGTGTCTCTAGTTAGCACACTTTTCCTATTAACTAGCCACAAGAAAACTTTAATTTTTGCAGGAACTTCGGTTTTCCACAAGAATTTTTGTGGAAACTTTAGCCCATATGTAATCAATCTTCTGTATAAGGATCCAACAGAGAATTTGCGATCTACAGTAAGGGTCCAGGTAATTTTATCCCTCCCCCTGCATTCATACCTCTTCACATCTGCTTTTTAAGCTATTCCACAGCTCTAGAGTTTCCCCATGTAGAGTTCTTCTAAATTTGAACCCCTGCCATCCCTTTTGTATAGCCTCAGCCACAGTTATATTATGATCAAAACATAAATCATAAATTCTATAGGAAGCTTCTTTTAAAGGTTTGTCATCTACCCAGGTATCCTCCCAAAACCTGGTATTTTTTCCATCCCCTATTTTCTTTTTCACAAATCTATAAAAAAATTCTTTGATTTTCATATGACTTGTCAAAAATTGGGAGGCTCGAGGTTTTTTAACTATCAAAGCTAACCAACCATCCCCCCCCCATATTTTCTCCTGATTATATTTTGGCACAAGCCTTTTTCAGTTTCCATTTTCCAAAACCATTTAGCTAATAGCGCAATATTCATTATCTCCAATTTGAGAATTCCTAATCCTCCCACATCCTTAGGTAGGCAGCATTTCTCCCACTTTACTAAGTGGTATTTTTTGATATTCTCATCCTCTTGCCAGACCAATCTGGCTCTAAAAAGCAGCTTTTTTAATATCCCCTTGGGCACAGCATAGAAAGACATCAAGAAGAGTGGAATGTTTATCAAGCATGCTTGCACCAAAGTTACTCTACCAGCCATAGATCCTAGCAGCTTCCCCTGCCAACAGCTAAATCTTTTTCAATTTTGTTAGTCACACAATTCCATTGTATGTTTCTAATTCTAACATCTGACACATGCATCCCCAGATATTTGATAGCTAGTTCCCCCATCTTACAGGTTAATATTTCCTGATACAACAACTATTTTTCTGTGGATTTCCCAAATAGCATCAGCTCACTTTTGTGGAAGTTAATTTTGAGGCCCCCGGAATGAATTTGAGATTTCTCACACTTTCCACCTCATCCTTTATCAGGAAGATGGTGTCATCTGCATATTGCAGCATGTTTACCCCTTTATTATCTCCCTCTTCCATCACCCCTTTAACCACCCTGTCGGTGTCAAAACCGGCGGATCTCGGGTAGGGGGTCCCGAACTATGCGTCTAGGCGGATGGTAACAGGAGACAAGGGACACGATGTTTTTACCTGTGTTGGGCCCTCTCGATGGAGGTAAAACCCTACTCTGCTTGATTGATATTGATGATATGGGTAGTACAAGAGTAGATCTACCACGAGATCGAGAGGCTAAACCTAGAAGCTAGCCTATGGTATGATTGTTGTTAGATCCCATGCACTAAAACCCTCCGATTTATATAGGCACCAAAGAGGGTTAGGGTTACACGGAGTCGGTTACAATGGTAGGAGATCTACATATCCGTATTGCCAAGCTTGCCTTCCACGCCAAGGAAAGTCCCATCCGGACACGGGACGAAGTCTTCAATCTTGTATCTTCATAGTCCAGGAGTCCGACCAAAGGCTATAGTCCGGCCATCCGGACACCCCCTAATCCAGGACTCCCTCAGTAGCCCCTGAACCAGGCTTCAATGACGACGAGTCCGGCGCGCATATGGTCTTCGGCATTGCAAGGCGGGTTCCTCCTCCGAATACTTCATAGAAGATTTTGAACACCAAGATAGTGTCCGTCTCTGCAAAATAAATTCCACATACCACCGTAGACACAATAATATTTACACAAGTTCAATCTGCTGACGTATTTTGAGGCATGACGTCACACCACGGCCAATCCTTTACTCAAATCATTTTTATTGTTCCACCTCGGCGCATTTAGCGAAGCGGTTTCCTTGGCACGTCTTGTCACTGCAGAGATCATGTCCCCTTATTCCGGGATTCTCATCAATACGGGCGTGGGTAACCCAACCGCGCCATTGATTACGGCGCTTGGGAGATAAGCGAGTTTTACCAGGCTGGTGGGGACGCATAGCTTCGTCTGTCCATATAAGGGGATAAGGATCCACCTTTTTACCTACGCCTTCTTCCTCCTTTGCTTATCCATTTCCGCGCACTCGAGCTTCAGCGCCCAAGTCCGCACATCTCGCCTCAACCTTCCCCAGCCATGTCTGGAGCGGGCGGCAAGTGGATGGCCTCCTCCGTCACGGAGGGGCACATCAGGAGGCTGCGGAAGGCCGGATACTTGTCCAGCGACATCGCCCATCGGCTCCCCGACAAGGGGCAGCTCATCCTCACCCCCGGGCCCCATGGAAGGGTGGTGTTCCTCACCCACTTCCTTCGTGGACTAGGTTTTCCACTTCACCCATTTGTCCGGGGGGTCATGTTCTACTACGGCCTGGATTTCCACGATCTGGCCCCGAATTTCATCCTCAACATCTCGGCGTTCATCATCGTGTGCGAGGCCTTCCTCTGCATCCAGCCCCACTTCGGCTTATGGTCGAAGACCTTCAATGTCAAGCCAAAGGTAGTGGGCGGCCGCCAAGCGGAGTGCAGAGGTGCCATGGTGGGAAAGATGCCCAACGTCCTATGGCTCAAGGGATCCTTCATGGAGACCATAAAGGGGTGGCAATCGGGGTGGTTCTACATCACCGAGCCGCATGACCCTAAATGGGCAGCGGCCCCCGAATTTCAATCTGGCTTCCCTACACGACTCACCTCTTGGAAAGAGATGGGCCTAACATGGGGTAATTCAGAAGAGCTGACCGGACTCCAATCCTGCGTCAAAAACCTGGTGAGCAAGAAGCTCAAGCTCGTCAACATAGTCCAGGTCATGCTCATCCGCCGGATCCTCCCGTGCCAACAACGGGCCTTCATCTTGTGGGAGTTTGATCCGGCATAGCACCAAACCTTGAGCAGGCTCTTCGACACTACGTACGAAGATGCCTGGAAGGTGTTGTTCAAGGGCGCCGAGGCTCCCGCATCCGCTACCGAAGATCGAGGATTTAGCTCGCAGCGTCAAGCCGGCGAGGTAAGCTATTTTACCCTTTATAGGACACTTGTTTTCCATAGTTTGACTCTATGCGGGAAAACTCCCCTACCTTTGACAGGCCTGGCAAAAGACGTCCGGGCAGGTTGACTGTCCGGCTCCCTTGCCAGAAGACCCAGCGGACGCCCGATTGACGGCGCTGCTGGTTCCGGCACCTCACGTGGTGCCGGAGAAGAAGGTCATGGGAACCCGAAAGAGTTCCCGGCGCCAGGTGTTATCGGACTCATCGTCTGATGACTCCGAGGCAGACTCCTCCCATGAAGACGAGGAGGAGGAAAAAGAGGCCTCTCCCCCAGCGGGGGAAGAGAAGAAAAGGAAGGTTGCCCCAACTGGGGAGGCTGGAGGGTCCAAGAAGGGAAGGACCCTTCCTCCGGACTACTCCACCAATCCGACGATGGCGAAGAGGAGTGGCCACCGAGGGCTAAGCCCCTGGTGAAATCGTAAGTGTCCGGATACCAGAATAACTCATGGTGTTTCATTTGTCGCACAGAATCTCCTAACGCTGAATATTACCCTGCAGCCCGCCCAAGGACGGGCTCGACACTTCAACGAGCGGCTCCCTGGCTTCGTCGGACGTGAATAGCACTTCACTTCCGGCTGCCTCCTCTCCTCGCGCTGACGATGACGCTGAGGTGGGGTCCCAAAAGGGGCCAAGCCAAGAGGAGGAGGTCCCGGAGGCGCCGCAAGGCGACCTCCCACACTCTGGGCAAAAGGGGGATTGTCGGTGTCAAAACCGGCGATCTCGGGTAGGGGGTCCCGAACTGTGCGTCTAGGCGGATGGTAACAGGAGACAAGGGACACGATGTTTTTACCCAGGTTCGGGCCCTCTCGTTGGAGGTAAAACCCTACTCCTGCTTGATGAATATTGATGATATGGGTAGTACAAGAGTAGATCTACCACGACATCAAGGAGGCTAAACCCTAGAAGCTAGCCTATGGTATGATTGTTGTTCGTCCTACGGACTAAAACCCTCTGGTTTATATAGACATCGGAGAGGGCTAGGGTTACACAGAGTCGGTTACAATGGTAGGAGATCTACATATCCGTATTGCCAAGCTTGCCTTCCACGCCAAGGAAAGTCCCATCCGGACACGGGACGAAGTCTTCAATCTTGTATCTTCATAGTCCAGGAGTCCGGCCATCCGGACACCCCCTAATCCAGGACTCCCTCAGTAGCCCCTGAACCAGGCTTCAATGACGACGAGTCCGGCGCGCATATGGTCTTCGGCATTGCAAGGCGGGTTCCTCCTCCGAATACTTCATAGAAGATTTTGAACACCAGGATAGTGTCCGGCTCTGCAAAATAAATTCCACATACCACCGTAGAGAGAATAATATTTACACAAGTTCAATCTGCTGACGTATTTTGGGCCATGACGTCACACCACGGCCAATCCTTTACTCGAATCGTTTTTATTGTTCCAGCTCAGCGCATTTAGCGAAGCGGTTTCCTTGGCACGTCTTGTCACAGCAGAGATCGTGTCCCCTTATTCCGGTATCCTCATCAATACGGACGTGGGTAACCCAGCCGTGCCATTGATTGGGGCGCTTGGGAGATAAGTGAGTTTTACCGGGCTGGTGGGGACGCGCAGTTTTGTCCGCCCATATATAAGGGGATAAAGATCCACATTTTTACCTACGCCTTCTTCCTCCTTAGCTTATCCATCTCCGCGCACTCGACCTCCAGCGCCCAAGTCCACACATCTCACCTCAACCTTCTCCAACCATGTCCGGAGCGGGAGGCAAGTGGATGGCCTCCTCCGTCACGGAGGGGCACATCAAGAAGCTGCGCAAGGCCGGATATTTGTCCAGCGATATCGCGCACCGGCTCCCCGACGAGGGGCAGCTCGTCGCCACCCCCGGGCCCCATGAGAGGGTGGTATTCCTTCCCCATTTCCTCCGCGGACTGGGTTTCCCACTCCACCCCTTTGTCCGGGGGCTCATGTTCTACTATGGCCTGGATTTCCATGATCTGGCCCCGAATTTTATCCTCAACATCTCAGCGTTTATCGTCGTGTGCGAGGCTTTCCTCTGCATCCAGCCCCACTTCGGCTTATGGCTAAAGACCTTCAATGTCAAGCCGAAGGTAGTGGGCGGCAGCCAAGCGGAGTGCGGAGGCGCCATGGTGGGCAAGATGCCCAATGTCACTGGGCTCGAGGGCGCCTTCGTGGAAACCATCAAAGGGTGGCAATCGAGGTGGTTCTATATCACCGAGCCGCGTGACCCTGAATGGGCAGCGGACCCCGAATTCAGATCTGGCATCCCCACACGGCTCACCTCCTAGAAAGAGAAGGGCCTGTTGTGGGGCGATTCGGAGGAGCTGACCGGACTCCAATCATGTCTCCAAACCCTGGTGAACAAGAAGCTCAAGCTTGTCAACGTGGTCCAGGTCATGCTCATCTGCCGGATTCTCCCGTGCCAACAGCGGGATTTCAACCTGTGGGAGTTCGATCCGGCAAAGCACCAGACCTTGAGCAGGCTCTTCGACACTACGTATGAAGAGGCCTGGAGGGTGCTGTTCAAGGGTGCCGAGGCGCCCACATCCGCCACCGAAGATCGCGGATTCAGCTAGCAGCGTCCGGCTGGCGAGGTAAGCTATATTATCCTTTACGGGACACTTGCTTTCCATAGTTTGACTCTATGTGGGATCTAAACTCCCAATACCTTTAACAGGCCTGGCAGAAGATGTCCGGACAGGTTAACTGTCCGGCTCCCCTTCCAGAAGACCCATCGGATGCCCGTTTGACAGGGCTGCTGGTCCCGGTGCCTTATGTGGTGCCGGGGAAGAAGGCCACGGGAACTCGGAGGAGTTCCCGGCGCCAGGTGTTATCGGACTCATCGTCCGACGACTCCGAGGCGGACTCCTCCCACGAAGATGAGGAGAAGAAGAAAGAGGCCTCTCCCCCAGCGAGGGGAGAGAAGAAGAGGAAGGCTTCCCCAATGGGGGAGGCCGGACGGTCCAAGAAGGGAAGAACCCTTCCTCCGGACTGTTCCACCAACACCGACGACGGCGAAGAGGAGTGGCCCTCGAGGGCCAAGCCCCTGGCGAGATTGTAAGTATCCGGATTCCAGAATAACTCATGTTTTTCCTTTCGTCGCATAGCGTCTTCTAACGCCGAATACAACCATGTAGTCCGCCCAAGGACGATCTCCCCGCTTCGTCGAGCGGGTCCCTATGTTTGTCAGATGTGAATAGTGCTTCACTTCCGACCGCCTCCTCCCCTCATGACGCAGATGACGCTTTGATGGGGTCCCAGAAGGGGACCAGCCAGGAGGAGGAGGCGCCAGAGGTGCCACAGGGAAACCTCCCGGACCTTGGACCGGACTCCGCACCGGAAGCTTTGGTGGTTCCGGAGTCCGGTGGGCGGCCCCTTCGTGAGAAGGGCAAGACAGCGATGCCGGTGACCTCCGTCCAACCGGAGGCACCGGATAATTTGTTGGAGGCGCTCAACGACGCTTCCATCAAAGAAGAACACCGCACCGTTATGAGTGCGGTGATCCAGAAAGTTCAGTCCACCAAGAGCGGGCTGACCGAAGCCTGCACCAGCCTTCTAACAGGCTTTGAGGTAAGGGTTTTAAGATATGTAAAAATAGTACCGCATAGACAGTAGCCCCTGATCCTCGGTTCGGTGTTGGAAAGAAAAGCCGGCGAGGATCTAAACAGATATACGCAGGAGTCTAACACAAATATGTCAATATGGGAATGCAGGCTACGCTGCTGACCTCTGCCGCACTGACTGCGGAGGTCAATGCCTTGAAGAAGAGCCTTGAGCAGTCCGAGAGCAAGCTCGGCCGTTCCAAGAAGCAGCTCGAGGACAAGGAAGGTAAGTAGCACCTTATTAAAGTTGTACCTTAAAAAAGGATTTGGTTGCAAAAGATGACAGGAAAAACGTGGGTATTGTAGGGGCCACGAACGAGGTGGCAACCCTGAAGGAGGCGGTGTCCGCGGCCGAACGCAATGCGGCTGCGGAACGCACCGAGCGAGAGAAACAGGAGGCGCGGGTGGCGGAGGTGCGGCAAGAGCTCCAGGCTCTCGTGGATAAACACGAGAATTTGGAGCCTGACACGAAGACTCGAGAGTCCGAGCTTGCGTTCGCTCTTGAGAGTGCCAAAGCCGCTAAGGCCGAAGCCCAAAAGGCCCTCCAGGAAATCGAGGCGGTGAAGAAGATAGCGGCGGGTAAGGCATTCTTCATGCAAAGCAAGCATGTAAAAGTGGATTACCTGTTACTTACCCGAATTCGAGCTCTCCACGGCGTTCGCAGATCGCCTGCGGCGTGTCCGATCTTGCCGCATTCTACGGAGCCGAGAAGGGAGCTCGACGGAGAAGGTGTTCGATCTCGGTATCGAGGTCGACATCCGTGCCTCGGCGACCGGTGAAGCGGTGGTCGAGCTCCACAAGGTGGCGAACAGGCCATGAAGGGCATCATAGTTCGGCTTTGGCCCAAAGAGGCCATGCCTGGGAGCTACTTCGGTCCTGTGCGGCGGCTGGTGGACGCCTGTCCATGGGTTGACGTCATCAAGCACTCCGCCTATATTGAAGGTGCCTATCGGGCCCTTGCCCGCGTTAAGGTGCACTGGGGCAAGATGGACGCCGAGAAGCTTGTGACGGACGCGCCATCGCCTGGCAAGGAGTATTGCACGCCCGAGATGTATTATAAGAGTGTCCTGAAGGGTGCCCGCATTATTGCGGGTGAGTGCTCCAAAGATGTAATTTTTTAGTAGACTCGCGTTTTGTTATCCTGTGCGCTGAAAACTTTGTTCATATGCGCTAAGCAATGTTTGTTAATTTAAAATATTACCTTCTGTGCAGCTGTTTATCAAATCTGAGAGATGGCAAGTCGTTATTTCGCCCCATGCCACGAGTCTTTGGGGTGTTTGGGATAAACTTGAGCGCTCTTGTTCCCATTTTGGGTCCTTCTAGGAGGCGCCAACACAACGAACGAGGCAACCGGACTTATAATGCTTGAACACTCTCACTTAGCCATAGAATTCTATAATTTTAAATTTCGGCGAAGCCCCTAGTATTCGGAAGGCCGAATTTGGGGCGCTATCCACGCCTGGGGCCGGACAAAGCCGGCTCCTCACTCTAAGCGGCATAAGTCTTTAGGGACTCGAAGAGACCTCTCGAGCAGCGACCAGCTCTCGCCTTATCATGACGGTCAGTTTTAGCTTTCTCCACTGAGGTGCTCAACCCAGCTCAAGCTGGGCACAATCGCGATGGTTCTCCCAGCTACCTTAGCCGATATAACGGAACGTAAGGTACCAAAACATGGGAGCAGGCAAACCCAACTATTGACCCAAGACATGATTCGAGCCGATGCATATAATGCTATAAGTTCGGGGTGCCGCACTTGTGAAAGTGTTCGGACTTATCACACCATACTTTGGGGAACTTAAGCCCCTGGTGTATTTGGCCGTACCAAGGTGTACGGGTGCAACATGTCATAAGTGAACATATATAGATAGGAATGCAATGATAGGCAAAAAGCGATGCATTGTTTATTCAAAAAATGCTGCAATGAATGTAGAACGATACAAATAGTGTGATAAGCAAGGGGTGGGACTATTTAACATGTCCCCCTCCGGGGGTAGGCTGCGGAATGGTGTATAAAATAGGTATAATGCTCGTAATGGAGACCACCTGGATACTCGTCGTAGCTTTTCTCCTTCCCTAGCTGTTGCATCGTGAGTTCGGCAGGTCTATTGCCGGACAGGGCTTCTGGCAAACGGAGTCCTGAGGATAAGAAAAAAACGAAAAAAAAGGATGACACGATTGGGAGCCCCTGGTGTGGTTGAGCCGCACTCTGGGCATGCCGTGGTCGTGCCCCTCCCCCTATGCCCATGGTATCTCCAAAGCGTAGTGATGTACGCGTGGTACTGGTATCCCAATTTCGTGAGGGCTGGGGTTGGGGCCACATTGCTATGCATGCTCCGAACGTGCCAGGTGGTCTTGTTTTAGGTTACTCTGGGCGCGCTTGACGGTGTCCGGTCGCTTAACAGCCGGACTCGAGAATTGCCTTAGAAGGCTACTCTGTACTTCCGCCGCGAGAGCCGTTGTGTGCTCCTCCGTTCGGAGAGAGCGTTCGGTGTTTCCGTTGACCGTGATGACTCCTCGAGGGCCTGGCATCTTGAGCTTGAGGTATGCGTAGTGCGGCACCGCATTGAACTTTGCGAATGCGGTTCGTCCGAGCAGTGCATGATAGCCGCTGCGGAACGGGACTATGTCGAAGATTAACTCCTCGCTTCGAAAGTTATCCGGGGATCCGAAGACCACTTCAAGTGTGGCGAGCCTGCATAGTTGGCCTCTACACCTGGTATGACGCCTTTGAAGGTCGTCTTTGTGGGTTTAATCCTTGAGGGGTCTATGCCCATCTTGCGCACTGTATCCTGATAAAGCAGGTTCAGGCTGCTGCCGCCGTCCATCAGGACTCTAGTGAGGTGAAATCCATTGACGATTGGGTCTAAAACCAATGCGGTGAATCCGCCATGGCGGATACTGGTTGGGTGGTCCCTTCGATCAAAAGTGATCGGGTAGGAGGACCATGGATTGAACTTTGGGGTGACTGGCTCCATCGTGTATACGTCCCTGAGCGCACGCTTCCGCTCCCTTTTGGGTATGTGGGTTGCGTATATCATGTTTACCGTCCGCACTTGTGGGGGGAATCCCTTCTGTCCTCTATTGTTCGGTGGCCGTGTTTCCTCCTCGTCATCGCTATGCAGCCCCTTATCATTGCCTTCGGCGATTAACTTGCCTGCCTGCTTGAACACCCAACAATCTCTGTTGGTGTGATTAGCTGGCTTTTCGGGGGTGCCATGTATCTGGCACGAGCGATCGAGTATCCGGTCCAAATTGGACGGGCCCGGAGTAGTTCTTTTGAATGGATTTTTCCGCTGACCGGGTTTAGAGCCTCTGAATCCGGCGTTGACTGCCGTATCTTGATGATATCGCCGCACGCGGCGTTTGTGCTTATTGCGACGCGACCGCCATTGTTGTCTTTGGTATCCGAACTACGAGTTTTTGGTTAGGTTATTCTTGTGGGCTAGCCAGCTGTATTCTCCCGCACAGAAGCGGGTCATGAGTGATGTGAGGGCTGCCATTGATTTCGGCTTCTCCTGTCCTAGGTGCCGGGCAAGCCATTCGTCGCGGATGTTTTTTTTGAAGGCTGCAAGGGCCTCTGCGTCCGGACAGTCGACGATTTGATTTTTCTTGGTTAAGAACCGTGTCCAGAATTGTCTGGCCGATTCGTCTGGCTGCTGAATTATGTGGCTTAGGTCATCGGCGTCTGGTGGTCGCACATATGTGCCCTGGAAGTTATCAAGGAATGCGGCTTCCAGGTCCTCCCAACACCCAATTGATTCTGCTGGCAGACTGTTAAGCCAATGCCGAGATGGTCCTTTAAGCTTGAGTGGGAGGTATTTGATGGCGTGAAGATCATCACCGCGGGCCATGAAGGAGATAGTCTTCGATCCAAACCGCAGGATCCGTTGTGCCATCGTAGGATTCAATGTTCACGGGTTTGAACCCTTCGGGGATTTGATGATCCATTACTTCATCTGTGAAGCATAGTGGGTGTGCGGCGCCTCTGTATTGGGCTATATCACGACGCAGCTCAAACGAGCTTTGTCTACTATGTTCGGCCCGGCCAGGTTTGCTGTATCCGGCGTGACGGTTGTCGCCGCGTATCGTAGGGCGCCCACGCGATCCGTAGATCGATATTGTTTGCCTTGCCTTATCCTCCAATATGTCTTGCAAGTCCAACACATTCCCCCATGGATTTGTACTTTTCGAGTGACGTCGGGGTATTGCTTTAGTGGAGGGCCTAGAGGCCTCTCTGTCGCGGCCACGAGGTGGCCGGTCGGCCGTATTATGCGCTGGTGATGTAGGTTTATGTGCTTCCTCCTCTAATCGGGGTAGCAGCTTGCGTTTGGGGTAACTTTTGGAGGGGCATTCGAGTTCATACTCTTCGGCCGCAAGGACTTCAGTCCATCTGTCGGTTAGCAAGTCTTGGTTAGCTCTAAGTTGTTGCTGCTTTTATTGAGGCTGCTTGCCGTGGCCATAAGCCTGCGTTTGAAATGCTCTTGTTCGACGGGATCCTCAGGCACGACAAATTCATCGTCGTCGAGGCTTGCCTCGTCTCCGGAGGGAGGCATGTAATTATCGTCCTCTGCCTCTTCACCTGCCGCTCTCTCATGAGGGATGGCTTCTCCGTCCTCCTGTGCTGAATCTTGCTGGAGGGGGTTGTCTTCGGCACTGTCCGGGGTGTTATTGTCTTCGGTGCCGGAATCTCCATTTTTACTGTGGCGGGATTTAGTGCGGCGCCGCTGATGCCGGCGCTTAGGCCTTTTCTTGCAGGGGTCATCCTCCGTTGTTCCATCGCCATTCCCATCTTTTGGGATGTCCATCATGTATATGTCGTATGACGAGGTGGCCTTCCAGTGCCCTGTAGGCGCTGGTTCTTGGTCGTCTCCTGCATCGTCGTCCATACCGTCGATGTCTTCGGAGTCAAAGTCGAGCATGTCGGTTAAATCATCGACAGTGGCTATGAAGTGGGTGGTGGGTGGGCTTTGAATTTCTTCGTCGCCCGCATCCCAACCTTCCTGACCATAGTCCGGCCAGGGCTCTCCCGACAAAGAGAGAGACTTTAGTGAATTCAGGATGTCGCCAAAGGGTGAGTGCTGAAAGATGTCCGCGGTGGTGAATTCCATGACCGGTGCCGAATCAGATTCGATTGGCAGGGGCGCGGAAGGTTTGGAGTCCGGAGAGGAGTCCGGCACCTTGGAGTTACGAGCCTTGCAAAGGACAGGGATGGTGTTCGGCTCAATCACCATAGAGATCGCAGCCCCCGAGGCGGTGTCCAGCCACCCGTCCTCGATCGGCGCAGTCAACTCCGAGCTAAGGGTCGGAGCGGACACTGGTGCGGCCTCGTGGCTTTGTTCGCGGCAGAGCTAGATCATGCCCATCGTGACAAAGGCGCGCTTGGCTGTGGCTCGAACCCGTCAAGATCAAGTCTCCGCGACGTCGGCCGTGTAGTTCAAACTTCCAAATCGACTGATGGCGGAGCGTAGCTTTCAATCTGCTCCAGATGGCCTGCTTAATTGGCCCGCGATGCAAAGCCGCCGAATCTGAAGATCTGTCCGGGAGAAAAGTCTCACCCTGGACCGCATCGTTGTTGATGATCGGAGGAGCCATCGGGCCTAAAGATGACGACAGAGGAACTCTCAATGAAAGCACCAATGTCGGTGTCAAAACCGGCGGATCTCGGGTAGGGGGTCTGAATCGTGCGTCTAGGCGGATGGTAACAGGAGACAAGGGACACGATGTTTTACCTGTGTTGGGCCCTCTCGATGGAGGTAAAACCCTACTCCTGCTTGATTGATATTGATGATATGGGTAGTACAAGAGTAGATCTACCACGAGATCAAAGAGGCTAAACCCTAGAAGCTAGCCTATGGTATGATTGTTGTTCGTCCTACGGACTAAAACCCTCCGATTTATATAGCCACCGAAGAGGGTTAGGGTTACACGGAGTTGGTTACAATGGTAGGAGATCTACATATCCGTATCGCCAAGCTTGCCTTCCACGCCAAGGAAAGTCCCATCCGGACACGGGACGAAGTCTTCAATCTTGTATCTTCATAGTCCAGGAGTCCGGCCAAAGGCTATAGTCCGGCCATCTGGACACCCCCTAATCCAGGACTCCCTCACACCCCATGTTCTTAAGCATTGCTCATTAAAATGGCTAGAGTATATGCAGCTAGGTCAATAGAAGAGGGGACATTGCATTCCCCTGCCTCAACCCTTTAAAAGTTTTAAAGTATGGGCCAATTTCATCATTCACCTTAACACCTACATGCCCTCATATCATAGTCTCCATCATCCAGTCACACCATTTGTCAGGGAAACCCTTCAGGTTTAACATTTGTATCACAAAGGGCCATTTGATTTTACCATATGCTTTCTCAAAGTCCACTTTAAAGATCAAGGCATCTTCCTTTTTCCTATGAAAAGTATTCAGAGCTTCATGCAAAATAACAACTCCCTCCATAATGTATCTGCCTTTAATAAAGGCAGTTTGGGGTTTAGAAATTACCGGGGAAACACATCTAGCCAAACTATTCATCAGTACTTTAGTAATGATCATGAAACTAACATTCAACAAGCAGATAGGTCTAAAATTAACATCATTGGTTTTTGGGACAAGTGTTATAATGCCATAATTAAGTCTGGCAATATTGATTTCTCCTTTGGCAAGTCCTTCTACTAGGGCTTTTAGATCCCGCTTGACCAGATCCCGGAATTCCTAATAAAAGTCAGTGGGGAATCCATCTGGTCCAGGGCTTTTGTTCTTTTTCATCCCAAAAACCACCTCCTGAATTTCTCTTAGTGAGAAAGGGGCCATAAGTTCCTCCCTATCTTGGGTGCTAATCTTCTTCATTTCTACCCCTCTCATGGATATCTATGTCTCTTCAGGATGCCCAAATAATTCTTTGTAGAATTTAGTTATATAATCCATTAATTTGTCATCTCCCTCTATAACTCCATCTTCCTATTCTAATGAAATGATCATGTTTTTCCTCCTCCTCCCATTTACCTTAGCACGATAATATCTAGTGTTTCCATCTCCATCGGTAATTTCCTTATCCTTGTATCTTTGTAACCATTTCATTTCTTCTTGTCTCATCACTCTCTTAAGTTGTGCCCTCAAATCTTTTTGCTCTGTTATGTCTGCAGCAGTCAGACCTATTTTCTCAGCCCTTTTGTCTAGCTCATCAAGCTCTCTAATGATATCTATTTTGATTTTTCTATACCAAGCATCCACATTTTTATTCCATCCCTTAGCTTTCCTGCTTAGGTTTCTCATCCTTAACTGCCATCTCTCTAAAATATCTCCTATATAATTCTCATTCCATGTCTTGTACACCAACTCCTTAAAACCCTCTCTCAAGGCCCATGCATTTTCATATCTAAATGTGTATTTGTGATTTTGTGTTTCCCGTGTGTCTAGAAACAGGGGAGCATGATCAGAAATCTCCCTTGCAAAAGCTTGCAAAATAGACAGGGGATATTTCTCCTCCCAAGCTGGGCACATCAAGACCCTATCTAGTTTCTCATAAGTGGAGTTTTCCTGGTTATTGGCCCAGGTGTATTGTCTCCCATTCAAAGATAGCTCTCTCAGCACCGCCTGTTCAATTGTTGCATTAAACATAAAGGACCATTGGTCATTATGTGAGGTTTATTTATTTTTCTTTCTCATTTCTAATGATGTTAAAATCACCCCCACCAGACAGGGCAGTGTGTTGTAATGGTACAATCTTGCTAACTCAGCTAGAAAGCTAGCTTTCCCTTCTATTTGAGCATCTCCATATCAAGAATCAGGTTACAATGCATTTTGGCAACTTTATCAAGTAGCAGTACTCTTAAAAATACTGCCCTTTTTCTATATTTTCTACCTTAAAGATATCTTTGTTTATTCCCACTAAAATCCCCCAGACATCCCTCTGGGAGTATTCCAGCACCACCGATAATTTCTCCCTCCACATAGGTTGTGCAACTCATTTTTAGTAAAGTTCTACTTAATAGTTTCTAAAATCCCTATAAAATCCAATTTATGATCAATGATCATTTCTCTAATAGTGCGAAAGGGGCCATAAGTTCCTCCCTATCTTGGGTGCTAATCTTCTTCATTTCTACCCCTCTCATGGATATCTGTGTCTCTTCATGATGCCCAAATAATTCTTTGTAGAATTTAGTTATATAATCCATTAATTTGTTATCTCCCTCTATAACTCCATCTTCCTATTCTAATGAAATGATCATGTTTTTCCTCCTCCTCCCATTTACCTTAGCATGATAATATCTAGTGTTTCCATCTCCATCAGTAATTTCCTTATCCTTGTATCTTTGTAACCATTTCATTTCTTCTTGTCTCATCAATCTCTTAAGTTGTGCCCTCAAATCTTTTTGCTCTGTTCTATCTGCAGCAGTCAGACCTATTTTCTCAGCTCTTTTGTCTAGCTCATCAAGCTCTCTAATGATATCTATTTTGATTTTTCTATACCAAGCATCCACATTTTTATTCCATCCCTTAGCTTTCCTGCTTAGGTTTCTCATCCTTAACTGCCATCTCTCTAAAATATCTCCTATATAATTCTCATTCCATGTCTTGTACACCAACTCCTTAAAACCCTCTCTCAAGGCCCATGCATTTTCATATCTAAATGTGTATTTGTGATTTTGTGTTTCCCCTGTGTCTAGAAACAGGGGAGCATGATCAGAAATCTCCCTTGCAAAAGCTTGCAAAATGGACAGGGGATATTTCTCCTCCCAAGCTGGGCACATCAAGACCCTATCTAGTTTCTCATAAGTGGAGTTTTCCTGGTTATTGGCCCAGGTGTATTGTCTCCCATTCAAAGATAGCTCTCTCAGCACCGCCTGTTCAATTGTTGCATTAAACATAAAGGACCATTGGTCATTATGTGAGGTTTATTTATTTTTCTTTCTCATTTCTAATGATGTTAAAATCACCCCCACCAGACAGGGCAGTGTGTTGTAATGGTACAATCTTGCTAACTCAGCTAGAAAGCTAGCTTTCCCTTCTATTTGAGCATCTCCATATACAGTAATCAGGTTACAATGCATTTTGGCAACTTTATCAAGTAGCAGTACTCTTAAAAAATACTGCCCTTTTTCTATATTTTCTACCTTAAAGATATCTTTGTTTATTCCCACTAAAATCCCCCCAGACATCCCTCTGGGAGTATTCCAGCACCACCGATAATTTCTCCCTCCACATAGGTTGTGCAACTCATTTTTAGTAAAGTTCTACTTAATAGTCTCTAAAATCCCTATAAAATCCAATTTATGATCAATGATAATTTCTCTAATATATCTCTTCTTATGATCTTGGCCTATGCCTCTCACATTTCAAAAATTCCCTCTCATTTTTCCACAATGCAATTTTTGCTATTTCAATCAGCCCCTCTTTCTCCCCTTGCTTTTCCTTTTCAACACCCCAATCCCAACTGTTTGCTTCACACAGTCTAATGCTGGTGAGCTTTTTCTTCCACCTTTTCTTCCTAAGAACATATCTCTCAGTTTTTTAAACTGCTGATCCTCAATCTCAACATCAGAATGGTCTAAATCAGAACATAATCCTTCAAGATCAACATCCCGAGTGTTAATGCACACTGGAGTATTTTTGTCATTCCTTTCTACATCATCTTTATTCTTTTTTTCCTTTCCTCTCTATTTTTGATGTTTTGGAAATAGATTTCCTTTCTAGCTTTTTCCATTTTCTTAATAATATCTAAGTTTTTATCTATCATGTCAATAGAACATCCCAAGTCAATCCCAACCAAAGAACTGATATGCAACAAGGAAGAATCTTCAAATTCTGATTCAAGGTTCTTACCATAGTTCTCTCTTTGTTCTGCTCTGATTTTTGCCATCTCCTCCACTCTCTGATCTTCTTTCCCTTTGTTCCCGCGACTTCTTTTTAGTTCCATCTCTTTTCCTTCCCTGTCTTTATCTAGCTCCTCAATCCCATGAATCTCAGCCAACTTTTCCCCAAATGTCCCCACTGATTCTTGGCTAGCATTATAGTCATTTGGTTCATTATATTTCCCAGATCCACTACCCTCCTTTTTGATTTGATTCTCCTTATCATCTTCTTTCTCAAAATCTTCCACCTCCATATTAGCCGGCTCTATTTCATATTGTTCTCTGTTAGCTGCCTCCTGCACTAGCTTCTGTATTTCCTCCTGTTGTTGTTCTACCAGTCCCTGCATCTTTTGATGTGAAGTTTCAAGTTCCATAATTTGTTTTCTCAACTTTTGCCCATATAACACTATGTCTGGCTTTATCTTCCTCCAGATGTTTGATCTTATTAAACATGATGTCACTTTCTTTCTGCCATTTTCTTTTCTCTGTGTTCATCTCATTCTGCCATTGCCCCATGATATCTTCTACTTGAGTCCTCATTTTGTCAATTCTTCCATCTATTTCCTCACTTTGTCTGAGAGACAGACACCCTAGTGCTACACTTCTGTTGTCTTTGTCTTCCATTTTAGATCTTTTCCTTTTGTCCTTTTCATCCTCTCTACCTTCTAAGTCACCGATCTCTTCATTTTTCCTTTTCTCTTCCTTATACCATCCAATTTCCACCATTTTCTCAATCTCTGTCCCAATTCTGAACATGAGCAAGCCAGGAGAAGTAATTTCCATATGTGAAGCGATATTTTCTACATTTCTGATCCCACATTTAGCTCTAATTTTTTCATCATTGATGGTATCCATGTCAATCTCCAGCATAGGTCCCACAGCAGCAGCCACTTCACAAATCGCAGAAAAATGTCTGAAGCAGTCAGACACTTTGTCAAGCTTGATCCAAGCTGTGTGCATTTTCCCAACAGCCTAATGATGAAGAGACCAAGGTTGCACCTTGATCACCACTCTTGTCCCTAGCAAATTAAAGTCATTAAACTTTGCTAATTCCACCAGCTTTGCTTTGTTGGGAAACCTCATCATATAGCAATTTTTTCCATATTCCTCAACTCTCCACTGCCAACCCCAGTCAAACATCTCTTCCAAGGCCTTGACTAACTCTGTCTCATTGATCTGTCCTTCTGTGATAACTACCTAACCCAGGGGGGTTGTATGTTTAGCAACTAACATGTCTTTGTAGCTCTGTACCAATAGAATCCCCATGCCTTTTGCTGCATATCCCACAAATTTTGGCACAGGCTTCATTTGTTTCAGCAGATTGCATTCTCCAGTAATATGATTATCTCTTCCATAGATCAAGCAGTGGCCCACTCTGCAATCCCTGGTTGAATGTCTCGGGTCTTTGCATTTTCCACACACCTGCCTGTTGAATCTATCAACCCCCTCTTTTGCTATCTTCCAAATTCTGTTGCCAATCACCTCTCCCTCTTTGCTCATTTCCTTTGTCCCTTTTTTGCACTGTTTCTCCACTTCTCTCTTCTTTATGTTGTGTGTCTCCTGTAATTTTTATGCCTGCGGGATTTCCCAAGACTCCCTCTCTCTGCATCCTATCATTGCTCTGCATCCCCTGAACTAGCTGCGAAAGCAAGGTCGCCAGCAACAGCTACCGATGATTTTGCTCTTTATCACTTGTCCGATCATTTCCTTTTTCTTTTACTCCTCCTGTTTTCCCTATCATATGCTCTTCCCCTTTCTTGCCACCTTCAGCCTCATCCTTCTTCCCTGTTTTAGCTTGCCAAATTAATGTCTCACCAGCTCCATCATCCGCAAGTTCTCCCTCTCCTTCAATCTCTCTGCCTACCCCAATCCCAGCTCCAAAGTGTCCTCCTCCTCCGCCAAAGACTCTAGATCTATCAAAGGTGGGAGGTCTGTTTCTGTTCCATCCAACCCCCCTCCCTGTATTGTTGAATTTACCAGAAGCATCTTCCACACCTCCCCCTCTATTGAATCTAGCACCTCCATATCCTCTCCCAAAATTTCCAGCCATTTCTTTCTCAGGCGGCGACGTGGGAGGGAGAGAGGGAAACCCTAAGAGATGGGAGTGAGTGTCTCTCCCCCCTCCATCTGCTTTTTTGTACACATCTGCTCCCTGCTTTCCTCCTGGGCCGGGCTCTTTTTTGGCACATCTCTCTCCCACAAGGACAGGCCACCACCATATCCAAATTTGTATTTTCTTCAACTGAGCCTCCAAAAATAATTGGGGGTTTCATCTTTTTTCTTATCATCACAACCCTTTTTCAGAACCAAATGTGCACCGATAGGGGTATCCTTAATTTCTAACTCTCCAAAATCAATCCCATCATCCTCATACCATGGAAAAATTGGTGGGACATTTTCATTTCTCATATGTTCTCTGACAATTTTCCATCTATCCCCCTAGGATTAAAATGTATCCCCAAATTTGTATTTATCAAAAATTCCTCACATTCCCCTCCCCTGGTGTCAGCATTTTTCTTGCTGTTAATTTCCTCAGCTCGGGGAGAGAATCTCTTATCATCCTTATTTTTTACTCTGTTTTCTCTCAAGCATTTGTGTCTACTTTTTCTAACATCATCAACATCAATTGATGAAGTAGATGCCAGGTACTTAGCAGGATTTCCGCATACCTGAAGAGAAGTTCGATGCCTCCTCCCCCTCCTCCTCCTCAGAATCTTCTCCGGCCAGCAAACAGAAACGATTGCCGACCGGCGAGCATCCCTTGGTGGTGGGGAAAGGGTTTGGAGGCGAGCGGAGCACCTCGGGAAGCTGGGGGGGGGCGTCGAGGAAGCGCCGTTGGAGTCCTGCTCCTCCGCCTTGGCGGTTCCGCCTCCACCTCGTCTTCCTTGATCGGCAGCCACCTTGATCCCGGAGCAGGAATCCCCATCACCACCTCCTGCGCACGCGCTGGCGGGTGGATATGACGATATTGGAGCGAGTGGAACACCTTCCACTTCTCCTCCGCACCGGATTGAGAGTCGCCTCGAGCATCGCCCAGAGCAGCACCCCCATCGCCGGCTGACGACCTTAGTTGGGGAAGCACCTGAGGATCCTCTCTTCGTTCAGCTTGTCCCTCACCATCTCTGATGCGTCCTTGAGCGCCCTTGCTGCGGGGAACCAGCGGTCGATCTCCTTCAACCTCCCCATCAACACCTCGTCGCCGGCAGCCAGCGCCCACATCTGCTGCTCGCGAGTCGTCATCAAACCGTAGCCCGCGGCGCAACGGAGCAGGGCGAGATGTGTTGGGTGGGTATGCGGGCAGATGTGTGGTGGAGAGATGAGGCGTCGATGTGAACCGCCTAATATCCTCTCCCCCCCCTCGCCATTACTCACCTCGGAATTCGCATCGCGCTCGCCCCACCGGCCAGACGCCGCAATCCTAGCCAAGTGGCACGGGAACTATACCATCTGGCCCTCCTCGAAGCCCGCGTCGTCGCGCCATCTCTGTGCGTCGATCACAACCTCGTCGACGTCAAGGAGCACCAGCCGCTGCCCTCGCCGGTGGATGAATCCTGGCCGGAATATCAGTAGCGCCACGCCGAGATTTGACACGAAATCGCACCTGAGGTGCGTGTCCTACTCATGAAAAATCATCGCAACTCACGGAGGTCTCCTTGTTAACCGGCGACAAGTCATCGCCAAACTACGAAAAAAAAAATATCCTAAGAGCGAACGCTCGATGGAAACAATGCAGAAACCAAGCTCCAGCCTCCTCCCAAAAAAATCCGAAAAGCTCCAGCGGCAATCCAATTCAATCCAACGGCGGGGACCGCAGAATCGAAAAAAAAATTGGCGCGGGGCCCCGGAGGGCACCCCGTCATTCCTCCCCGCCTCCGCCTCCTCCCTTTTATCTCTCTACCCACCTCCCACGTTTCGCCCCATTTGAAGCCCACCGAATTCCTCGCGATTCCTCTCCTCGCCTCCTCGTCCTCCCCTCCTAGGGTTAGTACCCCTACCCTCCCAGATTCCGCCACGGGTCGCCCCTCTCCCCCCGGATCCGTCTCCAGATTTAGGGCTCCGGCTCGGCCGATCCGGCTCGTTCCCCCCCCCCCATATCCAAATTTGTATTTTCTTCAACTGAGCCTCCAAAAATAATTGGGGGTTTCATCTTTTTTCTTATCATCACAACCCTTTTTTAGAACCAAATGTGCACCGATAGGGGTATCCTTAATTTCTAACTCTCCAAAATCAATCCCATCATACTCATACCATGGAAAAATTGGTGGGACATTTTCATTTCTCATATGTTCTCTGACAATTTCCCATCTATCCCCCTAGGATTAAAATGTATCCCCAAATTTGTATTTATCAAAAATTCCTCACATTCCCCTCCCCTGGTGTCAGCATTTTTCTTGCTGTTAATTTCCTCAGCTCGGGGAGAGAATCTCTTATCATCCTTATTTTTTACTCTGTTTTCTCTCAAGCATTTGTGTCTACTTTTTCTAACATCATCAACATCAATTGATGAAGTAGATGCCAGGTACTTAGCAGGATTTCCGCATACCTGAAGAGAAGTTCGATGCCTCCTCCCCCTCCTCCTCCTCAGAATCTTCTCCGGCCAGCAAACAGAAACGATTGCCGACCGGCGAGCATCCTACTGGTGGCAGGAAAGGGTTTGGAGGCGAGCGGAGCACCTCGGGAAGCTGGGGGGGGGCGTCGAGGAAGCGCCGTTGGAGTCCTGCTCCTCCGCCTTGGCGGTTCCGCCTCCACCTCGTCTTCCTTGATCGGCAGCCACCTTGATCCCGGAGCAGGAATCCCCATCACCACCTCCTGCGCACGCGCTGGCGGGTGGATATGACGATATTGGAGCGAGTGGAACACCTTCCACTTCTCCCTCCGCACCGGGATTGGAGAGTCTGCCTCGAGCATCGCCCAGAGCAGCACCCCCATCGCCGGCTGACGACCTTAGTTGGGGAAGCACCTGAGGATCCTCTCTTCGTTCAGCTTGTCCCTCACCATCTCTGATGCGTCCTTGAGCGCCCTTGCTGCGGGGAACCAGCGGTCGATCTCCTTCAACCTCCCCATCAACACCTCGTCGCCGGCAGCCAGCGCCCACATCTGCTGCTCGCGAGTCGTCATCAAACCGTAGCCCGCGGCGCGACGGAGCAGGGCGAGATGTGTTGGGTGGGTATGCGGGCAGATGTGTGGTGGAGAGATGAGGCGTCGATGTGAACCGCCTAATATCCTCTCCCCCTCGCCATTACTCACCTCGAATTCGCGCATCGCGCCCCACCGGCCAGACGCCGCAATCCTAGCCAAGTGGCACGGGAACTATACCATCTGGCCCTCCTCGAAGCCCGCGTCGTCGCGCCATCTCTGGGCGTCGATCACAACCTCGTCGACGTCAAGGAGCACCAGCCGCTGCCCTCGCCGGTGGATGAATCCTGGCCGGAATATCAGTAGCGCCACGCCGAGATTTGACACGAAATCGCACCTGAGGTGCGTGTCCTACTCATGAAAAATCATCTGCAACTCACAGGAGGTCTCCTTGTTAACCGGCGACAAGTCATCGCCAAACTACGAAAAAAAAATATCCTAAGAGCGAACGCTCGATGGAAACAATGCGAAACCAAGCTCCAGCCTCCTCCCAAAAAAATCCGAAAAGCTCCAGCGGCAATCCAATTCAATCCAACGGCGGGGACGCCGCAGAATCGGAAGAAAAAAAATTGGCGCGGGGCCCCGGAGGCACCCCGTCATTCCTCCCCGCCTCCGCCTCCTCCTTTTATCTCTCGCCCACCTCCCCACGTTTCGCCCCCATTTGAAGCCCACCGATTCCTCGCGATTCCTCTCCTCGCCTCCTCGTCCTCCCCTCCTAGGGTTAGTACCCCTACCCTCCCCGGATTCCGCCACGGTCGCCTCTCCCCGGATCCGTCTCCAGATTTAGGGCTCCGGCTCGGCCGATCCGGGCTCGTTCCCCCCCCCCATATCCAAATTTGTATTTTCTTCAACTGAGCCTCCAAAAATAATTGGGGGTTTCATCTTTTTTCTTATCATCACAACCCTTTTTTAGAACCAAATGTGCACCGATAGGGGTATCCTTAATTTCTAACTCTCCAAAATCAATCCCATCATCCTCATACCATGGAAAAATTGGTGGGACATTTTCATTTCTCATATGTTCTCTGACAATTTCCCATCTATCCCCCTAGGATTAAAATGTATCCCCAAATTTGTATTTATCAAAAATTCCTCACATTCCCTCCCCCAGTGTCGACATTTTTTTCTTGTCATTAATTTCCTCACTGGGAGAGAATCTCTTATCATCCTTATTTTTACTCTGTTTTCTCTCAAGCATTTGTGTCTACTTTTTCTAACATCATCAACATCAATTGATGAAGTAGATGCAGTACTTAGCAGGATTTCCATACACGAAGAAGTTCGATGCCTCCTCCCTCCTCCTCCTCGAATCTTCTCCGCCAAAGCGAAGCGATTGCCGACCGGCGAGCATCCCATGGTGGCGGAAAGGGTTTGGAGGCGAGCGGAGCACCTCGGGAAGCTGGGGGGGGGCGTCGAGGAAGCGCCGTTGGAGTCCTGCTCCTCCGCCTTGGCGGTTCCGCCTCCACCTCGTCTTCCTTGATCGGCAGCCACCTTGATCCCGGAGCAGGAATCCCCATCACCACCTCCTGCGCACGCGCTGGCGGGTGGATATGACGATATTGGAGCGAGTGGAACACCTTCCACTTCTCCCTCCGCACCGGGATTGGAGAGTCTGCCTCGAGCATCGCCAGAGCAAGACCCCATCGCCGGCCGACGACCTTAGTTGGGGAAGCACCGAGGATCTCTCTTCGTTCAGCTTGTCCTCACCATCTCGTCGTCCTTGGCGCCTTTCTGCGGGGAACCGGCGGTCGATCTCTTCAACCTCCCCATCAACACCTCGTCGCCGGCAGCCAGCGCCCACATCTGCTGCTCGCGAGTCGTCATCAAACCGTAGCCCGCGGCGCGACGGAGCAGGGCGAGATGTGTTGGGTGGGTATGCGGGCAGATGTGTGGTGGAGAGATGAGGCGTCGATGTGAACCGCCTAATATCCTCTCCCCCCCCCCTCGCCATTACTCACCTCGGAATTCGCATCGCGCTCGCCCCACCGGCCAGACGCCGCAATCCTAGCCAAGTGGCACGGGAACTATACCATCTGGCCCTCCTCGAAGCCCGCGTCGTCGCGCCATCTCTGTGCGTCGATCACAACCTCGTCGACGTCAAGGAGCACCAGCCGCTGCCCTCGCCGGTGGATGAATCCTGGCCGGAATATCAGTAGCGCCACGCCGAGATTTGACACGAAATCGCAACTGAGGTGCGTGTCCTACTCATGAAAAATCATCTGCAACTCACAGGAGGTCTCCTTGTTAACCGAGCGACAAGTCATCGCCAAACTACAGAAAAAAAAATATCCTAAGAGCAGAACGCTCGATGGAAACAATGCAGAAACCAAGCTCCAGCCTCCTCCCAAAAAAAAATCCGAAAAGCTCCAGGCGGCAATCCAATTCAATCCAACGGCGGGGACCGCCGCAGAATCGGAAGAAAAAAATCGGCGCGGGGCCCCTGGAGGGGCACCCCCGTCATTCCTCCCCTGCCTCCGCCTCCTCCCTTTTATCTCTCTGCCCACCTCCCCACGTTTCGCCCCCCATTTCGAAGCCCACCGAATTCCTCGCGATTCCTCTCCCCTCGCCTCCTCGTCCTCCCCCTCCTAGGGTTAGTACCCCTACCCTCCGCCACGGGTCGCCCCTCTCCCCCCGGATCCGTCTCCAGATTTAGGGCTCCGGCTCGGCCGATCCGGGCTCGTCCCCCATAACTTTTCGTCGCTGATGATTTTTGCTGGGTCTCTCTGCAGGGATCGCCGGAGAGGAATCGCGACGAGGGCTTCCTCCTATCAGGTTCGTGGCTCGGCGACCCTCTGTTCCCGGTGATAATCATCTGTCTTTCTTATGACGTTCTGTGGTAGCCTGCGTGCCTTTATTTCTCCTGGTCAAAAGTCCTGATTTTATCTGCGGCCGTTGATTCCTCCGGCCGCCGTAGAAGCCGCCGGCCCGCTCGGATTTGTTCTCGTGACGTTCAATTATGCAGAACGGCGACGAGCCGTTGCCGAATTCGGCGCTCCGATGTGGTAGTAAAGGCGGCCGGCCGGCCTCCTTTACACGTACCCGTCTGGTGTGTTTGCTGCA
Source organism: Aegilops speltoides (assembly GCA_021437245.1). Taxonomy (NCBI): domain Eukaryota; kingdom Viridiplantae; phylum Streptophyta; class Magnoliopsida; order Poales; family Poaceae; genus Aegilops; species Aegilops speltoides. Next base: position 460,885,779 of record CM038147.1, on the reverse strand, counting down.
GCGCCCGGTTGTTGATGCGGCCGCTTTCGCAAAAGTTAGTGCGCGGATACGGTTTGCTACTTTACGGATTTGTTGCCGCTGTTGCGTAAAGCGTCGTAAAGTCGGGGCCTTTCTTTAGAATTAATTTCCCCTGCTATGCTCTGCTCTGATGCCGGTAGGTGATTAGGCCGCTGTTGGCTAATTATAAGCCAGGCAGGCTGCATCGTTTAGTGGTAGTACCTTCAGTTCGGTGTTTGACCAAGCAGCCACCACTATCCTTTCGTGGTAAGATGCTTTGCAGAGCAACTTGCTTTACCAGAGTTGCAATCAGTAGGCCAAACCATATGTGTGAAGGGATATCATGCCATGTTCATCTGTAAATTGCCAACTTGATTGTCTGAATACAATTCGTGCCTGTGCTGTTCATAATAGCCCTTGTGAAGTGTTTGTCTTGACCGTGTTGCGTCTGATTTCCAGTTAAATCAAAGCCATGGAGCACAAGGAGACCGGCTGCCAGTCTCGGGAGGGCCCCATCCTTTGCGTCAATAACTGTGGCTTCTTCGGCAGCGCGGCGACCATGAACATGTGCTCCAAGTGCCACAAGGAGATGGCGATGAAGCAGGAGCAGGCCAAGCTGGCTGCCTCCTCTTTCGACAGCATCGTCAACGGTGGCGATGCCGCGAAAGAACATCTTGCTGCTGGCAGCACGGCGGTGGCAGTTGCTCACGTTGAGGCGAAGACGCTTATTACCGCACAGCCTGCTGATATCGCTGGTCCAAGCGAGGTGGCGATGGAGAACCCCAAAGGCCCAAGCCGGTGCAGCACCTGCAGAAAGAGGGTCGGGCTGACCGGATTCAACTGCCGGTGTGGGAACCTGTACTGCGCGACTCACCGTTACTCGGACAAGCACGAGTGCAAGTTCGACTACCGCGCCGCGGCCATGGACGCCATCGCCAAGGCCAACCCGGTGGTGAAGGCGGAGAAGCTCGACAAGATCTAGGAAGGGTCCCCCCTACGGTCGGCAGAACATAAGGTCCCAAATCAAATCCGCGCTACCTCGTCATCGTGCGTCTTTGCTGCATTATCCTTTCATCATGTTGGCTTCTGCAATCTTAGTTGTTGGGCAATCGTGATGCATGGCACACGCGCCTCGGCGGCAGCCCCAGGTCCGAACGGTCTCCTTGTTGGCTATGTTGTGTAAGCTTTATTTATGGTCGTCTCTCTGCGCGACGGAACGGTAACGGTATTGTGGCTTTCGCATTTTGGCTAGCACTCTGTAATGTACTGCTGTTTCCTCCCGGTGTCTGTCTGTCTGTCTGTCTTACAGTCACAACCGGTAATGGTATCGAGTAAGCGTCGTCGTATGTTATTATGGTATACACATGGCCATTCGCCCTTGTCAATAGTTTCTTTCTTCCTGATGATGATAGTCAGACCAGTTTGCCCCTGAGAAAATTTACGTATCACACCCGTGCAGCTGTGCTATCTCCACCAGAAGATAGAAGTTCAGTGTCAGGTGAGATGTTGGTGGAATTCTGCTGTGGGGTTGGTTGTGAGATGGTGTCTGATATTATCCGGAGAGGAGAATTCTGGCATGTCATGCTCGTCTTGTGTAGGAGCTTTTGGGCTGGCTAGGTTGGAATACGCAACCAGGACGAAATGCAGTGGTGGCGGTCTGCGTTTGGCCGCTGGGATGGGTTTCTAGGCGCAGTCGTCCTTGCCCGTTTGGCTTCTACGATCATCCTCTGCATTCTGCCAAGAATTTCTTGCCTAGATTCTACTGCTCTATGCGCATTGTTTTCCGTTCTCCGTTGGCGGCACGGTCTCTCTCTCTCTCTCTTGCTCTCGCTCTTGGATCTGCCATTGAACGTTTCGACGGGCTCATCGCTGTCACCAGTCCGTGCCACTAGGGACTCTTAAATTTACATTGTTTCTGGAACTCTGGTGAAGCTTCCATGGGATCAGACTATTTTTTCCGTCTGCCAAAACTTCATTCGTAGAACCAGAAGATTCTTATCCGTTCATACAAATGAAGAACAACTGAATTTTTCAGTTTCCTACTGACGAATTATTCGGTAGACCAGACTAGACTATGTTCATTTGTCAGGCGCCGACGTTGAAGTAGACGGTGTAGAACTCGTCCCTCAGCGTGAACAATGGCTCCAGGAGGAAGGTCCTCCGCGCCCCCTTGGCGGCGAAACTGATCGGATGGTACCGCCGCAGCGGCTCGGCCCGCGCGAAGCTCGCCGCCTGCGGGGAAAACCCCGTGCCGCCGCCGCAGCCGACCTGAACATTCGCCTTTGCGCGGGCAGTGATCAGGAAGCACCCCGGCCTGGTCCCGAGCTCGAGGGAGACCGATCCGGGCTTCCCGTCGAGCCCGGTGACAACATTGAACAGAGAGCCTGGGTCCTTCTCAGCCGACAACGTCAGGTTGTTGGTGACCGCCATTCCCGGCATGTCGAACGGCTCGATCAGCGCGGAGGCGGGCGTCGCCGTGGCGGCGGTGCCGTTGGTGGCGTGGCGCCGCTCGCCCGTCGGCGGGGCGCCCTGCCCCTGGGGGACCAGACGGAATGTGGCGTGCACGGCGGCGTCGGTCCCGCCGCCCTCGGGGCGCGGCTGCATCGTCACGGAGGTGCCTTTCGCGGTCGAGAGGAGGGAGAGGACCAAGATGCTGCCGCCGGATTCCTGCGTGAGCGTCACCAGCTGGGAGTTGTACGATGCCGGGACAGGGGTGATCCATTCCGAGACGGCGGCGCCGCCGGCCTTCGCGTCCCAGTCTCCGGTCGTGAGGCCGGCGAGGAGGAACGGCCCGAAGAGGACTGCTTGGAGAGTCGCATACTCCGGCCGATCATCTGCAGATGTAAGACTGAGTTCGATAACTGTGGACGCATAAAGTTGCAAGTTCCTCCGTTAAAGCTGAAAAACATTGATGCATAATGCATAGTAAAAAAAGGTGAACATTTTCGGACCTTTTATAGCTTCTGTCCTCAGGCTAATAGGCAGCTGTAGTGTCAGGCGATCACCACTACCCCACTGCTTGGTGACTGAGAGGAAGGTTCCTGATAAAACAGAGATTGGGTTAGAACTTAGAACAGTCAAGCCTCTGTTTCTTCAAACATTTGCCAAATCTTAGTGGCCCGTGAACATACCTGGAGATGCCATTTGCAAATCTTTGTCATTCAAAGTTGCTTTCGCACCATTCGGAGATGCCCACGACGGAATTCTCACATTCACCGTCGCGTACTGACCGTTCGTCTGCACGGCATAAAGCAGATTGACTAAACCCCTATCCTTTCCAAAGAATCATCATCAAAAAAGCTTTTTTGCTCTACCTTTGCAGATATGGAGAGCGAAACTTGAAGATTCTGATCAGATGAGCTGAGGGGCTTCACTTGCTGAGTGACAGTAAGGCCTACAGATCTCCAGTTGAACGTGCTCGGTATGTACTGGACGATATATAGCGCCGGTTTGCCGCCTTTCTCCTCAAAGTAGATCGAGTCGCCAAGCTTGGAAAACGACTCTATCCCTGCAGACAACAGATCAAACAACAATTCAGTCATCTCCATTGCCAGTTCTGAAACTCTGAGATCTGCCTACCACTTACCAGTCCCATAGCAACACCAGAACGAATCATACTGCGTCCCCCAGCCATGGTAGCTCACTGCCTTGGATCTTCCGGGGCCCTGGGGCAGCATGTAGATCATGACGCCAGGGTCCCTCCCTCTCTGGATGCTCAGGACGCCGTTTATGAGCGCGCGCTCGTAGTAGTCCGCGTACGCGATCTCTTTCGTCCATCTGAAGAGGTGGCGAGAAACCTGCATACTTTCTTTAGCACAGTGGTTCTTGGGATGATGAACTATTTTGGTGTTCAGAGGATGAGGATGTAGATCACCTTGAGCATATTGTATGTAGTGCAGGACTCCTCGTTCTCGGTGGTCAGAGTCTCGGCTAAACGCTTCGGATCGAACCTGGCAAAATCATTTCAGAAATGAAACTTCTGACAGAAGACAAATTGTAAACTTCTGCCATCATTCTAGAATCAGTTACATACCAGAATTCACTGACGGATGTGCCGCCGGTTGCGTAGGTGTGAGAAGAGTTCACTACGTCCATGAAGAATGTTGCGATTTCCTGTTTCATGAATGTTACTCAGTCTCACTCTCGACTGAATTAACTCATGCTGAAAAAAATTCATACTTAAAACTCCAGAAATGTAGACTTGGAGGAACCCTTTTTTTTTACCTTGTAGAGAGGGTCACCGGTAACCTCGTATCTCATTTGCCCGCCGACGACGATCGGAATATGCGTGTTGGCGTGGAAATCCGAGAGACTGTCAGCCTGGACAGGAAACGTGAAGAAGGCACGCCATTCAGAACATGCAGCTCATGCCTCGAGCGTGTTTAGTAAACCATGAACAAAATGCAGAGCAGGTATCAGAAAGCCACAGGGCAAAAGGAAGCTCGTCAGACCTGAACTGCGAGCAATCCCAGGAAGCATGGCTTGTCGAAAAGGTGGGCGAGCACCAGGTGCCGCTGATCATGCTGGCAGACGGAGCAAAACGTATCGGCGTCAGGGGCAGAGGCAGCATGAAGCCATGAACAGACGTGGCAAAAGAGACGGTGACGGGGCAAGATTGATTACCGTGATGGCGTAGAGCTGGTAGAGCACGTCGTTCATGCCGCCGGTCTCCTCGTTGAGGGATGTCCAGTGCCGCTCGATGCTGTGCCGCTGTATCACGCTCCTCACGCGCTCGCCGAAGTAGCCGGCCATGGCGACCACCATGGCCAGGGCCTTGCCGTTGCCGGCCACCGTGTACTGGTCCAGAAGGCCCTGCATGATCTGACCCCCCCGGTCGCCAGAAAGAAACGTTCAGTCTTCAGCCTTCAGTCAGAGTTCAACTGCAGAGTTTCGCAGCAGAGTACGCGATGGCTGCTTGTATCGTACTGTATGTGTGTACCTTGTGGATGGTGTAGTAGGGAGCCCAGACGGGCTGGATGGCCTCGAAGCGGTCGAAGAACTCGGCGGGGAAGGCGGAGAGGTAGCCGGTGCCGCCGTTGGCCGGCGCCTGCTGGCACGCGTGGAGGGCGTCCACCACGGCGGACATCTTGCCGGCGAGCGTGCCGTTGTGCGTGCTCGCCCACATCTTGGCCGCCGCGCTCAGGTAGTGCCCTGCGTTGCGCACAAAAGTCAGGTGCCGCTCCATTTTGGTTCCATTATCATTACTCGGGTGGATATTTTTTGTAGTAACTTTTTAAAAATCCTGGACTAAATTTGTATTGTTCACTTAAAATCTTGTGTGTTCTCAAAAAAAAAAAAACTTAAAATCTTGTGTCAAAGACACGTATGCCATTTCTTATTTTAGCCCAGGTGCACCCTGCAAATTCTTTTTTTACAGACCCTGCCAAAATATTAGTATAGTATACCTAAAATTGTGTGTGCCCATGGTTTAACTAATGTTGAAAATTAACTGCTGTAGGCAAGTTGGCACAGGCATAACAAATATTCCAGAACTATCCAAAAAAATAGCAATGACCATGGCAAATAAATTAGTTTTTTTAGAACATACAAATAATTAGTTTTGTAGGGAAGACAAATAATTTGATAACCAAACAAACATGGCCGAAATGTTGCTATCAATGGATTGGGGTTAGACTGAGACAAGCCAGCCGATCTTATCTACATGGGCCAAAACTCTCCCCAACCCTGAACCCCACGGCCCATCTATCGCAATCGGGCAGAACTGGGCTTTGCGGGCCTGATATATAGGCCGGAACCGTGAACCGCCTCGTCCTCCGCCCAATCCAAACAATCATGCACGGTAGTTAGGGAACATCTTGAACCCTTCTGCTGCTTTATTTACAAGAAGGAGCGCAGGAATCTAATGGGAATTTCACAGAGAATTAACGGCCGGGTTAAGTTCCCACGATCGACCTCCACGAATGGCGAGCGCGAACCACACAGAAAATTGGTTGGATAATATGCCACGGTTATGTGATGGAGTACGTACCGACGAAGTGGCCGCGGAGCTCGACGACGGCGCCCTCCCAGCCGCCGTAGGGCGCGCCGGGCGCCGGCAGCCCGGCCTGCCTCCGGAAGCTCCAGACCAGCCGGTCCACGTCCAGGAGCAGCAGGTACTCGAGGTTGGTCTGCTGCGCCCGCCCGTACACCTCGTCGCCGGGGTCCAGCCGCACGTCGTGCAGCGACGCCTCCACCAGGAACGACGACGACGCCCCGGCCTGCGCCGCCGAGGAGCCGACGCCGCCCTTGAGCGTCCGGTACAGCATCGCCCAGTCGAACTCCTCCGCCGGCGCCGGCGCCGTTGTGCTGCCGGCGAGGGGGAGGAGGTCCATCCACGCGGACTCGTCGGTGGGGTTGAGGTGGTCGTGGAACAGCTCCCGCCACCGCCACTCCTCCGCCCCCGGCGTGCTCTGCAGCCGCGCCCGCACCGTGTGCGACGACAGCTGCGTCGGCACGTTCGTGCACTCCTTGGCCACCGCCACGGACGACAACAGCAGCACCAATGCCAACGCCGTCGCCGTCGCCATCACCAACGGCGGCGCCGGGGCCATTGCCAAGATAAGGCACCCCCTGGCTCAGTGACCACCAGTCCACTCCACAACCACTCCCCAAGATCGGTGTGGCTGCGGGCAGAAACCTCAAGAGTCCCGGAGGCTTTTATCGCCGCGCCCGTGCGAGCGTGACCACGGTCCACAGGAAAAAGACAGCGTTTCAGTCTCAAGAAATTCAATGTGCTATTACGAACAAGCCAACGAACGAACGGGCGGACGACGACGCACAGTCAAACACGGGAGGAGGAGTGAATGAGGCCTCTACTGCTGGCCTATCGGTTTTACTCGGCGATCCATCACGTGACGCACACACGGCGCCTTGTCACATTGCGTCCCCTTTGTCACGTTGCATTCCCGTGATGTAAGTAGCAGCGGACCAGTACAAGGCAAGCTAAGCTTCGCCCGCGGTAGAAAACGATTTGAATATGATGGCCGCCATTTTTACTTCTCTTCATTGTTACTACTCGTATTTATCTGTGGTTGGGGGTTGAAGATTCTTGCTTGGGTGAGGTGAGCCGTGGCGGCCAAAAGCTCTCGTCTCGTGACCACACCTACACACTGTGCGCATCACGGTGCGCTATGCCATATGCCTATGTATGAGGATTGTACCACACGTCCACATGAACAATAATGCTACCATATATGTGCACCTAACAGGGCGACACTTATGGCGACGCGGCATGAATGTAAGGTGCATGGATCAAGATCCCGACCAACCTCGAGAAATCTCAACCACATCACACACGGGCCGCTCTTGCACCAAGATGCAACGACACTTTTTTCACTCATCAAGAGGAACACGCAACAGCATTACTATTGTTTTGGTGATGGGAGATGCTACTCCAACAGTACAGGTAGTAATTGTGTGGCCGTGGCACATGTCTCTGCCACTGCCACTGCCAGAGCCAGACTGCCGCCGCTCTATGAAGTGAAGCTCTGGTCTGTCGGCCCGCTCAGTCTCACATGGAGGATCGGCAGTTCAGCAGCGCGTTTCAGCTGGCGGCGGCGGCGGTGACCAGGTTGAAGTAGACGGTGTAGAACTCGTCCTGGAGGCTCCGCAGCGGCTCCAGCACGAAGGTCCTCTCCGTGCCCTTGGCCACGAAAGTCAGCGGGTGGTACAGGCGTAGCGGCGGCGCCTGCGTGAAGCTCGCCGCCTTCCGGAACGCCGAGTCGTCGCCGCCGCTGCTCGTCCGGCAGCCGACCTGGGCCTTGTCGCCTGCGCTGTAGCCGCTTGCGCCGCCGGGGGCCGTCACGAAGCACCCTGGCCTGGTGCCGAGCTCCAGGGACACCGAGCCGGGGAGCCCGTCCAGCCCGGGCACGGCGTTGAACAGGGCCTCCGGCCCTGGATGCAGCCTGACCTCGAGGCTGTTGGTGATCGCCATGCCCGGCCTGTCGAACGGCGCGATCGTCACGTTCGGCCCATGCAGAACAGGAGCGGCCGCGCCGTGCTCCGCGGCGGTGCTGTCGACCTCGTACGTGTCGACCACGATCGTGGCGCGCACGCACGCGTCGCTGCCGGCGACGGGCATCTCGTCCATCGTCAGCGTGCCGTCGGTGGCCGACACCGACAGGACGAAGGTCTTCGCGCCGGACCGCTGCGTCAGGGTGACGAGCTGCGAGTTGAACGCCTGATGAGGGAGCGCGGCGATCCAGTCGGCCATGGAGGTGCCGTTCCTGGCGTCCACCTCCCACATGCCCGGGGTCAGGCCGTCGTTGGAGTGCTCGGTCGCGTTCACGGTCTTGTTGCCGTGCGTCAGGCCGGCGAGGAGGTGCGGCCCGAACAGCACCGCCTGGATGGACGCATACTCCGGCCGGTCATCTGAAGAGAAGAAAACCACCGTTTCAGACTCTTTTCATGATCAGACACCTAACCTTCTGCCCAGAAAGATTCAGAGTTTCAGACACTGCCTGAGATTTCATACCTTTGATTGCCTCGGTTCTCAAGTTAATGGGAAATTGGAGCACTAAGGTATCATCGCCCCAAAGTTTTGTCAAGGTGAGGAAATCACCTGCGAGAGAACTACAAGCTTTAAGCAGGGGATCTCTCATAGTCGCGCACACATGAAATATCAGTAGAGTTCATCAGTGAAGTTACCTGCAGATGTCAGGTTGAGTTTTTTGCCATTCAGAGTTGCCGTTGCGTCAACTGTGGATGTCCATGAAGGGATCCTCACGCTCACCTTTGCTGGCTGGGCATCTCCCTGTGCGCATTAGAAAGCGAAACAGATGAAAAATGTCGTACTAATTCTTGCTTCGGTCAAAGAGGCTGCAGGCCTAGCTAAGCACCATGGCTGAGAGTGTCATTCAGAAGCTACCTTGGCAGAAATGGAGATTGTAACCTCAAAGTAAGAATCCGTTGACAACAGTGGCTTGGCCTGCTGCACCACGGTGAGGCCTGCCGCCTTCCAGTCGAAGGTGCTCGGTATGTGCTGAGCGATGTAGAGCCCCGGCACTTCACCCTCCTCCAGGAAGTATATGGTATCCCCCAACTTTGAGAACGACTCTATCCCTGTCAATTGTCAATTTGAACTTTGATTTAGAAACAACAACAGCAGCAGCAGCAACAACAACAACAAGATGGCTTCCGCGGGTACTCGAGAATTACCTGTCCCGTAGCAGCACCAGAAGGTGTCATTTGGACCTCCCCACCCCCCCGGCATCTTCGGGGGAAGGCCTGAAGGGGGCGCGCCGCTGATGCTCTTGGATCGCCCAGGACCCATGGGGAGAAAGTAGATCATGACCCCAGGCTGCGTTCCCCTCTGGTTGCCCATGATCCCGTTGATGAGCAACCTCTCGTAGTGATCGGCGTACTTGACTTCCTTTGTCCACCTGAACAGGTTTCGGGACACCTGCAATGGATATAGCACAGCAAAAGGCAGGTTCAGAACCTGTCTTCTGTTGAATTGTTAACACCTGTGATGGTAGATTGAGTGCAACACTTGACCTTAAGCAGGTTGTAGGTGGTGCAAGTCTCCTCGTTCGAGCTGATTTTGATCTCGTCTACTAGTCGCTTCGGGTCGTGCCTGGCATGCGCAAAGAACTTGAGCGGGGAAATGTCGCAAGGCAGAATATGGTGATATGCAAGTATTATCGCTCACCAGTGTTCCATGGTAGATGTGCCTCCTGTCGCAAATGTGTGGGAGGAGTTCACAACGTCAAAGAAGAATGTCGCAATGTCCTGTGCCATGGGTTAGTTCAGTTCACTAAAATTTTGGAAAGTGGATGGAGAGAAGTACTGTGTCATTTCTCTTTGCTGCTTTATGAATAACATGACTTGGTAGTGCACAGTTACAAGTGGATGAAGCTTATGACGTTCTCCATCATAGGTGGAGGTTTTTGTCAACGATTCTGAAGTAACTTTCAATTTATTTACCTTGTAAAGACGGTCACCGACGACTTCATATCTCTTCTGCGCACCGATTAGGACAGGAATGTGAGTGTTAACATGCAGCCCCGCTATATCATCATCCTGAAAAGAAAAAGGTCAACATCACCGAGCCGTTGCATAAAACTTCTGAAATCTCAGATATCAAAATGGAACCCAAAGTTCTCCTGACATGAAGGCTGAGGGGGCCGAGGAAGCATGGCTTGTCGAAAAGATGGGCCATCGTTAGGTGCTTCTGCTCTTTCTGCAGAGATAGAAAACAACTCTTAAGGATTTGATACATACACCACAAGCTCACAACCGGAACGAAGATCACAAAACACTACTAGTTGATACCGTCAGGATCCCGGCACTACTAAATGAGATAGTACGATATTACCGTCAGGGTATACAGCTGATACATGACATCGTTCAGCCCGCCGGTCTCCTCGTTCATCGCCTCCCAGTGCCTCTGGATCGAGTGCGTCTGTATCAGGTTCTTCACACGCTCGCTGAAGTAATCCGTCATCCACACCACCATGGCAAGGCCCTTTCGGTTCCCGGCCAACGTGTACTGGTCCAGAAGGCCTTGCATGATCTGTCAGAAAACAGCAAGCAAAGTGACATGACATGAATGATGTGAGTTTTTCTCAGTAACTGGAACCAAATCACACTAAAAGTTGGATGGTGTTTTTTGTTTTGATGCGGGGATCGACCTTGTGGATGGTGTAGTAGGGCGACCAGGCCTCGGAGAGCTCCTCGTACATGTCGAACGCCTCGTCGGGGTAAGCCGAGAGGTAGCCCGTGCCCATCTTCCTCTGGCAGTCGTCGAGGATGTCCACCACCCTGGCCATCTTCTCCCTCAGGGTGTCGTTGTGCGTGCTCGCCCACATGTGCGCGCTCGCGCTCAGGTAGTGCCCTGCGGACGAACACGTACACACACGGCTTCCTTGCTCAGATGAAATGCAAGAGGTGTAGCCGGAATGGAGAGGTGAGACGAGCAACTGACCTACGAAATGGCCGCGGAGCTGGCCGTCGGGCGCCTCCCACCCGCCGTAGGGCTCGCCGATGGTGGGCAGGCCGGCCTGCTGGCGGAAGCTCCAGGTGAGGCGGTCGGGGTCGAGGTAGAGGAGGTACTCGAGGTTGGTCTGCTGGCCCTGCCAGTACATGGAGCCGGCGGCGAGGCGGACGTCGTGCAGCGACGCCTGGGAGAGGAACTCCGCGGGGGCGCCGCCGCCGCCGTGGCGCGTGAGGCTCCGGTAGAGCGCGAGCCAGTCGAACTCGGCCTTGGCGCCGAGCTTGCGCGGCAGGAGCGTCATCCAGGTCGCCTCCTCCGTCGGGTTCAGGTGGGGCAGGCCGTCGTCGTGCTTGCCCTGCGTGCTGTCGTACAGCCGGTCCACGCACAGGTGCAGCGCCGCCGCGCCCTCCATGGACGCGGCCATGCACAGAAGCAGCAGCGGCACCATGTCCATGCTTCGCGCCATTGATAGATTCTCGGTGGACTGCAGTCTACGACGCTCCGGCTTGCACGGGTCAGGGAGAAATGGAGAGGGACGTATATATAGGCACGAGCCGTGCTACATGTACGGGATAGATGGCGCGAAAGAAGCTTTGCGCGGCTGACGTGGAAAGCGGCAATAATGCTACACGCACGGACGAATACGGGCGTTTACGGGGCTGACTAGGAGACGATCCGACGTGGCTGTGGACGCGCAAAGAAAAGGTTATTAAGTTAAGAAAAAACACCGGCCCTTTTACTTTCTCTCCCGCGATGGTGCGCTCGCCCAGATCGTCTGAGCGAGCTGCAGTTCCCCTCATGGCGCTCCGATGCGGCGAGTTCCAGATCGGCGTCCCAACGCGGAGACGATGGACTAATCTGAGGCAGCGAGGCAACCTCCTGCTCCTTGGATGCGCCATGGCTGGCTCTTCCGATGCGGCTATTGGATCTCGTCGGCGGCGGCAGCATCACTCCGGGCTCCTACAGGCTGGCGAGGCGATCTCGTCCTCTTTGTAAGCGTCACGGCCGACTCCTTCAGGGCAGTGAGGTGGCCTCCTCGTATGGATGCTGGCGGCGCCGTGGGCGAGCGCACTGCAGCCCGGCGCGGTGTACTGGTGGCCGCCGGCCGATGATGCTGGACCACCTGCTCCTGAGCGTGCAGTGGGAAATCTCGACGATCTCAACCCGCGCAGCTGGGCGAGACCGGCGCTCAATATTGTAACTTGCAGATTCTGAACCTTTGTGCAAATTCTGAACTTTGTGCAAGCTCTGAATTTTCTTCTGCTTTGCAGGGAGAGGACTATAGGCACTCCAGCATATGGTATCTCTGTGCAATGCGACAAGAAACACAAAGTGTTGTTTCACCAAATGAAGAGAGACCAAAATCAAAGGCCACATAAGATTGCAGATTATGCGTGTGTCTGCCGAAGATAACTTGAATGTTCCGAACAGAATTGCTCATGTGGTTCCTGTTGAGTGTAACATGTAGTACTTCTCAAAAGTGCTCATGTAGTTGCTTTCAATTGTAACATGTACTTCTCGCTACATGGATTTGTGTACTCCAACCTTATCAATGAAATAAATATATAAAGTTGTTCAGTTCTGGAAAGTTTGAAGGAGGAAACATCCTTATGTATTGTTGTTCTGGCTACGATTGTTGAGATTCTTAAGAGTAAATAAAGAGTATCCCGATGGGGATAGTTGTAGATTGTTGCTGTCAATTTAGACAAGATTGACATGGAAGCCATCTTACATACACTACATAATCCTGAAGATCATGAAAGCAGGCAGTCATGTGTGAGACAAGCAGCTCTGTGATTGGATTTAGCCAGCGGCAATGTACACGCACATATATCCATGGATAATTTGGTAGCAGTTCTGTTACTTTAGGGAAAAACAAAATGATAAAACATAAATTTGTTTACTCTCTAGTGCCCTCGTGCCTTTCATCTATTACAATAAAGTTGCCAAGTGCCCTGGTGCCTTTCATCAAATTACATAAATCATGGCTAACTGTGATCTGTCGTATTGTTGAGCCCTCCAATTCCATCAGAGTGTAACTCTGCAGAACTTGGCACTATAGTCGATCCTTGCTGAACTTGAAACAGCATACTTGTATATTCTCCTAAAATTGGAGGCATAAGCATTGCCGATGAACCTCCGAATGATACTGCAGTCGACCCTTGAGGTGGATTCATGTTGCCAGTGGTAATGCCCAAGCCAAATGGTTCCTGCCGCAAAGAACGTGATAGAATGACATGGATGCTCAAGTGATTACTAGAGGTAAAAAGATAAGAAACAAAGATACCCGCGCTGTAGTATATATGGCCTTGGGTTTACCTGCTAATGCCCGACGCGAACGAACAGGCCCGCCCACGGGGCTCGAACAGATCAGCGGAGCAAGCGTCAACGTGCTCTTGGCGGCGGGAGCGCACGAGGTCCTCCGAGGCGGCCGGAGAAGTCGAGGTCGTCCGAGGCGGCGCGATCAGTAATCTGGAACGAGGGCAAACCGAGCTGCCGTTCTGTTGCGTTCTGGTTTTTTTGCTAGCGTAAACAGCGGCACGTTCTCCATTTTTCTAACTGTCTCATTCCTCAGCGCGGCCACGTCGGATCGTTTCCTAGTCAGCCCCGTAAACGCCCGTATTCGTCCGTGCGTGTAGCATTATTGTGGAAAGCGGTCGGTTGAGATCACGGGGGATTAGATTATCAGGGGAGAAAACTAAGGAGCACGCTTGGCGCCATTTTTTTTCCCCTTCCTTTTTGACAGGATGCGCTAGGCGCCATCTTAACGTCAGGTGAGAAAAATTCTTAAAAAAAATCAGGTGAGAAAATTAAGGAAGAAGATTTGTCAGTAGAATTCCGTAGTCGGTTATTCGCGTAGGTGTAGCATTTCCGTATTGGCATTAAGGAAAACAGGTAGGCATCATGTCACATGAAACCTTCCATGGCAGATGTCTCTTCCAGTATCTCTAAACACTACCAAAGGTGAGGTGTATAGGAATTGCAGTACATTTTTGTAGCGTGCGTGAAGGAATTACCTTTAGCGGACAGAGAATGAATGAGGAAAGTGCCGAGGCCCAACCACCGGCCGGCCTTGTTGGAGAGAAGTACAACCTCTAGCTGCCCTCCTTTTGTTTTGTATGCAACTTTAGACAGTGGAAGAGAAGAATCTGCAATCTGCATTCTATGATGCACAAAGCAACAAGTTTATTACAATATCATGTCAAAACAAAATACTACTCCCTCCGTTCCATAATTGCTGTCCTGGTTTTAGTTTAACAGTAATCATGGAACGGATGGGTGTAGCACTTAGCAACCAATGAAAGATGTAATAGGCCTTCATTGCTCCTCAGGGCCTGCCTGGCCCTCCTCCTTCCTCTCCGCCTCCTAATCAACGCCCTTCTCAAACTCCGTTATTGATCCCCTTTCCCCCCTGACCGTGGCCGATGGTGATGCCTCGCTGTTCCGCCTGAGTATGGCCTGCCCAATCAACTTTTTAATTACCCATTTACGGTTTCGTCTAATGGAGTAAACGACTTGTGTGTGATAGAATGCATAACATGATAATTGTATATGGCATTGCTGTCCCAATGTTAAATTGTTAAACGGAATGTAAAGTAATTTGTATGCAGTATTACTATAAGTACCGGGTAATCTACAGGACCGCTAAAATGAAGTTTCTCAGTGCCTCAAACTCCCTGGATAATACCAAATCCTGTTATAGTTCCTCAAAGTAAAAGTAGTCCCAGGTTATGTTCCAGATCTTGTCTATTTGCCCTATTGAACCTGCCCATCTCTTGCACTCTTGTGCTATTCATGGCAAGGCAGTACATGTGCAACAGCCATGTTAGCCTATCTCAAAATTTGGCTTCTTGCTAGTTCATGAACAAACACCAAGAATCAGTTCCTGCTAGTGTATTAGGTCCTCAATATGGGAACCTTTTTTCAAAACCTCATGATTTTTCTTAATTTCAAGATAAGGGACTGAGATAAGGCAAGGAAGCAGTTGAAGCTATATGCACAAAAGGTTCCAGCTAATCAATTATGATATTTTTTATTGCTACATGAACAAAAGCTTCCACAATAGCTAATGCCAACCATGGTCTTGTCAACATTGTAGTGCCGTGATCAGACAAACAATAGGAATCAATTATAGCTACAAGCAAACAAGTTTCTACAATAGACACTATTAGCCCAGATAATTCGGGTGACCTTGGCATTATTGTTTCATTACAAGGCAAACAATAGAAACCATGCAGTTGCATGAATAATAGCTTCAGTTATAGCAGCTACTAACCTTAGTACGTCTTTTTTGTGGGACCTTCCATATGAGACCATGATGCAACCTAAAACTATGAAGTGCCCTTGGCGCAACGACCAATGATAATTGAGAGAGCGCAAGCTTCCTGTAACCAAAGGTGAGGTGTGAAGGAACTGCTGTACTTTCTTTTAGCGTGCGTGTGAAGTAATTACCTCTAGTGGTCAAAGAACGAATGAAGAAACGCGCCGAGGCCCAACCACAGGCCGGCCTCCTTGTTGAAGAGAAGTAAAACCTCTAGTTGCCCTTTTTTATTTTGTACTTTAGACAGTGCAAGAGAACACACTGCAGTCTGCATAGTATGATGGACAGAGCTTCAATTTTATTACAGTATATAATGTCAAACTAAAACAGTGATAGGCCTCCATTTCTCCATGGGGGCCGCTCGGCGTGCCCCAGCCCTTCTCCGTCCTCCCTGCCTCCTAACCGCAGGGAATCAATGCCCTCCTGAAAGTCCGCTGTTGACCCGCCTTCTCTCCCTGCCCGTGGCCAATGGTGATGCCTCGCTGTTCCGCCTGAGTATGGCCGGCCCAATCCACTTTTTAGTTACCCATTTAGGGTTGCCTCTAATGGAGTAATGGCGTGCACGTGATAGAATGCATAACATGATAATTGTATATGGCATTGCTGTCACAATGTTAAATTGTTAATGAAATGTACATTATAAAGTAATTTGTATGCAGTATTACTATAAGTACCGGGTAATCTACAGAAACGCTAAAATGAAGTTTCTCACAGTGCCTCAAATTCTCCGGATAAAACCAAATCCCAAAATAGTTCCTCAAAGTAAAGGTAGTCCCAGATTATCTTCAAGATCTTGTCTGTTTACCCTGCTGAACTTTACAGTCCTGCAGGGATGCAACTAACCAGCCCATCTCTTACACGTCTCTGCTATTCATGGCAAGGCAGTACATGTGCAACAGGCACCGTGATGGCTGGATGCCAGCCATGGTAGCCTTTCTCAAAATTTGGCTTCTTGCTAGTTCACGAATAAACACCAAGAATCAGTCCCTGCTACTGTATTAGTTCCTCAATATGGGAACCTTTTTTAAACGTCAGGACTTTTCTTAATTTCGAGATGAGAGACTGAGATAAGTTAAGGATGCAGTTGTAGCTACATGCACAAAAGCTTCCACAATAGCTAATCAATCATGATATTGTTTATAGCTACATGTACAAAAGCTTCCACAATGGCTAATGCCAACCATGGTCTTGTCAGCATTGTAGTTCCATGATCAGACAAACATCAGGAATCAATTATAGCTACAAGCAAACAAGTTTCTACAATAGACACTGTCAGCCCAGATAATTTGATGGACTTTGGCATTATTATTTCATTACAAGACAAGCAATAGAAACCGTGCAGTTGCATGAATAATAGCTTCAGTTGTAGCAGCTGCTAACCTTAGTACGTCTTTTTTGTGGGACCTGCCATATGAGCCCATGATACAACCTAAAACTCTGAATTGCCCTTGGCGCAACGACCAATGATAATTGAGAGAGTGCAAGCTTCCTGTAATCAAAATGGTAACATAAAAATCTCCATCATAGTGAACAACAGTCAACAGAGCATGGTTTGTTCGCACAAGAGGTGTAGAAATTCTGGAGGGAAGCAATGTTTTAGCTGTGAGATTTATATCTTGGCGACATACAGCTTTCACTGCCCTGTCTGCTATACACTGTTCTATGTCCATGAAGGCAATTTGATTCACTTTTCTAATGCCGACTGTTTGTGAAACATAGCTTAAATGGCTAACTTTTTATCTCATTTGTCAACTAAATATTTCACTGTCGAATCTACCGTGAGCAGCAACTGAAGATAGCCTGAAATTATGTCTGCACACAAACCATCTGGAAACATAATGAATAGCTGGATCACAGTACCAGCTGGAGTTCTCCAATGGTTTGTGCATGTAAATGTGCTGCCTTCATGTTTCTCCGAAGTCCAGCTAAATAGGTTAACAACGAATATGTTTATTTTCCTTATTATGAAATGGACCATTTCGGGAGATGTTTGTAATAACACAAATGATTAACTTAAACATGTAATAGGTGATTGGGGTGATTGGCCTCATTAGTGAGCCATGGTAGCCTTTCTCAAAATTTGGCTTCTTGCTAGTTCATGAACAAACACCAAGAATCAGTCCCTGCTACCGCATTGGGTCCTCAATATGGGAACCTTTCTTTTCAAAACCTCAGGATTTTTCTTAATTTCAAGATAAGAGACTGAGATAAGGTAATGAAGTAGTTGAAGCTACATGGTACATGCACAAAAGCTTCCACAATAGCTAACCAATAATGATATTTTTTATAGCTACATGCACAAAAGCTTCCACAATAGCTAATACCAACCATGGTCTTGTCAGCATTCTAGTTCCATGTTAGAGTACGTAATGGGCCTAATGGGCCCATTAGTCTTAGGGTTAATTAGAGATAAGGGTTGTTTGCTTAGGGGTCAAGTAAGCCTTGCTTGAGAGTCAAGTAAACCTCTCTATATAAAGAGAGGAGATGTATCAATCTAATCAAGCAAGAATTAAGAAGGAAATCCCTTCCCTCTTGCCCGGCCATGGGCAAAAAGGCCCCCGGCCGGCCCTCTCGCGCCCTCCTTCTAGCAGCGCCATAACATTCCATGATCAGGAAAACAATAGGAATCAATTATAGCTACAAGCAAACAAGTTTCTACAAAAGGCAGTGTCAGCCAGACAAACAATAGAAACATTTGAAGGACCTTGGCATTATTATTTCATTCAAAGACAAACGATAGAAACCCTGCAGTTGCATGAATATAGCTTCAGTTGTAGCAGCTACTAACCTTAGTACATCTTTTTTGTGGGACCTGCCATATGAACCCATGATACAACCTAAACCTCTGAATTGCCCTTGGTGCAACGATCAGTGATAATTGAGAGAGAGAGAGGGGGTGCAAGCTTCCTGTAATCAAAATGTTAACATAAAAGATCTCCATCATAGTGAACAACAGTCAACAGAGCATCCTGTAATTAAAGCAGTGCTTTCACTCCCCTGTCTATGCTATACACTATAATATGTCCGTGAAGGCAATTTGACTCGCTTTTCTAATACAGACTGTTTGTGAAACATAGCTTAAATGGCTCACTTATTAATTTTTGTCAACAAAATATGCACTGTCAAGTCTACAGTGAGCATAGAAGATGTCTTTTTCAGGTACGCAGCCTACAGGAAGTTACACTACAATTATGAAGTATAGTATTTCCCTTTAACTTATGAATAAATTAAAGTGAATTGAAGAAAAAACATCTGTTAGCAGCCACAAGCTTACAAGTATGGAGTGCTATAAAGAACCAACTGGTGGCTCTTTGTAGCAAATCTTTGGTAATCTGTCTGACAACTGAACTCGGAATGAACAGAGCATTTCTCTTTCACTGCTCTCATATTCAGCATTACATTGCTTATCCTGTAAGCAGTATTATCTGGACAAAAATAGCTCTGCTGATCAGCAAAGCTATATGGGTAACACATCAATGTTTCTTTCACCAGTAATCTCCACAAGTGCAAGCTCCATCTGTAAGTAGATGAAACCGATTTTTATCCCTGAGAGATATCTCCCTTCCATAAACTTTTGAAACAAACTTTGCAAAATTATGGCAGTCAACACAGATACGAAGATTCTTCATAACCCGGATAGTCAAGCCTGGAGGGGTGTTCATCAGTCCAAAAGTTACTGCCAGCTTCTCACTGTGACCAAGAAGCATGCGTTCTTTCTGCTCATCGTCAACATCATGCAGAACACAGCTCAGGTCCGGAACAAAGCCAGCTGCTTTAATATGAAAATATATCTCCTTTATCTTAGCATCTATATCTTTCTTCCTGGGATGGAAGCGACCACTTGAGCGGAAGGTGTGGATAACCTTGTCAAGAATTATCCAGCTCTGCCCTGGTTCCTTGGTCACCGTCTTCTCCAGCATTAAGTTCCTAACTCTGAAAACATCTTTCCACATTCCAGCAGCAGCATAAATGTTAGAAAGGATCACATAGTTTCCAGCATTTCCTGGCTCCATGTCCAGAAGCTTCTGAGCAACAACCTCACCAACACTAACGTTAACATGAACTCTGCAAGCACCAAGCAATGAACCCCAAATTGCTGGAGTCGGCTCAAATGGCATATCTTGTATCAAATCTAAAGCCTTCTGTAGTCGTCCAGAGCGTCCAAGAAGATCAATAACACACCCATAATGCCCAATGCTGAGAACTGCATTTTGTTCTTTTACTATAAGATCGAATATGTCAAGGCCCTCATCAACCAGCCCACCGTGACTACAACCAGATAAAACAGCCAACAGGGTAACGCTGTCAGGCTTCACTTCTTCAGTCATAGTTCTAAAGAGCTGAACGACTTCATGCCCTATGCCATGTCTACCATATCCCATAAGCATTGCATTCCAACTGATGGCTGATCTCTGTGGCATGTGATCAAATACCCTCCTTGAGTATAACAACTTGCCGCATTTGGAGTACATATCAATCAAAGAATTCTGTAGAACAACGAAAAATGGTAACTCTTTACGAAGTATTAGTCCATGAACTTGCTTGCCATAATCCAGGGAGGCCAGCCCAGATAATGAAGTGAGAAGGGTCGTAAAAGTAACGTAATTGCATTGCATCCCTGCACTGTACAACTGCCTGAACAAGACCAAGGCTTCATCATCAAGGCCCAGCTGAGCATAGCCAGATATAATGGCGGTACAGGAAACAGTGTCTCTTTCCGGAAGCATGTCGAACACCCTCCGAGCTTCTTGGATATTCCCTGCCTTGGCATACATGTCAAGAAGGGAGCTCCCAACAAACATGTGCGACTCAAAATTTGTTTTGGCAACGAGAGAATGGACTTGCTTGACCTGGTGTATGCTTTGAGGGCCAGAACATGATGTAAGAACGGTTGCGAAAGTGAATTCATTAGGCTTGCATCCTGCCAGTTAAAAGTATAATGGATTACACATTTGATACATCATATGCCGTTTGCTTCTTTGCAGTAGGCGAATATATATCCAATTGATTCAGATTTTAGCATGCATGGAAACAAACACCCAAAGTGGAGGACCATGTACACAATTCAGTTGAATAACAATGACCATGCACACCCTCCGAGCATGGACACATTAGGCTTGCATCTCTTTCTGGACGTCATCTTGAAGTGGAAATCAAGAGGCACATAACAGGTTGTTGGTAGAATTGCGGTGGCAAAATGATCAAGTTCTGTTAAAGGGCTTCAAATGCAGGACAAATGATAACCCCGATAATGAAGATGGATCTACTGGCTCCTACTGTATGCACGACACCCGTATATCAGTATCAACGTCTTCAACCATGTGTTACATCAAAAGAAATATTCCAACTCCAGCACTACAGATAATTCGCTGAACATAAGTTTGAATACCAAATGAGGGATAATGCTACAACAAAAACCTGTTGAACACCAGAAATCATGCTACAAAAAGTGGGCGGAGTTTCATTTCAATCTAGCCTATTGTGCACCAAAACAAATGACATCTCTAGATTCCTATGCGTGCGCTTGTGTACATGGTCATTGTTATTCAACTGGTTAACAAAGACGTCAGAAGACGGGATGATCGAGATGATTTACCAGCTCTAAGCATCCGGATGAACAGCTCCAACGCCTCGGCGTGCCGGCCGCTCTGCGAATACCCCGAGATCATGGCCGTCCAGGACACCACATTCCGTTCCGGCATCCCGTCGAGCACGTTGCGCGCGTCGTCCAGGGCGCCGCACCTCGCGTACATGATGACCAGCCGCGTGGCCAGGTACACGGGCGGGAGGTACCTTGCCGTGACCATGTGCGCGTGCACCTGCCTTCCTTGCTTGAGCGCCCGCCTCTCGACGCACGCCGTGATGGCGGCGTCGTAGTCGTGGAAGCTCGCTCCGCCCCCGGCCACCGCCACCAAACTCAACGCTGTGGTGCGTCGAGCCGCTGCACCACACATGTCGCGGTGCGCGAGGCGGGGCATGGCGGCACGCCGGAACCCGCGCGCCATGAGCATGATCCTGCTGCCTCCACAGAGCGCCGGGCTCGCACGGGCATTTCCCCGAGCACCTCGCGCGCGCCGCAGTCAATGTCCCCGCTTCTGTTCCTAGCCCAGCACTAAGCCTAAGGAAGGGCCCGCCTTGTACCGTCCGATCATCAATGGACGTATCAGATGACAAGACACAAGATGTGCTTATTTTTTTGAACAAGTGAGTGAACGCTTTGCTTCTAGTCTTCCACAATGTTCAGGAGATGATAGCAGAGCTCTCTGGTTCTTGGGAAAGGATTGACTCTAATCTTCAACTAAATCGTTGATATTACCAGAAGGTTTATTAAGATTTAAAAAAACAGTCGCCATCCTCCTCGGGTGACTCCGGCGGGCCGGCCGGCGAAGCCGCACCGGACCCCAGGATGGTGGCGGCGGGGCGGATCTGACGCGCTGCACCCCCTCCTCCCGGAGCTCCCACCCATGGCGGCGCGTGCTTCTTCCCCGAGCTCCTCCCGTGGCCATGCGCCCCTTTGGTCGCTTGCTGCTCCGGCGGATGCCATGTAGCTGCCTTCGGGGCCCCTCCTCGCGCCATCATGCAACCGCGTCCCTCCCCTGACCGAGATCTAGAGCTTTGTTCCCCGGCCGGCTGCGATGTTCCCCGGCCAGCTGCGGCTCCACCGGCGATCGGGCGCACCCACTGTCGTGCGGCTCCTCTCCCCCACCCCCTCGCGAGCATCGAGCCAGCCCCCCTCGGCGGCGGCCTTGGAGGCGCGAGGCAGGATTTGGCTGCGTGTGTGCTCACCACCACCTTCCCCACCCCCCAGCAGGGGCGAGTTCTGCCCGACGGACATGGACCTGCGCCCCTTCCTGTGTCCATGGCCGGGGCGACTCAAGGCCCGACGCACTACGCTCCTTCCGGCTCCCTTGGCTCGCCGGTCCCTCGGCACCTCCGCACCCCACCCTGTTGGTGCCTTGGTTGGTGCCGTCCATCCCGGCGCGTCTTTGATTCCGGCATACTCCAGGAGCCGCTCCCCCTTCCGGCTCCTTGGGTTCGTTGACGTCCTTGCTGCTCCGGTCCTGGCGACTTGGATCTGCACTACCTTCCGGATCCTGGTTTGCTCGGGCCTCCGACCACCGTCACATCATCCACCCTGCCATGTCCGTCCCTCCGCCGCTTTGTTGCTCGCGCTTTCGGCGTCGCTCCCCTTCTTGTGGTCGTGGTTCGGTCCTATGCCCGACTTCCTCTTCTCCGACTCGTGATACGTTGGCTTGGGATTGCTTGGACTATGGCCAGGGCGAAATCCCTGCATCATTTGCTTGCAGCGGCGACACTTGCGAGCGCCGTACCCTTCTTGGAGGCGCTGTCACAGCCATTATCTATGCCTCTCCTCAAGCATCAGGGAAAACCCTAGGTCCGGTTATCCGGATCGGACGGCGATGGCGTCTCGCATCGTTCTCCTTTGTGAAGGCCTGTCTTGGTTGCTCGTGGCGTCCTCGATTCTGGATCTAGAGATGTTGGTTGACGTGTCATTTGCTCTGAATGCTATCCAGGATGGCGAGTTTAGCTGTATTTTCTCTCTGTTTGGGCCGAGCATCCCATGTCCCTCTGCTCCGGCACCATGTTCACACCCTTGCGTCCGTGTCATGTGTTGTACCACATCTTGTACTTGTTCTAACTCCTTCTATCAGTGGAATGATACACAAGCTTTGTGTATTCGCAATTAAAAGAAACATATACAACAACTTGCCATAACAAGATTGTTTTTGAATGCTACTTTTGTTCTCACAGAAGTGGCACTAGTTTACCAGCCTAGTTTTTTTAAGTAAGTTGTCCTCAGTAAGGATATTATCCTTCAATAATAGCCATAAGAAACTTTTAATATTGCGAGGCATTTTCAGCTTTCAGATGAACTTGTATCCCACTAAGCAGATGTTGACGGAGTCGAATCCAGCAGATCTCATGTAGGTATCCCGAGCTGATAGCATTGACACGATGGTAACAGGACAGAGAGGGGACATGGTGTTTACCCAGGTCCAGGCCCTCTCAAAGAGGCAAAATCCTACGTCCTGCTTTGTTTGTATTGATTGTGGATGGGGTATAGAATACATGTTGATCTACCTCGAGATCCTATGCGTATGAATGAGTTAGCCTCTACGGTCTAAACCCATCGGCTTATATAGACGCCTAGGTACCTAGAGTTACACATAGGACGGTTACATTTGAGGATAAACATACCGAAGATTGCATTCATGCCTTGGAGTGTGCGCCAAGTCTTCAGAAGATTCCATCTCGATTCCTCAAGGGGGTCCAACGACTGTGGCCCATTGGTTGGTTGTTTTGGGGGATCCTCGGCCCGACCCACATCAGGGAGCCAACGTGGTTAGTACCCCTTTATCCAGGACACCATTAGTAGCCCCTAAGCCGGTCTTCAAGCCGAGGACTGTCCTCGGACGGCTTGTTCTTCATTGTTGGTCTTGAACCTTGCAAACTGGTTGTAACATCCCAAATTTCCAATTTGGAGTGTAATACATTAGATCATCTTTGCATATCATATTTTATTGCATTTTGGTTGATCCTAGAAATTCTACGCAACTCAAGGACCCACGGAGAGGTTGGGGATTTCGTTATTTTCATAATTGAGTTTTCTCAAATTTTGAAAAGAGGATAATTTGATTTTAATTATTTTTCTCTTCGAATATTTCCAATATGAAAATAAAAGAGAGGGGATAAAATGACTTCTCCAAAACAACGATATAGTGGAGGAAAAACATTAAAATCAAATAAGAATTTTATTCGGAGTTTTAATTGCTATTTTATTTGAATTAGGAAAAAATGCATTTTTCAAAATTGCATTAGAGGCCCAAATAAATGTTCACTTTGTCCGCTATATTTTTAGAGGACGGGGAAAATTTATTTCGGGATTTTTGGAGTACGTTTAGTATTTCTTTTATTTGTTTTTCTGTGCGTCGGAATATATTTAAAAAAAAAGTAACCGACCTACCGGGCCATGCCCGCCCCGGACTCCTGACCCGCCAGCCTTAAAAGCCGGGAGGCCCGAGCCGCCAGCCCCCACCCAAAACCCTAGCCCCGCTGCCCGATCCGTGATGCCGCCACCGGATCCGCCTGCCGCGTCTCGCGTCTCGCCATGACGCGCCGCCGCGCATGGCCAATCTCATTGCCGCCCGTCCGCCGCCCGATATGTAGTTTCATAGGAGTATAAAAGTGCGACAATGTGATTCTCGAAAAAAGCGCAAGTTTGGGCCAGAATGAAAGCGCAAGTTCGATTTTAGATAAGCGCAACTTTTGAGGCGAGCATTTATATTAACACGGCCTTTTCAAACAGGGTTAACATCACGTTGAAAGTTTTATTCATGGTCGAAAATGGAACTACCAGCTAGTTAACATCATGCTGATCAACATTCATGCATAGCACATCTTCATATGATGCACAGTCAAAATGCTCACACAATGTCGAGTGTGCGAAACACAGAGAAAAGGTGGGACGAAGTTTTGGCAAGTGTTGGACGTGGTTTTGGGCTGCCCCGTCTAGGCTTTCATTTTTAACATGCGCAGCCCACGACCTCGGATGGGAGGGTCTGTTTGTATTTTCTTAGGGCCGTCATGTATCGACTGGCCTATGGACCTCCCATCTGAGGTTTTATTTATGGCAGCCCAATTTATGTATTTTTTTGAAGAAAACGCAGAGGTCTGTTCTATTTTTCTATATAAGAATAGGAACGCCAGGTCCAACTTATGTTTCCCTTCTAACTATATTATATATATTTAAATTATTTTATATGTTATTATATATTATTTTTATTGTCATCATATATTTAATGAGATACTTACATATGTAAGAAAACAATATCCCACATCTTATTAACTTATAAAAATAATTTCTTAACAAATAAAATCCTGGATTGTTTTGACACGAAAATCCTAGTGATTGTGTATAAAAGCTTGGTAAGATTTAAGGACGGATGTAATAATATCACTTATTATTTAAATATATTTATAACAAAATGCCCAGCCCCTTTTTATTTTTTGATAACATTGCTGGCCCAACCAAACATTATAATTAGAATCAACCCAGCAAAATCGTGTATTTCGAGAAAGTGCGAATGGCCTGTAATTTTTTAGGAAATAAAATAAATGGGCCACATGGACGCTACATTATTTGTTCACCCAGCCCAGCTAATGGTTGTAATTCAAAAAAAGAGATCAAATTGACTGTAAATTCTACCGCGCAAAAAAAGACTATAAATTCTGGAAAAATGGGTTGAATACGTGCCACATTTTTGGAGTCTGAAATGTGGGCCAATAGGTCGAAGCCAATGCAAGTCGTTGTCAATTTAGTCAACAAATGATTCTGACATGTTAGCCATTGGATTTACATCCAACAACCGACATCCATCTTCAATCTCTCGTCTTCTTCCTCCAGTGCCGCCGGGACCACCTCCCGCCTCCTGCTGCTAGCATCTCTGCTTAGCACGTTTCGCTATGAAGCGCTACTCCACTATTGGCCAGGCCATCCCTCCACCCCTCCACACCTCCTGTTCTTCTCCACCGACTGCCGAACCACACCGCACTAGAACCAGTTAACCCTCGTACACCTCTCGTCTGCGACTCTACTCCTGCGTCTTCCCATCTCCGGCTCGTTGCTGTCCGGGGCCTCGCCGTCGTCCACCACCTTGGATGCGCTCGGCGCGGTGTGGTCAACATGGTCAATGAACGACACCATCGGAAGTAGATTGTGCGTGGAAAGGCTGACAGCTGGGTCCACGGCCGCACATAAGGAAATGCCTCCTTATTACGCGTAAAATAATGATTCCTCCACCTGACATCTGGGACCCACCAGAAGGGCCTCTGTATTTCGCGAAAAAAACGTGCCCCCCTGACATGTCGGACCCACCAGCTATCTTCGCACGCAAGGAAGTGCCTCCTTATTACGCACAAAAAAATGAATACTCCCCCTGCCAGCTGGAACCCAGCATAGTGGGAAGCTGACTTGTGGGCCTACCAAGTTGACGGGGACGAAGGGCTTTGTCAACTTAGTCAATATGAACGATTCTAGCTCCTATTACCGTACGATGTTCATCCAACGGCCGTAGTGCTTCTTCAACCTCTAGCCTCACTACAAAAAAGACACATCCGTGACATTTTGGGCCGAACGATTTTTTTTTCTGTCATACATATGACACTTCTATGATGATAATTGTGACAAAACCCGATATCATCATAGATGTGGTGGGCTCCTACTTCTATGACAAAAAATCATGACAGAAAATGGGCTTTTCGTCCTGGGCGGGCCGGAGACGCAACTGCATGACATTCTTTGGGCCGTCCATGACGGAAAAAACCATGGTAGAAGCGAGGGGAAGGAAAATTTTGGGGAGTTGTCGGTTACGGTGGGAGGTAGGGGGCCGAGCGATGCGCGTTTCTCTCGTACACGTACGCGTGTGTGTGCGAGACGTTGGCTCTAACTGAACCGGAGCGAGGCGTTGGGCTCTAACTGAATCCGAGCGATCGATCGATGGCTGTTAACTGAACCCGATGGAGCGATTCCTTCACTACTGCTGCTAACTGAATCCGATCGATTGGATGAGCAAGTGGCGTTGCGGGGGGGGG
Organism: Aegilops speltoides; assembly: GCA_021437245.1. Lineage (NCBI taxonomy): Eukaryota > Viridiplantae > Streptophyta > Magnoliopsida > Poales > Poaceae > Aegilops > Aegilops speltoides. The sequence continues at coordinate 460,858,915 of CM038147.1, read as the reverse complement.
GGGGGGATGGATGAATAGTGAGTGGTGGCGTTTCCTCTGGATGACCAAGACCCCGTGGTGTGGAGAGCTGGATGAACAGTAGACGATGGAGGGGTGGCCGTGGAGGGGTGGTTGAACAGGACCCCGTGGTGTGGAGGGCTGGATGAACAGTAGACAGTGGAGGGGTGGTCGTGGAGGGGTGGTTGAACAGGACCCCGTGGTGTGGAGGGCTTGATGAACAGTAGACGATGGAAGGGTGCCCGTGGAGGAGTGGTTGAACAGTAGCCGGTGGAGTAGCGTGCGGTGGAGGCTGGATGAACAGGAGACCGTGGAGGCTGGAGGAGGTCGACGGTGGAGATGAACAGTATCCCGTGGAGTCCCATTTTGCGGTACGCCACACCCCTCCCGATGAACAGGACCCCCGTTTCGACCGTAGTGCTCCAACACAAGTCCGTTTCGTTTGTTTTGCGGTACGCCACACCCCTCCCGATCAATAGGCCCCCGTTTCGACCGTAGGAGGTTCGTTTCCTCCGTTTTGCGGTACGCCGCACCCCTCCCGATCAACAGGACCCCTGTTTCGACCGTAGGAGGTCCGTTTCCTCCGTTTTGCGGTACGCCACACCCCTCCCGATCAACAGGACCCCCGTTTCGACCATAGGAGGTCCGTTTCCTCCGTTTTGCGGTACGTCACACCCCTCCCGATCAACAGGACCCCGTTCCGAATGTGGCCGGTCCAACACAAGGCCGTTTCCTCCGTTCTGCGGTACGCCATGCCACGTTTCCATCGCCTGTTCCGTCCAAGCCCTCCCGATGAACACGACCACGCATTCCGTTCCGACCTAGCCGGTTGGCTCCCCATGAACACGACGACGATGCTGTTTCTCTATTCCGACCCAGCCATGTACGTATGCGCAAGTAGGCGTTCGAGACCCTGCCCGTATGTACATACGTGGCCGTATTTCCTTTCTTGCACCCTCGCCACTGTACGTGCGTGTACATGCTACGTGCGCGCCTCTACTACGACACGTGCACACCTCTACATTGACCAGTATGTAGTACACAGTCGTGACCAGAATGACAACGCTACGTACGCTTCAACCAGGTGGGCCCCGACTGTCAGGCACTTCCTTGCGTGCGAAGATGTAGCTGGTGGGTCCCAGCAATGTCGGCGAATCATTTTTTGCCGGACGCACTTCCTTGCATGCGAAGATGTAGTGGTGGGTCCCAGCATGATCGGGGCGAATCGTTTTTGCGGGACGCACTTCCTTGCGTCGAGGTGTCATTAGTGGGTCCCATGGTCGAAGCGAATCGTTTTGTTTTTTTCCTGACACACTTCCTTGCGTGCGAAGATGTAGCTGGTGGGTCCCGATGAGTCGGGAAAACATTTTTCGCGAAATCTGATGGCCCATCCGGTGGGTCCCAGCTATCGTGGAGGAATTATTATTTTCGCGTAATAAGGAGGCACTTCCTTCTGCGCCATGGACCCGGTATCAACCTCTCCATGTACAGATCCACGTCCGATGGAAGTCGTTCCTTGACCATGTTGACCACGCCGCGCCGAGAGCACCAGGGCGGTGGACAACGGCGAGGCCTAGGAAGGGGACGAGGGGGAGCCGGGAAAGACGCGGCAGTGGAAGCCCGCGTGGTGAGGAGTACGAGGGTTCACTGGTTTGACTGCGGTGTGAGGCTGCCGTCACCGCAGGGCCAGGCCAGCGGTGGGTATAGTAGGGGGCGGTGAGGCCTCCACGGCAAGACTGACCCACCACGGGAGGCAGGAGCATGCGGCACGACCGACGCTGCTTTGGGCGGCTGGAGCAAGAAGACCAGAGGTTGAAGAAGCACTACGGCCGTTGGATGGACATCGTACGGTCACTGGAGCTAGAATCGTTCATATTAACTAAAGTTGACAAAGGCCCTCGTCCCAGTCAACTTAGTAGGCCCAGGTGGGTCCCAGCTAGCAGGGGGAGTATTCATTTTTTTGTGCGTAATAAGGAGGCACTTCCGGTGGGTCCGAGCTGACAGTGCAGGGAACTTTTTTTCCAAAATACGCTGGCCCGTCCGGTGGGTCCCAGCAGTCAGGGGGGAAACATTTTTTTCGCGAAATAAGGTGGCCCGTCCGGTGGGTCCCTGCTGTCAGGTGGAGGAATAATTATTTTGCGCGTAATAAGGAGGCACTTCCTTGCGGCCGCCTGGACCCAGCTGTCAGCCTCTCCACGTACAGTACTCTTCCGATGAAAGTCGGTCGTTGACCACGTTGACCATGCCGCGCCGAGAGCACCAGGGCGGTGGTCTGGACGACGACGAGGCCTAGGAAGGGGACGACGCGGAGCCGAGGAAGACGCAGCAGTGGTAGCCCGCGCGGAGAGGAGTATGATGGTTCACTAGTTCGGCTGTGGTGTGAGGCTGCCGTCGCCGCAGAATAACAGGGGGTGTGGGTGAGTAGAGGGATGGCCTGGCCAGCGGTGGGAGTAGTATGAGGCGGTGAGGCCTCCACGGCATCACAGCCGGCCACAGGAGGCAGGAGCATGCGACACGACCGGCGCTGCTTTGGGCGGCTGGAGCAAGAAGACCAGAGGTTGAAGAAGCACTACGGCCGTTGGATGGACATCGTACGATCACTGCAGCTAGAATCGTTTATATTGACTAAGTTGACAAAGCCCTTGGTACGCATCAACTTAGTAGGCCCACAGCTCGGATTTGGCAGAGAACATATAACCCATTTGCGATTTGTAAGAATGTACAACCCATTTTTCAATTCTAAAGGAATTTACTACAGCCCATTTACAGTTTGTTAAAAGTACAACCCAACTTCTAGCTAGGAAAACGATTAATAATTTCAAACAACCGCTCAAAACAGAATTCAAAAAAATTCCCACATTTTGATGGGCTCCGAAATATTTTTATCCGAAATTTCTAGTCAGGTTAAATATAATTTCAAAATAAAGTTGTATCACGTTAAAATCCAACGAAATATTGCGCGCGCAACAAGTAATGAAATTAAAATTTCCAAATTCCAAAAATAATATATTTTTCAAACTAATTATGTGTTTGGTGCATAGTAATTGCCCAGTTATTATAATTACATCCGATTTATTATTTCTTAAAGTCCATTTTCTTGTTAAGCCTAATGCATACCTTCTAGGAAACTTTGTAGCCCAGCAGGGTGGATAACAAGTTGACCCGGATATTGTGTACAACTGTCGACCCGATTGCATTCTCGATGTTGAAAAAAGGCACATGTAGTACAAGACAACCTAACATGGTTACTCAGCCCACATTCAGCGATGCCGGAAAGGCCCAAACAAGGCTTCTATACAACTTTTTGAAGTCACTGAGCTCAATTAATAACTTAAGAAAAAAGTTAGATTACAGTGGAACCTAATTAAAAGCTGTCACGAGCAAATAAATAATTCAACGGGTCCCACTTGTGCGTGTGCACGTGTGTGTGCATGCGTGTGTGTGTGTGTGTGTGTGTTTGTGTGTGTGTGTGTGTGTGAGAGAGAGAGAGAGAGAGAGAGAGAGAGAGAGATAGAGACCCATCGGTCGATGCTCCTAAATACATCTTTCAGCCATATGCATTGCTGATGCTCAGTAAAAACTTATATAGTTGACACAATCATATAGAATATCATAGCACACTGAACTTGCATACAAAAATTTCACGCAGGCGACATAATCAGGATGGAAGCAGTGGATCGCTACGGGAAGGGCTATGTTGAAACCAACGAAGTCGTACATAATGGTTCATCGTCTTTATAAATGACGGGGAAATATCTTGAATGTTGTGCAAAGAAAATAGACAGACAACACAATAAGTTCTGCTAGCACATTAAGTTGACGTACAACCCTTTCTAAAAAAAGTTCAGGTAGAAAATTAGAACAGGTCACAATCAAATGTACTGGCATATCAATGCTTCAGACCCATAGCTCGGATTTAACTAGTACTATCTGACAAGATTCAGTTGTTACCTCAAATTAGAGCACATCCAGGCAGCCAGCCCTACCTCTTCTCCCAAAGAAGCAGTGGCCTCCGCCGCGCGATGGAGTAGGCCCTGTGCCATCCATCGTTCCGAGCAACATGGGGAAAGTCTGACGTTGACTCCTATAATGGACGTCGTCGGCGGACCACAGCACCAGCGGCGGCGGCAGACTTGATTGATGGATTGACCACTTCTTCGACATGCACGAACACTCGATCTGAGTTCATCCCTAACGTGGTCCGCGGCGGCCTTGGTGGCGACAAATAGTACAACCCGGTTCTGCACGGTATCTCAACACCAATCACCTTTGGTATGGTGGGCGGCTTCTTCATCCATGCCATAACAATGAGCCCAGGTATGCGGAGGAACAAACATACTTACGAGCTCACCTCCAAGGTCGTTGATAAGCTCGTTCATGGACTCGCTGTTCCAAGCACGTCGAGGCATGCCGTGGAAGGTAAGCTTTGTTAAAAACTCAAGCTCAGAGGGCACTGAGCCCCATCCTGGGTGCCACTAATCAAAGCTCACCAGCGCACACGACTGCAGTCGAAAGTTGTCCGGAACCTGACGAAGAAATCAGCTAGTGGCGGACAGACTTCGACGAGCAAGTCACTTATTTGGATGCCGTGCGCAATGCCAAGAGCTTTGACAAGGTCGTCTGGCGAGACAGGAGGCCGGTCGCCGTTGATGGTTACCATCAGCACTTTGCCGGCAAACTGTTCATCAAGCGCCGCCATGCCACTTTTGAGCGACAGCATGCAGCGACCGAAGGCAGGACGGACCTCAGGATCTCCGGCTCGGAGATCCGCGTTGACCGGCGACATGATAGTGCGCTTGAGTACAGGAGTACAGGAGGGGGATTTGGGGGAACTGGAGTAGGAATCGAGATTCCAGAGGTGGGGGAGGGGCGGGAGACTGGGGATGAAAAGGTAGCATGAATTTCGAGCACGCGCCAATATGCTCTTGGCGTGCAAGCGCATGAAAACACCGGTGGCGCCCACATGTCGGCCTAAGAGTCCTTATCCTTTCTTTTTTGGAGAGCCTAACCTTTTTTTAGGATCTTTTGAGAGCCCGGCCCGAGAGTCATAATTGACCTGTTTGGCATCACGTTACTACTTGGCCCATATTCAACGACACCTCACTGGCCCAAACAAGTGTACATCATCGAAAAGACAGTGAGCTCAAATTATATAACTTGAAAAGAGGAGATATACTCTGAACACTAGAGAATGGTGATGCCCTCATTTAGCCCACCAGTAGTTCGAGACAATAAACAGTTCAAAACAACGATATATACAACATTCAAACACTGACTAGTGACTACTACTGACATAAACAGCAAGACATGATAGTTCATAAGAAGTCTTGCTACACCACCAAAACGTACCCATCTGCAGCGCTCAGACTCTCATGATCCAGACGAGAATGACATTCTAAACAGAAGCATCTATTACATAGAAAGAGTGACATAGACAAGGATGACCAAACTACAAGGAATATGCATAATAAAAGAAAGAACTACCCATCCAGAACTAGCAGCAAAGACAACAAAGTCATTCGAAGAGATGATCCAACACCATCATAATTTGCAGCCCCGCTTCAGCGACCAGTGATCCGGAGACACCAGTACTCCACCCTTTCGATGCAACAGCCCAATTACCTATCAACCTGAAGGCTTGAACCACATCACTACCTGTCGTAATTGAGACATCCAAGGATCAAAGTTAATCCGGATGCCTTTGTCATTCTCACCTTCTTTTGGCTACAGGCTGTATCATTGACAATCAGGGGAGTTTGCTCCCGAACTCCTAGGGCTCGCCGTGTAGACACAGTTTTCCATAGAAAACAGAGCCTCTCTGCCATCAAGGTCCTTGCCAACGGTGATCTCCTGGTTAATCGGATAATTGAGTATGAGAAACAGAGAGTGTGAACCAAGGCTATTTACCCGCCTCCAACTAAAAAATCCTAAAGGCCCCAACAAGCTGGTATCCTGCTCATAGACGTAACAGCCACTGTCCGGATACTCATGTATTACACGGTGCTTGTATCTGATGGGGTTTTGCAATATAACTTTTCGGCTCATGTGTCCGAATGATCATCAGTCTTTTGCCGTCGTCTGATCGAGCAAGGAACCAGTTGTGCTTCCCTGTTTTTGGCAAAGGTGGTGTAATTACAAAGGGCAATAACTGTAGGGATACTGCATCATATCAAAAAGGACATGCATTGTTAATGTAAGATCAGCATTGTTCAGAGTATGAGTAGGATAATGCAAGACACAACATTGATATGTCCTGTTGGGAACCGGGAGAAAATACAGGAAATGTATCTTTGGGTTGAAAATATAGAAGTGCCATGCATGGTTATACTCATGTTTTCTCGTAATCGATTCTTCACAGGAAACTACCATATCATGCATGTTATGTAATCATGTTCTGTCCTCACAAACAAATTCTTCAAGGTAACCAACAGACCATGCATTGTTATATACTCGTGTTCTGTGGGCAAATTTTTTGTGAGGATATTATTCTAGCCATTCATTGCTGAAGGGCGAATATAGGTATGTACACATGGTAAGCATTGCAGGATTCCACTACTTCCAAATATAGAGTTCTCCATATGCACATTTACTTCCCTAATGTATGGTTAGATGAAACTAACAGTGTGGTGCATGTTTCTACATCATGAAAATGAGGAAACTAACATGGCCATTGATACACACTCATATTTAGTAGTAGTATATAGATTACTGTAAAATAAGGATAATATCCATATATTCCTAACCATTTGATTATTCAGGGTACAAATTGGCTGTAATGACATGGTCACAATCGCATGAATTAACTCATTCCAAATATAGCTGATTTACGGCGTCTCTAATATATTGCCATAGTTCTACTAAAATTCTGCTCAAACAGGGATATGCCAATCATCACAAAAAGTTCAAACAGTGTCATGGCGTCATCATTAACATGAGACGGAAACAACTTACATGCGCCGTCCTAGCAATACGTGGTGCCATCTGCTTTGTCGATCGCGTAGATGATGCCATTGTGTTCAATGGCATCACAGAAGTGTGTATTAGCTTTGACGATGATCCACTGCGAGCCGAGTTGTCTCCAGCTAAAAAAGGCACCGACGTAAAGATAGGCGAGTCCGCGGTCGAACAAGGCAATTAGCTTGAAGTCTGCGTAATTCACATGTTGTGTGGGTACTTGGCATATTACAATCTTCTGCAAAACAAGGTCCGTCCAACTGACGTAGTAATCTAGATGACTTGGACCGCGATGGTAATACTCTATATAATCCAACGGAGGAAGGATAATCTCATGGGAGGTCTGGAAGTTCACGAGCACCAACTTTTTATCGTCTTCTCTGAAGGCAGCCATCCAGTGGGAGTTCATGCTGACCCAGTACATACCTACCAAGAAGTTTCGGGCGATGGTGATCAGAGCAATGTCGAGGGAAATCATGTACGGCGACACACTACATACCTGCAAAGAAGTTTCGGCTAATGGAGATCGGATTGAAGTCGAGGGGCATCATGCATGCCTCCGTATCATGGTGAGCCAATCTCGCAAGACCAGATAGCAGCAAGTAGGGCGTCTTGAAAAGCTTAGGCCTCGCTTCGACGATGGCCGTGTGCATGCCCCTCGAGCATGCAGCCCACCGTAGGCGGTCAACATATCCATACCAACAACAGAGGTCGAGGATGTCCTCGGGGAGATTGCTCAATCGCGGCTCATATGGATGTTGCACGGTTCGTGTTCAGCCATGGTGGAGTTTGGAAGGGGCTTGATTTACTGGGAGAAGGATGTCGGTCTTTGGAGCGGCTAGCAAGGGAATAGTGGTACTGGGGGAGGCGAGTGAGGCGACGGTACACGGGGCACAAAGTGAGATGGAGACGGAAGCGGAGACGGAGAAGGAGATGGAGATGGAGTGGTGCTATGGGAGCGGAGAGGAGACGAGGCGAGGCGCCAATGTCTTTGTCTGATGGCAATGTGATGACCCGACAATGCATAGGGTGAGGCTGACTTTGGTAACCCGAACACGCCGCCTCGCCTGGACTAGTGTCAGGCGCAGGGTGTTGTCACTTCACTTTGAGGACCGGATGAATAGTATTTTGACCATCAAGTGTACCACAGTTGTACTACTACTACTACTACTACTACTACTACTACTACTACTACTACTACTACTACTACTACTACTACTACTACTAGTAGTAGGAACATGAAATACTCGATATTGTATAGCGAAAATAGGTCTCCGTGCTAGCATGCTGTTCACTTCATCGTTCGGTATCATCCATATTATGAAAGCGAACCAAATTCTCGTGCATGCCCAATCAACGCCCTGCCGCGATGCATGCAGTGGTCGTTCTGGTGCATCAAGGACGGCATGCAGATCGTTCCACACTTGAGAAGAGGAAAAGTGGAAAGGTAGAACGCAGCAGCAGAGGAAGAGAATGCTGGCTAACGAGGCTGGGAGGGGATCGAGCGGGAAGTTAATGCTCCACGCCTAAAGGTTTTGGGAAAACTTGACTTTCATAAGGTGACTTATACTCACCTAAACGGAGGGAGTATTCCTTAACCAGAGAATGTTGTGTCTCCCACTCACGCGCTCAAAAAAAAAGCTATGACACATTTTTTTATCTGTTTGCATAGGTCCCATCTATCAGGAAGGATGGGCACGTACACGAATAGGTACGACTCCTCAGTCTACCCACATAGCCTTTTCGTTTAGTCTACCTAGCCGTCTAATCAACTACCTGCACGCCACTTCTCCCATTTACTTCTCCATCGGGAACCGATTCGCCTCGGTTTCTTCACCTCCCCTTCGCCTTCATTTGCATCCAAACCCCACTGTGTTCACATTGTTTTAACCTCTTTAAATAATCATCTACTACTTCAGTTAGACTAGCCATCTAATCCTAATTCTCCAAACCATAGCCCTCCGTTCCAGCGGTTCCAAATGGCGAAAGAGATCGAGATGCAGGTTTTTAGCATCCAACATGTCCTCGTCGAAGGCTCGATGCGCATAGTTGCCACCATCACCATCAACCCAAGGGTTGTTCGGCAGTGGATAAACAATGTATCCAACTCCCTCGAAAAGGTAAAGACAAGGGTCATCGGTCTCGACGCAGAGTACACGGAGCGTGCCCCTGGGAAGATCCAGCGCGCCACCGTCCTTCAGCTGTGCCTCGAAGATGATGTTTTGGTGTACCACATCATACACTCGCCCTCCATACCAGGTGAGCTTCCCGATTTCTTGTCTCGGGAGGGCGTATACTTACGTGGGGCAGCCATCGAAGGGACAAAATGAAGCTGGAGCCGTACAACCTTGATTTGAAAAGCATCACGACCTACAAACCAGAATCAAAATTCTCAGAGAAGATTATGCTAAGCAGACACCATCCCTATTTGACGTAGCTAATTTTGTGCTCAGTACAAATCTTCAGAAGGGTGACGAGACGGTGGCATTAAGGTCGTCTGGATGGGAGAATTATCCCTTAACGTACGAGCGGATAAAATATGCTGCCCTCGATGCATTTGTGGGTTTTGAGATAGCTGCAAGGTCCAAAGAGCTTGTTGTGAAGCCGTCTCCCACAGAGAATGAGAACAAGAAGAAGAAGAAGAAGAAGAAGAAGAAGAAGAAGAAGAAGAACAAGAAGAAAACGCTACACCAGCAGGAGGGCATTATGGATGGATGAACTATTTCCTCTCTTGTAAAAAAAATTATTCCCTCTCGGTGTATATTGATATAGATGGACTATTTCGATGGTGTGCATGTCTTTGGAACAGAGTAGTAGCGTGGGTCCGCTTGACTATAAGGAACTATTTATCTGCATATATAGCTTTCTCTGCTACTCCTTCCAGTGATCGGTATGCAGTGCATGTGTCTGTAGACATGACAACTTGTCCATGGAAGTTCAACTATGGCGACCATCACGTTTCATCTCGCGATTCCCACGACACCTCTCCAACCCACGGCACCACACCCCCCGATGTGCGCCTCACCCCTCTCGGCCGCACCGCCCCTCTGCCTTTGTGTGCATGACATGTGGGCCACCCAAAATGCGGCGAGCATCAAGTTTCTACCACAGCCACCCGCGATTCCCACGACGCCGCTCGAACCCATGAAACCACACGTCCCCGACCTGCGGCTCACCCTCTTGGCCCCCTTGCCCCTCGCCTTGGGAGCATTACATGTGGACTAGTCACCTATCGGGTCCACATGTTATTGACTCAAAGGTAGGTGTAGTAAGCGCTGAAGCTCAGTCCGAGCGGCCCCGAGAGGAAATGTAACTCTGCACGGGGCTTGTGGTGCTCCAGAGACGAACTCGTGCCAAACTCGAGATTTGTTTCTTTACTATACATGCACGCAACGATTTAATGGACATTGTAATGGGGAGCTCTAAATTTGAATTTGAAACTTATAAAATGAAAATATTCAAAACAAATAAACTGGGAGAGAGGGAGTATATCGTAGGATGTGTCCCATACAAAATAAGTCCCCTGGTTTGTCACCGCGAAGATGCGGTTAGAAAGGAGCACAGCGTCTTCCTACTCGCACGTCAACAAATCGGCCGCAGACAGCCTAGTCCGCCTTTGACCGCCATGTGCAAGGTTCGTACTATCTTTTATTCAATCTCATCGTGGTTCCATCATACCAATTCATGCAGTGGCCCGTTGCATGGGTGATCCCAATGTTGGACAAAGGTTCTACGGGAACGGTGTCACCATTGTAAATGTTGTGCAAATTGATGTTGGTACCCTCCCGTACATATGCAAGCCAATCTTCACTCGCAGCGAACCTAGCCTGTGAAGCAGTGGGCAGGGGGAGAATTAGGAAATGGACACGGAAGTAGTCTTTAGAATGCATTTACTACGTGATCAAACTCATCTTACCCGCTCATCGGAGGAAATCCGAGTGCCCCTCAATGTCGGCATCTCAAGGGGCGTCAACTTGCAACTACGGCCACGCCGTGCTGGAGAGACCCCCAAGGAAACATCCTCGTGCGTTCCATGGAATATCAAGATGCATTTGTATGAGTAGTTTATCTTGTGAGAGAAAAGGATGAACGAGGGAAGGCCTCTAGAGATAGAGATGGACACTACTACTACCAATGTGCTGGCCCGTGCGTTGCAATGGATCCAAACTAGTAGAATAATACTTGTTCACGTGCTTGAAATATAAACACTCTAGTTTTGATATACATGTGTCAGGAGACACGACAATTTGTCCATGGAAGTTGAACCATGGCGACCATCACGTTTCTTGTTTCTACCACTGCCACACCCACACGCGATTCCCACGACGCCGCTCCAACCCACGGCACGACGTCCCCCGACATGGACATGGATCCTCTGACGTGGCTATCACTTCCTTGCCTTGCCTTTCCTTCGCTGACAGGTGGGACCCACGCTTATGGGTCCCACATGTCAGTGACAGAATGGTAGGATTGTTCGTGCCCCTCACCCCTCTCGGCCCCACCGCTCCTCTGCCTTTGTGTGCATGACATGCGGGCCAGCTGAACTGCGGCGACCATCAACTTTCTACCACAGACACACCCGATTGGACGCGGTTTGCCTGCTCGGCTGCTGTGCTCCGATCTGTACTCCCACACCATCGAATTTTCATCCAGCGGCTGTGACACATTTCGTCCCGGGCATCAATCCTCAGCTGGAGTACTTATGTACTATAGGTAGTACCCGTTGGTGTGGCCATGTACGCCTCGTAACGCCCCAACGCCTAGCTGTGGTACCCTCGCCACGGCCATGCCACCACCAGCTGGTTCATCTCGGACGATTGAGTCGCGAACCATGCCACCACCATGAGAATGACATGTGGGTCAGCCGCATTTAAGGTCCGCATGTCATTGACTCATAGGCCGGGCACTAAGCCACTGAAAGTTCGGTCCCGTGGGCCCCGAGAGGGAAATGTAATTCCTGCGGCAGGCCTTGTGGTGCTCCCGCAGTACGAGCTCGTGCCAAAACTGGAATTTGTTTCTTACTACTACCAACTAGTACTAGTAAGGTACACGTGCATTGCACGCATGAGATTGTGGTGGTTTGTGCATTATGCTTCTACATGTGGAGTTTTCTGGATTCTAACATGTGGCAAAATCTGGTGGAATGTAAGGTTAGGCAAGTTTTATTAACTTATGTGAGTGTTTGGTTCAAGCCACACCTTAGGCAAGCCACACTAAGGCCCCACATGACATACACACAAAAAATGTGGCAAGATTCCCTTAGGCTTGCCAACTTGTGGCTCTCATTTTGAAGAACTTAATAACTTTGCCTGAGCTTAGTTGTGGCAAAGTTAGTCATGAATTAAGTTCAACCATGGAGTCTTCTAGATTATACATGTGGCAGAATCTGGTGGATGATATCCAACGGCCAGTAGTGCTTGAATTTGCCATCTTTGTACCGTCAGATTGGCTTCATCCAACGACCAACTTTCAAAGTTTTTCACACATTATATAGGGGGTATAGATATAGATGTGCCGGTCCGTTGCAATGGATCCAAAGTATATCTATTTAGTGGAGTGCACTCTAAACACATTATCTATTTATTTTTCTCCAACCTTCCATAGCCATGCAACCAAGCCACATAAGCTTCATGGGTGCCCCCCACATCATATTATTCATACTACGTTGATTGAAAAAAAGATAAATCACCCAAAACAAGATCTTCCCTTTTTTGTTCCTACGATGTTGTGCCGTGCACGTATCTACTAGTTGTATAGTGGTAGTACTAGTAATATAGTATTAGGAGTACAAACTTGGTAGTACTAGTAGGAGTAGTACTAGTACGGAATGCTCCTACTCTATCAACGAGCCCCGTCTGACACAAAATTTCTTGGCTTCCGTGCTACAGCTAGATCTTCCCCTTGTTTCTGTTTTCCAACCCGGTAGGGCGGGTGTCGGTTTGCTCAATGGCGGTCCCACATGAAAGTGAAAATGCTAGGCACAGGGGCGGAGCTACGTGAGGGCCAACACGTGCCCTGGCCCGCCCAACCTAGCAGGATTTTCGTAGTTGTACATCCAGTTTTGAGGCATGGAACGTCAATGCAAGGGTAATTTCTATAGCCTGGCTAGACTGGCACGCCCAATGTTTTGCTTCAAGCTCCGCCACTGCTAGGCAACACGCCTTCCCTAAGCTATGTATCGTGCCGGACGGGCCGTGTTGCAATCCCGATTCCTGGGCGTGTGGGGGTGCGACGCGAACGTGGCAGGCCTTTTCCTTTTACTAGCAATGTGCCCGTGCGTTGCGACGGATCCAAAGTAGTAGAATAGTAGTATTTGTTCACAAACTTGAAAGAAATCACTATTGTTTTGATATACTCCTAATATATTAGTCCCTCCATACCTAAATATTTGTCTTTTTTGAGATTTCAAATGGACTATCACATACAGATTATATAGACATATTCTAGTGTTTCTAGCAAGATGCCCGCGCGTTGCACGAAGTTGATAGAAAAGGTAAGCACAACTTATAAATTGACGGATGGAGTACTAATTACAGTGATGCATATAATTAAGCAAAGGGATCGCACATGTTGGTATTGACTGGAACGAGAATGCAACATCACAATAAGAATTAAGGCCACGATGATGCGATCGTAGTGGTGGCTACAGAAGGCAAGAAGAAAGATGGATCCACGAACGTACGACCTCCTCCTCCTCAACTTAGTGCGCCGGGCCACCGACCAATGGCTAAGGAGCGGCAGCTTTTGTGGCGAGGTCGAGGTGCTTCTCAACAAAGGCATCCAAGGCTTCCAGCCAGTTGAGGAAGGCCAACATCGTAGCGTCCTCACTGGCCTTGTAGATACCTATGTACACGATTTGCTCGTACGCGTGGATGTGTAGGTCGACGAATTCTTGCGAGGCGGCGCCACGGCGAGCGCGACCTCCAAGTGGACATTCTTTGTGGCGTCGGCGGGCAGTCGCAGGGCCACCAGTGCTTGAAAGAGGTTCCGGCCATGGAGGCCGATTAGGGTGGTAGGCAATGAGGAGCCGGCGCTGGCTGGAGGAGTCTGGCGATGTCGTCGCGAGCTTCTTGAGGACGGTGAACTTGTTGCTGGTGGCAACGATCATCTGGTCCAACTGAGAGTCGTAGTTGGCGTCGACAGCGGCCATCCACCAGCCGGTCTCCAACACCGTCTGGAGACGATCCTCAGCGCCATGCCGCAGACCCGCGTTGTGGACCATCTGGCACAGCCGCTGGCCGCTCACGCGCATCGCTGCCATGGGTCTGGAGCGAGCTCTTTTGCGCTTTGTGTAGGTGCTTAGGAAAATGCTTAGGTGTGTACGATGTGGTAGATGCATTGGAATGGAGGGGCGCCTTTATATGAGGGCAATGAGGGCAATCTTTGTTGCATTCACATCGTGCAGCCTCTTTTCCCGGACCTCCTCCCATTACTTCCCTCATGCAATAATTGAAGGAGGATGCATTGGCCGTTCAACATATCAGGAACCGCTACTCCCTCCCTCGTCTGCATTAAAGCCGTATCGAGAACTGCGCCGCCCGCTGTCAAATAGAATACTCCCTCCGTCTAGGTGAGTACTAAGTCATCTTATGAAAACCAAATACTAGTAAACACATAGGTGTGGTGCATTAACTCTCACGTTGTTTCTTATTTTTTGACATAAATAGAGGAATCAACCAAGAAGAGATGTGGGGCTTGTATGCTTTTAATGACTTGAGACTATCAAACATGACATGCAGTGGTCAGTTCGTTGCACAAGAACAAATACAACCCACGTCAGCACACACGCATCTTATAGCATCACATCCAATGGCTATAAAAGATGAATGAGACCAAATTATATCTCATCTAGATGAGTTCTAGCAAAACTATATTAATAATACTTGGTACTCCTGTGCCATGTATCATATATTAGGCTGGTTGTAATGGGAGTATCATATACTAGTATCATGCATATGATACTAGTGTATGATACTACATCCGTAATGCACGGTATCATATGTTGGTATCATATAGGACTACATTTATTGCCATGCATGACACAAAGTAGCACATCATTTAATATGATATGGTATCATGATATGATACTCAAGCTCCTCTTTCCTCATTTAATTCAATGACACCTCATCAAAATTGCTTAGTTGGTATGCATGATACTACCTATGATACTCCCATTACGACCAGCCTTAGTATCATGTGTAGTACTTTATTTATTGCCATGTATGACACATAGTTCACGAGCGCTCTCTATATGTACCACCTTTTTTTAATTTCAAGTTTTGCTCCATGGCATAATCCATCGATACTACTACTATACAAAAGTGGAGTATATACATTTTTAAAAGGCTAGAGGGTGGGGCGGCAGTCTAGCTCGGTCGGTTTCACAAGAGGCGAGGGCCTTTGTGATTTGACGGCTCATTAATGCTGTCAAATTGAATAGTACTATGCCGCCCGCTGCACGCCCGGCGCCTCCATTAAACCCCTCCGTTAAACCCGCATGCAAACCGAGAATCCTACTCCGGCCACACGTCCGTTCATGAGCGAGCCGGAATTAAATGCAACACCGGCCGAGCTCCTCCCGTCCGCCCTCAGTTTAAACGAGGCCAGAAGCCGGCCAAGCTCCTACCGTCCGCCCTCTATTTACACGAGGCTAGACAGACAACGGGCAAGAATAATTCCCTCCGCCGCTCTCCCATCTCCTCCTTCACCATTTTCTTCACCCTTCTGATGGCTTCCGATGAGCCGTTCTCCGGCATATTACCCGGCTGGGTGGACCGCCGAGCCCTCCGGATACGGGTGAGGCCGCTTGGTGCTTCACCAACCTCGCTTGGCCCGACGGAGCGATTGCCGCTAAGCGGTAGCGTGGTTCAACAACTCGCTGCTCTAGTTCAGCTTGATGAGGAGTGGCGAGTTGCTCCACGCCGGCACGGCGGCGAGCATGCCGGTACGGGCGCCGTCGCTGCCGCGTCGTACCGCGCCACCAGTGTCTGCGGTGGCCGCACCTCCGTGTCGTAGGCGTGCCTCCGTTACTGTGGCGGCGCCATGCGGCAGAGGCAAGCTTGGTGCATGGAGAGCGACGAGTCGGTGGCAGCTTCTCCGTATCCGCCGCCATCATCGAGGAGAAGTAGAACACGGGAGGCCGCCACCACTTGGGACCCATGAAGGCCACCGCCGAGGCGACGACCGCGGATTCAGGTGGTTTCTTTGCTGTTTCGTCTCTTCCAAGGACCTTCGTCGACCCCGCAAGTGTCTGACGGACATGAGGAGGACAAAGGGATCCGTGGGCGGCCATTTAGAACTAAAATAAGTCTATATATATCCATTTCTAGGACAAGTATTTCCGGACGGAGGGAGTATTAATCATACAAGAGAGCCGGATTGGCACCTCTTAGTTCATGTAAATGTAATGAAATCCATCATGTTTATATGAAGATCCGGCTTTTTTATACGAAATCCTTCATGCTTATATGAAATCAGTCCATGTTTGCACGAATTTCATCTGGTTGGTTAGAGTTGTAAAAATGTATGCCGCTGACATTTGATGTCGTCCTCCGCAGAAGGAAGCGGGAGGAAATTTGCTGGCTGTCGTTGGAGATGCTCTTTATGTTGGAAATAATAGAGTGACATCCAATCCATTTGAGTTAATTGCCTGTATGATTGTCCCTCTATAAAAAGTTAATTGCATGTACAATGTACACGTGACTTGCGTGGTGGCTACTGACTTCGCATGAAGGTTAAAAGAAACAAGTCCATCCTTACTATTCTAAATACTTTGTGGGTTCCTTTCACTGAAAGAGCTTAAAGAAGTATATATTAAATAAGTAGAGTAATATATAATATAAAAATCTAAAGTTAAAAGACAGAATTCGAACTCATGTCATCGCGTTGCAAGCATCCGGCGCTAACCAGCCCAGCACATTTTTGTTGTAGACCATGCTGGAGATATATCTCCATATCTACTCTTATATATACTCCATTCGTTCCTAAATATTTGTCTTTTTCAGATTTCAAATGGACTACCACATACAGATGTGTATGTAGACATATTTTAGAGTGTAGATTCACTCATTTTGCTACGTATGTCTTTTCAGGAAGGGGTTAGATTTGTCCTTGATTTATTTATGAGGTATCCAGATGGCACTGCACCGCCAAGAAAAGAGGGTAACATCAAAATTATGGTAAGGTCCGGTCATAGTCACTTGTTGAAATCTCTAAAAAGACAAATACTCCCTCCGTCTGGAAATACTTGCCATCAAAATGGATAAAAGGAAATGTATCTAGACGTATTTTAGTTTTAGATACATCTATTTTTATCCATTTTGATGACAAGTATTTTCGGATGGAGAGAGTAGAAAGCAGAGTTGGTGATGATGGTGTGCGTGCCATCCTGCAATATAGGCCGCCGGATTTATATCTAACGGATAGGAAAGAAACTATGGCAATTTTGCAAAAATATACCCACACGCCGCTCACGTTCGCAAATAAGGCCTTCCCTCGTTCAGCCTTTTCTCTCACAAGATAAACTACTCATACAAATGCATCTTGATGTTCCGTACAGCATAAGGGCAGCTAGCTAATTTCTTTTAAAATAGTTGCTGCGATAATTGGGTTGAAGTGATATATTTTATATACTTGAATGATTTCAGATTCACTAGTAGTAACAAAGAAAAGGTTGCCTTGTTAATTAACAGAAAATAGGGTGAAAACTATCACATGAGGCCAGTAAAAACAAGGCACATTGGGTTCAGCGTCATCGTCACTACAGCTGTGCGCGCGCGAGAAGTCTACATATCGAGGGGGCTACCCAGCGAGGCACCGAGACACAATGTTTGAGAGAGAAACCAATTGATAGATTATGATTAGATCGAGTTGTCACCCTTCTGCTGTCATTGTTGGGGGGGGGGGAAGGAGAGAAAGACGTATCGAGAGTGTGCGCGGTAGGCACAGAGGCACAACTAGCGAGTGTGTGTGTGTGTGTGTGTTTGAAAGAGGAGTAGATAGATTATTATCAAGATCGATGTGCTACCCTACTCCTTCGGTGCCGGGTAGTGTGTGTGTATGTTTGAGAGAGAATCCAGTCGATAGATTAGTATCAAGATCGAGGTGTCACCCTACTCCTTCGGTGCCGGGTAGTGTGTGTGTGTATGTTTGAGAGAGAAGCCAGTCGATAGATTAGTATCAAGATCGAGGTGTCACCCTACTCCTTCGGTGTTGGGAAGTGTGGGTGTGTGTGTGGGGGGGGGCAGTGACACTCACATATCTCTACTCTTATAAAAAAACAGAGTTGGTGATGATGGTGTTCCTGCCATCCTACAATATAGGCCATCCGATTTATATCCTACGGATAGGAAGGAAAATATGGCAATTTTGCAAAAAGATACCCATACCCCTTTCCGCATTTACAAATAAGGCATTCCCTCATTCATCCTTTTCTCCTACAAGATAAACTTCTCATACAAATGCATCTTGATGTTCCGTGCAACGCATGGGCATCTTGCTAGTAGGGAGAAGGAGTTTGTGTGACACATATCTAGCTATATTAAGGGATAGGTAGATAGCATATGTGTGAGATACATTATTATACTTTGAGACATTAGTGGCTATGGGTGGGCAGAATTAAAGGGGTGGGCGTGTTAGACATAGAGAGTGTGTGTGTTTCTGTGTGAGAGACTTGTAGGACGGGGTAGAAAGACGAATTTAACCCTGACGGAGGGAGAGAAATACACATAGTGCGCGTGTGTGATTCCGATGCCCACAGGGAAATGAGATATGTATGCGTGTGAGAGAGATTGCACAATTCATTCACGTATCACTATCTAGCGATCGTGGTCGTGCATCGCTTGAACATAAGTTAATATCTACTTTCTATCGTGGCCAAAGGTACAATATCGATTCAACGCTATAAAGATTGGACACTCACATATCACATTTTTTCTATTTAAATAAACCTTTTCAGTTGTGCATGCCAAAGTTACAGTGATGTTTCTTCAAACAACCAATGTAGTTATCATGCACATGCACCATTGTTACTCTTGCATCCAAATTCATTAGTCTTGGATGATTTAAGTTTCTATTTTGAAGTAATATATGTAATATTCATATATGAATTCAACGGGTATGCAATTTATGAAATGGAGGCTATGTAATCATATGAGGTAACACTTTTAAGTAGCTAACTACAATATCCATTTCTTTTTGTGCGCCTCTACACTAACACGTCAATGCATTATGTTTAAAGTAAATAACCAATGGCACTAAATTATCTATTTACACGAGAAATACATAGGCTGGCGTTTGATCCCGTTTTTGAGGCAGCGCCACTACACCCATCTGATTGGCGCGCCGTGTGAACATCAAGTTATCGGCGCATCATCACGAGTTATTGTCTTTTTTTAGGGTGGACTTCACACGGTTATTAATCGACGTGTGCCCGTGTACACAGTCTAGCATGACCTTCCGCTAGCACGGTCCAAAATTAGTTGAAGCTGGATACGAACAATCCATGCTGGCGCAAAATCTCCGCCTCCTTCTAAAATTTCCGCCACCTTAGTCTTTAGCATGCGAAATCCCCCTTTTGTCCTTGGTGCACAGAGACCAACAGTTACAATACCGCCCTCATCTACATGATAGGTCGGGGCTGCTTTGGTAACTTCCGGTTCCCCCCACTACACGACACCTCCATTTCCTCTTCCCCTCCTGCAAAAACGACTAACTCCACAGCACCAAAGCATCTTACATCACGCTGTCCGTACTTCATCGCCCTTTCTCCCCTCCCCTCTCGAAACCCTAGACTGCTCATCCACCGGCGTACCATAGCCCATTCACTGCCAGCGGCGTCCACCTCGCCGGATCTGCTTGCGGCGCATCTACCCCTCCCACCTCCCCTAGAAACAAGTAGACTGCTCATCCACCACTGTACCACAGCCCATTCAGTGACGGCCTTGTCCATGGCGCCGGATCTGCTTCGCCGGTACTCTCGTCAACCGCCGCGCATCTGCAACGGCTCACTCGTACTCCCCACCGGAGACCTTCTTCCACACCCCCCGGAGCCACCCCACCGACGCTCCCATCGACAGCCTCTGATCCTCTTCGCCGACACCTTCCTCAACCCTACCGGAGCCGCTTCGCCAACACCTTACTCAACCCTACCAGAGCCGCTTCGCCGACACCATCGTCAACCCTATCGGAGTAGCTTCGCCTATACCATTCCCAACCCTACCGGGGCCGCTTTGCCAACTCACAAGTCCACGGCCTCAGATCCGCTTCCTCGCACCCTCATCCAACCTACCGGAGCAGCTTGTGACGCCCCGTCCACGGCCGCAGATCGACATCGTCGACACCACCTTTAACCCAACCACCTGAGAAGCTTCTGACGCCCCATCCACGGCTGCAGATCCGCATCGTTGACACCATCCTTAACCCAACCACCGGAGCAGCTTCTGACGCCCCGTCCACGGCCGCAGATCCGTGTCGTCGACACCATCCTTAACCCAACCGCCGGAGCAGCTTCACCTACACCCTCGTCCACGGACACAGATCCTCTTCGCCCACACCGTAGTCCACCCTATCGGAGTCGCTCCACAAATACCCTACTCGACGGTTCTAGATCTCCTTACCGGACACCGACAGCCAGTGTAGCGTCATCACCCTCGACGTTTCTAACCTGATTCCCACCGTCTGGAGAGATGCCAAGCACCCGCCACGGTCTAGGTACTTGTCACCTTTAAACCCGTCCGGCATCACACGCCGATGTACTTCAAATATACTAACGGTCATTTGTTACTGTTATGCGGTGGCAAAAACTACAAGGGCGATGTTTCTTACGGATCTAATGACTTGGCCGACCAAGATCTGGTGAGGCATTGCTATGATCTTGTAAGCGCGTCTCTCTCTCTTGTATTGTTCTGTGCCTGCCAGCATGCTTTGCTAGGATTTTCGACCAGTAATCCCTTTGTGTAGACAATGATTTCTACTACTGGCTGCTAAATTAGTTATGTAGATGTCATACATGATACTACCTCATACCTCCGTTCCTAAATATAAGTCTTTTAGAGATTTGTGACGCCCGGGTAATCAAGCTACAGTAACTCTCGAGTAATGATGCCACGTCACCTCGATTATTGTCGATAATCTCGCGTTAGTTCAGAACTGATTCAAATTAAAATTCAAATTCAAATCAAACGGTAAAAGTTTCCAAACTTTAAAACTAAAATGTTTGAGTTATGCCAAATAAAGCAAAGGTAATTTTGGTGAAGAGACCACACTTAATTTTTTTTGTTTAAATACTATAAAATGTATAAAACGCAGCGAGAACAATTATTTGAATGCTTTTAAATAATAAACAATTACAAACTAATTTATTTTAGGTGCCAAGTTGATTGTGGTGGTGGCATATTGGTTAACACTAATTTAGGTGCAACTAATGTATTTTATAAAACTAGTGTATTTAGAATGTAAAATTAAAACAGAAAAGAAAAAGAAATAAAAACAAAATCCAAAATAAATGAAATGGGGAGATAAATACCCCCTCCCCCTGGAGCCCTTGGCCCAATCGGGCCATGGCCCACCAGCCAACCACGCCTCGGCCTACTTAGGCCTCCCACCATCGAACCCTAACCCGTAACCCCACCGACACCTCCCAACCCCACGATCCCCACTCCTCTGTTTCCCTCGATCCGGATCAGGCAGCTGCGCCCAACCCGTCGACCAACCCCGCCGCCCGGCGCCGTTCGTCCGCGCCACCGGAGCATAACCTCGCATGGCGCCTCCTCCTCGCCGGCCTGCCTCCTCGCCTCCTCATCTCTCTCCTCGGGAGCGCCGTCCCGTCCGCCTCCTCGCCTCAGCAGCTGCGGTGCAGCGCGCGTCGCCGATGCTACCTCGCCAGACGACCACGACCCGTCGCCGCTGCCCGGGCTTCTCCGCGGACCTCCCTCACGGACTGCCGCCGCCCGCCATATCTTCCTCGTCGGACCTCCCGAACTCCGTCGAGCACACCGCCCGTTCCCTACTCCCCTTGTGAGCACCGACCTCTCCTCTCTCCCCTCGCTCGCTCACCGCACCATGCCGCGCCGTCGCGCTCGCACGCCGGCGCCTCGCCGGCGCCAAGACGCGCCACGCTGCCACCCAGCCATGCCACGCCGCCACGTCCCGTGTCGTGCACAGACCGCGCGCCGTCGCCACACTAGGCTCCCCGCTCTGCTTCCAGGCCGGTCGCGCTGCGGCACTCGCTTCGCCGGGGCCGTGGCCTCCTTCCCGTGCGCGCCCACCGTGGCCGCCTCCCCCCGCTCTACTACGGCCTCGCTGCCCGCGCCCACAAACCCCGCTCCGGCTCTGCGCGCCATAGCCGCCCCTTTCCTTCCCGGTGGCTGCGGCCGCCAGCTGTAGTGGCCGTGACGCCTCGCCGTTCCCTGTTGGCTGGCGGCGCCCGTCGCCTGCGCCCGAACCCGATAGGCCCCTGTGTTTATGGCCGGGCCTGCCTCAAACGTTTTAAAAATACATTAAAAGAAATAATAATTAATTAATTAATTAATTAGTTAACTTAACTAATTACATTTAGATTAACCTAATCCTTTGGTTAGGACTAATTAACCTTGATTAGTTAATTGTTAATTGTCGATCAATGACATGCGGGACCCTCACGTCGGTTTGACCGGTCAACACCTCTGTTGACTGCTCATGTCATCTTGACATCATGCTAATCTTGATAATGCTAATTTCGAATTAATTTAGTAATAATAATTTAGAAAATGATTTAAAACTTTAAAATTAATATAAAATAATCCGTAACTTCGGATGAAAATACTTTGTACATGAAAGTTGCTCAGAACGGCGAGACGAATCCGGATACGCAGCCTGTTTGTCCGCCACACATCCCTAGCATAGCGAACACGCAACTTTCCCCCTCCGGATCACCTGTACGAAAACGCGAAACACCGGGGATACCTTCCCGGATGTTTCCCCCTTTCGCCGGTATCACCTACTACCGCGTTAGGGCACACCGAACATCGCGTATTGTCTTGTTACACTTTGTGATGCTTTGATTGCTCTGTTATTTATTGTGTTCCCCCTCCGTTACTTCTTTCCGGTAGACTCTGAGACCGGTGCCGATGTCCGTGTGTTCGACTACACCGAAGATGACCCCTCCTTGCCAGAGAAACCAGGCAAGCCCCCCCCTTGATCACCAGATATCGCCTATTCTTCTCTATACTGCTTGCATTAGAGTAGTGTAGCATGTTATTGTTCGGTTACTCCTATTACATTGCATAGCTTTGTCATTGTTGCTACGGTCATTGATACCTTACCGCAATCCTAAATGCTTAGTATAGGATGCTAGTTTATCATCATTGGCCCTACATTCTTGTTAGTGCGCCTTGCTATACTATCGGGCCGTGATCACTTGGGAGGTGATCACGGGTATATACTATACATACATACATACTATCTGAGATGGTGACTAAAGTCGGGTCCGCTCGAAGAGTACCCATGAGTGATTCCTTGATTGGGGCTGAAAGGACCTTTGTCCCAACGGCCCTCTGTGTGGATCTTTGTGGCGAACAACAGCGAGTTGAGACCACCTAGGCGAGAGGTGGGCTGGCCTGGTCGGCGTCATGATTGCTTCTTAATAACACGCTTAACGAGATCTTGGTATTTGATCCGAGTCGGCCATTTGGTCTATACGCACTAACCATCTATGTGGGAGTAGTTATGGGTATCCCGACGCCGTGGTATCACCGAAGCCTTCGTGGACGTCGGCCGCCGAGTGGCGCGCGGATTGGATTGGAACGCCACTAGGCTAGGTCTGCTTCGGCAGCGACATAGCGTGCAGGTGTGCTCGAGGCGATGGGCCCGGACCCTGCGGCGCTTAGGTTTAGACCGGCGTCTTGACCTCTCTGTTGTGCCTAGGTGGGGCTGCGGCGTGTTGATGTTCAGCGGCGGGCATGACCCGAAAAGTGTGTCGGCCAAATGGGATCGGCGTGTTGGGTTATGTGGTGCACCCCTGCAGGGAAGTTTATCTATTCGAATAGCCGTGTCCCTCGGTAAAAGGATGACCCGGAGTTGTACCTTGACCTTATGACAAATAGAACCGAATACTTAATAAAACACACCCTTCCAAGTGCCAGATACAACCCGGTGATCGATCTCTAACAGGGCGACGAGGAGAGGATCGCCGGGTAGGATTATGCTATGCGATGCTACTGGAGATTCTACTTGGAGATACTACTTGGCGATGCTATTTGGAGGACTTGATCTACTCTCTTCTACATCTTTGCAAGGCGGAGGCTGCGAGCGTAGTCTTGACGTGATTAGCTATCCCCTCTTATTACGGCATTCGCAGTCCGGTCCACCGATATGGCCTCCTTACACATATACCCATGCATATGTAGTGTAGCTCCTTGCTTGCAGTACTTTGGATGAGTACTCACGGTTGCTTTCTCCCCATTTTCCCCATTTCCTTTCTTTACGGTTGTCGCAACCAGATCTTTGGAAACCAGAGCGACGCCACCGTCGGCGGCGACTACTACACTGGAGGTGCCTACTACTACATGCAGCCCGCCGGCGACGACCGGGAGTAGTTTAGGAGGATCCTGCGGGGAGGCTGCGCCTCGTTCGATCTGTATCGGTTTATGCTAGCCATCTTATGGCAACTTGTTTAACTTATGTGCGTACTCGGATGTTGTTGCTTCCACGACTCGTCTATGATCGAGCACTTGTATTCGAGCCCTCGAGGCCCCCGGCTTGTATTATGATGCTTGTATGACTTATTTATGTTTCTAGAGTTGTCTTGTGATATCTTCCGTGAGTCCACGATCTTGATCGCACACGTTTGCGTGCATGATTAGTGTACGATTGAATCGGGGCGTCACAAGTTAATATCGAGCCATTGCTCAGAGGAATCCCCTTTCCAACTCCTTGGCGAAGTCAAGTCTAGACATTGCAAAACTTTTACTAACATGGCTATGCGCCCATGGGCCCACGCCGCCATTTGGGTGGTATTAGGATCTTTTACTTCTCGACCTATACTCTAGGACTCGAACTCTCTTCTATTGGGTTAAATGAATTTTGCTAAATCTAACATTAGGATCTCGTTATCACTTTCACCGGAGAGCCCTTATTATCGATGGTGAATCTGCTTTGCACTGAAGACCACTGAAGTTACTCTCTGCTGTTAACTCGAGAACTTGTGTTCATCGCGTTTGCAATTCCCCTTCCACCGTAAACCCTTATGGATAACTACTTGCAGTTTTTATTCTTACCTTCATCCCTAGTTGGTCTTGTTATTACAAGATACCTTGAAAAACTCGTCGTTGTTTTGATAATCCTTTGAGCTTACTACCTTGCTGTTCTTTGTCACCTGAATACCCATACGGTTAATTCTCGCACTTATCAAGTATCCGCTCATCCCCCAGTTGTTCATATGTTACACAAAAGTCTACCATTCGATATTCTGAAAATCCTCAGCAACCTATTGCTCTGGAATTTCTTGTTTGCTTTCATTATGATTAATCCCATAAGTGAAGTAATCATATTGGCATCCTTTGTCACCATCATTTTTGAGTCCGTTGATTCAATGCATTGTGAATGTTCACAATCATCAGTCGAGTCCTAGGATTATCTTTCCGGCTCAGGCATCATTTTGGACATGAGCTGGTTCTCGACCAAACTATTTGTCGTCGATTGTGCCTCTGGTATATTCAATTGATCCATCCTTGATCAGAACGTCTGCTTCTGATCCTTTGTTTTGGAAATCATAATTCCTTTGCATTTATGCTTTGAATTATTCAGATGATTCCATAACCTGTTGCATTTGCATTCCTTCCTCTTCTGGTTGAGTACCGATACTCACATGAGATCCTTTGTGGACCATCAAGTCCTTTGTCGGATTGATATCCGACAGTGTCCTTCACATTTGATCACTTTGTGAGTTCTTCCCCTGATACATAATGCCCTTGTTAAGTTGTATCCTCTACTTGGCCAACCATGCTCTGCTTTCGGGCTTGTGTTATTTACTCTCGGCGGTGGTATATGTTTCTAAGAAGCCCTATGGGTTGAACATATGCCTTCGCTAAACCATGTGAACCCGAAAGTTTTCACGAGTCATACTCTTACGGTGCTTTGCCGAAATTTTCTTTTCAACACCGCAACTTCATCGAGCGAGAAGTGAATGAAAGGTTATGCATTGGAGAAGTGGAGTCGACCTTGAACCTTGCGTTCATGCCCATGGACACGATGTAGATCGTATCATTAAAGCTTCTCTTCAATGAAATATTCCTTGGTATAAGTTTATCTTATATCGGGATCCGGCATTTTGCAATTATGGTTCGACCATGTTCTCCTTTAAATACCATTTTCGATGCAAGTGTAAGCACTTGTCTTCTGTGGACCAATACCCTGGTACAACCTCTACTTTGATCTGTCGTCGAATATTACCCCCTGCTATCTCGAGATTATCTTGGAACTGCGTAACTTCTTATGAGTTCTCCATCAAGTACTACATCCTCACTGATTCCAATTTTTCACGGGCTTTGAGTTATTAAACAGTCAAAGACACCGATAATTGAACCGAGTCCACACTACGGTTCAACGACTTTTAGTAATCTTCTTTACTTACGAGTCTGTACCCGATCACGCCATTCCTAGCCTGATTGGCTATATTATTGTGCTAATTTTTAACTGTGCTACCGGGTCCTTCTCGGAGCACAAATTTCGACGGTGAGCTAATCTTACAATCCATCTTCCTCGTCATATCGTTTGTCCTTGAGCAGCAAGCTTGATTTCGAGTTTGTGTCGTACCCATGGTCCCAATGACTTTTGGCTTCATCATTTCCGTTGACTTGATGTCATCACCGATCAGTTACATCTTCTCGAAACCTCTCGACAAATGTGTCATGATCATCATCAACATTCTGAGGTCTTCCAAGATATCTATCGAATTCTTGATGAGAAGTAGCATCCTTTGCCCTCGATGGTTTGGGTTATCATCCACAACATTATTGCATTCCCTCCAACACAAAAATTGTTCCTGTTTTGTGTTGTACCTTGAGTTCCTTGTTGTCCAACTTATGTTCTGATTCTACCGCGGAGTATTACCATCTTTGATATCAAGAATGTTGTGAGGATTGCTCCACCTCTTAAGAATTATTGGTATAGTGATAGTTCTCATCATCACCATTCTTTCTTGGTCCTCGCGTTGATTCGAACCGGGGTACCAACAAGTGAACGGTGCTGTTTGGATTCTGCCTTTCTAGCAACCCTATTGCTTTGAAGTTAATGGTCGGCCATTCATTCTTAGACTATTGATTATTGAATCACTATTCTGACATTGGTCGTGCAGCCCAACCCATATTTCGGGCGCACCTTTCTACCAATGTTTAACTGTGTATGTTTTCCTCCAGCATACCTCATTATATCATTTGATCTGACAAATGTTATCTCCTTGTTCACATAGTGGTGGAAATCCATCCTTTTTGGAAATGTCAATGGATTGTCATTTGAGTCAATCAGCCACCTCCTCACCTCTCCTTGATTAAATGATGAGCTTGTGTGTCGGAACTCGCTCCATAGCTCATTTCCCGAGAAACTTACATTGTCATCTCGTAAATTGTGTTGCACCTTTTCTTCTGAGTTATCCTGACACCAATTGGATCTGAACCTTGGTCAGATATGATGGTTGGAACATATTTCCAAGAATTATAACATTGGTCTTTATATGACCCGGTAAGGTGGGGTCATACCTAGCCCACCAGGCCGGAGACCCTATTGTTATAGTTCCCTTTTGCTATGTTATCCATTCTTCCATGAGGAAACAGTAAGACTTATTCTACAAGTTGTTCCTGATGAATCGTTCATGTATCAAAAGTACGACATGTGCTTGAAGACCATGTCCATGCTATCTCGAAGCTTGTCTGTGGTACTCCGATCTTCAATAAAAACATTTGGAGCATAATGCTAATTTTTGTTATCAATTATTCAAACACCGTTGTATGGATAATGTCTTGAAATTTCTCTCCCCTTACCTAAAGGGTTTTCTAAATTATATCCTGACATGGATATTATGCTCTGCTTGTCCTTGGGAAGGATATATCCCTGAAATGTGTGTTTAAACACATTTTCTTTTCCATTGTTCTGTTTAATCTCATGATCACCTTTTCCTTTCCATTGTTTCGTTTAACCTTACTGGTGATCTATATGATCTAAGCAGTAATATTCTCCTGCTTATGTAAACACCTATGTGTACAATTCTGTCAGAAAGACCCTGTTACTTTTGTTGATGACATCTCGGTAACCGCCGATGGACGAGAACTTTGCCTATTGGTCCGCCTCGTTCAACGAGCAAGAAAATGGTTCTCTTCGTCCCTCGCCCTTGGTACCGACATTGTTTATAATGAGGCGACGAGCCATGCTTTGACATGTCTTTTTTTATGCGATCGTGCAAGACGTCAACGCCCTTCCTACCTTTAACCCACATGGTGGGCCCATAACCCACAGTTCCATAGGATCGAAACCTGACTCTCCTGTACACCCTGTTGTCAAAGATATTCCTCACGCTTGACTTTGTATGTAATTCACGAGCCACCTTTAGTTCTGCTATCAGACACAATACTTATCCCCATTGCTTTGAACCCCTTTCACGCCCTATTTCAGACATCAAACGATTGTCTGCCCGCTTGAAACTTCACATGATACCTCCTTACCTTGCTCTCGATATTTTCTTAAGTTTAAATTTGAGAGTTACTTCCGCCATCTTCGTCGATGTTATCGACCAGATAGTCAACCTTGTAGAGGTCCGTACTCCCGGAATGCCCACCCTTTATCCTTTCTGTAAGTACGATGAAGATCTCGAAGAAAGGAAGACAACTTCAGCATGATGACCCGAAGCAGAGAAATGAAGACCTCAATGTAATGGATCGACCTCTTCGAGAAGAACAACCAACACCGAGAAGACTCGTTAGAATTTCGTAACCAGACCTTTCCCCCTAGACCCCCTCTTAAATCTCGGGACGAGATTTCTTGTAGTGGAGGAGAATTATGACGCCCGGGTAATCAAGCTACAGTAACTCTCGAGTAATGATGCCACGTCACCTCGATTATTGTCGATAATCTCGCGTTAGTTCAGATTTGATTCAAATTAAAATTCAAATTCAAATCAAACGGTAAAAGTTTCCAAACTTTAAAACTAAAATGTTTGAGTTATACCAAATAAAGCAAAGGTAATTTTGGTGAAGAGACCACACTTAATTTTTTTTGTTTAAATACTATAAAATGTATAAAACGCAGCGAGAACAATTATTTGAATGCTTTTAAATAATAAACAATTACAAACTAATTTATTTTAGGTGCCAAGTTGATTGTGGTGGTGGCATATTGGTTAACACTAATTTAGGTGCAACTAATGTATTTTATAAAACTAGTGTATTTAAAATGTAAAATTAAAACAGAAAAGAAAAAGAAATAAAAACAAAATCCAAAAATAAATGAAATGGGGGGAGATAAATACCCCCTCCCCCCACTGGACCCCTTGGCCCAACTGGGCCATGGCCCAGCCAGGCCGGCCCACGCCTCTGGCCTACTTAGGCCTCCCCACCACCAAACCCTAACCCGTAACCCCACCGACACCTCCCAACCCCCACGATCCCCACTCCCTCTGTTTCCCCTCGATCCAGATCGGGGCAACTGCGCCCCGACCCCGTCGAC
This sequence comes from Aegilops speltoides, assembly GCA_021437245.1. Lineage (NCBI taxonomy): Eukaryota > Viridiplantae > Streptophyta > Magnoliopsida > Poales > Poaceae > Aegilops > Aegilops speltoides. The sequence goes on along the minus strand of CM038147.1, from coordinate 460,829,272 downwards.
CAACCCCGCCGCCCGACGTCGTTCGTCGCCACCCGGAGCATAACCTCGCCGACGCCTCCTCCTCGCCGACCTGCCTCCTCACCTCCTCATCTCTCTCCTCGACGGAGCGCCGTCCCCGTCCGCCTCCTCGCCTCAACGCTGCGGTGCCGACGCCGTCGCCGGTGCTACCTCGCCAGACGACCCCGACGCCGCCGCCCGGAGCTTCTCCGCCGGACCTCTCTCACCGGACTGCCGCCACCTCGCCATATCTTCCTCGTCGGACCTCCCCGAACTCCGTCGAGCACACTGCCCCGTTCCCTACTCCCCCTTGTGAGCCCCGACCTCTCCTCTCTCCCCTCGCTCGCTCACGCGCCATGCCGCGCCGTCGCGCTCCGGCACGCGGCGCCTCGCCGGCGCCAAGACGCGCCATGCGCTGCCACAACCATGCCCCGCCCCCACGCCCGTCGCGTCGTGCTCGACGCGCGCTGTCGCCACACTAGGCTCCCCGCCTGCTTCGAGCCGGTCGCGCTGCAGACTCGCTTCGCCGGGGCCGTGGCCTCCTCCCGTCTTGCGCCCACCATGGCCGCCTCCCCGCTCTCTGCGGCCTCGCCCCGCGCCCCACAAACCCCGCTCTGCTCTGCGCGCCATGGCCGCCCCTTTCCTTCCCGGCGTGCAGCCGCTTGGCTGTAGTGGCCTGGCGATGCCTCGCGTTCCCCGTTGCCACTGGCGGCGCCCATTAATTTGGCGCCCGCCGCTGCCTTGAACCCGATAGGCCCCCTGTGCCTATGACGCGCGGGGCCCGCCCTTGAAACATTTTAAAAAATACATTAAAAGAAATAATAATTAATTAATTAATTAATTAGTTAACTTAACTAATTCTGTTTAGATTAACCTAATCACTGGTTAGGACTAATTAACCTTGATTAGTTAATTGTTAATTAATCAGTCAATGACATGCGGGACCCTCACGTCAGTTTGACCAGTCAACACCTCTGTTGACTGCTCATATCATGCTGACATCATGCTAATGCAGTAATGCTAATTTCGAATTAATTTAGTAACAATAATTTAGAAAATGATTTAAAACTTTTAAAATTAATATAAAATAATCCGTAACTCGGATGAAAATACTTTGTACATGAAAGTTGCTCAGAACGGCGAGACGAATCCGGATAAGCAGCCTGTTTGTCCGCCACACATCCCTAGCATAGCGAACACGCAACTTTCCCCCTCCGGATCACCTGTACGAAACACGAAACACCGGGGATACCTTCCCGGATGTTTCCCCCTTTCGCCGGTATCACCTACTACCGCGTTAGGGCACATCGAACACCGCGTATTGTCTTGTTACACTTTGTGATGCTTTGATTGCTCTGTTATTTATTGTGTTCCCCCTCCGTTACTTCTTTCCGGTAGACTCTGAGACCGGTGCCGATGTCCGTGTGTTCGACTACACGAAGATGACCCCTCCTTCTTGCCGGAGAAACCAGCAAGCCCCCCTTGATCACCGGATATCGCCTATTCTTCTCTATCTGCTTGCATTAGAGTAGTGTAGCATGTTATTGTTCGGTTACTCCTATTACATTGTATAGCCTTTGTCATTGTTGCTACTGATCATTGATACCTTACCGCAATCCTAAATGCTTAGTATAGGATGCTAGTTTATCATCATTGGCCCTACATTCTTGTCGACCGCCTTGCTATACTATGGGGCCGTGATCACTTGGGAGGTGATCACGGTATATACTATACTATACATACATACTATACAGATGGTGACTAAAGTCGGGTCCGCTCGAAGAGTACCATGAGTGATTCCGCAGTTGGGGCTGAAAGGACCTTTGTCCCAACGACCCTCTGTGTGGATCTTTGTGGCGGAGCAACAGGCAGGTTGAGACCACCTAGGCGAGAGGTGGGCTGGCCTGGTCGGCGTCATGGCTGCTTCATAATAACACGCTTAACGAGATCTTGGTATTTGATCCGAGTCGGCCATTTGGTCTATACGCACTAACCATCTACGTGGGAGTAGTTATGGGTATCCCGGCGTCGTGGTATCGGCGAAGCCGTCGTGACGTCGCCGCCCGAGTGGCGCGCCGGATTGGGCTGAACGCCACTAGGCTAGGTCTGCTTCGGCACGCGACGCATAGCGTCTTGAGTGTGTTTCAGGCGATGGGCCCGGACCCTGCGCCCTTAGGTTTAGGCGGCGTCTTGACCTCTCTGTTGTGCCTAGGTGGGGCTACGACGTGTTGATCTTCGCGGCGGGCATGACCGTAAAAGTATGTCGGCCAAATGGGATCGGCGTGTTGGGTTATGTGGTGCACCCTGCGGAAGTTTATCTATTGAATAGCCGTGTCCCTCGGTAAAGGGCGACCGGAGTTGTACCTTGACCTTATGACAACTAGAACCGGATACTTAATAAAACACACCCTTCCAAGTGCGGATACAACCCGGTGATCGCTCTCTAACAGGGCGACGAGGAGAGGATCGCCGGGTAGGATTATGCTATGCGATGCTATTGGAGATGCTACTTGGAGATACTACTTGGCGATGCTATTTGGAGGACTTCAGTCTACTCTCTTCTACATCTTTGCAAGGCGGAGGCTGCCGAGCGTAGTCTTGACAGGATTAGCTATCCCCTCTTATTACGGCATTCTGCGATTCGGTCCATCGATATGGCCTCCTTACACATATACCCATGCATATGTAGTGTAGCTCCTTGCTTGCAGTACTTTGGATGAGTACTCACGGTTGCTTTCTCCCCTTTTCCCCATTTCCTTTCTTTACGGTTGTCGCAACCAGATCTTTGGAGCCCAGAGCAGGCGCCACCGTCGGCAGCGACTACTACTGGAGGTGCCTACTACTACATGCAGCCCACTGACAACGACCAGGAGTAGTTTAGGAGGATCCCAGGCAGGAGGCCTGCGCCTCGTTCGATCTGTACCCCAGTTTATGCTAGCCATCTTATGGCAACTTGTTTAACTTATGTCTGTACTCAGATATTGTTGCTTCCGCTGACTCGTCTATGATCGAGCACTTGTATTCGAGCCCTCGAGGCCCCTGGCTTGTATTATGATGCTTGTATGACTTATTTATGTTTTTAGAGTTGTGTTGTGATATCTTCCCGTGAGTCCCTGATCTTGATCATACACGTTTGCATGCATGATTAGTGTACGATTGAATCGGGGGCGTCACAAGATTCCACTATAGGCTACATACGGAGCAAAATGAGTGAATCTACACTCGAAAATGCATCTATATACATCTGTATGTGGTCCATACTGGAATCTCTACAAAGACATATATGTAGGAACAGGGGTAGTACATTACACAAAATCGTAGGTGGCATGTAGGAATTACAGGGCACTACATTAGGCTCCCTTAGAGTGCCTGCTAGTCCAGCATACAGAGTCATGGCTAGTTTATTGTACACACACAATCGTTAATTGGTGATTTAAAAATGCGCAAGGGATATGCAATGTAGTATCATGTAGAGATGTCTGAAATTAGGCGTGTCAACTTGCAGATAGGGTGACACAATGAAAAAGTACAAGATGTATGTGGCAATTTCATGGAACATCGCAAAAAAAAGGAGAGGCAGCGGTGAGCCTATACAGTGTGCTATGGTACGTCACTCCTCCATTGCAATCATCGTGACATGTTATTTGTATGCCAGTTCTATTAGCCAAGTTTCTTAGGGACAGTTATTACGAGTTATCCTAAGAAAATAAGCACCTGTGAATATAAGCTCCATGTAATACGCCAACCAGTTCTTTTCATTGCGTTTTCAGCTTATCTTTGGTATGATCAGTGGAAAGTCTAGATTGCATTATATATTTTTCATTTTGGTACCCATATGGAAATCCCAGTGCAGTAACTAATATGATAGGAAAATAGACCATCACTATTTGCTCAAAATGCAAATACAAAGATACCATCTACTTGGCACAATCTACTTTGGTCAATGTTTTCCATAGAGATCCCATTGCCTAATTTAAACAAAGAACGCATGACCCACATTTAAATGAAGAACAATTATTTATTGAAATTCGATGGTCCAAGTGGCTGGGTATTATCATATAGCAGCACCACCTAAAAGCATCATATAGCAGCAGCAACAACTCATAGCAACTCATCATACAACAACAACAGTCTAAAATTCATCATACACCAGTAGCAGCTCATAGCAATTCATCATATAGCAGCAACAGGAGCAGCTCATAGCAGTTCATCATATAGCAGTAGCAGGAGCAGCTCATAGCAATGCATCATATAGCAGCAGCAGAAGCAGCTCATAGCAATTCATCGTATAGTGGATCAGAATGAAAATTTGGCAAAAAATCAGAGGAGATCCTCACCTTGTTGGATGAGCTCATCCTTCAACAACATCTCAAGGCCATGGTCTGGGAGGAGGGGAGGGGGAACAAGGTGCCTTCTGCCGCAGTGTGGCATCAGTCATAGTTGTGCAGCGCCCGCCGGAGTAGTGCGTTGGACGAACCACAGTGGAGTAGCTGCTGGAGACCATGAGAATGAGGGGCGGCGCTAGAGGGAGGAGCAGCCAGGGAGATTTGCCCCTACCCGCTGGCCATGTAGCCTAGCTGGACATAGCATCATCGAGGACCGGGCCAGATGGGACCTGTGGCGATGGCTCGCTGGAGGAACCCTAGTGCTGCAGGCAGGGGATCGAGGTAGAGGGAAAGGGGAGAGGAGATGCAAGCGGGCAGGGCAATGAATGCTTGCGTGTTTGTTTTTACTTGAGGGTCAGGTATGACACGGGGGTCAGCAATTGCATTTTGAGTGTAATATAGGCAGACAAGAGAGTCATTTCACTATTCCCCTTCCCTTCAATTTTTAGTGAGGTTCTACCCGAAACACCCCCCTCCAAAGCGAAATTAGTTAAGCCCAGGCCCATAACTCAAAAATGACTTCTTTACATCTTTTATGGCTTATTTTGACAATATGCCCTAAAAAGGCGGAATCGAACTGGCCCTTAACTTGCAATTCAATTGTGCGTGCAATGATGAATCACTCCTGCCTGCTATCTGTACATTTAGGCATCATCATACATGGCATAACCTAATACATGTGCATTCCATTGTAGAATCTGGAATATGCAATGTTTATGTTAGTTCATACGTTGCACATGATGTTTAAATGCCCCTTAAATCTGGTCAGTCAAGTGATGGTCTTTAGGCCTCCTTCTTTGCTTCTTTTCTTGATATGTAAGATTTGCTCACACATCTGTTCAATTGCTTGTTTGCATCAGCCAGCCATACTAGGACTGTTTGCTTTGATTACTTGCTGTGCTTGACCTAACACTCTAACAGAGCTTGTCAATGATTTAAACACTAAGGGCTGCTGTAGTGGGGCCTTGTCTAACTCATAGGTGGCATAAAGGTTTGGCTGTACACTATAGTAGGCTCTCCAAGAGTACCTGGAGATCCAGTTCGAAGGTATGCCTAGTCTTTACATAGTGCAGACATAGTAAATGCTCATTTCATTGTGTGCAAGTGCAAGAGATGCGGCACATTTCATTATGTGGTGTTGTTTTGTTATAATCTCATCCTTTTGTGTTCACAGACGGGAAAGTATGCATATTTATCTTCCAAGGAGACGAGTAACTAGTTTGTGTCACCTTGCAGAGGGGGTACAATGAAGATAAGATTGAGGATTTCCAAGTACAAGATGTTAGGAAGGAGCCTTGCAAGAGAACTAGGAGCTGCGCTGAGCCTCTTCAACCTGCTAAGGTAAGTCACTGTATGCAACTCAAAAGATTAATTCCTTGTTTGTTTCAGGCATAGTTAATTTTCTCTTTTCAGTTGCTTTATTTGTCCTCACTTAATGAGATGCCCAAATAATTATGCCTGATGTTTGGTACTTGTATCACTATTAGTTGACATAATTAAAGGACTTACCATTTAATTACTCTGCCGAAGTGTGCCTGAAGCATTGAAGTCTATTAACCAACTATTATTGCATGAGGCTCACAATCTAGTTTATACTACGCTAATAATTGCATAGTTTTGCCTGCTGTAGTATGTTTGTATGAAACCCTCTGCTGTTCATTATGCTCCCTAAGACTTTAATTGAGGTACAAAATGGCCAACTGCTTGCTCAATTATACGCAACATGCTGTCTAAATGTGAAACTTGTCTGTGTTTTCGATTGGGCCCCAACATCATGCTCCTCTGGTGAGCTAAGAGGGATTTCTGTATGCAGGCTGCACAGACTATCTTTTTTATAATTTTTAAAATATCACCTGCTTATGCTTCATGACGTGTAACATTTTTTTGTGAAAGTGATGTGTAACATTATTGTTAGTCCTGTTTTGCCATCTAGTACAAAATAGTGTCTTGTTCGCTTCACTGTTGTAACTATATTTTTGCCCTAGTCATGTGTACTTACAGAAACATTTCAGGATGAAGTGACATCAACACAAAAATCTGCGAGCAGTGCGGCATGGCCGTTACCGAATGATTATGGATTGGAATTGGAATGTGCTGATGTTCTCGAGCATCAACTAGAGGTGGCAAGACAACGCGTACATGATTGTCAACGTATAATCAACAAGTCGAGACTGGACATGCAGGTATTAGATGTAGGAGTCAAAAAATGAAACAAGACACCGAGGTAACCATGAAGGAATTGGAGATTTTGCAGACTGAAATTTGTGCTATCTGAATCCGGCCAATCCTATCTTCTGAAGAGATTATAGTTCAAATGGAGTTAAGTTGATGTGCGTCCATGATGTATGAGCTGTATTTGCCAAAGTGTATGTAATTTGCTGTTTGTGTATGCTTTATTATCACTGTGCGAACCATAATGCCCAAGTGGGTATAATCGGTGTAATTTCTTTATTGTATAGTGTAGGATTATTCTACCTTTCTATGCCTTGATCTACATTGTATAGTGTATGCTTTTTAGAGGTGATAGTATTGAGTATGATAATTCTTTGAATATGCTATATCGTTCAAGCGGGGCCAACTTCGCTGACCATGGCCCTTCACGGGCCGTCGGATCCATGGGCCTTCTCGTCTCGTAGGATCCATGGGCCTTTCGTCTCGTAGGATCCATGGGCCTTCGTCTCGCGGGATCTATGGGCCTTCTCGTCTCGCAGATCCATGGGCCTTCTCGTCACACACAGGATCCATGGGCCTTCTCGTCACGTAGGATCCATGGGCCGCCGACTCATTTATGGGTCTTATGCGGGCCTTTAATGGGCGTGAGGCGACCTATAATGGAAATCATATCTTTTATGGGATGACCATAACGGGCCGTTAATAGGCCGTATTTGGTGATGCTATGAAAATGGCCCAACAGACTAACGTACCACAAACGGGCCGACTGTAACGACGAGCTGAATTTGGCCCACAAGTAGAAAATGACAGTAACGGGCCGTAAGTAACCGACTGCTGCAAATGAGCCCAAGAATAAATGGGCCCTCACAAGGCCGAAAGTTAACTTCGGCTGGAAACGGACCAACGGAATAATGACCCGTTAATGGGTATAAAGTGTTACACTGTTCATTACGGGCCAGTTTCACCGCGGGCCGTTAATGGGTGTAAAGTAATACACTGTTCATTACAGGCTAGTTTCAGCACAGGCCGCTAATGGGCCAAGAGTTACAAAGGGCCTCATATGGGCCGAAAAACGTCATGGGCCATACATGGGCCAGAAGTGAAAACAGGCTGGAATCATATTGGATGGCCCGAATGACGCTACTGGGCCTAATTCGCATAGGGCGTAACGGGCCTTGGGTTAGCGGGCTGTAAATGGGCTATATGCTAACATGCCATTAATAGGCTTTCCATGGGCCGGCCCGCCAGGTTTTGACCAAGTCAAACGGGCCAGCCTTTTCACAAGAATGGGCCACTGTTGGGCCGTGCCACGTGTCGACGTATCATAGGCGCCTTTTGTCCAGTGAGTGGATGACATCTGTCCTAATGATGAGCCGACACGTGTTTCTTCTAGCCAATGATGATTTTACACGTGGAAAATCCCCATTGGTTGGGGCTATTAACGGGTTATCGGATCCAAAACCCGACCCGGTAGCATAACGGTGTTCCGTTATGGTGGATGCCACGTGTCGGTCACCCTTGACGAAAGCACTTCTGTGACGCGCGATTTATCGTCATGGAAGTGGACACTTCCGTGATGATAATTTTGGTAATGTCATGGAACACTTCTACGACAAAGAGGTATGACTATCTTGATTCTGTCATAAAATCATCATGGATGTACATGCATGACAAAAAACGCGACCTACTGTGACAAACACGTATCATCACGGAAGTGTATTTTTTGTAGTGTCTTCTTGCTCCAGCCGCCCAAACCAGCGCCGGTCGTGCCGCGTGCTCACGCCTCCGTGGCGGTTGTGATGCGCGGAGGCCTCACCGCCCTACTACTCCCACTGCTGGCGGGCCATCCTCTACTCACCCACACCCCTGTTATTCTGCGGCGACAGCAGCCTCACACCGCAGCCGAACCAGTGAACCCTCGTACTCCTCTTCGCGTGGGCATCCACTGCTGCGTCTTCCCCGGCTCTGAGTTGTCCCCTTCCTAGGCCTCGCCGTCGTCCACTGCCGTGGTGCTCTCAACGCGGCGTGGTCAACATGGTTAAGGAACGACTTCCATCGGACGTGGACTATACATGGAGAGGCTGACAGCTGGGTCCACGGCCGTAGCAAGGAAGTGCCTCCTTATTACGCGCAAAATAATGATTCCTCCACCTGACAGCGGGGACCCACCGGACGAGCCACCGTATTTCATGAAAAAACGTTTCCCCCTGACTGCTGGGACCCACCAGCTACATCTTCGCATGCAAGGAAGTGCGTCCGGGCAAAAAAAACGATTCGCCCCACTGACTGCTGGGACCCACCAGCTACATCTTCGCACGCAAGGAAGTGCGTCCGGGCAAAAAAATGATTCGCCCCTCTGACTGTTGGGACCCACCAGCTACATCTTCGCACGCAAAGGTAGTGCATCCGGGCAAAAAAACGATTCCCCCCTCTGACTGCTAGGACCCACCAGCCACATTTTCGGACGCAAGGAAGTTCCTGACAGTCGGGACCCACCTGGTCAAAGCGTATGTAGCGTTGTCATTCTAGTCGCGAACGTGTACGTACATACTGGTCATTGTAGAGGGACGCACGTGTCGTAGTAGAGGCGCGCACGTAGCATGTACACATACGTACAACAGCGAGGGTGCAAGAAAGAAAATACGGCCATGTACGTACATACGGGAAGGGTCTCGAACGCCTACTCACGCATACGTACGGCCAGGGCTCGTGTACATGGCTGGGTTGGAACGGAGAAACAGCGTCATCGTCGTGTTCATGGGGAGGCAACGGAATGTGTCGTGTTCATCAGGAGGCAATGGAATGCGTGGGAGCCAACCGGCTGGGTCGGAACGGAATGCGTGGTCATGTTCATTGGGAGGGCTTGGACGGAACAGGCGATGGAAATGTGGCCTGGCGTACCGCAGAACGGAGGAAACGACCTTGTGTTCGACCGGCCACGTTTGAAGCAGGATCTGTTCGCCGGGAGAGGTGCGGCGCGCCGCAAAAGCGGAGAAACGGACCTCCTACGGTCGAAGCACGGGGTCTGTTGATCGGGAGGGTGTGGCATACCGCAAAGCGGAGAAGCGGACCTCCTACGGTCTAAACGGGGGTCTGTTGATCGGGAGGGTGTGGCGTCTTGTAAAGCGGATGAAACGGACCTCCTACGGTCAAGCGGGGTCTGTTCGCCGGGAGGGTGTGGCGTCGCAAAGCGGACTCCACGGATAGTGTTCATCTCCAACGTCGACCTCCTCCAGCCTCCACGGGCTACCGTTGACCTCCTCCAGCCTCCACGGGCTCCTGTTCATCTAACCTCCACCGCGCGCTACTCCACCGGCTCCTGTTCAACCAGCCCTCCACGGGCACCCCTCCACCGTCTACTATTCATCCAGCCCTCCACACCACGGGGTCCTGTTCAACCACCCCTCCACGGGCACCCCTCCATTGTCTACTGTTCATCCAGCCCTCCACACCACGGGGTCCTGTTCATCAAGAGGCAATGCCACTGCTCACTATTCATCCAACCCCCCGCAACACTCATTGTTCATCCAATCGACCGGCTTCAGTTAGCAGCAGTAGCGAAGGAATCGCTCGATCGGGTTCAATTAATAGCCATCGATCGATCGCTCGGGTTCAGTAACGCGTAGCCTGCAGTGCAATTGCTTGGGTTCAGTTAGAGCCCAACTCCTCGCTTCGAGTTGATTAGAGCCAACTCCGACACACGCTGCAGCGCGTGTCGAGAGAAGCAGCGCATCGCTCGGCCCCCGACCTCCCACCGTAACCGGCAACTCCCCTAAATTTTCCTCCCCCTCGCTTCTACCATGGTTTTTCCCATCATGGACGGCCCAAAGAATGTCATGCAGCTGCATCTCCGGCCCGCCCAGGACGAAAAGCCCATTTTCTGTCATGATTTTTTGTCATAGAAGTAGGAGCCCACCACATCTATGATGATACCGGGTTTTGTCACAATTATCATCATAGAAGTGTCATATGTATGATAGAAAAAAATTTCGTTCGGCCCAAAATGTCATGGATGTGTCTTTTTTTGTAGTGACAGTTTCTGGTGGACTGGAATGAAGAAGGATATTGTAGAGTATGTAGCAGTTTGTGATGTATGTCAGAGAGTGAAGGCAGAGCATCAGAAGCCAGCAGGATTGCTACAGCCATTGCCGATACCCGAATGGAAGTGGGATAAGCTAGGCATGGATTTTATCACGGGATTGCCTAGGACTCGTTCAGGCTACGACTCGATATGGGTTGTAGTCGATTGTTTGACGAAAGTAGCTCATTTCATCCCAGTGAAGACCACTTACACTAGTGCTAAGTTGGCAAAGATATACATGACCAGGATCGTATGTCTGCATGGAGTTTCGAGGACCATTGTATCAGATAGAGGAACCCAATTTACCTCAAAGTTCTGGAATCAGTTGCACAAAACTTTGGGTACCAGGCTAGAGTTCAGTACAACCTTTCATCCCAGACAGATGGACAGACTAAGAGAGTCAATCAGATTCCGGAAGACATGTTGAGAGCTTGTGCGCTGGATTATGGATCTAGTTGGGACGACAATTTGCCATACGCAGAGTTCTCTTACAATAACAGTTATCAAGCCATCTTGAAGATGGCCCCTTTTGAAGTTTTGTACGGAAGGAGGTGCAGGACACCGTTGTTATGGGATGAAGTTGGAGACTGTCAGTTGTTTGGACCAGATTTGATTAAGGAGTCTGAAGAGAAGGTAAAGTTGATTTGCGATAGACTCAAGGTAGCCCAGTCCAGGTAGAAGAGCTATGCGGATTCTAAACGCAAGGAGACAGTTTACAAAGTCGGAGACAGAGTGTATCTTCGTGTGTACCCACTTCGAGGGGTTAAGCGTTTTGGAGTTAAGGGAAAGTTAGCGCCACGTTTTGTGGGACCATACAAAGTTTTGGAACGTATGGGAGAGGTTGCTTACAAGTTGGAATTGCCAGAAGGATTGTCAGGAGTTCATGATGTGTTCCACGTTTCCCAGTTGAGGAAATGCCACGCAGAGATGACCGATATTCCTCTGAGAGATACAGTGCCACTGGAAGCAATTCAGCCGGATAGCGATTTGACCTACGAGGAGAAACCAGTGAAGATTCTCGAGTTTGCCAGCCGAGTCACACGCAGCAAGGTTATCAAGGTCTGCAAAGTTTAGTGGGACCACCATACCGAGGATGAAGCCACCTGGGAACGAGAGGAAGACCTACAAAATGACGACCCGCACCTATTTTCTAGCCAACCCGAATCTCGAGGGCGAGATTCATCTTAAGGGGGGTAGGTTTGTAATATCCCAAATTTCCAATTTAAAATGTTATACATTAGATCATCTTTGCATATCATATTTTATTGCATTTTGGTTGATCCTAGAAATTCTACGCAATTCAAGGACCCACGGAGAGAGTTGGGGATTTCGTTATTTTCATAATTGAGTTTTCTCAAATTTTGAAAAGAGGATCATTTGATTTTAATTATTTTTCTCTTCGAATATTTCCAATATGAAAATAAAAGAGAGGGGATAAAATGACTTCTCCAAAATAAAGAAATAGTGGAGGAAAAATATTAAAATCAAATAAGAATTTTATTCGGAGTTTTAATTGCTATTTTATTTGAATTAGGAAAAAAATGCATTTTTCAGAATTTCATTAGAGGCCCAAATAAATGTTCACTTTGTCCGCTATATTTTTAGATGACGGAGAAAATTTATTTCGGGATTTTTGGAGTCTGTTTAGTATTTCTTTTATTTGTTTTTTTATGTGTTAGAATATATTTTAAAAAAAGTAACCGACCTACCGGGCCGTGTCTGCCCCGGACTCCTGGCCCGGTCGGCCTTAAAAGCCGGGAGGCCCGAGCCTCCAGCCCCCACCCAAAACCCTAGCCCCACTGCCCGATCCGCGCCGCCGTTGGCGAATCATGACCACCGGCGCGTCTTGCGCCGCCATCGCCATGACGCCGCGCCGTCTCGCCGCCGCCCGTCCGTCGCCTCATTGCCGTCGCCTTGCAGCTGCCGTGCCACCACCCGCCGCCGTTGTCGACCCCGCCGCCGGAGCTGCTCGCCGCCTTCACCACCAACCCCGCCGCCGACGAGGTAGCCGCCGCTGCCGCCACCGGTTTTCGTGGGAAAACCGACCGGTTTTATTTCCTAAACCCTAGATCCGGTTTTCTGTTAGATCGTTTTTATTTTTTCGGTTTAGTTAAATAGCGGACGTTCGTCCGTACGTTCGTTTTAACAAACGATGTTCACCCGTTAGCCGCAGACAGTGAACGTTCTTTCGTTAGCCTGTTTGTCAGTTTTCTTTTTCCAGGGGTTTTCCGCGATTATTTTCGATCGTGATTTCTGCCCTAATCTTCGTTTTAGTTTATCTTTTTGCTCATTTAACGGAATCAGGAAATTCAAGCGCCTAGTTCTTCTCGAAGCCTTATTTTTGTTTAATCAACTTGAACAAGATTTTGGTACTGTAAAATTTGACTTTAGTCCAGATTAGTAAACAGATCTTGTTTCTATCGCAGTTTGAGTTTCGTTGCTCCGTTTGATTTGATTCTTTTTGCAAACCGGAGTTCTTCAGTTGAAATTTCTGGTTAGATCTATTATTTGAGTTTTACCCATGTTTCTAGTTGAGTGCTTATGTATGTTATTGTTTGTTTGCAATAGAGTACTCGGAGTGCGAAGCGTGCTACTACGAGTCTCTAGGTTTTGCGGATCATCAGCAAGGCAAGTAACACTTTGATCATACCTCTTTACTACCCAGTTTTTATGCATTAGATCAACCCTCAAACATTGCATGGTTAGGATCTGATTAACATGTGGGTTTTGGGAAGTGGATGATGAGGTAGAACCTATTGTCTTTTATTATCAAACCTTTGGGAGTTACTTCTACGTTATGCTCAGGATTACTATGCTATGCTCGTAGACGTGGATTGGGTGAGTGTATTTCCATGACAGATGTGAGTATTGTTAATTAATGGTTAACTTAAGGTGGCTACTTAAATACACATCTGGGTGGATTGCTTGAGGCACCCTGGAGTACCCAGTGGTTGACAGGTCACCTGGAGAATCCAGTGTTTTTTTTGACCTTTGGAGAATCCAGTGTTGTCCTAGGATATCCCGGAGTACCCGTGTGATCATCCTACGGTCCACCACCTAGGCTCAAAGGGATCATAAGATTATTTATGCTAGAAACTTCCGTGTGCAGCCACAAGCCAATATGGGCTCTGGCATGGTTAAGTTGTGTGAAGCTCTTGAAGAGGTAGACTAGCAGATGTAGTGGGTTGCAGGTGGTACTGTCTACCTAGAGTAGAGAGTTAATGCTTCAGAAAGACTATGTCTCGAATCTCCGACCATGGATGTGTTCGAGTCTTGTGGGTAAAAGTGCGCAAACCTCTGCAGAGTGTACAAACTAATCATGGTTAGTCGTGTCCCCGGTTATGGACATCTTGAGTATCTGGTTCTTGGATTATCATGTTGATCTCATCACTCTAAATTAATTTGATTGGGGTTAATGATGATGTTTAGTTGGGATTGAGTTGGAGGAACCTTCTCAATGTTTAACAACCACCATGATAGTTAAATAAATTTTATTCCTTTGTTGTAGGAAAAATTGGCTTTATGCAAACCTGTAACCATAGAACTTTCCACCAGCCATGTATGCATGTAGTGATAGCATTTATTCTGTTCATTACCCTATGTGTTACATTGCCAGCATATTCCATGTGCTGACCCGTTTCGGGCTGCAACATTTCATGTTGCAGACTTTTCAGACGACGAGTAAGGTGCCATAGGTCGTTGTCTTTCACTCAGCTATGCCGTTGGAGTTGATGGATCACTTTATCTTCCAAGCCTTCCGCTGTTATCGTTTTTAGATGGCCTTAAGCCATATTATTGTAATAAGTTCTCTTTTGAGACATTCGATGTAACAAGTGTGTGATTGAAACTCTAATATAAATCCTCAAGTACTGTGCATGTCAGCATTACCGATCCAGGGATGACACTGATGCACAGAGACTAGACTGTTTGAGGTCTGGTCGCTACACTGGTTCAACACCTTCTTCGTGCATCCATCTTCGAAGCAACCAAAATTATGTCCGACGAATAATATACCTCGAACATCCGAGGAGCCCCAACTAAGCTTCCTGAGATGTGATGTCTACTATGCAACCTTCTTCTTGTAGACGTTGTTGGGCCTCCAAGTGCAGAGGTTTGTAGGACAGTAGCAAATTTCCCTCAAGTGGATGACCTAAGGATTATCAATCCATGGGAGGCATAGGATGAAGATGGTCTCTCTCAAACAACCCTGCAACAAAATAACAAAGAGTCTCTTGTGTCCCCAACACACCCAATACAATGGTAAATTGCATAGGTGCACTAGTTCGGCAAAGAGATGGTGATACAAGTGCAATATGGATGGTAGATATAGGTTTTTGTAATCTGAAAATATAAAAACAGCATGGTAATAAGTGGTAAAAGTGAGCGTAAACGGTATCGCAATGCTAGGAAACAAGGCCTAAGGTTCATACTTTCACTAGTGCAAGTTCTCTTAACAATAATAACATAACTGGATCATATAACTATCCCTCAACATGCAACAAAGAGTCACTCCAAAGTCACTAATAGTGGAGAACAAACGAAGAGATTATTGTAGGGTACGAAACCACCTCAAAGTTATCCTTTCTGATAGATCTATTCAAGAGTCCGTAGTAAAATAACACGAAGCTATTCTTTCCGTTCGATCTATCATAGAGTTCGTACTAGAATAACACCTTAAGACACAAATCAACCAAAACCCTAATGTCACCTAGATAGTCCAATGTCACCTCAAGTATCCGTGGGTATGATTATACGATATGCATCACGCAATCTCAGATTCATCTACTCAACCAACACAAAGAACTTCAAAGAGTGCCCCAAAGTTTCTACCGAAGAGTCAAGACGAAAATGTGTGCCAACCCCTATGCATAAGTTTACAAGGTCACTGAACCCACACGTAGATCACCAAAACATACATCAAGTAGATCACGTGATATCCCATTGTCACCACAGATAAGCACATGCAAGACATATATCAAGTGTTCTCAAATCCTTAAAGACTCAATCCGATAAGATAACTTCAAAGGGAAAACTCAATCCATTACAAGAGAGTAGAGGGGGAGAAACATCATAAGATCCAACTTTAATAGCAAAGCTCCCGATATATCAAGATCGTGCCAAATCAAGAACACGAGAGAGAGATCAAACACATAGCTACTGGTACATACCCTCAGCCCCGAAGGTGAACTACTCCCTCCTCATCATGGAGAGCGCCGGGATGATGAAGATGGCCACGGTGAGGATCCCCGTCTGCGCAGGTGGGAACAGGATCCCGATTGGTTTTTGGTGGCTACAGAGGCTTGCGGCGGCGGAACTCCCGATCTATGGTGCTCCTGGATGTTTTCGGGGTATATGAATATATATAGGCAAAAGAAGTCGGTCAGGGGAGCCATGAGGGGCCCACGAGGGTGGGGGCGCACCCAGGGGGTAGGGCGCGCCCTGGACCCTCGTGGCCACCTCGTTGCTTCCCTGACGTCTACTCCAAGTCTCCTGGATTGCGTTTGTTCCAAAAATAACTCTCCCGAAGGTTTCACTCCGTTTGGACTCCATTTGATATTCCTTTTCTGCGAAACACTGAAATAGGCAAAAAAATAGCAATTTGGGCTGGGCCTCCGGTTAATAGGTTAGTCCCAAAAGTAATATAAAAGTGTATAGTAAAGCCCATTAAACATCCAAAACAGATAATATAATAGCATGGAATAATCAAAAATTATAGATACGTTGGAGACGTATCAAGCATCCCCAAGCTTAATTCCTGCTCGTCCTTTAGGTAAATGATAAAAACAGAATTTTTGATGTAGAATGCTACCTAGCATAATTCTCAATGTAATCTTCTTTATTGTGGCATGAATGTTCAGATCCAAATGATTCAAAATAAAAGTTCATATTGACATAAAAATAGTAATACTTCAAGCATACTAACAAAGTAATCATGTCTTACCAAAATAACATAGCCAAAGAAAGCTTATCCCTACAAAATCATATAGTTAGGCCATGCTTCATTTTTGTCACACAAAATACTCCCATCATGCACAACCCCGGTTTCAGCCAAGCAATTGGTTCATACTTTTTAACGCGCTTAAGCTTTTTTCAACCCTCACGCAATACATGAGTGTAAGCCATGGATATAGCACTATGGGTGGAATAGAGTATGATGATGGAGGTTGTGTGGAGAAGACCAAAAAAGGAGAAAGTCTCACATTGACGCGGCTAATCAACGGGCTATGGAGATGTCCATCAATTGATGTCAATGCGAGGAGTAGGGATTGCCATGCAACGGATGCACTAGAGCTATAAATGTATGAAAGCTCAACAAAAGAAACTAAGTGGGTGTGCATCCAACTTGCTTGCTCACGAAGACCTAGGGCATTTTGAGGAAGCCCATCATTGGAATATACAAGCCAAGTTCTATAATGAAAAATTCCCACTAGTATATGAAAGTGACAACATAGGAGACTCTCTATCATGAAGATCATGGTGCTACTTTGAAGCAGATGTGTGGTAAAAGGATAGTAACATTGTCCCTTGTCTCTTTTTCTCTCATTTATTCCCTCTTTTTGCTTTCTCCCCCTTTTATTTTATTTTTTTATTTTGGTGGGCTTCTTTGGCCTCTTTTTTTATTTGGGCTTCTTTGGCCTCTTTTATTTTTCATAAAGTCCAGAGTCCCATCCCGACTTGTGGGGGAATCATAGTCTCCATCATCCTTTCCTCACTTGGGACAATGGTCTAATAATGAAGATCATCACACTTTTATTTATTTACAACTCAAGAATTACAACTCAATACTTAGAACAACATATGACTCTATGTGAATGCCTCCGGCGGTGTACCGGGATATGCAATGAATCAAGAGCGACATGTATGAAAGAATTATGAAGGTGGCTTTGCCACAAATACAATGTCAACTACATGATCATGCAAAAGCAATATGACAATGATGGAGCGTGTCATAATAAACGAAACGGTGGAAAGTTGCATGGCAATATATCTCGGAATGGCTATGGAAATGCCATAATAGGTAGGTATGGTGGCTGTTTTGAGGAAGATTTAAGGAGGTTTATGTGCGATAGAGCGTATCGTATCACGGGGTTTGGATGTACTGGCGAAGTTTGCACCAACTCTCAAGGTGAGAAAGGGAAATGCACGGTACCGTAGAGGCTAGCAATGATGGAAGGGTAAGAGTGCGTATAATCCATGGACTCACATTAGTCATAAAGAACTCATATACTTATTGCAAAAGTTTATTAGCCCTCGAAGCAAAGTACTACTACACATGCTCCTAGGGGAAGGGTTGGTAGGAGTTAACCATCGCGCGATCCCGACCTCCACTCATAAGGAAGGCAATCAAAGAACATCCCATGCTTCAAATTTGTCACACAACGTTCACCATATGTGCATGCTATGGGACTTGCCAACTTGAACACAAGTATTTCTCAATTTCATAATTACCCAACTAGCATGACTCTAACATTACCACCTTTATATCTCAAAACAATTATCAAGTATCAAATTTACCATAGTGTTTAATGCACTCCATATGAAAGTTTTTATTATATCCCTCTTGGTTGCCCATCATATTAGGACTAAATTCACAACCAAAGCCAATTACCATGATGTTCTAAACACTCTCAAAATAATAATAAGTGAAGCATGAGAGTTCATATATTTCTTCAAAATAAAACCACCGCCGTGCTCCAAAAAGATTTAAGTGAAACACTAGAGGAAACGAAAAACTCTCCGAAAGATATAAGTGAAGATCAATGAGTAGCCGAATAATTATGCAACTATGTGAAGACTCTCTAACATTTAAGAATTTCAGATCTTGGTATTTTATTCAAGCAGCAAGCAAATACTAACAAAAGAAAATGACGCTCCAAGTAAAACACATATCATGTGGTGAATAAAAATATAGCTCCAAGTAAAGTTACCGATGAATGAAGACGAAAGAGGGGATGCCTTCCGGGGCATCCCAAGCTTAGGCTCTTGGTTGTCCTTGAATATTACCTTGGGGTGCCTTGGACATCCCCAATCTTAGGCTCTTGCCACTCCTTATTCCATAGTCCACCAAATCTTTACCCAAAACTTGAAAACTTCACAACACAAAACTCAACAGGAAACTCGTAAGCTCCGTTAGTATAAGAAAATAAATCACCACTTAGGTACTGTTGTTAACTCATTATAAATTCATATTGGTGTAATATCTACTGTATTCCAACTTATCTATGGCTCATACCCTCCGATACTACTCATAGATTCATCAAAATAAGCAAACAACACATAGAAAACATAATTTGTCAAAAACAGAACAGTCTGTAGTAATCTGTAACTCTCGAATACTTCTGTAAGACTGTAACTCCAAAAATTATACCAAATTAGGGAACCCTGAGAAATTTGTGTACCAATCCATATCAAAAAGAATCGGATCAAAAGCACATTTCTGTGAATTATCAAAACTAATGTACTGGGTGCAAAAGTTTTTGATTTTCAGCAGGATCAACACAACTATCACCGTAAGCTATCCTAAAGGTCTTACTTGGCACTTTATTGAAATAAAAGCTAGAAAACATGATTACTAAAGTATCTTAATCATGTGGACACACAAAAACAGTAAATATAAATATTGGGTTGTCTCCCAATAAGCGCTTTTCTTTAATGCCTTTTAGCTAGGCATGATGATTTCAATGATGCTCGCATAAAAGATAAGAATTGAAACATAAAGAGAGGATCGTGAAGCATATTATTAACACATTTAAGTCTAACCCACTTCCTATGCATATAGATTCTGTGAGCAAACAACTTATGAGAACAAGAAACAACTAGCATAGGAAGGTAAAACAAGCAAATCTTCAAGATTTTCAACACATAGAGAGGAAACTTGATATTATTGCAATATGTATAAGCATATGATCCTCTCTCATAATAATTTTCAGTAGCATCATGAATTAATTCAACAATATAACCATCACATAAAGCATTCTTTTTATGATCTACAAGCATAGAAATTTTATTACTCTCCACATAAGCAAAATTCTTCTCATGAATAGTAGTGGGAGCAAACTCAACAAAATAACTATCATGTGAGGCATAAGCCAATTGAAGATTAAAATCAAGATGACAAGTTTCATGGTTATCATTGTTCTTTATAGCATACATGTCATCACAATAATCATCATAAATAGGAGGCATGCTATCATCATAATAAATTTGCTCATCAAAACTTGGGGGACTAAACATATCATCTTCATCAAACATAGCATCCCCAAGCTTGTGACTTTGAATATCATTAGCATCATGGATATTCATAGAATTCATACTAACAACATTGCAATCATGCTCATCATACAAAGATTTAGTACCAAACATTCTAATGCATTCTTCTTCTAGCACTTGAGCACAATTGTCATTTCCATCATTTTCACGAAAGATATTCAAAAGATGAACCATATGAGGCAACCTTAATTCCATTTTTTTGTAGTTTTCTTTTATAAACTAAACTAGTGATAAAACAAGAAACTAAAAGATTTGATTGCAAGATCTAAAGATATACCTTCCTGCACTCACCTCCCCGGCAACGGCGCCAGAAAAGAGCTTGATCTCTACTACGCAACCTTCTTCTTGTAGACGTTGTTGGGCCTCCAAGTGCAGAGGTTTGTAGGACAGTAGAAAATTTCCCTCAAGTGGATGACCTAAGGTTTATCAATCCATGGGAGGTGTAGGATGAAGATGGTCTCTCTCAAACAACCCTGCAACCAAATAACAAAGAGTCTCGTGTGTCCCCAACAGACACAATACAATTGTAAATTGCATAGGTGCACTAGTTCGGCAAAGAGATGGTGATACAAGTGCAATATGGATGGTAGATATAGGTTTTTGTAATCTGAAAGTATAAAAACAGCAACGTAACAAGTGGTAAAAGTGAGCGTAAACGGTATTTCAATGCTAGGAAACAAGGCCTAAGGTTCATACTTTCACTAGTGCAAGTTCTCTCAACAATAATAACATAACTGGATCATATAACTATCCCTCAACATGCAACAAAGAGTCACTCCAAAGTCACTAATAGCAGAGAACAAACGAAGAGATTATTGTAGGGTACGAAACCACCTCAAAGTTATCCTTTCTGATCGATCTATTCAAGAGTCCGTAGTAAAATAACACGAAGCTATTCTTTCTATTGGATCTATCATAGAGTTCGTACTAGAATAACACCTTAAGACACAAATCAACCAAAACCCTAATGTCACCTACATACTCCAATGTCACCTCAAGTATCCGTGGGTATGATTATACGATATGCATCACACAATCTCAGATTCATCTATTCAACCAACACAAAGAACTTCAAAGAGTGCCCCAAAGTTTCTACCAGAGAGTCAAGACGAAAACGTGTGCCAACCCCTATGCATAAGTTCACAAGGTCACTGAACTCGCAAGTAGATCACCAAAACATACATCAAGTAGATCACGTGATATCCCATTGTCACCACAGATAAGCACATGCAAGACATATATCAAGTGTTCTCAAATCCTTAAAGACTCAATCCGATAAGATAACTTCAAAGGGAAAACTCAATCCATTACAAGAGAGTAGTGGGGGAGAAAGATCATAAGATCCAACTATAATAACAAAGCTCGTGATACATCAAGATCTTGCCAAATCAAGAACACGAGAGAGAGATAAAAAACATAGCTACTGGTACATACCCTCAGCCCCGAGGGTGAACTACTCCCTCCTCGTCATGGAGAGCGCCGGGATGATGAAGATGGCCACCGGTGAGGGATCCCCCCTCCTGCAGGGTGCCGGAACAGGGCCCCGTTTGGTTTTTGGTGGCTACAAAGGCTTGCGGTGGCGGAACTCTCGATCTCTGGTGCTCCTGGATGTTTTCGGGGTATATGGATATATATAGGCGAAAGAAGTTGGTCAGGGGAGCCGCAAGGGTCCCACGAGGGTGGGGGCGCGCCCAGGGGGGTAGGGTGCGCCCTGGACCCTCGTGGCCACCTCGTTGCTTCCTTGGCGTCTACTCCAAGTCTCCTAGATTGTGTTTGTTCAAAAAATAACTCTCCCGAAGGTTTTATTCCGTTTGGACTCCGTTTGATATTCCTTTTCTGCGAAACACTGAAATAGGCAAAAAACGACAATTTGGGTTGGGACTCCGGTTAATAAGTTAGTCCCAAAAATAATATAAAAGTGTATAGTAAAGCCCATTAAACATCCAAAACAGATAATATAATGGCATGGAACAATAAAAAATTATAGATACATTGGAGACGTATCAGATGCTTTGTTCCTTTTGTTGGATCTGAAGACCCTTCAAAGCTTGGTTAACTTAATGGCGATGTCTTCCTGTGACGGGATGGGGACGCCAGTTTGGTCATGTTCTGGCAGTTTTGACCAAACTCGAAATGCCTCCATGTGTTGTAGAACCGAAAGGTCCCTTTAGTAGTCATTATGCCGTGTTAGTGCAGCTCAAGGCCGCGCCATTTGCGCGTCTTATCAATAAACAGAACGTGGCCCAAATTTTCAACGACATCATCAGTAAAATCCCTAGATTCATGCACGCACATAACCCACGTTGCGTTCGGAACTTGTGAAATTACTGCCATGCAGTGTGCCTCTTCTATGCTTTTATTGGCTTAGAAAAGAACGTAGTGAAATCATTCCACCTTCATGCCATTCCTCTCGCTCGTGCTCTCATCATCTCCATGCTCCAGTACCCGAAGAACAGAGCCCAGCAAGCCCTTTCGACCCCCCTTTTCCCTCCATTCCGACCTCCAGTAATGGCCGGGATGGGCAAGTGTACCACGACAGTGCAAATCTCCAGGAGCGAGCCGGTGGCCGCCGCGGGGGACCAGGATGAAGCTGCCGAAGCGAAGAAGGCTACAAGCAAAAGGGGACAATGGCTCCTTCCATTCTTACTGCCAGATATATCAAGCTGGGGGGTGGGGGGCTACCCACTCCAACGTCCGGGTACCGACCTTGTAACCCTAGATACCCTACCTGGCACATTTATAAGACAAAGGGTTTAGCCTGTAGAGGGGATATTAACATAATCGCATTCACCTAACACTAGAGTTAGAACACATCTTACGATTTCCAGGTAGATCAACTCTGTATCCGATACATCTCCATCAATATAAACAAGAGCAGGAGATAGGGTTTTACCTCCATCAAGAGGGCCCGAACCTGGGTAAATATCGTCTCTTTGTTCCTCTTACCCTCGATCTGAGATCCACAACTTGGGACTCCCTACCCCGAGGTCTGCCGAATTTCACACCGTCACCGGTCATGGTAGACCAAGACATGAACCAGGGGGGGAAGAAATCCTCCTGTTCTCGAACAAAGGGTAGATGCCATCCCTGCATCCCCCACTCACATGGTTTTCGAGCCACGTGATCATCCAGAGACTGTTCCACCTTTGGCGGCTATTAGCCGGTGCCAGTGTCCCTGCTTGCGTTTCGGGGTTCTCTAAGGCCGAGCTGGTGGAGCGTCACCGAACGGTAGAGATCGCTCTATCGAGCCCTGATACGTCTCCAACGTATATATAATTTTTGATTGTTTCATGTTATTATAGTATCAAGCTTGGATGTCTTATATGCAATTATATGTCATTATATATATCATTTTTGGGACTAACCTATTAACCTAGTGCCAAGTGCCAGATGTTGTTTCTTTTGCCTATTTTTAGTTTTCCAGGAAATCGGTACCAAACGAAGTCCAAATGCCACGAAACTTTTTGACGATTTTTTCTGGAGATAAGAGACCCTAGAAGCTTCGGGAGGAAGTCAAAAGGCGAAGGAGGTGGACACAAGACACCAAGGTGCGCCCAGGGGGTAGGCGCGCCCTAGTGCCTTGTGGGCACATATTTGCTCCGTTTGACCTAATTCCGCCTATAGAAATTCTCTAAAATCGGGAAACTAACAGAGAGGCACCGAGAACATTTTTTCACCGCCGCAAGTTTCTGTTCTCGTGAGATTCCATCTGGATGCCTTTTCTGGCACTCTGTCGAAGGGGAAATTGATCATGGAAGGCTTCTACATCAACCTTGCCACCCCTCTAGTGATGTGTGAGTAGTTTACCATAGACCAACGGTTCCATGCTAGTAGCTAGATGGCTTCTTCTCTCTCTTTGATCTTCAATACAATGTTCTCCTCGATGTTTTTGGAGATCTATTCGATGTAATCTTTTTGTGGTGTGTTTGTTGGGATCCGATGAATTGTGAGTTTATGATCAGATTATCTATGAATATTATTTGAGTCTTCTCTAAACTCTTTTATGCATGATTATTATAGCTTTGTATTTCTCTTTGATCTATTTATTTGGTTTGGCCAACTAGATTGATTTATCTTGCAAGGGGAGAGGTGCTTTGTGATAGGTTCAATCTTGCGGTGAGCTATATCCCATTGATAGAAAGGGACAAGATACGTATTTGTATTGTTGCCATTAAGGATAAAATGAAGGGGTTTATTCATATTGCTTGAGTTTAGTTTGTCTACATCATGTCATCTTGCTTAAGGCGTTACTCCATTCTTTATGAACTTAATACTCTAGATGCATGCTGAATAGCGGTCGATGTGTGGAGTAATAGTAGTAGATGCATGCATTAGTTGGTACACTTGTCTCGGACATGATGCCTATATACATGATCATTGCCTTGGATATCATCATGATTATTCACTTCTCTATCAATTGCCCAACAATAATTTGTTTACCCACCGTATGCTATTTTCAAGAGAGAAGCCTCTAGTGAAAACTTTGGCCCCCGGGTCTATTTTTATCATATGTTAAAATCCAAAAATATCTTGCTACAATTTTATTTACTTTATTTTATTTTGTGTTTTTATTTATCTATCTATCACTATGAGATTTGATCCCTGCAATTAACCGCTGAGGGATTGACAGCCACTTGTTTGTGTTGAGTGCAAGTATATGTTATTTTGTGTGTAGGTAATGCTAACAAGTTGTTGCTTGGTTCTCCTACTAGATTGATAACCTTGGTTCTTAACTAAGGGAAATACTTATCTCTACTACACTATATCATCCTCTCCTTTTTGGGCAAATCTCAATGCAGCTCACAAGTAGCAAGCCCATCTCTTCTCCCCAGCCAGCGCTCTGTCCTCAACGTCACCCTAGGTGAATTTTGGTCCGCCAAGGTTCGCATCATGGAGGTGTTCCTCAGCCTAGCCAAAGGCTTTGAGGTGTGTTATCCATTCTTTCTTTTTTTGTTGAATATCGAGCCCTAAAAATATGCCCAATAGCCCTCGCTGAGGACATCAGAGCATCATACGAGGACACGATAAAACACTTTAATTTTAAGAAACAAACTTATGTTGCTTAGTTTCACACAAGGTAGACTACAATTCCCAGTAGCCCTGGGGCCTTAAGTTAGTTTACCAAACTGGCATGAGGGTCTATTTATAGAAGTAGCTTGAGCATGAACTAGAGAAGCGCAAATATTCAGTAGCCGCTGAGACTCATGTTGGTTCTCAAAGGAACCAACCGGAGGATCGAATCATATTGGTTATGGGTTCTGTATCCAGTTCTTACTTTTGCACAGGTCTCCGCCTCCCACGCTTTGGCCAGCTCTTCAGAGTTGGAAGAGGTGAAACACCGGCTTGCTCAAGCCGAGGAGGAGTCCCTTTGGCTAAGGCAGGAGGCCTAGGTCTCACGAGGTGCGGTTATTTATTATATGTCCTCTTTAGTTTTCCTTGTCAAACAATTATCTCAGACTTACTTGTATGTTTTAAACTTTCGACCCGTCCGTTCTATCCCTGGGGTTAACCAGCTGACCTAGATTATGTCAGCGATAATTCAAAGGATTTATTCTATAAATACTGTAACCTCATCGCATTTTTTCAGTTGCTTTCAGCCGCGTCCACCAGCTTCGTCCTACTGGGCCACATAGATGTCCCATGGGCTGCTCCTGGGCTGTAGCCAGCTAACTTAGCTTGTGCATTCTCAATGAATTCCCAACTGCCACTCTTTAAAGCCTTGCGTAAGTTGTTTCAAAGTTATCTAACAAATTTTTTCTTTGTTATACATTGCGTGACTATGGAGCTGAACAGTTGCACTCTGAGAAAAAACAACTACATGTCGTGTGAGGATGGTGCATGCACAAGTTTAGACGAGATCATGATGGCATGCACCATCATTACAAGTCAGTGTAGGAAACGACTCGCGAAGTAGCGTGCTATACTGTGATGGCCAAGTTGACCGCCTTTGGTGGACAATGTGACCACCACCAATGATGGTGTTTAAGAGGACAAGTGAGAATATAGATCAAGAGGAGTTTAAGTCCGATTTTCTTAATGAACTTGTTAATATCTATAGGGACAATCCTCACCCCATGTTAATAGGGGGATTTTAATATCCTTCGATATCAGCAGGAAAAAACAATGAACGGTTTGACACTAGATGGCCTTTCCTCTTTAATGTTGTTATTGACAGCTTGGACCTACAGGACCTCACTATGTCTGGTCGTCAGTACACCTAGGCCAACAATGATCTATTCGAACTTACGAAAAACTTGTCCGAGTACTAGTAACCACCCACTGGGAATATAAATATCCCCTTTCCTAGCTCTAACACTCCACAATTTAAATTTGAATTGGGATGGCTCACTAGAGAGGATTCCACGACCTGGTTAAGAAGATGTGGGCGCGTCAACTACGGGGTAACACACCCATTCAATGATGGAATAGTCAAATTCGTGCCTTGGCGTCGATTCCTTAGTGGATGGGCTAAACATACAGCTAGCATATACAAAAAAGAAAAGTTGCGACTATCTACCTTAATCGACGCCCTTGATAAAATTGTGGAGGTGAGGCCCCTTTCTGCTGTTGATATTGAGCAAAAAAGCCATCTAAATGAGTAGATTGCGCGCCTTTTACGCGAGGGAGAGATTAAATGGTACAAATGGTGCAAGGCCGACTAGCTTGTTCAAGGTGAGGATAATACGAAATACTTTCGGAAGGCATAGAAAGAAACGTATTTTCGCTCTTGACCATGACGAAGGCTGTATCGAGGGGGGGTGCCACACGGAAACTTTATTACTAAGTATTACGAAGAGCTTTTTGGACATTCCAATGGAAGTTTCTTTACCCTGGATGAGTCTGATACTCATCACATCCGTCAAGTTTTGGAGGCATAAAATGATTTTTTAACTTCCCTGTTCATTGATGAGGAAATTCAGACCACGGTGTTTCAAATAGAACACAACAAGGTCCCTGGTCCAGACGGTTTTCCAGTGGAGTTTTATCAATGTTTTTAGGATATGATTAAGGTGGACTTTGTTCGGTTGTTTAACCAACTACATACCGAAAACCTTTGTCGGTGTTGTAGGAACTAGGGTACCCAGACTTGCTTGTCTGCGACCCACATCGTGGCTAGCTTGACGGCCTGGTATGGCCCATCTGCAAGACTACCAAGACAGGGCCCTCGCGAGGGCCCCCTGGCCTCGCGAGGCGAGCAACACCAAGACCTCCAGATGAGGCGGCCTCCCCAGGAGCGGATATTCCTATGCAAGTGCCCAGCCTCACGAGGCTGCGATGACGTGAGTCGTGACAACCAAGGCTAGGTGGGCGTAGAGGAGACAGTTTCCCTTTCGGTGCTAAGGGAGCAAGGACAGACGTGGGTTCCCAAGGAACCCTCCAAAGGTTTCCGTTCCGGTGCAACGAGACCAAGACCACGAGCTCGGCAGGACGGATGTCGTCGCCGAGCCCACCGCTCCATCACAACCGGAAGCTTTGCAGGAGAAGACAACCTTTTGTTAGGATAGGGTGTACCTCTTGTCCCCTTTCAAATTTGCCGTTGTGCTATCTCTTCCCGCCTAAGTTTCCAGGGAAGAGGACCAAGGCCACTATAAATATAGGTTAGCCACCACCGTAGAAGAGGTCGACTCATTCTCACCCTCTAGAGCCCTCGAGAGCCAGCTCACCCACTATACCAGTTCATCTCCAAGCCTCCTCGTGCGGCTAATCCAGCACAAAGCAGGAGTAGGGTTTTACACCGCAAGGTGGCCTGAACCTGGGTAAACTTCCGTGTATATCTTCTTCCCCGCTTGTGCGCGTATCCGGCTAGGCTAGGTTACAGGGCGATGAGCTCGAGGCTTGAGGGCTTGAGATCTTTACACACGCCCCAGAGTGTGAACCTTCTTGGGTCTGTGGAGCCCTAAATCCGACATTTGGCATGTCAGGTAGGGGCGTGTCGAAGCCCTACCCCCTCACAAACCATGCTCAATCCTCGCCTGGCCATGACAAGAGTTAGCAGAGCTCGCGCCAAGCAGTGGGTCATGCACTCTGATCGGGCAGCGCCCTCCTGCCGTGGCGTTCCCTGTCGTGCCCTGCCTTCATCGGCGCACTGCCACCAACAACAGGGCTTGTCGCCGCCACCCCTCATGCTGCGCAACGAGCGAGTCGTCACGCACTCAGTTGGCACCGCCACGGCTCCGTCCCTCCGCACCCGCCGAGGGCTGACGACTGTGCAAGCCGTGCTCCTTACGGCGCGTGAATTACTATGATACTGCCCCGCAAAGGGCGACACGCCGCTTGGCTTGACCGGGTTGCCGAGCTGCTCGACGTTGCTTGCGGGGCTACAGAGCCCCTCTGTCCCCCGCCTGTGTCTCGACCCTTGCTGCAGGCTCGGACGTGCCCTTGTTGCGCCTACATAGGGTGAGGACCCGGAGGGCAGAGCGCCGGAAAGGGGGCGAACAAAGTCTCCCCCTAGGCTCAGGAGATGGCCCCCCGAGCTTTAGGAAGGGTAAATAGCCCCCTGTGGGAAGTGCTATGGCGAGTTGCCTCTTGGCCACCATGACATGAAGGCGAGGGTGGCGATCGGCAAGTCTGAAGAACCCGCGGGTTGGCAGAAGGCAGGCCTCCATTGGTGTAGCCCTTAAGATCATCAAGGCCTCCAGAAGCCCGAGAGCTACAGGCGGGCCCATGAAAAGGCCTCGACTGTCGTAACAAATATTTTCAGAACATATTTTGCTAACCTTGGAGTGCAGGATACCTACTCTCCATGGTACGCCTGCAAGGCGACAACCGGACTGAGCGTGCTGGGGCACACCAGGTATAAGGAGGTTACTAGGATAGGGCCCACCCCCAAGGACCACGAGGGCTCGAGGGGCCCGTGGAGCTAGCGAGGGAGCCTCACAAGGGCCCGCGGCCACCTGAGCCTTGACCGCTCAATGCCGGGGGCCCCAGGGCCAAAGGGGCTCAGGAGGAGCCTGGAAGCTGGCATCGTGAGATGATCGAGCGGCATGCGGCCAGTGTAGTGGCACGTCGCACTGCCCGCCGGCGGTTGCCAGTCCGGAGACCATGCCCGGGGTTGCCAGCGCCTCGAGCTTGCCGGCGTGCGGCTGAAGGCAAGTGCCGGGGTCCCCACACGGGAAGCAGGCGACCGCCTTACGCCTCTCCAAGTCTCCGCCCGTGACACTCTCATGTAATAATGAGTGGGGCTGTACACTCCCCGGAGTCTCCTGAGCGCTGCCCCTGGGCCTCACTGGGCTCCCACCCATGTCCTAGTGGAAGCCCCATGCTCCGCGCTGGCGGACAACACGGTCTTACAATGACTATGCCCACAACCAGTGGAAGCCCCATGCTCCGCGCTGGCGGACACGGTCAATCAGCGACTGCACCCACGACCAGTGGAGGCCCCATGCTCCGCGCTGGTGGGAAGACGAGTCTAGGTGCCAGACGCGGTTGTTCTTTGCTTTCTCTTATAACCTAATTTGCTTTGTTTTTGGAATAAATTTGAGATTCTCACATCTTTATTTGGAAAGGGGGGGGGCTCTCTTTCTTCTTCTTGTGATGCTTCTTCTCTTGATTTCCATCCTTGCAGGAAGTGGGGGCCACCCGCGGCTCCCCGTCGTGCCCCGCGAGCAGGGGCTGGTATGGTGCACACGCTTGGGTCAGCCCAGCAGCGTTGAAGATGCCCTGAGGGCCCAGGCCACCGCAACCGCGGACCTACCCGTGCGCACACCTTGCTAAGACCTTGGCGTCCGAGTCCTCGCGCGGCACTCTCGAGCAAGCCTGCGAGTACGCATGGCCCGAGGCTTCTGGCACGCACTCAGCCCTCTGCTCTGGCCAGGCACTACGACCCGACGTAATGGTAATGGTTCACCCCTGCTCGGGGGTTGCGGGCGCGCAAGAAGCAATGGAAAGACGGGATAAGGGAGTACAACGCTACTCAATACGACACAAAAAGTTCTTCTCAAAGTGCTTTCACGTCCCTGTAGGATCACATGCAAAATCTTAACAGGAAAACAAGGGAAAGGTAGCCTAAGGAGACGCACCATCATCATTGCTGCTGCTGTTGTCGCCGTCATTAGCCCCACCTTCCTCGATCGCAGGCGGACCCACATCGTCCATAGGGGTGAGCTATGTGATCAGGTCGTCTACATGGTCCGCCACCCAATCTGCCAGTGCACCTTGGATTGCTCCGGGCATGGGGGCGATCGCGGCCTCGAAGTTGAAGTCGGGATTGGAGCAGAGGAGGTGGCTGAAGACGCGTGAAAACGCACGTGCAAGAAGGCCGCGACTCCTCTCCTAGACGCGTTGGCACGCCCTCTCGGCCCCGCCCTCGAGGCAGTCCACGACCTTGGTGAAGAAGTTGAGGTAACTGGCATCATCAGCAACAAGAGGGCTGGAGACGTTCTCGTCACAAATGCCGCTCAGGGCCCAGTTGGCCCTATGCCCATGTACCTTGAACATCTGGGAGCGCTCGCACTGGAGCACCCGGGCTTGGCTCGCCTCGTCCGAAGCTTTCTCCACGAGGGACGAAACGCCTTCCACCTGCTTGTAGAGGAAGGATAGCTCGGCCTCGGCCATGGCCTGAGTGTCCACTGCGGCTTTCTCACGCTGCTCTGCCGCAGTCAGCTTCTCCTTGAGGTCGTCGGCCTCGTGATACGTCTCCAACGTATCTATAATTTTTGATTGTTCCATGCTATTATATTACCCGTTTTGGATGTTTATGGCCTTTACTTTACAAATTTATATCATTTTTGGGACTAACTTACTAACCAGAGGCCCAGCCCGTATTGCTATTTTTTTGCCTATTTCAGTGTTTCAAAGAAAAGGAATATCAAAAGGAGTCCAAACGGAATGAAACCTTTGGGAGCGTGATTTTTGGAACGAACGTGATCCAAAGGACTTGGAGTGCAAGTCAAGAAGCAGTCGAGGCGGCCACGAGGTGGGGGCGCCCCTCTGGGCGCCCCTATCTCGTGGGCCTCAAGGCCCACCGACCTACTTCTTCCTCCTATATATACCCACGTACCCCGAGAACATCAGAGGAGACCACGAAAAAATATTTCCACCACCGTAACCTTCTGTATCTGCGAGATCCCATCTTGGAGCCTTCGTCGGCGCTCCGCCGAAGGGGGAATCGACCATGGAGGGCTTCTACATCAACACCATAGCCTCTCCGATGAGTTGTGAGTAGTTTACCATAGACCTTCGGGTCCATAGTTATTAGCTAGATGGCTTCTTCTCTCTTTTTGGATCTCAATACCATGTTCTCCTCGATCTTCTTGGAGATCTATTCGATGTAACTCTTTTTGCAGTGTGTTTGTCGAGATCCGATGAATTGTGGGTTTATGATCAAGTTTATCTATGAGAAATATTTGAATCTCCTCTGAATTCTTTTATGTGTGATTAAGTTATCTTTGCAAGTCTCTTCGAATTATCAGTTTGGTTTGGCCTACTAGATTGACCTTTCTTGCAATGGGAGAAGTGCTTAGCTTTGGGTTCAATCTTGTGGTGTCCTTTCCCAGTGATAGAAGGGGCAGCAAGGCACGTATTGTATTGTTGCCATCGAGGATAAAAATATGGGGTTTATATCATATTGCATGAGTTTATCCCTCTACATCATGTCATCTTTCTTAATGCGTTACTTTGTTCTTATGAACTTAATACTCTAGATGCATGCTGGATAGCGGTCGATGTGTGTAGTAATAGTAGTAGATGCAGGCAGGAGTCGGTCTACTTGTCACGGACGTGATGCCTATATACATGATCATGCCTAGATAATCTCATAATTATTTGCTTTTATATCAATTGCTCGATAGTAATTTGTTCACCCGCCATAATACTTATGCTATCTTGAGAGAAGCCACTAGTGAAACCTGTGGCCCCCGGGTCTATCTTTTATCATATAAGCTTTCAATCTACTTTTATTTGCATCTTTACTTTTCCAATCTATACTATAAAATACCGAAAATATATTTATCTTATCATATTATCTCTATCAGATCTCACTTTCGCAAGTGGCTGTGAAGGGATTGACAACCCCTTTATTGTGTTGGTTGCGAGTTCTTTGTTTGTTTGTGTAGGTGCATGGGACTTTTGAGGAGCCTCCTACTGGATTGATACCTTGTTTCTCAAAAACTGAGGGAAATACTTACGCTACTTTGCTGCATCACCCATTCCTCTTCAAGGAAAACCAACGCAAGCTCAAGAAGTAGCAAGAAGAATTTCTGGCGCCGTTGCCGGGGAGGTCTTTGCTCAAGTACCCATCAGAAACTCATCTCCCTCGCATTTACATTATTTGCCATTTGTCTCTCGTTTTCCTCTCCCCCACTTCACCCTTGCCGTTTTATTCGCCCTCTCTTTCCCAATCTTCTCTCTCTTTCATTTGCCTTTTTGTTTGCTTGTGTGTTGGATTACTTGTCGCGATGGCACAAGATAATACCAAATTGTGTGATTTCTCCAATACCAATAATAATGATTTCCTTAGTACTCCGATTGCTCCTCTTAATGATGTTGAGTCTTGTGAAATCAATACTTCTTTCTGAATCTTGTTATGAAAGATCAATTACCGCCTTCCTAGTGAAGATGCCGCTACCCATCTAAACAACTTTGTTGATTTGTGTGAGATGCAAAAGAAGAAAGATACGGATAATGATATTGTTAAATTGAAGTTATTTCCATTTTCACTTAGAGATCGTGCTAAAGTTTGGTTTTCGTCTTTGCCTAAGAATAGTATTAATTCATGAAACAAGTGCAAAGATGCTTTTATCTCTAAGTATTTTCCTCCCGCTAAGATCTTCACTCTTAGCAACGATATTATGAATTTTAAACAACTTGATCATGAGCATGTTGCCCAATCTTGGGAAAGAATGAAATTGACGATTCGCAATTGCCCTACTCATGGTTTGAATTTATGGATGATCATACAATTTTTTTATGCCGGATTGAACTTTGCTTCTAGAAATCTTTTAGATTCGGCCACGGGAGGCACATTTATGGAAATCACCTTAGGAGAAGCTACTAAACTCCTTGATAACATTATGGCTAATTCTTCCCAGTGGCACACCGAAAGATCTACTAGTAAAAAAGTGCATGCTATAGAAGAAATTAATGTTTTGAGTGGAAAGATGGATGAACTTATGAAATTGTTTGTTACTAAAAGTGCTCCTATTGACCCCAATGATATGCCTTTGTCTACTTTGATTGAGAATAATAATGAATCTATGGATGTGAATTTTGTTGGTAGGAATAGTTTTGGAAACAATGCTTATAGAGGAAACTTTAATCCTAGACCGTTCCCTAGTAATTCCTCTAATAATTATGGAAATTCCTACAATAATTCTTATGGTAATTTTAATAAGATGCCCTCTGATTTTGAGAATAGTGTGAAAGAATTTATGATCTCTCAAAAGAATTTTAATGCCTTGCTTGAAGAAAAATTGCTCAAAGTTGATGATTTGGCTAGGAACGTTGATAGACTCTCGCTTGATGTTGATTCTTTGAAACTTAGATCTACTCCTCCTAAGCATGATATCAATGAGTCTCTCAAAGCTATGAGAATTTCCATTGATGAGTGCAAAGAAAGAACCGCTAGATTGCATGCTAAGAAAGATTGCTTTGTAAAGGCGTGTTCTTCTAGTTTCCATGATAATAATGATGAAGATCTTAAAGTTATTGATGTGTCCCCTATTAGATCTTTTTTTTGCAATATTAATCTTAATAATGATGGGACTGGAGATGAGTCAACTTTAGTTAAAAGGCGTCCCAATGATTCGGAGTTTTTAGATCTTGATGCTAAATTTGGTATAAGTGGGATTGGAGAGGTCAAGACTTTAAATAACATTGAACCCACTATCTTGGATTTCAAGGAATTTAATTATGATAATTGTTCTTTAGAAGGTTGTATTTCCTTGTTGCAATCCGTTGTGAATTCTCCTCATGCTTATAGTCAAAATAAAGCTTTTACCAAACATATTGTTGATGCCTTGATGCAATCTTTTGATGAAAAACTTAATTTGGAAGTAGGAGAAGAAGAAGGAGAAGAAGAAGAAGGAGGAGCAGAAGGAGGAGGAGAAGCAGAAGAAGAAGGAGGAGAAGAAAGGAGGAGAAAGAAGAAGAAGAAGAAGAAGAAGAAGAAGAAGAAGAAGAAGAAGAAGAAGAAGAAGAAGAAGAAGAAGAAGAAGAAGAAGAAGAAGAAGAAGAAGAAGAAGAAGAAGAAGAAGAAGAAGAAGAAGAAGAAGAAGAAGAAGAAGAAGAAGAAGAAGAAGAAGAAGAAGAAGAAGAAGAAGGAGAAGAAGAAGGAGAAGAAGGAGGAGAAGAAGGAGGAGAAGAAGGAGGAGGAGAAGAAGGAGGAGCAGAAGGAGGAGGAGAAGAAGAAGGAGGAGAAGGAGGAGGAGAAGAAGAAGGAGAAGAAGGAGGAGGAGAAGAAGGAGAGAAGAAGGAGGAGAAGAAGGAGAAGAAGAAGAAGAAGAAGAAGAAGAAGAAGAAGAAGAAGAAGAAGAAGAAGAAGAAGAAGAAGAAGGAGAAGGAGAAGGAGAAGAAGAAGAAGAAGAAGAAGAAGAAGAAGAAGAAGAAGAAGAAGAAGAAGAAGAAGAAGAAGAAGAAGAAGAAGAAGAAGAAGAAGAAGAAGAAGAAGAAGAAGAAGAAGGAGAAGAAGAAGAAGGAGGAGCAGAAGGAGGAGGAGAAGCAGAAGAAGAAGGAGGAGAAGAAAGGAGGAGAAAGGAGGAGAAAGAAGAAGAAGAAGAAGAAGAAGAAGAAGAAGAAGAAGAAGAAGGAGAAGAAGAAGGAGAAGAAGAAGGAGAAGAAGGAGGAGAAGAAGGAGGAGAAGAAGGAGGAGGAGAAGAAGGAGGAGCAGAAGGATGAGGAGAAGCTGTAACGCCCTCGATGCGGCTATATCTCCCACGTGTCGAAGCACGACTTAGAGGCATAACCGCATTGAAAGCAATGTCGCAAGTGAGGTAATCTTCACACAACCCATTCAATACATAAGGGGAAAAGAGATACATAGTTGGCTTACAATCGCCACTTCACACAATTACATGAATAAAGCATTACATCATCCAGATACAATCAAGGTCCGACTACGGAACCAAAATAAAAGAAGAACCCCAAATGCGACAAACGGTCCCCGATCGACCCTAACTGGGCTCCACTCTTGATCAACTAGAACGAAACAACACAAAGGGCAAGATCTTCATTGAGCTCCTCCTTGAGCTTGGTTGCGTCACACCTTTCGGTAACATAGGCACCGCAAACTGGTTTTGAAGTATCCGGTGAGCCACGGGGACTCAGCAATCTCGCACCCGCGAGATCAAGACTATTTAAGCTTATGGGTAAGGTAAAGGCATGAGGTGGAGCTGCAGCAAGCGACTAGCATATATGGTGGCTAACATACGCAAATGAGAGCGAGAAGAGAAGGCAAAGCACGGTCGATAAAAGTATGATCAAGAAGTGATCCTATAGCAACCTACGTCAAGCATAACTCCAACACCGTGTTCACTTCCCGGACTCCGCCGGAAAGAGACCATCACGGTAACACACGCGGTTGATGTATTTTAATTAAGGTCAACTTCAGGTTTTCTACAACCGGACATTAACAAATTCCCATCTGCCACATAACCGCGGGCACGGCTCTCGAAAGTTTAAACCCTGCAGGGGTGTCCCAACTTAGCCCATGACAAGCTCTCGCGATCATCGAAGGAATAGACCTTCACCCAAGACACTCGATCGGACTCGGTATCCCGGTACATCAAGACATTTCGACAATGGTAAAACAAGACCAGCAAAGCCGCTGAATGTGCCGACAAATCGATAGGAGCTGCACATATCTCGTTCTCGGGGCACACCGGATTGTCCAAACTTCCGGTAGGCCAGCCCAGAGTTGCCCCCGGTACACCGGCGGCCGACGGTTTGGACCAACACTCAACGAGCACGGCCGGGGGTAAATAAAGATGACCCTTGGGCTCCTAAACCCAAGGGAAAAAAAGGCTAGGTGAGGCAAATGGTAAAAGGCAATGTTGGGCCTTGTTGGACAAGTTTTATTCAAAGCGAACTGTCAGGGGGGTCCCATAAATCACCCGACCGCGTAAGGGACGCAAAATCCGGGAACATAACACCGGTATAACGGAAACTAGGGCGGTAAGAGTGGAACAAAACACCAGGCATAAGGCCGAGCCTTCCACCCTTTACCAAATATATAGATGCATTAATAATATAAGAGATATTGTGATATCCCAACAAGTAACCATGTTCCAACAAGGAACAACATCTCCATGTTCCAACAAGGAACAAACTTCATCTTCACCTTCAACTAACAACGCTATAAGAGGGGCTGAGCAAAGCGGTAACATAGCCAAACAATGGTTTGCATAGGAAAAGGTGTCAAAGGTTAGGGGTTTGACATGGCAATTTGGGAGGCTGACAAGCAAATGGTAGGCATCGTAGCATTGGCATAGCAAAAGAGCGAGCAAACTATCATAGCAAAGATAGTAGTGATTTCGAGGGTATGATCATCTTGCCTGAAATCCCGCAAGGAAGAAGAACGAGTCCATGAAGAAGACAAACGGACGTAGTCGAACGGATCCTCACAACTCCGGAACGAAACCGAAGCTAACGAGAGAAGCAAACCGGAAAGAAGCAAACAATATAGTAAACAACCATCACATAAACATGGCATGATGCGCAAGCAAGTATGATGCATGTCCGGTTTAATGAGGCATGGCATGGCAAAGTGCAACAAACTATCTTACAAATTAGTGGAGCTCAATATGCAACGGAGTTGCATATTGATGAACACCACATCAATTATTTAGTTCTCTCGGTTATGAACAAGACAAGATTAAATGTTGGTTAACATGGCAAGAGGTGAAGCATAGTTTAACTAACTATTCCCTCTAAACAATTTAAATGGGGCCGGATATAAAAACAACAAATCCGGTAAATCCCCATATGCATTTAGCAATTTAATGCAACAACAATTTTAAACATTTTAATTGTTGTTATCATGATGCGG
The DNA here is from genome assembly GCA_021437245.1 of Aegilops speltoides. Taxonomy (NCBI): domain Eukaryota; kingdom Viridiplantae; phylum Streptophyta; class Magnoliopsida; order Poales; family Poaceae; genus Aegilops; species Aegilops speltoides. The sequence continues at coordinate 460,792,386 of CM038147.1, read as the reverse complement.
ATGACATATGCAAGTTTTATGCAATTTTTATGAAAACGTTGACATGAGCATGAAACGAGGCATTAGTCACCATGGCGGAACGAAAGGGGTGCCACGGCAACGATAACGAAAATGGTGCCACGGCAACGATAACGAAAATGGTGCCACGGCAACATTTCGATGATCCGATAACTCATTGAGATACCGGTGCAAAAGAGCAAGTGTGCGGATGTGCAGAACATGCAAAAGATGGTGGGGTGCTCCCGACTACCGGGTTCCCACGGTTCAACGGCATGGAAAACGAGAAGGAAAGCGCAAGCAACAATTCGGACATGGTGAAAATGGTGCATCTCATTCCACACATGCATTCGGTCCACGGCGGTCATCTCGTTGGTTATACCTTCGAAGCGTGCATTTCCGGAGCGGGTCGAGTTCTGTAGAGGGAAGTAGATGTTCTCGCGATGTAGTGGAAGTAGTTATACACGCAACGGTAGTGGACGTAGTGGTACACGGCGACGGTAGTGGAAGTAGTCGTTCAGGGTCTTGGCGGGTCGTCGTGTAGCCGTACATGATCGTCGTGGTACACCGTTCGAAGTCGTACACGTGGTAGATGAACTTGGCGATCCGAAGGGGTACTTGGCGGGTCGTCGAGGTACGCGTTCTTGGAGATCCTGCAGACGCGGTAGGGGTACCAGCGTCCACGGAACTAGCAGCGAGCGCCCGTCTCTCGGTCTGATCTTGAGGAGCCGCGACGATCGCAGTACATGGGCAGGCTACACCGGGGTAGCATGGTGGAGAGGCAAAACAACAGCAGGAGTAGGCGGGGATGCGGGGTCTCGCGCTCGATGCGGGAGGTTCTTGGCGCCGCAGACGAAGCAAAGAACAGCAACGGCAGCATGGGAGCGCGCTTGTGTGCGCCCGTGGCATCGAGCACGGGAGGAGAGGCGGACGGGGTCCCGATGTAGGGGCGCAGCAGGGGCCGATGGATCCGGGCGGCGGCCGCGGGGACGGGACGAGGCGGTTGGCGCGGTGCTTTCGCGGCAGTAGGCGGCGGGCCGCCGGAGTGAAACGGCAGCAGCAAGGGGCGGGGCGAGGTCGTCGCTGCGGTGCAGCTCGACGGCGACAAGGCAGCAGAGGGACGCGGGCAGGAGGTGAAGAAGACGGCGCGGAGGCGCAGCACAGGTCGCGGTCGATGGAGAAGGCCTTGGCACGGCGGGGACGAGCTTGCTCCGGTGAAGGCGGCGCCGCTTGAGGCGGGGTCGGGCTGCGGGTGAGGCAGTGGTGCCAGGCGCGCGTGGCCATGGGGATTGGGAGAGAGATGCGGGTTTGCGGAGCGGTGTAGAGGGAGAGAATGGGGATCGGGAGAGATGGGGATCGAGGGGAGCGGCCACGGTAGCGAGGGGATCGGGCGCAGGAGCACGCCCGTGCGTGGTGACGGCGCGAGGGAGGAGACGAGGGAGAGATGGGATCGGGCAGGGGCTGTTTGGACCGGTCGGGCTAGGGTTAGGAGGAGCGCGGCTGGGCCATGATGCAAATGGGCCGGCCTGGTTGCTGGGCTGCAAGGCTGCTAGGAAGACTGGACCGGCCTGGAATCTCTCTCTCCCTCACACACATGACAGAAGAGAGAAAAAAATAAGAGAGAAAGAAAAGGAAAGAAAGAAGAAAAGGTTTAGAGGAAGAATTTGGGCATGCGGGTAGTTTTCCCGGACTCGCAAAAATATGCTCGTTCCAAGAAAATAGAAAGAGGCATGATTGAAAGATTTAAATTCAAACACATTTGAATTTAATTCAAATGGGTTTGAACTAGGACTGGGATAAAGGAAGGTCCAAAAATGTTCGGATTAATGGTGGAGCTCCGGAAAATGACGAAATAATTTATGGGCAAGTTGGAGACCAAACTTGAAGCAGAAGAGGAACGAAATTATTTTGCAAGTGTGTTATGGTAATTCCAAAGAATGGATTATTTTATAATAGCTCCACTAATATCGGGAGGATATATTATAAAGAGAAATCACCATCGTGAATTCCCTCAATTTAAATGGATCGAAAAATCCATAAGATTTATTTAGTTGAGTTTTAAAAATTAATGATATGATGGCATGATGACATGATGCAATGCAAGAGATGGCATGATGAATGCAACGAACAAAACAAATCACATGACGAAACTCGGAATAGCTGGAAGGCATCTGAAGCTCCGGTCTTGGGGCGTTACAACACTCCACCACTATGAGAGGATCTCGTCCCGAGATCTAGAATGGCACCAGAGGGAAAACGGAAGAGAAAAAGAAAGGTAAAACTAAGTTGCTTCTTTGACGAACGAGTGAAACCACGAACCTTGAGAGGTTGAGCAATTTAAAAGAAAGAGTACAACAGAGATGAACGAGATTACAAACAATCCTGTAGAAAAGAGAAACAAGGAGTACAACGAGAACTTGAAGGTTGCAAAGACATAAATCAAGAGTTTAATGGACAAGATAGAATTCGAAACCACTCCGGTTAAAACAAGATGAGAGGGGAAGAATTCGGGCAGCACTCCGATTGAAAGAGGAAGGAAAACTTGATAGGATGAGATTATATTGAGGAGATGATACAACACTCCGGTTGGAAATGGAGGAATAGAATTTGAACTTGGCAAAATGAATGCACTTGGATGAGACTCCGGTTAAAAGAGGAACGATAGATACAACACTCCGGTTAAATGGATAACCAAGGAAAAAGGAACATGATCTTGGCAAAACGAGACTATTGGACGAAGGGAGCAACTTCACAATGCCTCCGGGACGGATGAATAGTAGATCATCGGAATAAGAGAACGGAGAAGGAAATGCCAACTTCTGCCACGAATGAGCTTGGAAAGCACCCTTTCAAGAAGATTAGAACGGAGTTGTTGGAAAAACCAACAACGAAAAGAATAAGCTCGATGTGGTCTTAAGGAATGTATCTCAAATTATGAGGTGACAACCTGCCAAGCACGGGAAAAGAATTTCATTGATACGAACAAGGAGACGAGAAAGCTATATCACCGGGAGGATAAATGAAGAACTTGGGTCATTTATAAGCACCATAAATAGCAACAATCCTTAGGGAAAGCTTTAGGTGAAATATAACCCAAGATAACTCCAACAAAGGGATTGATGGATTTAAAATGCCTCATTCTTGACAACATATGAATCATGAAACATGAAGGAAAAATTGCCAAGAGTGACATAACACCATCTCAAGAGATAAGGTAGAAAGAATTGCACTTCGAAATGCAAGATGAAGAATGCTTGAACTCCTCAAAACAAAACATGTGTTGAGCACCATGTTTAATTTTAGAGTATAGCTTGGCTGATCTTAACTTCAAGAGAAATCTTGAAGAACAATTGAAGAATGAAAAGAATCCTTGACGAACCATCATGTAGAACCTCCATGAAGAACTCCGGTAAACGAAAGGAATGAAAAGAAAGAGAAATTGAAAACACAAGGTGAAGCCTTGCAATGATTTAGATGGATCTCCGTGATGAGATAATGCGGAAAACTTAGAACTCCGGAAAAGAAAAGATGAAGCATCTCGAACCAAGAATGTGATATGATGAACAACTCCGGAAAGAAGAAATTAATCACTTGGATGAAACAAGAATAAGAATTATGTTATGCTTATCCTTCACCAATTAAATTGATGACAAAACGGATTTGGCATACTACTTATTCTCGTAGAAAGGATTAAAAGAGATATAGCGTAAACTTGAGAAGGTCTTCAATGAACCACCGGTAGGATTGGAACAACAAATGAATTGATATGATGAACAAGGAAGAGAGATCTTGAAAGAACCACCGTTAGAATTGAAAAATGAACGTAGCAAAGGCACAATTCACCGGGAAGAATTGGAAAACGAATGAAGATACTTGAGGGTATTTAGATACAAATGAACGAGAGCTGATTAGAGAATACTTGAATGATGCACCGGTATGATTTGGAGAATGATAGCTACACGCTGAGAATGAAGAAATTGTGACATGATGGTCTTCGGAGGAAAGAAATGGAAACAACTCATGAAATGCTCCGGATGGTAAGAAAAGAATTCTCACAATCGAAAACAATTATGAGAGGATGGCATCAAGCTAGAACCATGAATCTTGAAGAGAATATAGCAAGATTAAAGAGAAACTCTTCTTCGGTCTTCAAATGATGAGAATGACAACGAGAAACACCACCAAGAATTATAGAGGCACACCGGAAGAATCAAAAGCGAAGAGGTTGAGCCAACTATGAAAAGAATTTGAAAGATCTTGGAGAAAAGCATGTGACTGATGGAATCCATTCTTACATCACACTTGAAAAGAATTTAGAATAACTCCGGGGGAATTAGAAGAGTCAGGTAAGATCCTGGGAAAAGACCTGTGGGTTAGGGCCCACTCAAAAGAACACCGTTGAAAAGATTTAAAAAAAAATATTGCACCGGTTGAATTAAATGGCTTGAATGAGATAACAATCTCCAAATGGCTTGAACGGATTAAGAATGGAAACACAGATCTTCCAAGATATCTTCAGTACTCCAGAACAAATGAATAACGAGAAGTGAAAGATTAAGAGGTGCACCGGTATTAAAAAGCATTAGAAACGAGGAATGAATATGATGAACATCAAAAGCTTCAATTGGAATCACCGGAGAAGAAACAACAATGAAGGATGATGAACTTGAAGCTCGTGAGCATCTTCATGGGAAATCACCGGATAAAACATTGACGGAAAAGAATGAAGAGACTTCACATGGATAAATGGATACTTGATTAATAAATCTGTGTCCTTGAGGAAAAAGGGTGGGAGGGCGGGAAAACAAAGGCAACTTGGGACGGATGAAACAAACACCGTTGAGAAAACTTAGATTTGATCTTGCGGATGGGAAAAATGATGGGATCCACTTGAAGAGAAGCACACCGGTAGGAAAAGAATTAACATGACAACCTCAATGATCAAGAAGGATTAGTATTCACATAGCAATATGAGTACACCATTTCGGAAAGGTATGGAGTCAACATTTGACTTCGAAGCAACTCGAATACCACAACTCAAAACAAAAACAAAGTACTGGCTTGCAGAATAAGCCGGAACAAACATATGATAGAGATTTCGTCCGAAGTTTTCGTGGTGGGGCCTACATGGGCTCAATCGTACAGCACCATCATGTACAAGGTAGTGCACATGACATACGAAGTGTCCCCGAGTCGGCATAGCCAAGGACTCTTTAAGACACAACGAGACCACTGTAAAACCAACCGTGAATAGGCGGACCACTAGACGTCGAACCCCAATTTCATATCATACATCCGTCGGAAAGATATCCTAAGAGCTACTTGAATTCCCACCTATGAAACTCCCGAAATTTTTCGGTTATGCAATCAGGTGTTGGGGATACAGGGGAAGCAATATATCTCACACAAACTAACAATCCCTACATCCAGCTGTATCCATCCGTCAACACATAACCAAGAAACCTTCGAAATCGTTTACCTCAACCTTCAAAAGCATCCGTTATACGAGTCATGGCAATACTCCGTACTCACCTCAAGATTGGGTTAGCGGGTTATCTCACCAACAACTGCATAAAAGAGATTTTCGATGTCGCCGTACTAAACTCGGTATTCCGAACTGCAACGATAAAATTATGACGACAACACCTCGGAGCTCAACTCCCGGGACACCGCCACAACCCCTAAATGTCGAGGAGGCAACCAAGACAATGTTGTCATCATAAAACCATCGAACGATTCTAAGATACCCGTGATCCTAAATTTTTTAGTGAAATTTAAGAAGAGAAGAGTCAAAACTCTCGTCGGGATACCTCACCGAGAAGGTCAAGGACCGAGGAGTAAAAAGAATTCCTAAACTCTCCGATATATATAATCCTAAATGACTCAAAACATTTTCTAGACACAACTCGGCCACTAAAAACGATCAAGCAGTGGGGCTCCTAAGGTCAGGGATGGCTCTGATTACCAACTTATAACGCCCTCGATGCGGCTATATCTCCCACGTGTCGAAGCACGACTTAGAGGCATAACCACATTGAAAGCAATGTCACAAGTGAGGTAATCTTCACACAACCCATTCAATACATAAGGGGAAAAGAGATACATAGTTGGCTTACAATCGCCACTTCACACAATTACATGAATAAAGCATTACATCATCCAGATACAATCAAGGTCCGACTACGGAACCAAAATAAAAGAAGAACCCCAAATGCGACAAACGGTCCCCGATCGACCCCAACTGGGCTCCACTACTGATCAACTAGAACGAAACAACACAAAGGGCAAGATCTTCATCGAGCTCCTCCTTGAGCTTGGTTGCGCCACCGCCGGGTAACATAGGCACCGCAAACTGGTTTTGAAGTATCCGTGAGCCACGGGGACTCAGCAATCTCGCACCATGAGATCAAGACTATTTAAGCTTGTGGGTAAGGTAAAGGCATGAGGTGGAGCTGCAGCAAGCTACTAGCATATATGGTGGCTAACATACGCAAATGAGAGCGAGAAGAGAAGGCAAAGCACGGTCGATAAAAGTATGATCAAGAAGTGATCCTATAGCAACCTACGTCAAGCATAACTCCAACACCGTGTTCACTTCCCGGACTCCGCCGGAAAGAGACCATCACGGTAACACACGCGGTTGATGTATTTTAATTAAGGTCAACTTCAGGTTTTCTACAACCGGACATTAACAAATTCCCATCTGCCACATAACCGCGGGCACGGCTCTCGAAAGTTTAAACCCTGCAGGGGTGTCCCAACTTAGCCCATGACAAGCTCTCGCGATCATCGAAGGAATAGACCTTCACCCAAGACACTCCGATCAGACTCGGTATCCCGTACATCAAGACATTTCGACAATGGTAAAACAAGACCAAAAAGCCGCCCGAATGTGCCGACAAATCCCGATAGGAGCTGCACATATCTCGTTCTCAGGGCACACCGGATTGTCCAAACTTCCGGTAGGCCAGCCCAGAGTTGCCTCTCGGTAGCCACGGCGGTCGACGGTTTGGACCAACACTCACAACGAGCACCGCCCGGGGTAATAAAGATGACCCTTGGGCTCCGAAACCCAAGGGAAAAAAAGGCTAGGTGAGGCAAATGGTAAAAGGCAATGTTGGGCCTTGCTGGACAAGTTTTATTCAAAGCGAACTGTCAGGGGGGTCCCATAAATCACCCGACCGCGTAAGGGACGCAAAATCCGGGAACATAACACCGGTATAACGGAAACTAGGGCGGTAAGAGTGGAACAAAACACCAGGCATAAGGCCGAGCCTTCCACCCTTTACCAAATATATAGATGCATTAATAATATAAGAGATATTGTGATATCCCAACAAGTAACCATGTTCCAACAAGGAACAACATCTCCATGTTCCAACAAGGAACAAACTTCATCTTCACCTGCAACTAACAACGCTATAAGAGGGGCTGAGCAAAGCGGTAACATAGCCAAACAATGGTTTGCATAGGAAAAGGTGTCAAAGGTTAGGGGTTTGACATGGCAATTTGGGAGGCTGACAAGCAAATGGTAGGCATCGTAGCATTGGCATAGCAAAAGAGCGAGCAAACTATCATAGCAAAGATAGTAGTGATTTCGAGGGTATGATCATCTTGCCTGAAATCCCGCAAGGAAGAAGAACGAGTCCATGAAGAAGACAAACGGACGTAGTCGAACGGATCCTCACAACTCCGGAACGAAACCGAAGCTAACGAGAGAAGCAAACCGGAAAGAAGCAAACAATATAGTAAACAACCATCACATAAACATGGCATGATGCGCAAGCAAGTAAGATGCATGTCCGGTTTAATGAGGCATGGCATGGCAAAGTGCAACAAACTATCTTACAAATTAAGTGGAGCTCAATATGCAACGGAGTTGCATATTGACGGAACACCACATCAATTATTTAGTTCTCTCTCGGTTATGAACAAGACAAGATTAAATGTTGGTTAACATGGCAAGAGGTGAAGCATAGTTTAACTAACTATTCCCTCTAAACAATTTAAATGGGGCCGGATATAAAAACAACAAATCCGGTAAATCCCCATATGCATTTAGCAATTTAATGCAACAACAATTTTAAACATTTTAATTGTTGTTATCATGATGCGGATGACATATGCAAGTTTTATGCAATTTTTATGAAAACGTTGACATGAGCATGAAACGAGGCATTAGTCACCATGGCGGAACGAAAGGGGTGCCACGGCAACGATAACGAAAATGGTGCCACGGCAACGATAACGAAAATGGTGCCACGGCAACATTTCGATGATCCGATAACTCATTGAGATACCGGTGCAAAAGAGCAAGTGTGCGGATGTGCGGAACATGCAAAAGATGGTGGGGTGCTCCCGACTACCGGGTTCCCACGGTTCAACGGCATGGCAAACGAGAAGGAAAGCGCAAGCAACAATTCGGACATGGTGAAAACGGTGCATCTCATTCCACACATGCATTCGGTCCACGGCGGTCATCTCGGTGGTTATACCTTCGAAGCATGCATTTCCGGAGCGGGTCGAGTTCCGTAGAGGGAAGTAGATGTTCTCGCGATGTAGTGGAAGTAGTTATACACGCAACGGTAGTGGACGTAGTGGTACACGGCGACGGTAGTGGAAGTAGTCGTTCAGGGTCTTGGCGGGTCGTCGTGTAGCCGTACATGATCGTCGTGGTACACCGTTCGAAGTCGTACACGTGGTAGATGAACTTGGCGATCCGAAGGGGTACTTGGCGGGTCGTCGAGGTATGCGTTCTTGGAGATCCCGTAGACGCGGTAGGGGTACTTGACGTCCACGGAACTAGCAGCGGAGCGCCCGGTCTCGGGTCCTGATCTTCAGGAGCCGCGACGACTGCAGGTACATGGGCAGGCTACACCGGGGTAGCATGGTGGAGAGGCAAAACAAGAGAAGGAGTAGGCGGGGATGCGGGGTCGCGCGCTCGATGCGGGAGGTTGCTGGCGCCGCAGACGAAGCAAAGAACGAACAGCAGCGGCATAGGGAGGCGCCTTGTGTGCGCCGTGGCATCGAGCACGGAGGAGAGGGCGACGGGTCCCGGCGTAGGGGCGCAGCAGGGCCGATGGATCCGGCGGCGCGAGGGACGGGACAAAGCGGTTAGTAGCGGTGCCGCGCAGAGGCGACGGGCCGCCGGAGTGAAACGGCAGCAAGAAGGGCGGGCGAGGTCGGCGCTGGGCAGCTCTGGACGGCGACAAGGCAGCAGAGGGACGCGGGCAGGAGGTGAAGAAGGCGCGCTGGGCGCAGACAGTCATGGTCGATGGAGAAGGCCTTGGCACGGCGGGACGAGCTTGCTCGGTGAAGGCGGGCGCCGCTTGAGGCGGGTCGGGGCTGCTGGTGAGGCAGTGGTGCAAAGCAGCGTGGCCATGGGGGATTAGGAGAGAGATGCGGGTGTGCGGAGCGGTGTAGAGGGAGAGAATGGGGATCGGGAGAGATGGGGATCGAGGGGAGCAGCCACGAGAAGCGAGGGATCGGGCAGAGAGCACGCCTGCGCGTGGTGACGGCGCGAGGAGGAGACGAGGGAGAGATGGGATCGGGCAGGGGCTGTTTGGACCGGTCGGGCTAGGGTTAGGAGGAGCGCAGCTGGGCCATGATGCAAATGGGCCGGCCTGGTTGCTGGGCTGCAAGGCTGCTAGGAAGACTGGACCGGCCTGGAATCTCTCTCTCCCTCACACACATGACAGAAGAGAGAAAAAAATAAGAGAGAAAGAAAAGGAAAGAAAGAAGAAAAGGTTTAGAGGAAGAATTTGGGCATGCGGGTAGTTTTCCCGGACTCGCAAAAATATGCTCGTTCCAAGAAAATAGAAAGAGGCATGTGTCGGTGTACTAAGGTAGGGGTACCTCAGTACCCCAACTTGTGCACGGGCAGTTGCAGCCCCCCCCGCGGCAGGATCCACCATATGCTTGCCGGAGACCATTCCCACTCCATATCAAGCCATTCAAGAACAAAGTGTACGAGGCAGAAGATCAAGGCCCCGGCAAGAGGAGCTTGCCGGGAAGGCCGTTCCAGGCTCAAGATTACATCACTCACGCAAGGCCCGGGCGAGAGGAGCTCGCCGGGGAGACTAGAAGACTATATCATAGAAGACACGCCTTGGCGCTATACGCGTCCCGGCGAGGGCCCGGGGAGCGACAAGTTACAAGCCCGACAAGCTCCCGGGCCCGGCAAGATCAAGACCCCGGCAAGGTGCTTGCCGGGAGAGCCGCGTTGTGTGCCCGCACTCCAGCTCATCTGCCCACGCGTCGCCTTCAGCTCTCTCCAGAGACGCGTGGCGGATGGCTGTGCTGCATGAGGGGTGCGGTGGCACTCCACGGTGGTGGCTCCATCGCCGTGGCAAACGGAGACGCAAGGGCGGGAGCTTTTGGGGCGACGGCGACGGGCATTTAATGCCTTTGTCCCCATCGTCAAAGTAGGTAGAATCCATCGCTCAAGCTAATCGAGCTGCACCGCTCCCCGACTGCTCCAACTACCACCTCTTTACATTTCTACCCCTCTACCCTACGTTGACACCTGTCGGTGACCCCTTGCCCTATAAAAGGAGGCCCATGCACAACGTAGAGGGGGTTCCGATCATTCACTACTCTCGCGAGAGGTTCCGATCATTCACTACTCTCGCGAGAGGGTCCGATCATTCGCTACTCTCGCGAGGTTCGGATCCTGGGCAACTCTAGCGCCTGGGGTTCGGCTAGTTGAATTCACTCAACACCACACCACCATACGCTCGCATTCTTGAGCAAGATCAAATACAACACAAAGCAGCAGTAGGGTTTTACGCGACCATCGCGGCCCGAAGCTGGGTAAAACCCCGCCCGTGTGCATCGCCTCGATCTGCTCTCCGTGCTCCCTCCGCCCTCGTACCGCACAGACGAAGGGGCTCCGGCCCCATAGGTGTCCCGCGGCGGGCGTGCCACCCAGCGCCGTCCGTTCGCCCCGACACCTTTGGCGCGCCAGGTAGGGGGTCGTCGAGGTTGTGCGGACCTGATCCGGCGTTCACGCGGCCGCGTTCTTCATCAACCTCTCCAGTTTCGTCAGCGACTTCATCGACAACTGCGCCATGGCCCCGAAGACGAGGGCCTCAAGGGTTGCAGACCCGTCTGCGTCTCACCCGCCGCCACCGGAGCCAGCGGTGGGCGGAGGAGGCGCCGTCGAAAGGGTAGACACCGGCGAGGGCACTCATGGCGCCACCAGATCTGTGGATCGGACGGATGACCGCGCCGGTCTCCGTGGATCCACGCCCATCTCAGCAAGACGGGCGACTCAAAGAACGCCATACCACGGGAGGTGGTATCCGTCTGCTGGAGCAGGGACGTACCGGAGGCTCGCGGGATGTTCCGGACCCCCGTCCGGACACAGGCAAAGCGAAGGTGCCGGGGCAGGACCCAACTCCTTCTAACACCGTTAGAAGTCCGAGCGCGTCCCACTCCCCGCACCGCTCGCTCCCGCTTCCTTCCACTCCTGCGGAAGCGCTCACAAGAGCGCAAATGCTCCTCGACTTCTCCAAAGAGCGGACAAGGCCGAGGACCGGAGGGCTACCATCGAGAGTCGCTTCGCCGCCAACAACGATCGTCGACAGCAGCCAGCGGCCTCGCGGCCGCGGCAAGTAGAGAAAACGAGGGCCGGCGGCGACAAGACCGGCCGAGGCGCAACCACTGCACTCCCCGCCGCGAAGCGAAGACGCCGCCGCGGAATAATGCCGACGACGGCTCCACGGGCGTCGTCGGACCAGCTGGCTCGTCCAGATCAACGCCAGTCCTCGACGAAGCGGGCGATAAGAAGACGCCGAACCACGATCGAGCCGCCGAGAGACTCGGGCGACAATCGGATCAGAGAGCTGGGAGCACTGCCGACGCGGCGCGACGCCTCGCGAAAGCCAGCGACTTGTCAGACGCTGCTGCTGCTGCGTTCACCCGTGAGCTACTGGCGCCCGGGCTCCAAAGATGAAGAATTTCAAGCCCGACGCATCGAGAAGTACGACGGCAAGACGCACCTCGGAGTTTTCAAGATCTACACCATCGCGGTGCAGCTGCCGGGCGCGACGAAAATCTGGCGAACCATTTCCGCAGTGCTTAGGCGAACGCTCGTTCTGGCTTATGCACTTGCCGAAGGCTCCATTTCTTCTTGGGCGGATCTTTGTCATCGTTTGTTGGCGCCTTCGGGCGGCCACAAACCCCACGGCCAGAGAGTGATTCCACATTTTGGCCCGAAGGAAGGAGAATCCCGCGCAAGTACATCCAACGCTTCAGCCGTGTGCAGACAACATCCTCGACGCTCACCCCGCCGCGGTTATCAGCGCGCTCCACCGTAACGCAGCGTAACCGCCGCATGCGCGAAGAGATGGCGATGACCAAGATCCGGGATGTCAGCGAGCTTTATGCTCTGGCTGATAAATGCGCACGCGCGGAAGAGGGGAGGAGGCTCCTCGGGGAGGATGTTGGCGCAGGAGGAAGCGACTCCGACGACGCCGCCCCGGCAAAGAAGCGCCGGCGGCAGACTTTTCAGAAGAAGAACAAGCAGCAGGTTCTTGCCGTCGAAAAGTCCGGCAAGGAAGCTCCCGCCAAGCAAACACAGGCTGGCAACTCCGGCAAGGAGCTTGCCCCTGTGGCGGCAGCCGACAAGCAGGGCGGTCCCGGCAAGCAATACTGCAAAATCCACCGCACTAAGGGCCACGACCTCTACAATCGCAAGCGCCGATTATCTCGCCGAGCAGCAAAAAGCTGAGTACGAGAGGCGCGACAAGGAGAGGGCCCAAGGTGGCGGAGGAGAACCGAGCAAGAAGCGGCCGCTCAATGGTCGGGAGGACCCCGGCAAGGCCAGCGGCGATAAGATGATCGACCTTCCCGAGCCGCGACAAGGATGAAGAAGACGGCGAAGAGGACGTGGAGGACGAGGATGACAAAGGAAGGAGTTCCGAAGGCCACGGAGGTCTGTCGTCGGCGGTGGTGCCTCGTTACACACCTCCCACCGCCAACTAAAGCAAAGTGGGCACGTGAGGTGAATGCAGCAGAGCCGCCCATAGAGTCGCCAAGCTCCTCAAATGGTCCAAAGACGCCCATCATTTTTGATCTTGAGGATCACCCCACCGCACCACCGCGGTCGGGTGTTTGCCGATGCTGGTCTCACCCACCATCCGCAACCTCAAGGTCACCAAGATGTTGGTTGACGGCGGGCCGGGCTGAACTTGATCTCCTCTCGCTGTGATCAATAAACTCCAAATTCCGATGATGGCGAGCTCAAGAGACCGGTTCTTTTCAAGGAATCAACCCGGAAGGAGCAGGCCCAAAGGGAAGATCACTCGCGGTGACCTTTGGCGGGAGCTCAACTTCAGGACCGAAGGTCACTTTTCGACGTCGCCGATATTCCGTTGCCATACAACGGAATACTCGGCCAATCTGCTCTCGCCAAGTTCATGGCGGCTTCCCATTATGCTTAACGTGCTCAAGATGCCGGGCCGTTAAGCGCCATCACCGCCCACGGCGACAAGAAAGATGCGCTTATCTCGCACCGACAAGATCTACCGACGCGGCAGCAGCGGCCGCAAGGATACACTTGTCTTTGAAGCTCCGGGGAAGAAGACAAAGACCAAGTCCGCAAGCGCCCGGGCCCACTCCGCAATCGCACCTCTTCGAGTATTGCGCTGCTGTCGAGGACGCCTGCCGAGCTCCACCGCAAGGATAAAAGGGAATGACTGCTCCGCCAAAGAACCAAGAAGGTGCCCGCCAAGGAGGACGCAGATCGTGGTACCTTCACCATCGCTGCCACGCTGACAAAGAACAGGAAAGCGCGCTCGTTGCTTTCTCGCGGCGAATGTCGATGTGTTTGCATGGCAACCATCCGACATCCCCGTGTTCCTGTGAAGGTAATTGAGCACAAGCTTGCCGCTTGCCCTCATGCGCGCCCGCCAAGCAAAAAGTAAGGAAGCAAGCCGTGGAGCGCCAAGAATTCATCAGCAAGAAATCAAGAAGCTAGAGGCAGCAGGCCTAGTCGAGGCGTGATCCATCCGACGTGGTTAGCAAACCCGACCGCCGGGCGCAAGGCCAACGGAAATGGAGGCTGTGTATAGACTTCACCGATGTGAATAAAGCATGTCCCAAAGATCCATTCCCCCGCCAAGACGACCAGATTGTTGACTCCATCCGGATGTGAGCTACTCGCTTTCTTGATGCATACTCAGTTATCACCAGATCTTCATGGCCAAAGAAGATGAAGAGAGGATGCGTTTATCACTCCATGTGGCACCTATTGCTTACACGCATGCCATTTGGACCAAGAATGCAGGTCAACGCTTGCAAGGGTAGTGTATATCGCTTTTGAGCCACAGATCCACGTAAATGTAGAGGCTTACATGGATGATATCGTGGTGAAGAGCAAGAGCAAGGACACGCTGATCCAAGATTTGGAAGAGACATTTCGAACTGCGCAAGATACAATTTAAGTTGAACCCCCGAGAAGTGCGTCTTCGAGTGCCCTCCGCAAGCTTCTCGGGTTCTTTGTGTCACTGTAGGGGATCAAGCCAATCCCGACAAGATTAGAGCTATTGAGCAGATTGAAGCCCCAAAGCGGGTCAAGGATGTCAAGACTCGCGGGTTGCGTGGCTGCCCTCGATGAGGTTCATTTCAAAGTTCAGAGAGCGCCCTACCTTTCTTCAAAACTCAAGAAGGCAGGCCCCATGAAATGGACTCCAGAAGCGTAGGCAGCGCTGCAAGACTTGAAACGATACCTATCCTCCACCCCAATACTTGTCGCACCTAGACCACAGGAGAAGTTGCTGCTATACCTAGCGGCAACCAACCAAGTGGTTAGTGCTGCGCTAGTAGCGGAGAGGGAGTCCGACGAGGAGGCTGCACCACCGGCAAGTCAGCCCGGCGACAAGCAGGGGGCTGCTCCGACAAGCTCTGGCCCCGACAAGGACAACTCTGCGCAGGAACAAGATGAGGTGCGGAAAAAGATGGTGCAGCGTCCAGTGTATTTTGTAAGCTCCCTTCTCCAGGGAGCTAGATCAAGATACTCTGTGTGCAAAGTTGCTTCGGCCTCCTCATGGCCTCAAGAAAGCTGCGCCATTACTTCCAAGCACACGAGATAACAGTGGTCACTCGCTTCCCGCTGAAGAGGATATTGCACAACCCAGAAGCAACAGGCAGGATCGTTGAGTGGGCACTGGAGTTGTCGAGCTTCGGACTCAAGTTTGAAAGTACTTCAACCATACAGAGCCGGGCTTTGGCAGAATTTATAGCAGAGTGGACCCCAACACCTGATGAAGAAGTTCATGAAACGAGTACACCCACACAAGAAGCGACGAGTGAATGGGTAATGTACTTTGATGGTGCCTTCTCGCTACAAGGCGCCGGTGCCGGCGTCGTACTCATCGCGCCCACCGGAGAACACCTCAAGTATGTCATCCAGATGCACTTCCCAAGAGAGCAAGCGACAAACAACACCGCTGAATATGAGGGTTTGCTTGCCGGCCTCAGGATTGCGGCCGAACTTGGGATCAAGAAGTTGATTGTGCGGGGAGATTCTCAGTTGGTGGTCCGGCAAGTTAACAAGAGCTATCAGAGCCCTTTGATGGAAGCTTATGTAGATGAAGTGAGGAAGCTTGAGGAGCACTTTGAAGGCCTGCAGATGGAGCACATTCCGAGAGCTCAGAATGAAATCGCAGATGGCCTTTCAAAGTGTGCTTCGATGAAGTTACCTGTGGAACCAGGGACCTTCTTACTCAAGCTGACTCAACCCTCCGTCGCACCATCAATTGGGCAGTCCAAGAAGAGAAAGTTGGTCTCCGCGACTACTTGCGGGCGGATCTCCCCGAGGCCGCCACCAAAGTCCCAGGATCAGCGGCCGAAGCTGAGGAACAGTCTGCTCCTGCGATCCTCGGATCTGCGATCGAAGCAAGTGTTCCCGACAAGCCTTGCCCAGCAAGCTTGCCGGGACCTTCAGCTCGGCGAGCAGAGATCCTGCCGTGAGAAGCTGAGGTTCCCAGCGGCCCTCATGCCTTTAGTCCTTGCCGCCGAGCCCCAAGCTCCCGGCATGGGCGCAGCAGATCGTTCGTTTTACGCAGAACCGGAGAACTTCCAGCGACCGGAAGAAATAGAAAAGATAACCAGACAGTCAAGTATGTACCAGTTCGTGGACAACGAGCTGCATGTATGAGGCTCAATGGTGTCGATCAAGTGCATCTCCTGGGAAGATGGATGAGAAGCTGTTGGCAGAGATACACGGAGGCATCTGCGCCACCACATCGGCGCAGAAGGGCACTTGCCGAAAGCTTTCCGCAAGGGTTCTTTTGGCAAGAAGCCCTCAAGATGCAATCGCACTAGTAACCAAGTGTGAAGCGTGCATGGCCCATGCAAAGCAAATTCATCACCAGCTCAAGCTCTCCAAACAATCCCTTTATCCCGGCCCTTCTCGATCCGAGGGCTTGATATCTCGGCCCCTTCCCGTCGTTGTCGGGGCTTTGAGTACTTGCGTGGCCATCGACAAGTTCACAAAGTGGCCGAAGTGGAGCCAGTGAGAAAGGTGACAGCCCTGATCGTGGTCAAGTTCTTGGTCGATTGTGCCGCCGGGATTCCTAGCGGATTATCACCGACAACGGTACACAATTCACTAGCCGCACCTTCATGCAAGACGTCCAAGACCTTGGCGCCAAGGTCTTTTTCGCTTCGTTGCTCACCCAAGGAGCAACGGTCAGCGAGAAAGGGCCAATCTGAAGTGTTGCGCGGACTCAAGACAAGAACTTTCGACAGCTGCGCAAGTGCGGAAGAAATTGATAGAGGAGCCGGCGGCTCTTTGGTCAATCGGGACGACACCAAATCGAGCCACGGACGGACACCCTTTGCTCTAGTCTATGGAGCAAGCAGTTCTCCCACGGAACTCAGATACGGATCTCCTCGAGTGCTCGCTATGATGAGCTTGAGCAAGAGCAAGCTGCGACAAGATGGCGATTGCTCCTCGAGGAGGGGCGTCTCGAAGCTGTGACGAGCTGCTCGATACTAGCAAGCCTTGCGCCGCTACCATAGCCGCAAGGTCAAAGCCAGGAGTCTCGAGGAAGGCGACCTTGTTCTTGGCGTGTTCAGTCCGCCAAGAATTCCAACAAGTTGGCCTTGAAGTGGGAAGGCCCTTATCGGGTGAGACAAGTCACGAGGTCCGTATTTGTCCGTCTCGAGACCGAAGAAGGCTTGCCAGTGAGTAACTCTGGAACATAGAGCATCTTCGCAAGTTTTACCCATAAGGCGCGGTTGCCGTGATCCGCTCCGGCAACAACCTTTTGTACAAAAGCTTTGCCGCCGTTGCATGTAACCCTTTGTACAAAGCCGGGCGCAGACCCCGTGCAGCAATAAAAGTTTCCGTGTTTTGCGTTATTTGCCTTTTCCCATGCTCTTCTTTGCTATTTGCATGAGTTATTTGGCATCTTTCGTACGGCACGCATATCCGGCAAGCAATAGCGCGCCAAAAGGCCATATGCTTTTTCCTTCTTCTCTTTCCTTGCCTCTTAAGCAAAAGAAACATTCCTCGTGCACAAGTTTGCCGGGGGGAAGGAAGTGGAGGATGAACCAAGTGCTGTTCAAGAAAGAGAAGCTTGCCGGAGAGCAGCTCGAAGTTTTAAAATTTTTTAAGTTGCCTTCCTTGAACAACCACACTTCGTATGGAAAACTTGTGCTCGGAGGAACCTACCCGTGGATAGCCACACCCTTATCTTGTCTTCGAGCATGCTCAACGATCTAAGTGAGCTGCGACAGAGTGTTGCGCCCTTGTTTCGTTTCGAGTCCACTCAGCAAGCTAGGTGTGTTGCAGCAAGCCATAGCAAGGTTGCTTGCCGGTAAGACCTTGTCTAGCGGGCTGCTTCGAGTTTGACACTCAGCACTTGCGACAAGGGCTCCTTGCCGGCAAAACTCCTAGAAGCATAAAGTTGAAGCATGCGAAGTTGAGGATCAAAACAAGGGAAGTAACACCGCATCTGCCGATCAAAATAAAGGTAATATCTTACAAGGAATAACTTGTCGTAATGACTAATGAGTTCATAGCGACCTGTGCAGCAACAAAAGGAAATAAAGATAAAAGAGGCCTAGTCTACGCGGTCGCCCTCCATCCTGGGGATTTTGTTCACTTTGGCGATGATGTGGGCGACCTGCTCCTTCAGAGCCTCCATGTCCGCGTCGGCCGGCAAGCTGCGAAGGACGTTGGAGAGGTTTATACCGGGGTTGCGGTATCGATCTTCAAGACGCAGCTCCATGGTTCCAAGCACCGACGGTGGCGCCTCCTCGGAAGCTGCGTGAGGATCTTCTTCCGCAGATTTGCAAGAGCTTGGCGCGACTTCTCAAGAAGAGGCTGAGCTTGGTGTCTTGTGAGCAAGGTTTGGGTCCGGGAGTAGATGAGATGCTCCGGCTTGGCCAAAGCAACTCTGGTCGATGGCGGACGCAGAAGATACCAAATCCTCGGTCCATATCTCGGCGATGCGACGGAAATCCTCGGCTGCTTTGTTGGCGCCGGCCACTAAGGATCGCTCTCGCGAGCTCCTCCTTGACTTGGTTTCCGGTCCCGGGCGGCGCCGAGTGAGTCCTTCAACGCAGAAATTTTCGCTCAAGATCCTCGACAGAGTCCTTGGCAGCCTTCAGCTCGTTGCCCTCCTCGAGAAAGACGCTACCGAGCTCACGAGTTGGTGTGGGCGTGCTCGCGCTCCGTGGTGGCGCTGGCGATCTTCTCCGCGGCCCACCTTCAACAGCTCCTCCGATTCTGCGACCTTGGCGGACATCTTGAGCGGCGGGCTCTTGCCGGAGAACCATCCTTGCCGAGATAGCCCTCGCGGACTATTCACCCTTGACGGGTACTCGCCCTTGGCAGAGTACCCGCCCTTGGCGGGACGCTCTCCTTGCCGGGAGTCCAACCTTGGCGAGATGGAGGACCGCCGGCTCCTCGAGGGCGACCTCCGGATGCTCCGCCACGCTGGCTCCATTTCTGCACAAGACAAAGCAGACACGCCAAGATAGTAGCACAAGACCAAAACTTTCGACGCCTTGCGCAAGTGAAGGTGCTGGGACCCAGACTTCTGTTGGGGGCTGGCTGGGCTGCTCTCCTCGGGGCGCCGCTCGGGTCCGCAAGCTTGGCTCGGCGCGTCCCGGTCGCCTCGGCGGCGAGTCGTCTGACCTCGACCACGGGCACCTTGGCTTTTCGCCGCCCGCTCGGTCAAGGTCCTGAAATCAACGCTAAAAATGAAGATCAGCCTCGACAATAATCGAGGTGAAATTTAAGAAGATGGAGATCTCGGTGCCTCCTGTTCCTCCTCGTCGTCTTCGCTCAAGGCGGAGAAATCATCTGCACTGGGTCGCGTCAGTGCGAGGAGCAGAGGCGAGGGCCTCTCAGCGCTTAGCGGTCCTCGTGGCAGGGGCTCACGAAGACCCGCCTCTCTGAGGCAGGGACCGAAAGCAGCGGGAGCCGCCCCTCCCTCGGGAAGACCCCTGTCCACTCGGCGCCGGCCGCGAGGCGCCTTCTTGTCAGGCTCTGACGCTGGTCGCTTCCGCCATGTCTGGTGCGCGTCGGCCGCCTCGGCGGCTGCTCGACTCGGAAGCTTGGCTGCTGCCCGTGAGCCGTGAGTGCCGGGGCTCGCGATTTCGCTCGCCGCATGACTTGCTGAGGCGCTCCAAGTAGAACGCTTTGGGGCTCGCCGCAAGGGGGGATGTTCCGACGGCGAGGAGAGGTCGTCGTCATAAAGGTCCGTGGACCGCGGCATCCTCGGCGACAGCGGCATCCCCTCATCTCGCCAGCTAGCTCACGGACCCAGGCTCTGCGCCGCGACCTTTTCCTTCGGCGTCTTCGCTCCTCCGACGCCTCCGCTTCTGCGGCACCTCGGCTCCTCGAGCGCCACCTCTGCAGCCTCGGCCGCGATTCCGGGAATCCCGGAGTGCCTCGAGAAGGACCCGGCCGAAGCGTGCGGAGGAAGTCGCGATCTGCGGATCTCCGCCGCCTCCGCTGATGGGACTCTCCGCAGCCTCCGCCTCCTCGGGTGTACAACCGAACTTTCTGCCGCTGCAGCCGCAGCGGCCTTCGCCCCCGAAGCTATGTCTGTGAGCTCTTCGTCCGTGGTGTCCCGTGTCGCCCAGGTCTAAATCCTTGTTCTTCGCTACCTCTTCAAGGGTGTCGAAGAAGTTGAGGCGATCCAGCGGCTCGGCGGAATCCATGAACGCCCACGCCGTGTGAGTCGCCGCGGGCATCATGGCGAGGCGATCCCGAGCTGTCTTTGTTGAGAGGCACCACTCCCGGGAAGCTGAACCACTCTGGGACAGGCAGGTCATTTGAAGAGTTCCCGGACCATCCCCTCAGCTCAGTGTCGTGAAGTTGAAGTTCAGCCCGGTCGCAGCCTCATTATATCCCTGCCGCCGTACTCCCAGGCTGGCTTTTTCTGTCTTGGAGAGGGGCGTCTGGCTGCGGAGGAAGTCTGCGCCTCGCCGCAATGGACAGCCCGCTTCTCAAGACGAAGAATCCGGATGAGGCAGGATCGAGCTAATGTCGTCGAGATCCAGCTCGCTCCAATCTCTGCCAGCGCAATGGGCGTTGTCTGTGGTGAGTGAAGGGCTGCGGCTCGTCTTGACGATCCAGCACCAATCTGCGCGCCACTCTTCCCATTTTGTGGAGCTCCCAAGCAAGTCGACCTCTTCAAGTTCAGACGGAAAACCCAAGAAATCTCTCCGGAGGGGGGGGCCAGTGCTCTGCTCTCGGAGTGAAGAAATGCCTGAGCAGAGCTACATTTGGGTGTATCCTATGAAGTTTTCACATATGTGCGAAAACCGCCATTGTGAGGACAGCGTTGGGGGTGAAATCAAGAAGGTGGAAGCCGTATGTGTTCATGATGTCGCAGAAGAATTCAGAAAAAGGAGGACAAAGACCGCAGTGGAAGAAAGCTGCGAAGAAATAGTACCCGCCAGATAGTTGTCCATGGTGGCGGCGGATGAGCTCTGGTCCGAGGATGCGCCGAGGTCCTCTTGGACCGAACAAGAAATACTTGCCCCAGAGTTCTTGCACGCCGAGTGGCACAAGGGAAGACGTTCTCCCTCCGATGTCTGGGCAAGCTCTTCGCTTTGCTCGGATTTCTCCTTCTTGGTCTTCTCCGCCTTCTCCTTCCCTTCCGGTCTTGGGGCCATGGCGAGGCGGCGAGGGAAGGAGGACGAAGAATCCAGCAAGCGCCAAGCAGCGCAAGAGCAGCGGAAGAGATGCGAAGCGGAAGTGCGAGGATTTGGAGGAGGAAGAAGAAGCAATGAAAGCGATGGAGGGAACCGCAGCCGCCTCTATTTTTATGGGGAAGTGGGGCGTTCCGCTCTTCCCATTAAAGGGCGTGGGCACGCCCCATCCCACGACGCAAGAATCGACGTCTTGTTGCCAGACGGGAGCGGCAGACGCAGAAGTGGATTCGACACACCATGGGCCAGTGTGCCGTGCAACATCTTGGGCCAGCCCAACAGCGCTTCGGCACCGTGTATGGCCGAGCCAGGGCTCTGTCCGGTTGTACTAAGGTAGGGGTACCAAGTACCCCAACTTGTGCCTGGCAACAGCCCCATGGCCAGATCCACCATATGCTTGCGGAGACCATTCCCACTCCATATCAAGCCATTCAAGAACAAAGTGTACGAGGCGGGAAGATCAAGGCCCAGAAGAGGAGCTTGCCGGAAGGCCGCTCGAGCTCAAGATTACATCACCACATAAGGCCAGGCGAGAGGAGCTCATGGGGAGACTAGAAGACTATGTCATAGAAGACACGCCTTGGCGCTATACGCGTCCCGGCGAGGGCCCGGGGAGCGACAAGTTACAAGCCCGACAAGCTCCCGGGCCCGGCAAGATCAAGACCCGGCAAGGTGCTTGCCGGAGAGCTGTGCGTGCCGCCTCCAGCTCATCGCCCCGCCTACGCCTTGAGCTCTCTCGAGACGCGTGGCGGATGGTTGTGCCGCATGAGGGTGCGGTGGCACTCCACGGTGGTGGCTCCATCGCCGTGGCAAACGGAGACGCAAGGCGGGAGCTTTGGGCGGCGGCGACAGGCATTTAATGCCTTTGTCCCCACCGCCAAAGTAGGTAGAATCCAATCGCTCGCAATCAGAGTTGCACTGTTCCCGCACTGCTCCAACTACCACCTCTTTACATTTCTACCCCTCTACCCACGTTGACACTGTGGTGACCTTGCCCTATAAAAGGAGGCCCATGCACAACGAGAGGGGGTTCGATCATTCACTACTCGCGAGAGGTTCCGATCATTCACTACTCTCGCGAGAGGGTCCGATCATTCGCTACTCTCGCGAGGTTCGGATCCTGGGCAACTCTAGCGCCTGGGGTTCGGCTAGTTGAATTCACTCAACACCACACCACCATACGCTCGCATTCTTGAGCAAGATCAAATACAACACAAAGCAGCAGTAGGGTTTTACGCGACCATCGCGGCCCGAAGCTGGGTAAAAACCCCGCCCGTGTGCATCGCCTCGATCTGCTCTCCGTGCTCCCTCCGCCCTCGT